>OU342745.1:435862257-436545078 GCA_910589775.1 Avena eriantha | reverse complement strand
GGATTGACGTTACCATCGTCACTCCAGAAACATTCCTTCGATGGTTGTGGGGATATTTCCACAGTGGTTCCCAGCTGCTTGCAAAACCTAGAGTTCCTCGTTTCACTGAAGATTTATGCTTGTGAGGGTATAACATCCATTCCAGGCAATGTTTGGCAGAGTTATCTCCCATCACTGAAGGAATTAACTATTGATTGTTGTCCAAATCTTGAATCAATTGGTGGAGAAGAGGAAATTGCGAAAATCGAGTACGTAAAGGTTACTTTCTGTCCTAAGATTGGGGACATATTCAGAGAGTTGAGTCACTCTTCCCCAAGGTACATACGCTTACAAAGATTTTTTTCGAGATTTTTATTTCTACTTGCTTGCACTGTTCTGATGCACATCGGCCACAGTTTAGTTAGATCTCATGTCTTGTTCTTTTCTGGAGAAAAAAGACCTACTGGAAGGAAAATGCAGTTTCCTGATTCTTGAACCTTCTAAACTACATGGCAGATTCTCCTCCCACCGGAAGAAAACACCTGCTGGAAGAAAAGGCAGCCTCTGTAATTCTTTAATGCTGTGAGGATAAGCACCAAGTTCCCCATTCCGTAGACGGTAACTTGTTTCAAAATAATTTCGTGCAGCTTGCGATTTGCCAGACATGCACTTAAGGGACTTCCCTATGTGTATTGTATGTTTCTATGGCGTACGTATTGCTCAATAAAATTGTATCATTGTTGTTTAACCAGGATACCCTTCTGCAGGGAGTTTTCATAATATGTTATTCTCGCGAGTCAAGCAGTTTTAATTTTGTGCAGTGCAAGTCTCCCGAAGTTTGGATCCATTTTGCATGTGCACAATACCATCTGTGCAGGTAGATGCAGTGATTTACACAATGACGACAGCGACAGAGTAATGCTACTTTCGTGTGGGTACAATTCAGTAAACAGTTATTAGTACACAGTTAGAGGTTATTCAAAGGTAAGCAACCAACAATGTCAATGGTATTGCTGTGTGGGAGTGGAATTAAAATGGTTTTGTCAAAGATTGTCACTTGGCTCTTTAGTTTGTGTCAAGACTGTCACTCCTTACTTGTAGGGGTGTGCACATATCGGCATATAATCACTAACGACATCCAGCAATAATCACAAAGCTAAACTCTGCATCCTCTCTAGCTGTAGTTTCAGTTTGACACCTTTGGTTCAGAAATAAGGCAGTGCAGACGATGGATATAGGTTATAGGTAGGATATATTGGGGTCACCTGTAGCAGCCGAGAGTTCACCGGTGCGCCCGGCGACGTGCCCCCGCCGCTTCGTCTTCGTGGAGGGTTGGAGGGTGCTCATGGTGGCAGCGCGCGCCGAGATAACAGCACCCTCTCTCTGCAGCGAGCCAGGGATATTTTTCTTTTCACTTCCATTAACCATCGGAAAACATGATTAAAATGTAGAGCGAAAAGTCCTGTTCCTAAAATTTTGCAAAAGGCATATATTTTGTCACTCGATTTTCAAAATTATTACTTTGAGAATACCAACAGTTTTAAGACCGGCACATTTGCAACAAGGGTTTTGATCCACTACAACCCCTTCACCCTAAACTCGTACAAATACGTCTACGTACATATCCAAGCCCGTATTTAAACTGAGTATTACTCATGTATAGAGATCGGGGCGTGTAGTTATATGATATTCTTTCTGCACGCCAGTCCACACACAACCCCGGCCTGCCCATCGTCCCGATGACCGCTGCCCGGCTACCGTGACGACTGCCTCCGTCGGCCATCGTGATTACTCATGTATAGAGATCGGGGCGTGTAGTTATATGATATTCTTTCTGCACGCCAGTCCACACACGACCCCGGCCTGCCCACCGTCCCGATGACCGCTGCCCGGCTACCGTGATGACTGCCTCCGTCGGCCATCGTGACGGCTTCCTCCGCCGGCGGATAACACACCGGACAGTTCGGCCTGTCGTCAGACATTCAACCAATCTCATTGAGTCTTCACGTGCCTGTCTGTAGGGGGCTGTTAGTGTCTTGTCGTCTAGGAGTGAGCTTTATCCGTTGCATATGTCTCGTTCCGTGAGTAATGGAGCAAAGCTTTTAGAAGCACCCGTCCTTGAGTTTTTTCAAGATTATTTTGGATCACATGTTTTTTATGTTTTGCAGGAAATATATATGAAACATTGTGTGTTAAAGATTAAAATTTGAGTTGTCAAAGTTGGTAGTGCGAAACGATAATAAGCGGGATGTTAGTGTCTATACTGTACTACAAGGAAATTAATACTGTACAAGAGATTCCAATCAGTCACGGTCTCATATAATAGTAAGAGTGATAGCTTAGCGTGGGAGGTGGCCCATAAGAGATTGGTTGTGGCCGGCCGGACTGTCCGGTGTGTTGGGCGTCTTGTCCGGCTGCGGCGGTCGTCACGATAGCCGGGGCAACGGTGATTGGGATGATGGGCAGGCCAGGGCCGTCTGCGGAATGGTGTGCGGGAATAATGTCCTTTAACTACACGTCCCGATCTATCTCTATACATTGGTAATACTCGGTTAAGATACTATTCTGATATATACGTGAACCATGTTTATACGAGTTTAGGGGGAAGGGGTTGTACTGCATCCAACCCCTTACAACAAAAGGTTGCAAGATGCAGACAGCGCACGACCATTATATGTCAAAACTGATGTACTCCCGTAACCAATTAATCTGAAGCTACACGTCAGTCACATTCACCCCTTAACCTTTTCTTTTCACATCATTGAAAATGGCTACAAAACAAGAGAGAAAAATCCTGTTATAAAAATGCAAAACGGAATCGAATTTCAGAAATTATTATGACTCGAGAATTGCCCTGGTTTCTTAGTTCAGTTCTGTCAAAATATATTATGTCACAAAGAGTTCAGTTCAGAGAGGCCTCTGCCCAGAATAAGGTCCTCTCCGTCCTATCCTCGCTCCGGTGATACGTCTAGCATCGACGGAGGGCGTGTGGGGGAGTCATGTGTCCGACGAATCCCTTGGGATCCGGTCGTTTTACGTATTTGTTGGTGTGTTTTGAGGTTAGTCTCTTTTAATCTACGTTGGTCATCGTCGGTGATGGTTACTGCTCTGGTGCGCTGGTTATTTGGGGCCTTAGCATGATGATTTTTCGCCCGTCTACTACAACAAGCTCTACTACGACAAGCTTTGCCCGGCGCCGGTGATGGAGGGGTGAGGACGACGGCACGCCATCGGCTTGTGGCAGTGTTTGTAGTCGTCGCTAGGTGGTCCATTGACCTATTTGTAATTTTTATTATTACTTTTATGACTCTTTGTACTGATCTTGATGATTAGTAATAGATCGGTGGAATTTCAAAAAAAAAAAGCCCTATGGTGTTTAATTTCATTCCCGTACAACAAACTGGCCGGTGCTTAATTAACCAGCCCGCACATCCCCGTATTTAAGCTGTAATTTGGTTTTGTGACTGCATTTTTATTTTGAGGGGGCTTGTCCTTATTAGGAGGGCTAGAGAGTTGGTATGGGTCTGTTTGGTAGGCTTGAAGCCCATGTCACAGCTTGCAGAGTGTTCAGTCGATGGCTGGGCCGCATGGCGCGCATCCGGCCACTGTCTGCCACACACGGCGCGGGATCCCTGGAGAGCTCGATCGCGCCAGTCGAACACATCGCTCCGTCACCATAATGCACCAGTCTTTAATTAAATCCCAAAGAGTAATACACATGGCGGCATAACTGTAAATCAAGAATGGACTGACGGTTTTGTTCCACTATTGTCTACACTTTTGTCACTAATCGGCACAGCCTGATGCAAGACATGTAATATCTGAGAGACTGTAAAGCCCCCCAGGTTTGTATCCTTCCTTTTTTTATTTGATTACTATCTGCTAAAGAGCTTCATCGTAACAAACTTTGTTATGATGATGCTAAAGAGCAAGAATGAATTAACTGGATGCATCCATATTCAATTTAAAAAAAAACAAAGAAAAAGTTCCGCTTGTTTCATTAATAAATTAGAAATACTTGGATCATAGCTAACGTATTATTAGTGCTTTTATTTTTATTCGCTCTTCTTCATCATCATTTCATCATGTAATAAACCATGTACCACTGATACCCTAAACACACGATCGAATCACCATAGACTCTTTATTTCGTGGTTCTAGTTTCCTTTGATAATTTTCAGCAAGCTGATCATATGTAATTTCAAGGCACTGGATACTGCCTTCAACGACGATCTAGACCAGCAGCAGAAATCTACAAAGGCCAGGAAAAAGCCCAACGGGTTTTGAGCTGAGAACGCCAGGCAGAAAGATTCAACTTAACACGTGGGCGGCCACACCCGTAAGCTCTAGCCGGATTGCTGTAAGGGTTACGGGCTCGCAGTTCAAGAGGGACTCCTGGAGACTCGGATTTTGCCCTGTGTTTTTATTTACACGTGGAGCAAAAAGCATATTTACTCAGATTTTCCCAGGATGTTCCACTTCTCTGTTCTTTGTTATCGATGACCTGGTTATCTACTTTCTACCCTTGCAGTTGTGATGTGCAAACGATTATACGAAAGAAACCCTGAAGAAAAAGACAGTTATGACTTATATCTGCCATTTGCTCTTGCGAAATACTTTGTTTGTTTCAAAATACATTATGTTTTTAGGCACCTAAATAGTAGGAAATACATATACAAGTCAACTGGAGGGAAGTCTTGCACATTACTATCCGTAACTTGTCAATGAACTAATAAATGTATAAAATTATGAGTTTGCAAAAAAAAAAAGTGAACTGAAGGGGGATGCGCAATATATAAATAATCGATAGTAGGTAAAGGAGGCTGAATAGCTCGACTGGCAAGCAGCAAGACAATGGAATGGAGATTAGAAAGAACGTTAAACAAACAGGGAGTACTTGCCTCTTGGGTAAGGATCTGGCAGCTATCCACGTGTGGAAGAGGAAGTTGCGACCATGCCGTGGACATGGAGCGGCCACTGGATGGAGACCGTCTCTTAGGTCGACCGGCCACGCGGATGTAGAAGACCTGGAAGGTACACTCTGGAACGGCATACCGCGGGAACGTGTGGCGCATGGGACCAAGATTCGCTGCAACACAAGAAGTTGAATTAAATGGCAGGATAGATCCTTAGATGTAGCAATGCTAGCCGCACTGTAGCCTGTTGTTGTCAGTAAACATCATGCAGACTGACATGCTCTGGTTAGTAGAAACTGATAGATGGTTTCATCCATGCCTGAGCATCTATCTATGTGGATGGTATCTTATTCATGTTTATTCGTATTATGCACAGAGTTAAAACATGGTCTGTGGAATAACAACCCCCCCCCCCCCCCCCCCCCCCCCACCTCGGCTGGCATGCCCTCCGAGAATATCATTTTATGACCCGAAAGTTGAGACACCCAGGCAATGCGGTACCTAAGTTGCTTGCAATCAGCTGCGTTGCCCAAAGTTGGCGTGCCAAATACTCAGAGGGTCTTTTTGGCACGAATTCAACTTTATGTTTCAATACAAAATATCAGGCTAACGACCGTCAAGTTGGCCCCCCTGTCAGTTTTCGCCGTTATGTCGCTCCCGTCGTGGCTGCCATGTAGGCTTGCAGCGTTGGCGTCTGCATCCTTTACGCGTCGTCTTCTTCCCCGGGACGGTAATCTGTGGTCGCAGCCATGGCACGGAGCTAGGACGTGGACGAACCTGCTCGGCCCCGCTCTCCTCCCCATCCCGAATCAGAGCTCGCCCTTACCATGGCCGCACCTATGGCACGGCACAGGGACGAGAATTCATTCCCGGGTGAGATCTGTCACCAAGCCGACCATGCTCGGTCCTGTTGTCCTCCTCCAGAATCCGAGCTTGCCGTCGCCATGGTCGCACACGCACCAGCCACAGCGCCTTCCTCTCCGAACCCCAAAGTCACATCCACCCAGTTCGGCACAACGCCAACAAGGTGAAAATGCATCAAGTTTTCTTCTTGTGATTGTAGAAAAACATGTATGTACCGTATCCGTATCATACTCTAACAATGTACACATATGTTGTTTACTAGATTTTCATTTGAAATTAGTAGCTCCGTGATGACGAAACATAGAGAACCTAAATGGAATGACGATAAATACCATGTTCTGTACTTTGCATTGCATCAACAAATGCTCGCTGGCGAAGCATGTTACCAAGAGAGTAGAGTTCATCCGCCATTGCCAAAAATATATGAACAAATCAATGAACGATTCAATGCAAATACGTGCAGAAAAGCTAGAACCATGTCATCAATCATTAATAGGTGGCATATTCTAGTGATGCGTTATGTTACTAGTCTAAGTTAGAGTAGTAACATGCATATGTTACTAGTCTAAGTTACTACCTCTATAGTGGAAAATAACATAGATGTGGTATCATACAAAGTCTCATTTATTGCAATGTAGACTCATTTTGTCTTGAAATGTGTGATGTTATGGTAACATAGCTAGTTACCACAATGCGCTCTCTCATTATTTAATTGCATGCCATATCATTTAAATGCTTAGTTGGCAATACATGTAGGACTATGTTACTATCCAAGTTACTCCCACTATGACTAGCCTTAGCTCGAACATGCAGATGTGGAAGACCCGGAAGGTACACTTAGGAATGGCGTACCGTGGGATGGGCCCGAACGTGTGGCGCATGGGACCAAGATTCGCTGCAACACAAGAAACTGAATTAAACAGCAGGATAAATCCTTAGATGTAGCAATGCTAGCCGCACTGCAGCCTGTTGCTGTCAATAATCATCATGCAGACTGCTCTGGTTAGTAGAAACTGATGGTTTTTTCATCCATGCCTGAGCATCTATCTATGTGGATGTTATCTTATTCATGTTCATTTGCATTATGCACAGAGTTAAAACATGGTCTCTGGACTGACAACCCCCCCCCCTCTCGGTTGACATGCCCTCCGAGAATATCATTTTGCGGCCCGAAAGTTGAGGCGCCCAGGCAACGCGGTATCCAAGTTGCTTGCAATCAGCTGCGTTGCCCAAAGTTGGTGTGCCAAATACTCAGAGGGTCTTCGGCACGAATTCAACTTTATGTTTCAATACAAAATATCAGGCTAACGGCCGTCAAGTTGGGCCCCTCTGTCAGTTTTCGCTGTTATGTCGCTCTCGTTGTGGCTGCCATGTAGGCTTGCAGCGTTGGCGTTTGCATCCTTTACGCGTTGTCTTCTTCCCCGAGGCGGCAATCTATGGTCGCGGCCATGGCGCGAAGCTAGGGCGTGGACGAACCTGCTCGGCCCCGCTCTCCTCCCCATCCCGAATCGGAGTTCGCCCTCACCATGGCCGCACCCATGGCACGACACGGGGACGAGAATTCATTCCCGGGTGAGATATGTCACCAAGCCGACCATGCTCGGTCCTGTTGTCCTCCTCCAGAATTCGAGCTCGTCGTCGCCGTGGTCACACACGCACCAACCACGGCGCCTTTCTCTCCGAACCCCAAAGCTACACCCACCCAGTTCGGCACAACGGCAACAAGGTGAAAATGCATCAAGTTTTCTTCTTGCGATTGTAGAAAAACATGTATGTACCGTGTCCGTATCATACTCTAACAATGTACACATATGTTGTTTACTAGATTTTTATTTGAAATTAGTAGCTCCGTGATGACGAAACATAGAGAACCTAAATGGAATGACGATGAAGACCATGTTCTGTACTTCATTGCATCAACAAATGCTCGCTGATGAAGCATGTTACCAAGAGAGTGGAGTTCATTAGCCATTGCCAAAAATATGTGAACAAATCAATGAGCGATTCAATGCAAATACGCACAGAAAAGCTAGATCCATGTCATCAATCATCAATAGGTACACATTCTAGTGATGCGTTATGTTACTAGTCTAAGTTAGAGTAGTAACATGCATATGTTTGCATATGTTACTAGTCTAAGTTACTACCTCCATAGTGGAAAATAACATAGATGTGGTATCATGTAAAGTCTCATTTATTGCAATGTAGACTTATTTTGTCTTGAAATGTGTGATATTATGATAACATAGCTAGTTACCACAAGGCTCTCTCTCATCATTTAATTGCATGTCATGTCATCTAAATGCTTAGTTGGCAATACATGTAGGAGTATGTTACTACCCAAGTTACTCCCGCTATGACTAGCCTTAGCTCGAACACGCGGATGTGGAAGACCCGGAAGGTACACTCGGGAACGGCGTACCGCGGGATGGGCCCGAGCGTGTGGCGCATGGGCCCAAGATTCGCTGCAACACAAGAAACTGAATTAAACAGCAGGATAGATCCTTAGATGTAGCAATGCTATCCGCACTACAGCCTGTTGCTGTCAATAAAATCATGCAGACTGCTCTGGTTAGTAGAATCTGATGGTTTTTTCATCCATGCTCGTGCATCTCCACCACACTGCGCCGATCTGATATATGAGTTGGATTCCTTGTATGTACCATCAGGGGGTGGGTTCTTAAAATAAATCTCGTTTCTTGTGTAATCAATTAACCAATGGGTGGTTCCATTACATGGAGCAACCATGAATCGCAACCACAAATCCATTTGAAGATTGCTCAATTGTTTCTCTACTTAATTCGTGGCTGCGCAGAAAATAAACGGGGGCAGGGCAGGAAAGTGTGTGTATTACTCTGGTACAAATTTGCTGAAAGCATGAGCGAAAGAACAAGGGATGAGTGCTTGGTCATCGAAGGAGCCGTACTCGCCGGGCGAAGAGGGCATCCCACCGAACGCGGTAGTCCGGGATGGCGTGCACCTCCCTCTTCTTGGGCTCGGCTCAGGGTCCCCGCTCCGAGAGTAAAAGGGCCTTTGTTCCGCTCCCCCTCTTCTTGGGCTCGGCCTCGGCCTCGCCCTCGCCCTCGTCGGGGAAGACGTCCATCCCGGCCAACCCGCTAAGGCCTTGTTCGGTTCGCAGGGGTTCATTCCCCACATGGAACCCACCCTGCAGGGATTGGGTTTAAGACCCCCTCACGTCACCCAAACCCCACCCATCCCTTCCACACCAATCCCCAGAAACCCTGCATCTTAAACTACTTTCGGTTGCTCCCGGTCATCAACCAGCCAAAAACACAGGAAAATAATAAAACAATATACAAAGCACTGAAAGCTGGAACGCTTTGGAAAATCAAAGGCGAAACGCTGGCGTATGCTCACAATACAAGATATAGAATGAAATACAATGTTGAAGATAGGAGATAGATGGAACATAACTATCTCAAAAAATAATCTATTCCTTCGTGCTAGACTCGGATTCATTTTCAGAAAAACAATGACACAACAACTAACAACATCCAGTGAATCAATATGCAAGTCTTTCTTCTTTTGGAGCTTCCTCATGTAGAACTTCAGTTCTTTGCCCTCCGAGTTCACGCACTACATCTCCAGGTTGTCGTCAAGCATATGTCACCCCCTTCACTTCACCTCAGTGTCGCCGTCAAGTGCATGCCACCCATCCACTTCACCTCGGGTCGCCTCCGACTAGCAGGGATTAGAAGGAGGGAGCACGTCACTATCCAAGGCCTCTGCAGATGAACGTAGATAAGAGCCCAAGAACAGAAGCTAGAGGAGGCGACATATATACGAATATCCATCATGGTACACCTTCGCAGCAAGGATCCAAGAATAGAATAGCCGGAGCCAACAACAGTATCCCTTCATCTTCATTCATGGCCACTTGGCATGCGAGAACCTCAACACCTTATCCTAGAGAAACAAGAACGAGATTTGTGGCGATCCATCGGTACCTAGAAAACTGTAACCACAAAGCTCAGCTAGATAGAAAAATGGTACCAATGTTGAGCAGGAGATCACAATATGAAAGCATACAGAAACTCGATCACTTAACTTCAACCCCGTAAATTTCTCAAGGAGTACAAAAATTTGGAATCTAAAGCACCCCATCCATTAAAGTATAAAATAGGCAAAGCCACTGAAAACAGTGTACCGTTGTGAATAGGTTGTCAATACCACTCGCTGGTAGCAAAACTGAACTGAGACCTCCATCACAATTGACAACTAAAGATCTAGCTAAATAAACACAAGTACTATATGACTTGTTTAGCTTTGCACAAGTGCACGTAGTGACTGAAGATTATATGAGCATTAATGGAGAACACTTAGAAACTGAAGTTTTCTATCCATACATTTACACCTATGTTTCCTGGTTATATTTTATTATTAGTTAATTAACTGAAGAAAATAATTTTACCAACTAATTGTCATCACAGCTGCAGTTCAACATGGATAACAGTAGACAGTCAATAAAGGATAATGATTGCACATGAAACTATTATTCTTAGCATACAGAAATGAAACTACAGACATAAATGGGGGCCTCGTTTACCAGCATTGTTGTGACATAGCTTTAGTATCAGTTCAGAGCAGCAGTAGGGCTGTTGTGAAGGATCATGAACCATGAGAAACAAAAAATAGATGGCAGTAAACTGATCTACTATTAACCATGCACAAGGTGGACTTCAGATTAAAAGACTGCACTTATTCAGACAGCCAACTTTATGTTAATCTACACAATATATTAGTTTAAGGTTCAGAAATCTTAATCAACAGATGATGGAATTGAGTGTTGTCTCTTAACTAAATTGCCTTACAATGAAAATAGATGTAGTAGATTGCTTGTATACTGACTATAAACTATTTCAAGGATAAGATCTATTGTAGAGTGTTAGGACTTACAAGAACCTACGTCTAAAATACAACTTACATATATCAACTAAAATTTGAAATGCAACACGGGAATTAAAATTGCAGGCAAAGGTAAAAGAAAAAAGATAACATATGATGGCAGCCTGCTTCGTGCCTACTACTCCCTCCGTTCGGAAATATAAGACATTCTAGCTTTGTGAAAGGAATATATCTAGACACCTTTTAGTGTATAGATTCACTCCATGAAAGGAATATATCTAGACACCTTTTAGTGTATAGATTCACTCCGAATCTCTACGAACCTATACACTAAAGAATGTCTAGATACATTCAATTCACAAAGCTAAAAAGTCTTATATTTCCGAACGGAGGGAGTAGGATCTAGCTTGGTACACGCGACGACGACATGAACTCCTGCTCTTGGCTATACTGGCGTGAACCGTGCTGGGCAACCGCAGCACCATCACAAGGCTCATCGTCTTCAGAGCTTCACAGCGAGGCCGCACCACTTCATCCCTCGGAGCAATGCAGCGCCCCATGAGGAGCTGCAGCTGTTAAGGTGTATTAGTATTGGTTTAGGAGTGCGTATTTGTCTAAATTTATCTTCTTGTATCTCAAGTCAGATGTACTATATATTGTGGCCTTTGCCCCTAAATAATACAAGTTACTTATTCTTAACAGGTTATTTTTTTTCTTCTCCCGTTTCGGACGCGCAACTCGTCCTTTTTACGAGATGAATTTCGTCTGCAACACGTCTTCAAGATCGCCGCTGCCTGTCCACATCTGCTGGTTCCCCTCTTTGCCCCGTTGTCCTCTAGGTCGTGGCCGCCCTCCGGATGACGTCCTGCTGTTCTGATGTGCATTTGTCCCGTCTAGTCTTCCCCAAATTTTTTTTGTCAATGTTTCAGTCTTCGTGGTCACGTCTATCTTCTTCACTCTTCGGTGATTATCGATATTTTCGACGATGTCGTTTCAACTCTATATGTGTCTTCCATCACTATTCCGTTTTTCGGGTCCTCTTGTGGCCTCTTTTTGTATTGCTGGTTGATCTACGCCCTTTGTCTTGTCGTCGAGCTTCTTTTTCGTCGGTTTCTCGGGCTATGATCTGGTGCAGTATGCTTGCTTCTCTTGATGTACCATCTTTTGACAACCCATCTTCTCTTGATGCGGTGTGTGTCTTTCTCTGATGTGCCATCGTCGCATTATCTTTGATCTACGCACATTCTTTTGCCTGGTGAGCTTATATGTTGTTGGCTTCTTGTGTATGATCTTTTGTGACATGCTGTTCTTCTGACCGCCTCTCGGTCTGTGCGATCTATTCTTCGATCAACTGTGGCTTGACTCTACAGGTTTTAAAGACGCTTCATGCTATGACGACACTTTGAAGATGCGGATTTTGGATTATCGTTTTTTTGTAGTTTTCACCTTTTCAAATGCAATGCTATTGCATATGCTTTGCATTTGAGGGGGGGGGGGGGGGTTAAGGTGTATTAGTATTGGTCTAGGAGTCTGTATTTGTCTAAATTTATGTTCTTATACCTCAAGTCGGATGTATTATATATTGTTGCCTTTGGCCCCTAGATAATACAAGTTGCTTATTCCTACCAGTAGCCTCATCTCCACGTCTTTCATGGTATGCCTCGACCATCGCGTCAGGACGAGGCACTCCTCCGCCAACCGAGCCATGGACAGAACCCCTTCCTCCAAGAAGGAGATATGCACGTCCACTATCTCCTCGAGGGGCCTCTCCCTCATAGCCCACAATAAGTAGTTGGATATCTGCTTCTCGCCGTGCTCGTTCTGAATTATTGGTATCCTCCTGGTTAGTAGCTCAACAAGTACCACCCCAAAACTATACACATCGCTCTTCTCGTTGAGCTGGCCGGTGTGGTAGTACTCCGGATCCAGGTAGCCAAATGTTCCCTGAACGGCGGTGACTAGGTGCGTCTGATCGACCAGGATCAGCCTCGACGCGCTGAAATCCAAGACCTTCACGGTGTGGCTATCGTTCAGGAGAACATT
Organism: Avena eriantha; assembly: GCA_910589775.1. Lineage (NCBI taxonomy): Eukaryota > Viridiplantae > Streptophyta > Magnoliopsida > Poales > Poaceae > Avena > Avena eriantha. The sequence goes on along the minus strand of OU342745.1, from coordinate 436,532,410 downwards.
CATGCTCTTGACGTCTCTATGTAGGATCGACACGGAAGCCTCCGAGTGCAGGTACGCGAGGGCGCCCGCAATCTCAGTGGCGATCCTCAGATGCTCCTCTCATGACAGCGGTATCTCTTGCTAGTGGTGCACAAGGTCGTAGAGTGTGCCGTTGGAGACGAACTCATAGACTAGCAGAGGCACCTCGGATTCCAGGAAACACCCATGCAGCTTCACCATGTTCCGATGATTTATTTGTGATAAGATGGACACCTCGTTGATGAACTGCTCGATCTTACTGATCACCTGCAGTTCATATCTGACCCACTTCCTACCGATTCGGCAGAAATTTGTGTTTTTCACCAGGGGTGGACGAAAAGATTTTAAAATCCCCGGTTGGGACATTGTTCATGTAAGGTGGTCTAATATTTTTGAAAAATGGGGTGGTAGAATTTTTGAATTGAACATTTGGTGTTGCTTCACAAAATCCCCCGATTTTTGCGATCCGAAAATAGAAAATGGCTTTTCCATGCGACAAAAAGGAAAACTTCCTCCTACAACATTGTGAAATGGATCGTATGGGCACATAGGGGGGGGGGTGAATAGGTGCTACACCAATTTTTAATTCTTTTTCAATTTTAGGCTTAGCACAAAGGGTAAATTCTCTAGATAAACTATTGGGTGGAATTTTCCTATATGCAAACCTATCTACTAGCGAGTAAAGAGCGAGTGGAAGAGGAACGAGTAAACCGAAGTGAAGCACGCGGAGACACAGGATTTGTTTGACCGCAGTTCCTTCCTTGTTAAGGGAAGTACGTCTGCATTGGAGGGGTGGGTGGTACTAAGACCACCACGCCACAAAAGGCCTCACCTTGTTCTCCGATGGATCTCGCCACAACAGGCCTGATCCACCTTCCACTATAGGTACCCTTCGAGGCGGGCACCGGCGCCTTTACACAACTAGCGGGGCAACAACTCCACAACAACTTGGAGGCTCCCGAAATGACAACAAGCTGCCACAAAAACAAACTTATCAAATACAATAAACAAGATCTAGGTATTGACAAGAATACTAGATCAAGGATTTCTCCAAGTGAATGGAGAGGAGTTGAAGCGCTTGATTCTTGATGATGATGATGAACTTATCCTCCTTCAATTCCACCAAAGATCAAGACCTTCGGGTGGTTGAAGTGGGAGATCGAGAATTAGAGCTCTTGCACAAGGTCTAGTCAATTTCGAATGAATCAAGAGTTCTGAACGTTGGGGAAGAAGGGATATTTATACCCCCTTCAGAAACTAGCCGTTGCAACCTTTAGGGGCCGGATTATCCGGCCCAAGTGAGGGCCGGATATCCGGTCTGGGGAAACACCGCCCCAGACTCAGAATATCCGGCAGATAATCCGCCCCCCCCCTCTCAGAACGTCGCGCCGAGCTTGCCCTTGATCAACTTCTGGGGGCCGGATTATCCGGCCTGGGGAAGAAAAACCGCCCCAGTTCGGATTTTCCGGTAGAAAATCCGACCGGATACCGAGCGACGCGCCTTGGCTCCTTTTGCTCGAAAACCGGGGGTCGGATTATCCGGCCCATGCGACACCCGGATTATCCGGCCTGGGGAGGAAAAACCGCCCCAGTTCGGATTTTCCGGGAGAAAATCCGACCGGGTACCGAGCGACGCGCCTTGGCTTCCTTTGAGTGATGAGGTAGGCCGGATTATCCGGTCCTCGGTGGGGCGGATTATCCGGCCCCCCTCAAAGCTTCCTGCACACTTAGCACACATGAAAAGTCTCCATAGTATTGTTATCTAACACGTAAAACATAGGAAAACATGAAATGTTCTTTCAATCTCCCCCTTTTTGGTGTTAGATGACAATACCAGGATTTGCAGGAGAAAGACACAAGACAGACATAGATAACTTATGAAATAGACTCCCCCTCAATGTGTGCATAATAGAGTTTTGCATTGGAATACAAATGCACACAAATAGGTGAATCTATTCCATAGACATATGAGCAAAAACACATACCACCGAAGTAGAGAATAGGCATCCTTGACATAAATTGCAATTATTACCGGATAACCAATATGAGCGCGCCTTCCGTGATATACCTCCAGCAATAGGATATGAATAGATAGATCCATAAGCATAATCCATGATATGAAGTCCATAGGCATAGCATAATCCAGACAACCACAAAAAGTCTCAAACAACCACAAATCACGAATTTAAAGTTCAACGCTAAATGGGCATAAGCAAGAAATAACGAATAGAAAAGTGCAAGTGCTTATGCCCGACCCATGCAAATCCACGGACAACCTAATAGAACTACTTCTCCCCCTTTGGCATCAAGACACCAAAAAGGGAGAAGAGCGATGCTAGCGCCCCATGGGATCACTCATCGTAGTCCTCGTCCTCGTCCTCTTCTTCATTCTCTTCCTCATCCTCATCTTCAAGCTCCTCAGTGTCACCTTCCTCATCTTCAACAGCAGCAGCGGGCGCAGAGGGGAACAAGTGACGCTCCAGCTCACCATAGTTCAGCCCGAAGGAGGAGTTCCATCGAGCATACGGAGTGGGAGGTGTAGGAGCCGGAGGAGCACCCGAAGCGCCGGACAGGTGGTGGAGAATGAGCTACTGGGAGTGAGCCAACTCATGGCGCTGCCTGTATGCCTCGTACTGACCCTTGCGCATGTCCACGCCCATGCAGAGAATGTGACACTGTAACCAGTTCAGCTGCTTGATCTCACGGGCCACGGGAGGCACAGGGGGCCTGCGAGCATCCCTCATGAGGCCCTCAGGAGCAGAGGAGGGGTGAGAGGTCTTCCGAACCGTATTGTAAATCTTCTTAGCCTTGTGCACCGACTCAATGTGGAATTCCTCAGCAGGAAGCAGGTGACAGATGAGCATCATAATGTAGGGCGCATAGGGAATGGACAGACGGTTGAACATAGCATCACACAGCTCATGGTAGATGAAGTCCATGACATCCAGCCTGTACTGCACTGACTCGTCCTCGCAGGAGGCAACCTCATGAGAAAATTGAAGTAGCTGAACAAGGTGACCACGGATGCTGTCTTTGTTGCCCCCACTCGGAGTAATGGAGTCATGGAAGAGACCCACCAACGCAGCATAGATGGGAGCAAGACCAGCCACAGTACCGACAATGCCATTGTCCACAGTGTACGGAGAGAGAGTTGCATCCTTGTTGGGCTTCAACTGAGTGATGATGCGGTGGCCACTGGCTCTATCCCTGCTGCGGAAGGAGTACCCCAGAACCTCAGCAAACACGTGAAAATCAGCAGTCATTGGCCTGTCATGAGTCATCCACTTCATAGTGCGACGCTCATCCCCACAAATCACCAAAGTGGAGAAGAATTTCTTCACCACCTCAGAGTCAAAGGAGCACTGGAGAGACATGAGATGGTGCAGCCCCATCCTCTCAGCCACATACATCGCATCCACAAGATGCACCTTCTCCAAAGCATCATCAAGTTCTAGTGGGTGCATAGGCCTAATGTTCAGCCTGGCATAGATGTCTTCATAAATCCCCTTTTGTTCTGCACACCAAAAACGGGTATCCCCCAGCTCATCATCACAAGGCAGCTCAGCAAACAAGTCACGGTGACGGATGGCGGAAAAGGAGACCGCATCCAAAGTCATGTAGTTGATCTTGGGCTCCTTGCCCTTCCTCTTGGACACCGCCTTCCTAGTCCTCTTTGCTTGTTCAGCCATGCGCTTCTCTTCGTTCTTCCTTCTCCTCAACTCAACTTCGTCCACTAAGTTACCATGTCCGTCGTCCCGAAAGTATTTGGCGTGAGGACGGCGCTTGTAGGTCTTGGAAACACCAGAACCACCTATGAGGAGAAGAAGGGCGATAGCAAGGGGATAAGCATACACACAAGTCCAGGAGAGAGCATGGAAAAAGTAGTCAAAAAGTTCATAGAACAAAACTACTCAATGCATACACATAGTGAAACTGAAGCAGCATCGAATCTGTCAGGCCGGATTATCCGGCCTGGCCAGGGGCGGATAATCCGGCCCTGGCAGAAATTTTTGATTTCACCTAGATTGCATGCAAAAAAGTAGATCGGGCCTAGAAACTACAAGACTACGATTTCTATGCGAAAACACATCCTTCTAGACAATGTTCCACCCAACAAGATACACATCTAGCCAAAGATGGGGAGAGAGGGAGTTACCCTCACTCATTGGAGGAAGAACGCGGAGGAGAAGGCACCCGGAGGCGTGGAGAAGAAGATCCGGGGAGGCCCGGAAAATCTGGTGGCCGGAGGGGCTCCGGGGAGGGTGAGGGGCGGTAGGCGGCGACTGTGGAGGAGGAGAGGGCTGGAGGAGAAGTGCTGCTCGATATGAGCCCTTCCCCCCTGAGCCCTACCCTTTAAGATGAAATCCGCCAGGGCCGGATTATCCGGCCTAAATTCTGGGATTCTGTAATACACAGAACCAGGCCCGCGCGTCCCCAAACAACACCCCCACAAGGTGTACAAGGGACTTGTGTGCAAGAATAGATGGCTTAGGGGTAGGGAAGGCTTAGGATTAAGAGAGCCAAACTGAGATGGTACTAGACACTCAAAATTGCAAAATCCAAATCAAATAAAAGCCAAGATTGAGTGTGATTCCCATAAGAACATGAGAGAGCAAATAACATCCAAAAAGATCCAATTCTCCTCAAGGGAGAGGGCGGTGGCCGAAGCCACCTTGTTGGAGTGTATGGTGTGACATTGCGAAGATATATCTAGGGTTCACGACCAATACTCATCAATAAGCTCACATATCACAAAATGATATTAAGAGAAATGATTTATCTTGCTTTTGGCATTATGGGGGGAGGGTTAGCCCAATGAGTTAGGACCACACTCCCCCTATATCCATGCCCACACCTAGACCAAACAAGGATTGAGATGTACGAGTGAGTGCATGGGTAATCAAGACAAGCTCCCGGAATCAATGATATTTAGCTCATTCCTCAAATAGAAGAATCTTGCTTCATCAAGTGGCTTTGTAAAAATATCCGCCAGTTGGTTCTTCGTGCTCACAAAGGATAGATCAATATCGCCGCGAGCAACATGGTCTCGAATAAAATGATTCCGAATCTCCATATGCTTCGTCCTAGTGTGCTGAACATGATAGTACGCAATTTTGATTGCACTTTCATCATCACATAAAAGAGGAACTTTGTCACAATTGACACCGTATTCCTTTAAAGTTTGCCTCATCCACAATAATTGAGTACAAGCGCTGGCAGCAGCAACATATTCAGCTTCGGTGGTGGAGAGAGATATACAATTCTGCTTTTTGGAGGACCAACATACAAGAGATCTTCCCAAGAATTGACAAGCTCCAGAAGTGGATTTCCGATCATCCTTATCAGCAGACCAATCTGAGTCAGTATAACCACATAAAGAGAAATTGGAGCCCTTGGGATACCAGAGACCAAAGTTGGGGGAGTGAACCAAATATCGAAAGATCCTCTTGACTGCCACTAAGTGGCTTTATTTAGGAGCTGCTTGATACCTTGCACACACTCCCACACTCAACACAATATCGGGTCTAGATGCGCAGAGGTAAAGGAGAGAGCCGATCATGGACCGGTATACCTTTTGGTCCACATCTTTACCATGAGGGTTAAGTTCAAGATGACACTTTGTTTGCATCGGAGTGGCGACACCATTTAAATCCTTCATCTTGAATCTCTTGAGCATGTCTTGGATGTACTTTGCTTGATTAATAAAGGTTCCTTCTCTAAGTTGCTTGATCTCGAATCCAATAAAGAATCGTAATTCCCCCATCATAGACATCTCAAACCTGTCAATCATAAGCTTTGAAAATTCATCGTTAAAAGCTTTGTTAGTAGAACCAAAGATGATGTCGTCTACATATAGTTGGCATACGAAGAGCTCCCCCTTAACCTTCTTAGTAAAAAGAGTGGGGTCGATTTGCCCAACTTCGAAGCCACGATCTAACAAAAGCTCTTTAAGGTGCTCATACCACGCACGTGGGGCTTGTTTAAGGCCATAGAGTGCCTTATCGAGTTTGTAGACATGGTTCAGAAAGTTAGGATCCTCAAACCCCGGGGGTTGCTTTACGTGTACCAACTCATGTAGAGGACCGTTAAGGAAGGCACTCTTGACGTTCATTTTCCGCAACTTAAAATTGTTATGTGCAACATAAGCAAGAAGGATACGGATGGACTCAAGGCGAGCCACAGGACCATAGGTCTCGCCGAAGTCGATGCCCTCAACTTGGGAGTACCCTTGTGCCACAAGTCTTGCCTTGTTCCTCACAACAATGCCATTCTCATCTTGCTTATTCTTAAATATCCACTTGGTACCGATAACATTGCGGCACTCTTTGGGTTTCTCCACTAGTTTCTAGACTTTGTTGCGCTCGAAGTTATTCAACTCTTCATGCATAGCAACAACCCAGTATGGGTCTTCAAGAGCTTCAAAGACCTTCTTAGGTTCCACCATGGAGATATGAGCTTGATGCTCACCAAAACTGGCCAATTCTCTTCTTGTAGAAACCCTTCGTCGAAGATCACCAACAACCTTGTCGAGAGTGTGACCCCTCAACTCAAGGTTACAATCTGCCCGAACCTTGCAACGAAGTTCAATAAGTTTGTTGTCTCTTGGAGGAGGAGATTCATCACTTGAGTCTTCATTGGAAGCATTTTCTCCGCCTTGATCAGTAACTGGAACATCAGTAGCAGGTGGTGGAGACGCATGCCCTTGAGGTGAATCCGTAGTCGTAACAGGAGGCTGCAGAACTGGAGAGTCAGGGCCGGATAATCCGGCCGATGGAGAGGCCGGATAATCCGGCCTGGGAGTACTTGCAGCAGCTTCAACCGGAGGCCTGGGACTTGCTTGAACTGGTGAGGGGACGGATAATCCGGGGCTAGCCGGAAAATCCGGCCTGGAGCTTGCGTTGAAATCTTCACCAGCAGGAGCAACATGGTCAGCTGTAGAGGGGTGGCCGGATAATCCGGTGTCAACCGGAAAATCCGGCCTGGAGCTTTCTGGAACATCTTGACCTTCAGCATTTGATGGAGATGGTGTAGAAGTTGCCCCCGTGGTTGGAGCATGTTGAGTATGTGTAGATGAGGGCTCTATATGAGTAGAGCATTGTCCTTCCCGGTCCGCCACAAGGGGTTCCTCAATGGGGCGGAAGAATCTCACGCCCATTCTTCTTATGGCATCTTGGGGTATTTCAACATCTGCATCACAAACACCAACTTGCTCCGCACAGGAACCGTCATTTTCCTCGAACACCACACTAGAAGATTCTACAAAAGTTCCGGAGAGCTTATTGCAGACTCTATAAGTGTGGGATTCGGCACCATAACCAACAAAAATACCTCCTAAAGCCTTAGATTCAAACTTAGATAAACGAACTCCTTTAATAAGAAAGAAACGCTTACACCCGAATACCCAAAAGTATGAGATGTTTGGCTTGTTACCGGTAAGTATTTCATACAGAGTCTTGTCCAAGATCTTGTAGAGGTATAAACGGTTGGATGAATGACAAGCAGTAGAGATTGCTTCAGCCCAGAAGTTATATGGAGATTTAAATTCGGCTAACATTGATCTTGCCATGTCCATTAGAGTTCGATTCTTCCTCTCGGCTACACCATTTTGTTGAGGGGTGTACGCAGCGGAATATTGATGTCTTATCCCCTCTTCACTTAGGAACTCATTTAAGGTGTAGTTCTTGAACTCCGAGCCGTTATCACTCCTTATAGCCAGAATGGGACGTTGTGTTGACGTTGAACCTCGTTGGTGAAGTCGATGACAGTTTGTTGAGTTTCACTCTTCAACTTGAAGAAATAAACCCAAGTGTATCTTGAGTAACCATCAATAATCACTAGACAATACTTCTTCCCACCGAGGCTTGCATGAGATGGAGGTCCGAAGAGGTCCACATGAAGGAGCTCCAAAATCCTTTTTGAAGAGATAATGGTTTTCCTTCGATGAGGTGAATCATGCATTTTCCCTTCAACATACGCCCTGCAAACACGATCTTTGGCAAAAGAGACATTTTATTTTAGTCCAAGAATGTGGCCACCCTTGTGGAGACTTTACAAAGTTCTCATATTGACGTGGGCTAGTCGGCGATGCCATAGCCAACCCGCGTCAGCCTTCCGAAAAGACACATCGGGCCTGTAGTGGTTTTCCCCGAAAAGTCCACCACGTACAGGTCGTTTTCGACATATCCCACGAAAGCGACTTTTAGAGACTTGCTCCACAAGAGTACCACTAAATCAGCATTAATGTAAACTGCAAAGCCCATCTTACCAAGGGCACGAACTGAAAGTAAGTTATACCCGAGGGTCTCAACAAGCATGATGTCCACGAGAGAGATATCGTGAGCCACCACAACTTTGCCGAGACCCAATACCTCAGATTTTGACTTGTCACCATAGGAGACGGTAATGTGATCAAGGTTTGGCCGCATCTCCGTGATGATCTCCTTGCTTCCGGTCATATGACTCGTACAACTGCTATCGAGTACCCATTTAGAACCACCGGAAGCATAGTCCTTCAAGAAAATTACTTCTTGGTTTTAGGTACCCGTTTTTCAATGGGTCCTCTCATGTTAGTAACAAGGGTCTTGGAAACCCAAATAGACCAAGGAATGTAACAATCATAAGGCCCTACATAACTAGCATAAACATCACCATAACAATCACAATATAGTTCAAAGTTAGGATTGTTGATCCCTGCAAAACCATCATGATTAGTCTTGTTATTGGTAATGTTGCTAGTCTTCGATTGAGCAGTCTTGTTCTTCTTCTTCTTGTTTTTCTTGCTATTTATCTTGGGTATGTAACGAAGACCTTCTTTACTATTGTTCGTCCTTTGTCTGCTCAGTATCTCATCAATAACCCCTTTACCTTTGTGTTGAGAACTTCTTGCAAGATATTCTTTTCCAAAGGATGAAGAGGAGGTACTTGGCACATCATACCATTTCAATTGAGTTTGGAGCTGGTCATGAGACTCATTTAGAGTAGAATGATCACTCTTCAATGCCTTGTGAGCACTTTCAAGATTATCAAACTTCTCCACAAGTCTAGCATGAACAGGCCCAAAATCAATCTTTTCTTTCTTTAGTTTCTTTACCTTGGCAAGAGCATGGTCACGTTCTTTAATGAGCTGAGCTGCAGCTTCTTCTTGTGACTCCTCAAGGGATTCGAGTCTTTCTTCCAAAGAAACTCGAGCTTCCTCTTCCTCTTCAAAGGCATTCTTCAAAGAAGCTATCTCCAAGGCATCTTCTCTTTCAATTCTGCCCTTTTCTTCAAGGAGATCTTCGGCTTGAGCAAGTTGACTCATAAGAGCATCAAAATGGAGTTTGTGCTCACCTTGTAGGTTAGTGAAAAAAGTATCCAAGGCAATAACTTCTTCTTTCATTTCAAGACTGTCATGGTCATCCATATCCAAAATTATGTTAGTCTTAGGAAATGAAGAGCTAGAAGTTGATACCTCGGATCCTCTTGCCATTAGGCAAGTGGCGTTGTTGTTGATGGCGTTCTCGTTCGGCAAGTCGAAGATAGAGGAGGGAGTCGATGTGGTGGCTATAGCAGCCACTTAGCGGGAACAATCATCATCCTCTTCATATTCACTTGCGGAGGAGTATTCCCCTTGAGCTACAAGGACAATCTTGGGTTGGTTCTTGAAAGGGCCATTCTTCTTAATAAACGGCTTCTTCTTAGGAGCTTTAGATTTCTCTTTAAGAATGAGCCTGCCACCATTGTCTTCTCTATTTTGATAAGGACACTCGGCAACAAAGTGCATTCTATCTCCACAGTTGAAGCAAGTTCTCAATCTTGGGCCACTTTCTCTTCTTCCATTTGACCCGTTCTTGCGCTCAAGGTCAGACTTGGCTTTGGCAGGGTCATTCCAAAAGTTCCTTGCATAGAATGCCATGTACTCACCATGAGCACATTTGACCTCATCGGGGCAGTCCATGGATACCCCCTCAAAATCTCCTTCATCTTCCTCTTGCTCAACAACATTGGCTTTGAGAGCCACATTGACACCCTTTTGCATTCCAATGGCCCGAGCACGGGCATCTTCAGCATTCTTTGCCGCCACTTTGAATGACGCCATTTCTTGCATGACTTCGTTGGATGTCATTTGATGATAGTTGTGTCTACCTTGCAGGCTCTTCAAATCCGTTGGCTCGAAAGGCATTAAGGCACTCACATACTTTCTTTTTATCCATGCATCATCAATGTGAGTGGCCCCATGCTTCCGAAATGTTGTTGCGATGCCCTTGAGTCTTCTATACATGTCCTCATGGTTTTCACCATCCAACATGTAGAATCCCTCAGCTTCATTACTAAGGGCATCATACCTGTTTCTTCTCATGCTTTCGTTTCCAACGAAAAGGTCCGTAAGAGCATCCCACGCCTCTTTAGCTGTGTTGAGATGTTCAATGTGTGGCATGTCCTTGGGACCCACACCCAGCTGTATCATGTGGAGAGCGGTGGCATTCAACTGGCTATCCACAACTTCCCTTCTCGTTAGATTGGTTTGATCTCCAATGTGAAGACCTTCTTCAATAATCCTCCACAATTCAATAGAGGAGTTGCACACATGAGATTTCATTAGGAATTTCCATTGATTAAAAGAGGATGCAGTGAGCTTGGGTGGATCACCCCTATTGTTTATATGAGGATGAGGGATAGGTGGGTCGAGGGAATATACGTGGCGAACCTCACTATATTCCTCCTTACCACTTCCCTTTTTGGAGGTGGAGCCATTTAGTTTTTCACCTTCCACATCATCATCCTTAGATCCGGTGTTACCCTTTTCCTTAGATGATGGTGTGGGAGCCTCAGAGGAGGATGGAGATGGGGCTATGGATGATGTAAGGCGAGCAATCATTTGATTCATCTCCTCCATCTTGGCCTCAAAGGATTTCAACAAGGTTGTTTCCAATGACTTGAGATCATCCATTGTGACCTTATCCACAGCCTCATTTCCATCATCCTTGGTACCCATACTACTATTAGGCGGTTAAGCCCGAATTAAGAGCCGGGGCTCTGATACCAATTGAAATGGATCATATGGGCACCTAGAGGGGGGGGGGTTGAATAGGTGCTACACCAATTTTTAATTCTTTTTCAATTTTAGGCTTAGCACAAAGGGTAAATTCTCTAGATAAACTATTGGGTGGAATTTCCCTATATGCAAACCTATCTACTAGTGAGTAAAGAGCGAGTGGAAGAGGAACGAGTAAACCGAAGTGAAGCTCGCGGAGACACAGGATTTGTTTGACCGCAGTTCCTTCCTTGTTAAGGGAAGTACGTCTGTGTTGGAGGGGTGGGCGGTACTAAGACCACCACGCCACAAAAGGCCTCACCCTGTTCTCCGATGGATCTCGCCACAATAGGCCTGATCCACCTTCCACTATAGGTACCCTTCGAGGCGGGCACCGGCGCCTTTACACAACTAGCGGGGCAACAACTCCACAACAACTTGGAGGCTCCCGAAATGACAACAAGCTGCCACAAAAACAAACTTATCAAATACAATAAACAAGATCTAGGTATTGACAAGAATACTAGATCAAGGATTTCTCCAAGTGAATGGAGAGGAGTTGAAGCGCTTGATTCTTGATGATGATGATGATGAACTTATCCTCCTTCAATTCCACCAAAGATCAAGACCTTCGGGTGGTTGAAGTGGGAGATCGAGAATTAGAGCTCTTGCACAAGGTCTGGTCAATTTCGAATGAATCAAGAGTTCTGAACATTGGGGAAGAAGGGATATTTATACCCCCCTTCAGAAACCAGCCGTTGCAACCTTTGGGGGCCGGATTATCCGGCCCAAGTGAGGGCCGGATTATCCGGTCTGGGGAAACACCGCCCCAGACTCGGAATATCCGGCAGATAATCCGCCCTCCTCTCAGAGCGTCGCGCCGAGCTTGCCCTTGATCAACTTCTGGGGGCCGGATTATCCGGCCCTATGCGAAGGCTGGATTATCCGGCCTGGGGAAGAAAAACCGCCCCAGTTCGGATTTTCCGGTAGAAAATCCGACCGGATACCGAGTGACGCGCCTTGGCTTCTTTTGCTCGAAAACCGGGGGCCGGATTATCCGGCCCATGCGACACCCGGATTATCCGGCCTGGGGAGGAAAAACCGCCCCAGTTCGGATTTTCCGGGAGAAAATCCGACCGGGTACCGAGCGATGCGCCTTGGCTTCCTTTGAGTGATGAGGTAGGCCGGATTATCCGGCCCTCGGTGGGGCGGATTATCCGGCCCCCCTCAAAACTTCCTGCACACTTAGCACACATGAAAAGTCTCCATAGTATTGTTATCTAACACGCAAAATATAGGAAAACATGAAATGTTCATTCACATTGTTCGCCATCCCATGATGCACATGCATGCACAATATGGGCACATTATCACAAACTATGTCGCGATTCTGGCCATAACATAAGTCATTTGAACCGAAAGCTAGGTAACCTCGAATGAGATATGTCATTTTCTGAAGGTTTTTTTGAGACAAGATCAACATACCAAGTTTAATATTTTTCCTCCCAACTATGTCACATAATATAACTCCACGCGAAGGTATCGCATTTTTTTGATTTTTTTATTTAGTTATGGTCATTTAAATCTATTGACAAACCGTAATCGAACGACATGTATGAAGATTTTTAGCTCAGGACTGAGCCTCACTAAACTTGTATTGGATCTCTGAAGAAACATCATATTGTGAACCTAAAAATGATTTTTGTAAAAAATCATGAGCAACAGATCATGTACCTGCAGTTCATATCTGACCCACTTCCTATCGATTCGGCAAGAATTTATCTTTTTCACCAGGGGTGGAGGAAAAGGTCTTAAAATCCCCGGTTGGGACATTGTTCATTTAAGGTGGTCTAGTATTTTTGAAAAATGGGATGGTAGCATTTTTGGATTGAAAATTTGGTGTTGCTTCACAAAACGCCCAACTTTTTGTGCTTTGAAAATAGAAAATGGCTTTTCCGTGTGATGAAAAGGAAAACTTTCTCCTGCAACATTGTTCACCATCCCATGATGCACATGGATGCATAATATGGGCACATTATCACAAACTATGTCACGATTCTAGCCATATGATTGGTTATTTGAACCGAAAGTCAGGAAACCTTGAATGAAATAGGTCATTTTGTGAAGGTTTTTTTGAGACATAATCAATATACCAAGTTTAATATTTTTCCTCCTAAGTATATGACATAATATGACTCCACGCGAAGGTCTCACTTTTTTTTGGGTTTAGTTATGGTCATTTGAAATTATCGTCAAACCCTAATCGAACGGCAGGCATGAAGATTCTTAGCTCGGCGCTGAGTCTCGCTAAATTTGCATTGGATCTCTGAAGAAACATCATATTTTGAATCTAAAAATAATTTTTCTAAAAAATCATGAGCAACAAATCATGTACCTGCAGTTCATATCTGACCCACTTTCTATCGATTCGGCATAAATTTGTCTTTTTACCAGGGGTGGACGAAAAGGTTTTAAAATCCCCGATTGAAACATTATTCATGTAAGATGGTCTAGTATTTTTGAAAAATGGTATGGTAGCATTTTGAATTGAACATTTGGTGTTGCTTCAAAAATCGCCCCGATTTTTGCGCTCCAAAAATAGAAAATGCCTTTTTCGTGCGACGAAAAGGAAAACTTCCTCATGCAACAGTGTTCGCCATCCTATGATGCACATGCATGCACAATATAGGAACATTATCACAAACTATGTCACGATTCTGCCATAACATTGGTCATTTGAACCGAAAGCCAGGAATTCTCAAATGAGATAGGTTATTTTGTGAAGGGTTTTTTAAGACATAATCAATATACCAAGTTTGATATTTTTCCTCCCAACTATGTCACATAATATGACTCCACACGAAGGTTTCACATTGTTTCGATCTTTAAAAAAAAATTAATGTCTATTTTAAACTATGGTCAAAGCAGCAAGCATGAAGATTTATATTCAACATAAATATATAATATTTGAGTGTAGATAGATAGATCTTATTTTTCTGCAAATTTTGATATATTATTTCTATTTCTGTGAATTAGAATGATTTTTTATGATTTTCTTAAGAGTAATGTGATAAAAGGGAAAAAAGAAAAAAGGACTTTGCTGTTGCGGAATACACACGGCAAGGGCCTATTGCGGAATACACACGGCAAAAGGCCGGCGAGGGCACACGGCAAAGAGGCCACCATTTGCAGCCGTTAGCTCCTTCCCGTCAAATGGACCTGTGGGGTCATGGGTCCCACCTTGTTGCCATGTGCCACTCTCGACTTTGCCGAGTGTTTTTTTTGCCATATTCCTTTGTGGGTCTTTATCGTATATATTTCTTTGCCGTGTTCCTTTTCAGAAATTTGCCGTGTTCGCGTATTTTCCCGTGTCCTTTCTAGGTTGCACACGACAAAGACAAACGTTATCGTGTTCCAGTCCATTTGGCACACGGCAAAGCCGTGTCTACACGGCAGCGGCATTTTTTCCCATAGTGATATACAGTTATACACATATCTATATCTTCTTATAAAGTAGACCCCCACTAAGAGTCATTTAAGTTTGTCTATCTCAACATGCAAGATACCCACATCATCAGATAACCACATCAATCCGATTGTCTATCTCCCACCGTCCATCTTATTGCCTCATGGTGACGATGCCCACCCAAACCATACAACATTGTTCCGTACTATCCCCTGTAAAAAAAAGTAAAATAATATCTTCTACAATCTATATCATCCTTTGGTCTCCGTTATTATCCTGCCTCTGTCTCTGCCTATATTCAATTCAAGCTAAGTATCAAAAAACATCGATGGATACAACTGCTGGCTCTTCGTCTAATCGCCAGATTTAATAAAGTGTAGTCCTTTCGGTTTGATGGTTCCCTTCGTCTTCCCAGCTCCCCCAATAAATAATCCCCACGAACCTGATCACAGGTCGTCAACATCATCAGAGTTTGCCTACAGCCTGTATGGCGGACACCAGCAGCCGACTCCTGCATCATCTTCATCTTCGTATAGACCAAGTGTGACATGATCTAGCAGCATATGCATCAACCGGCGGGGGCAAGTGCAGAGAGCGCAGCCCCACAGGCCCACACGGTCACCATAACCCGCAACCAGTGTCATCTCCTCCGCCATAGTATTCGCGTGCTGATGTGCTACGGTCAACTACAAATCTACAATCATGCATATCTCTCTCTAGCCTACTCTGGTGGGGCACGTCGCTGCCCGCTACTCACAGGTCGGTACGCGGGAGCCCGGCATGACCAGCTTCATCACCGTTGCAATGCAGTCCTGACGCACGGTGGAGGAGGCGGCTCCATCGGCTGTGTACATGCAACTGGTTGCATCGCGGTCTATGCGTTCTAGCTCGCTGCCGACGACGCCGCGCAGCGTGCCGACGTGGACCGTGTCCCCTGGAAGCCAGGCTGCGTGCGTGAGCGGCCCCGCAACTCCATGTAGATGCCACAGCTGACGTGCTGGCACAGAACATGTGCATGTTACAGGCAGCGCCGGTGGCTGTACCACGCAGTCAGGTGACTTCGGTGTCATCTTGATGCACTCCAGCACGGCATCGATGACATAGGATGAGCGCTCGCATTCTCTTCTTTTGACGGTAAGGATTTGTGGTTACCATTGTTCATAAAATAGGGGCTAATCTATGCAGGTACACACTGATGCCAAATACCCTTGAGTTCCTCCGTGTATTTCACTTACAAATCTCCGTAGCAACGCGCGGGGTATTCCTCTAGTATTTATAATGCCATGTGCCTATAAAGAAAAATCTCTTGCCATATTATTTTTTATCAATATTTCATGTACGGCCCGGCCCGGCCCATGTCTACCAAGGTGAAGAACACGCATCGATACCCGAGTATATCAGGAGCGTACGTAAACTCCTTCCTAGACCTAGCTGGAGATCCCGTTCCCATTATCATGGCTTCTTCACCCTAGATCGATCGAAAAATCAGTGGGAAGAAGAAGATGAAGGCGCGGCAGTTCGTGAACGCGGTGGTGGGCTACTCGCTCGGCCGCATCAAGCTCAAGAACAACCTCTTCTACCCCTCCACCGCCCAAGCACAGCAACAGGCGGCGGCCAACGTCCAGAAGATGAAGGAGGACAAGCAGGCCGCCACGACGCTGCAGGAGGAGGACTACGATGATCTTCCGCTCCGCGTGCCCAAGCTTAGCTTCGTGCCTTCCTCCCGCAAGCCCAACACGGACATTAGATTCTTGCCCTTCTACGGCACCCGTGGCGGCGAGGGAAAGTTCCTCTGCGTCGACGAGTCCGGAAACGCCGTCCTGTACGACGCCGACGGATGCACCGTCGAGCTGATGCCCGGCATCGACACGGACAAGCCGTACAGCCCGATCTCGTGGTCCGTCACCCACGGCGACGCCATCGACCCCGCCCGCCCCGACGCGCTCTACACCATGGACAGCGAGGGCGGCAGCTTCAAGGCACTCGTCTACGGCGACCCGGGCCGGCATCAGTACCTCAGAACGTTGGGTGACGAGTACGCCTGGCACTGGCGCACGCTCCCAGCACCACCCGTCGAGCACACCATCTCCCGGTGCTACGCGCTGCTCCCCAACAGCCAGGAGGACGCCGCCGGGGCCACCATCTGCGTCTCCTTCTCCCCTCACGACGATGAAGCATGGGGCCCCGCTGGCAGCCACGGCACCTACTGCTTTGACACGGGGAGCCACGAGTGGTCTAAGGCCGGCGACTGGACGCTGCCCTTCGGCGACGGTTGCTCGGCCCACCACGCCCCGGAGCTCGGCCAAGACCTCCTGTTCGGCATCGAAAGCAACCACCCCTACCGCTTCTGCGCCATGGACATCTCGGGCATGAAGATGAACAGAGCCCCCGTGCTGCGGCACGCGTGGCTGGAGCACGCCGACCCGCCGCCGGATTGGTGGCACGACAAGGACGACCTAGTGTACCTCGGGGCTGGCAGGTTCTGCATCCACAGGAGCTTCAACATCATGGCCGAGTGTGGATATGGGGACTGGGAGACAGTCGACACGGTGGTCATGCTCACCGGAGTGGAGGTGGTGCGAGCACCAGCAGGATCGTCCAGGCTCCGGATGGTCAAGCACAAGTCCAAACTCCTCGACTGCCATATCGAATCCTTGCTCTAAATTATTTCACTTCTTGCCTCCTGTATCTGCATCGAGCTCCAGAGTTCACACAATATCCTTTATTTATTACTCCTATATATGGTACTGTAATTAATCGATTGCCTGTTTATATATAGGAATGCTCAAAGTTGGAGAACGCTAGCTATCATCTGTTGCCCTAACCGAGACTATTAGCTTATCTTGTCCGTAGTGATATTTTGGAGAGATGGGAGATCTTGATTCAATTACTGGCATATGCTTACGTAAATGCTGGGCAGAGGAGATCCAATAGTGTATCCTGTAGGTAGCACATCAACCTAGGATCCTAGAAAAAATGTCTCTTTAAAAACAAAAATTCGGCTGTCCAAAATAATGCAACTCTATAAATGCCAGGTTATAGTTCCATCTTTGCCAATCAGATTGGTGTGAGTTTACGGAATAATCAAGAAAAAAATAGACAGATCTGTTTCTATGATTCAAGAATTAGAGCATGCTAGACGTAATTTGTTTCTTGCTGCCAATACAAAAGAAATTTCGGTTAAATCTTTAGAAGAATCAAAGCTAGAGAGTTTTGACCCAAAGAATGTAGGTGATTTAGTTTCTGATTCTGATTTTGATTCTGATTTTGACCCAAAGAATGTAGGTGATTTAGTTTCTGATTCTGATTTTGATTCTGATTTTGACCCAAAGAATGTAGGTTGGAGGCCGGTGTGTGCTCCAGTGTTTGTGGATGTCAGGGAGGTCGAGCTTCTCTTCTTGTGCCGGGTGGGTTGGTCACCGGCAAGGAGTCTCCGGTCATGCAGATGGTGAAGGGGAATAGTGCAGGGAGTTGTCTCGGGTGACGCTTGTTTGCCGTTGGGGCCAGAGCAGAGGTCTCCTGGTCCCACCCCCGTTCCCATCCCCATGCTCTCAGTGGATATCTTGTCGGTGTGGAAATTCCCAGCATCGGATTTTCTTCTCCCGCGCGACATACACCGGGACCTGCGGGAAGAAAGTCGTGTTATTCTCTGTTCTCTAGGAAGCTCCACGGTCGTGCTCATGTGTTCAGCTTCCGCCGTGGGATTGGCATGGCAGCACCTGGCTTGGTTGCGGCAAGGACAAATGGTAGATAGGTCCGAGCGAAAGCCTAGCTCGGTTCTTCCGGTGCCGGCGATGATGACGCTCTTGCGCACCATTCCCCTCGATGGAGGTGTCGTCGTGGACCCGTATCTCCTATCCGCATCAAGGTGTTGGGCCTCTCGATGAAAATCTGGATCCTTTTGGATCGAGCGACGGCGGCATTCAAGTGTCCTCACCTCAGTGGAGGCGTTGCTCTAGAACCCATATCTTCGTCGGTCCGCTTGGTGTCTCCTCGATATTGTTCTTCGACTAGCGGTAGTGTGCTTAGAGTGCAGGTTCTACACGTTTCCGGTGATGATAGGGTTCGGATCCGGCAGCACCCTGTTGATCAAGTTTTGAAGAAGGACGAAGATCTCAAGCCACGGACATCATCTCTTTTCTTTTTAGCTTGTTGTAGTCGTTCCTTTAGTGTTGGGATGTTGTTCTTCTCTCTTCTGTGAGTTTTTATTGTAAGCTGGAATCCCCAGCAGTGTCTCATGTCTGTACTTGTGGCCTTTCGGGGCTTTATTAATTTAAAGCTGGGCTCTTTGAGCCTGTTATCTAAAAAAAATGAGCCAAAAAAATTTAAGAATAACATTAACATATGTACATATGAGATTGTGGGTTTTTCACAGATAAAGAGGTCGGTTTAACACGGTAGTTGATTTAGTTTCTAAGCTGTCATAAATAATGTTCTCGAAGACAGGGATACATTTTGGTCCTACTATTTGACATCCACCAGCAACACATCATCAAAAGTTGGCACGGGTCTATCTACAAAGAGAAGCTCTGCAATGTAACAGGGATGTTAAAACAACAAGACGTAGCACATGGACTAAATACAATTATAAAAGGTGCATGACGCCGTCCTGGTCTCCTAGATACTATCTGGTTCTAGGTGATACATCAACCAACGCTAACATCTAACTACTTGTTAAGATTTGTACTGGTCCACTCAGATGTGGTATTTTAATGAAGCAGTGCAACAGGAGTACAGAAAGGATCATATGAAGAAATAGTGAACACCGATAGAGATGGATGGAGAAGTTATGTGTTCACAGTGGGCATGTGCATTCTCTACGTACAAAATCAGTGTTGTGTTATACTAGTCCTCTATAAACGTGGTACCTCTAAAATATCTTTAAAATTAAATAGTTGCAAAGATCAAGCTTAGCATTAGCACCTCTACGTTCTTCCTGTTACCATTTGATAGCTAGAATATTAGAAGATGTTCTTGCTGGCACTACGAGTAGTAGAAAAATTTCAACTGCAAGTCTTGGCTCAAACAAGGATAATTAACTAACTAGGCTCCATTTTCCTGGCTTTTGCCCTTTTTCCGATATATTGGTAGCAATGAGTCCAAACATAAGGAAAAATCATGAACTGAAACTACAAGGAAATAAATATGTAAACCTACCATTTTGGAATCCACCATCGGACACATCGTCAGAAGTTGTCACTGAGATCTCAATAATGTAATGGGGATGAAACACATGAGCATGTTATGATGAGGGGCTAGTTTTTACCATCATACCTTGTTGAGCCATAACTTGCAGAATCTCACGACAAACTCCTGGTAGTTAAAGGTCCAATCCAACAAAATACTTGGTTGCCATCTGACCTACATGCTAGACTAAATATGAATTGATGCGACCTATATAGGCACACTGTGTATCATACACCATCATGAGTAAAGGAATCCACCCCCATTCATCTTTTCTTCTTCACAAGTAAAGGAATGTAACTCCACGAGGCATAGTATAAGTTCTATACTACAAAGCCTGCAAAGATGAAAATTGAATGGCCATGGAAAGTTACCACAATTAACTAACACCGGAAGGCAAAACCTTGACAACAGAAATCAACGAATTTTCAATCAAGAAAATCACTTCATTATTGTTAGATGTCCATTCCCCTGGAAATTACCAGGCATTTCAATACGGAAATTATGGACATCAGTAAGTAAGTAAAAGTAAAATCAGATATTGCAGACAAGTGCAAAGGCCCATCATCATGTACAAGCCTCTTTGTCCTCTCCTAGGTCAAAATCAGATAGTACGTGAGAGTCAAAATCAGAGTACTGCAAGGGGCCGGGCCGGGGTCCAAAACAGCTGAAAGAGATTTCCTTGTGGATCCCGTGCCTGCTTTTGGCTTTGCAAAGATCATCATTGCCAATTGCCATTTGAACGAGATGAGAAGACCTGCTAGAGGCAAGAGATCCGAGAGGAAGGACGAGATGTGCCTCTCTCAGCGCTTCCCTCCTCTAGGCGACGAGCTGGAAGCCTCGCCCCCAGGGCCTTCCCATGCCGTCGCGGCAAGGAAGGGTGCCGCCACTAGGCCGTCTTCTCCCTCCCTGCAACCTGCGCGGCTGTGGGGGAGCGTGGGATCGAAGTACTAGACGCTGGCGGGGGAGGATTCGGAGGAGGAAGAGGATGTGGTGCAGGTAGAGCAGCCGCGCGAGTGTGAGTCCAGTGTGGATGTGTGGCCGGCGGCGACGACCTTGGAAGACTACCTGGATCCAGCCTGGACTTTGGTGGAGAAGCTCAAGCCGGGCAAACAGCGGCGGCGGACCGCATTTGCCCCTAGCGGCAAGGGACCACGTTTCGGGGGCTCGAGTGGATCGAGCGGTGTTATTCGAAACCCTAGATCTGGTGCTCGCGGTGATCTCCCTCAGGGCGTGTCGAAGGCGGCGGCGGAAGAGTTCCTGCCGCTGAGAGCTTGCATGATCCGGAGTGGTGAAACACTACCGCGGTAGCGGGAGCCTTTCGAAAGGCTATAGCCGGCTATTTAAAACTTTGGTTAGACATCGAGTCAGCACTAGCTAAACTGATTATTATTAGTTGGACTGGGTGTCCGTTTCGGGTTAGCCATGGAGCCATCACCAGGTAGTAATCTGAGTTGGAGTCGGTTTAGTTCAGTCCGAGTTGTTCTTGCGTGATCGCCTCTGGATGTGTATAGATAGATAAGCACAAGCTAGGACGAGAGTTCGTACCAGGTCGTGCAACACAGCCAGCCTAGCTACCGGCCGCCAGCGAGAGAGACGTACGCCGCCGCCGCCTCGCGGTCCGACCGTGTTGGTCCAGATCCAGCCGCCGAGTACTTTTCGGCGACTGCGACGATGAAACTCCGGTGAACACACGCACATATATGAAGCTAGAGCTGATTACTTTCCTAGCGATAGCAACTCACACACGCACATATACGTGCGTCCTCTTTTTATTGCTTTGAACTCACGGTGTGTTTACAACCCGGGGTACATGCATATATACTAGGATTTTAGTATGCCAACTCGACTACTAGCCCAACTCTAATCCTAGTAGTACTCAGTTACATGCAAGTATACGGATTGGACTCAACACACACACCTCGGTGTACTGCTAGGAATCCTATACGTATATTTGTATACGTGACACCATGTCGGTGCTGGACACGGAGTGCTTATTCCTAACAATCACCCCCTAAGCACGACGTGCCCTTCAACATCCACCTGGATCCCAAATATACACGCTGCTTCTCGCGGGCGTTATCCACGGCATTGCTTTCGCCGCTTTCTTTCTCAGCACCAATGCCACCGACTTTGCTTTCGTCGGCTTCTCCATGGCTTCACGCGGACAACCCTTTTTGTTCGCACCCTTCTCCACGCCTTCACACCGACTGTCCTTTTTGTCCACGCCTTGAGACATTATACTTGGTTCGATGAAGTACTTTCTCATCGATGCTTCACATATTTGATCTTCTGCTTGCCGGTACTCTCGGATGCAATAGAACAAATATGTAGGAGCTAGCTCACGTTGGTTTACTAGCAAAGCTAGCTTTCTACCGTGACTAGCAATTCTGACTTCTACCTGCTCCTGACCAACATCGTCTTTTGGCTCGTCCGGAGTAGCAAGGCACAGGTTGCCTACCTGTAGCGATTCGTGTTTTCCTTTTGAATCTCTTTCTGGCATGTTTCCTTCTAACTTCTCTATACCACGTGAAAAGCCTCTTGATGGATCTGCACCCCCTATTGTTGGGTCTCCTCCATCTGTCTAACCACCAGTCCACACTCTTGGACCATCGCCTTCTAGCCTTGTTGGCCTGTTTGCTAGGCTCGCTTCAACTCTCCCCCTCCTCTAATTGTTGGGCCAACAAGTGCAGGTATCACTACACATGCGCGCCCTTCCAGCTCCGTGTCTTCTGGCCACGGACTAGCCTTATCTTCAGACTCTTTTTCTTCTGGGAGAATACCTTGTGTTTCTGGCCTGGTGTCCATGCCTGGAGCACCTCCTAGGCCTTCAACGCCTTTTGGGCCCGAACTTGCTGACAAGGATAAGCTTTGTTGATCCATAAATTCTTCATACTCAAGATCCCACGTGACGTGAAAAGTTAGATATCCCGGTTCGTTGGAGCCCCAATTCCATGATTCGCCTTCCTCAAAGATTACGTCGCCCCTGACAACCACCTTATTGGTATAAGGATTGCACAAGCGGTATTTCTTTGAGATTTCATAGCCCTTCATGATCATTGGAGTCCTCTGCTCCACCAATTTACTCTTATGGTCGGACTCCGTCTTGACATGCGCCACGCACCCAAAAGTGCGAAGATGATCAACCGAGGGTTTTCATCCGTACCATGCTTCGTACGGTGTTATACCAACGCCACTCTCAGTTGGCTCCATGTTCAGCAAATACACAGCCGTATTGACTGCCTCACCCCAGAGTTTTCCTGGCAAGCCTTTACTCTTCATCATGCTCTGTGCCATGGTCAACATGGTTTGATGCAGCTCACCCTCCTGATCAATGCGTAGGGCTCTTATCTTCGCCTCCACCTTGAACTCTTCGACTTCCTTGATCTTCTCGAATGCTTGTTGAGCTTGATTCTTACTTTTCGGCAACACAATCCACGTGTATTTACTATGATCATCCACCACAAGCATGAAGAACTTATTGCTGGACAGAGATGCGGGTGAAATTCCAACGCATAGATCACCATGAACTAGTCCCGAGGCTTCACTTGCCTCAAACGTGGCTTCACATGGTAACGGGGCACTCCGTTCCTCGTGATCCACACACGGTAGATCGTGATCCACTTGCGCCACAATCTCCATAGCCGGTGATGGAGGATCCTCCTCATCCTTCAGCTCAGTTACTTCGAGCATCAGCATCATCGGTCCATCATCTCCTTCCTGGGCGATGAGATCCCTCTCCTTTTCCTTTGATGATTTCTGGCAATCACCCTTGAAGTGACCGAGCTCGCCGCAGTTATGACACATTACTTTCTTTATGTCAAACTTCCTCCGCGTCGGGGTATCATCTTCGTCCTCCTGTCCCGCGATGTACTTTTCCGCTAGGCGTTGCTTCTCCTTGCCGCTCGTGGAGCCTCCTTGCTTTTCTTTTGAAAGAGTCATCCACTACTGCTTCGTGAGCATCAGGTGCTCAACCTGTTCTGGATCACCAAAGCTGATCCGGATTCTCTCGTCGAGTGCCTTGAATCTTCCGACGAGATCCTCAACCGTCAATGTATTCAGGTTGAGACATTGTTCGATCGATGTGACGATCTCCATGTAGCGCGCCGGCGCCGCACGCAGGAACCTTCTGACGTTCTTGATCTCATCCAATCTCTCGCCATATCCCCTGATTGCGTTGACGAGGGTAACAAAATGGGCGGCAAACTGATCAACCGTCTCGCTCTCTTCCATCTTCAGATCTTCATAGCTTTTCGTCAAAGTTTGAAGATGCGCTTCCTTCACGTGGGCATGACCTTGGTGCAAGATCTTGATCGTCTCTCATGCATCCTTCGCCGATTTCTTTTCGACGAGGTGCTGCATCACGTCCTTCGGCACGACGGAATAGAGCGCTGTTAACGCTTGGCGATCCTTTCGGTACTTCGCGCCTCCCTTGACGTACTCGTCGCCTCCTGGATCGACGACCTCTCAAACCTCCTGAACCTCCATGGCCATCTCCATGTTGAGTGCCGATAGCCCGTAGTCCTTGCGATCGAGGCGCGGATACAAAGCCGCCCCCACCGTCTCCGTCACCGGTGCCGCTGCCGAGCTCTCGCCAAACTTCACCATCGTCATGACCTCCTAGTACTTTCAGCAGATCACGAACGACGACCTT
Organism: Avena eriantha; assembly: GCA_910589775.1. Classification (NCBI taxonomy): domain Eukaryota; kingdom Viridiplantae; phylum Streptophyta; class Magnoliopsida; order Poales; family Poaceae; genus Avena; species Avena eriantha. The sequence goes on along the minus strand of OU342745.1, from coordinate 436,508,074 downwards.
GGCTCTGATACCAATTGTTGGCCCAGATCCGGCCGCCGAGTACTTTCCGGCGACTGCGACGGCGAAACTCCGGTGAACACACGCACGTATATAAAGCTAGAGCTAGATTACTTTCCTAGTCATAGCAACTCACACACGCACATACGGAAACAATATGATCGCTACACGCACGTATCGTGCATCCTCTTTTTATTGCTTTGAACTCGCGGTGTGTTTACAATCCAGGGTACATGCATATATATACTATGATTCTAGTATGTCAACTCTAATCCTAGTAGTACTCAGTTACATACAATTATACGGATTGGACTCAACACACACACATCGGTGTACTGCTAGGAATCCTATACGTATACGACTTATATACACCGTGTCGATGCCGGGAGTGTTTATTCCTAGCAGACCGCATGGCGAACGATATGAACCGCGCCGCCACCGCCGGATACATCATCGGGCCCTCAACCTCGTCGGCCTCGTGCCACCGCCCCTTCCCGTCATCGTCAAACCCGAACTCGGAGTGGCTGTGGGAATGGGCGCAGGCGCGGGGCCTCTGCGGCGACCCTTGCTCCTCGTCTTCCAGCGGGAGCTGGAACCGGCAGTACGGACAGTATCCAACAAGTTGGAGAGGCCACGGCCACGAAGCCACGGCTTGGGGAGCTTCCAGCTGGAGCCAGCAGCAGCCACGGCCGCCGGCGCCGGTAGCACGTGGTGGAACTGGCCTCTTGGCCTTCTGGTAACTTTCTCTGCCGATAAATTCTGTAGTATTAATCAGCAACGCGATCTCATCATGTCGTTCAGTATTTTTATGGATTATTGCGTCACGAGTTGCTGTTGCTTTTTCTTTACTTCATGCAGCGTCCTTGGAGCAGTGCTCTGGAATAACTACAAACGTCCTCCTCACACACTAAAACGGGGGAATTTATTAGCCGATCGAGGAGGAAAAGAGCAGAACGAACGCTCTTATAACATACTACCTCGTTCCATAATAATATAAGCCTTTTCAGAATAGCTAAAAAGGCTTATATTATACATGGAACGGAAGTAGTAGTATAGGAGGACTAGAATTTTGATGTTTCTACCAAGAGTGAGTCAAGACAGTTTATTATGGGAGTGCTTCCTCTGATCTATATTAATACTCAAATTTTTTATATTCGGATGTATCTAGTCAAGTTTTATGTTACATACATCTAAATCTAGATAAATCCGAGAATAATTTGGATTAGAGGGAATGGTGTGTTGTGGTTTTCAACCAATAATGAAGTCAGACACAGTTTTCACCTAACAAAAGTAGTATACATTTGCTGCCACCACCGTGTGGACCTGTCATCCTACAACCACACGCACACGGTGACGATCATAACACCCGAAATTCTGTTTTTGCCAAGTGGGCAAATATTCTCGGCAAATGCCACCCGGAACTCACGATTGCGAGACAAAGTGTTAAAAATATGAGCAATAATCCATATGATTTAATCTGAATAATAAACTGATAAAGCATGATTATATAAACAGCACCAAAACTAATCATGCATATTAACAAAGTAGATGAACATATTACATCTAAACAAGACAAATCTATTACATCTATACCAAACGCTAGAACTAAACACTCTAGCATAATCTGAAAAAGATAGATTGAGAACACATACGGTGTAGCGACGGCAGCTGCGGTGGCCGCGGCGGTAGCTGCAACGGTGGCAGCTGCGTCATCAGCCATGTCGTTGATGTAGAGGCTGCTGATGTCCGGGAAGAAGTCCTTGTGATGGGAAGGAGTCGTCCGTGATGGCGTCAGTAGTCGCGCGGAAGCGCTCCCCAAAAACCAGATCGCCCCTCACCCGTACAGGTTCACAAGAGGTGGGGTTCTGGAGGCCTATTGTCCCGATCTGCGGTGCACGCCGCAAGCTGGGATGGGGAAGAAGGGTGGCGGCGCAATAGACTAGAAGGAGACGCATATGTAGGTTGTGCCGATTAGGTTTAGCACAGACACTTATATAGCGCAAGTCAGGGAGATCGTGGGGCTCAGCCCATGTCTGAGTCAGTAACAGCCCACGTCCCATAAAGACTGGAAACAACTGACTAATTAACGTGTCCATTAATGACTCGTAATTAATCTATGATTAATTTTCTCGACTAGCAAAAATAAAGCTCGGCTCAGCGAGATTCGCGCAAGCCACGGCGCACGCGCGCGTTGTGGCGAGGCGAGGTGAGCGGCGTCGGAGGAGGAGTGCACGAGACCTGCTCTTCTTCTCACACCTTAGTGAGTAGTCAAACAGTCTAGTATATAAGGAGGTGTAACTCTCACTCAACTAGCAATATGAGACTAAAATTTGGCACCACTAGCACAGCCATATGCTGCCATGCATAAATGGGCCAAAGAGAATTTTAGAATTTGTCTAATGGGCCAACAATCCAAAACTCATCAAATTCCAACAATCCCCCCACAAAGTCTCATTGGCACATCATCTCACTTTCATTCCAGAATATTGTTTTATATACCGGTGTGTAGTGGAGACAGTTAAGTTGAACTTCCATGTTAAACTTCATGCTACACTAGCTAGCAACTTGAATAGTGGACTATGCCTTGAACTACAAGTTTTCTGCACACTAGTTTGACACAAAATCTAGACCGATACAGGGCTGCCGCAGGGCTTCCTGCGGTTTGGAGCTTATGCGTCATACTCCAGGGCCTTTCATGAGTTTATTAGAGAGCACCCAACTCTCACGGACTGCGACGTTTAACAGTCAGACTCATATAGGTGTGTTCCTCAATAGATGTTCTGCAGGACAACATCTTTGCTTAAAACAGCCACTTAGAACACATTAAGATAAATATCAACATGCCATGCAGAATAAGAGAGTATTGCATCTTTATGGAGATATAAATATAATATGAACATACTCTCCTCTCAGATGATCAATAGCTTGTCTCCTAGCTCTAATTCACGGGATCTCCGATCACATAGAGTGCCTTACCACTGCGAACAACTCATTGTGTAGGACTCAAACCCATCTCCCTCGATGCATTATCTATCACATTACGTGATAAGCCCTTTGTGAAGGGATCAACCAAGTTCTTAGATGTTTGGATATAATCCAACGCAATAACTCTGGAGTTTCTCAGTTTCCTGACAGATTTCATTCTCCTCTTCACATGCCTTGATGACTTCATATTATCTTTAAAATTGTTTACTTTGACGATCAAAGTTTGATTATCATAGTTCATCGAGATGACGGGTATTCGTTTTTCAACCACAGGTAAGTCCATCAAAAGCTCATGAAGCCACTCTGCTTCAACAGTGGATGTGTCTAATCCTGTGAGTTCTGATTCCGTAGTTGTCGTCGGATTGAGGACAAGTACGCCATGAGGGGGTCCTCGAGGCATGCGGAAGAGAGGGGTATGAGACGTACAGTGTTCCGGGACGGTGAGCACACAAGTTTATCCAGGTTCGAATCCGCCGGCTTTGGACGAATCCTACTCCTGCTAGCAATCCAGTAATACGGCAGAGCCGGAATATGGGTTACAAGGGTATCGCCTGTGCGAGTTGAGATTGTAGACTATTGAGGTGTGCCCTAAAGGCTCTCCATAGGACGGCTTATATAGATATCCGGCCTAGGGTTTACAGGAGAGATCAATCCGGCTACGACTAAGAGTTGGTTACATAGTACATCTTGAACTACAAGTAACATTATGGGCCTAAGTCGGTAAGTCTTCTGGGCCTTCCCGTAGCCGGATTGGACTCCGTCTTTCTTCCTGACTGGGCCACTCGTGAAGCAAAGATCTAACCCGAAGTGGGCCACCCTGGTCATTGAGGAACTATGAGGATACCCGGAAAGTATATCCCTAACAGTAGCTCCCAGAGGCCTCCAAGATCCAAAGTCGGATTTATCATCGTCTAGCTTGATCTTCGGCTTGCAGAATCTTGAAGGGTTCCTGAAACTTCACAACAAAAAATACGATCCGGGTCTTAAAAGTAAGTCGGACCTATCACCAGGTTACTCGGATTTTCCAGCTTGATTTCAAACTAAGCCGGAACTTGGTCTCTAACGCCACCTGACACAAGCATGGTCAAGTCATGTCATCTGACAGGCGTTTCGTCAGCACGACCATTGGTGGGTCCGCGGTTCGCGGAACCGAGGCGCCATTTCAATGCGTGTGTGGAGATCGAGGCGACACAATCATCGTGTGGGTCCTTCCCAGTTCCTTCCACGACGCGTGGCGGTTACACTGTAGCATTTGCACGAATCTTGGCGCAGTTAGGTGGATATAAGGGGTTTGGATTTTTCCTTCTCCTTTCCACCAGTCCTTTGCCGTTTCCTTTCCTCCCAATCCTCTTGCGCGCACAGAGCCTCCTCGTCCTTCCCCCACAGAACTCCCAGTGCCGCCCCTTTTAGGTCATCTTCTCACCGGAGAAATGGCTTCATCTTCTTCCTCCGGTTTGGCGGCAGCGGCGGCGACGGCGGAAGCAGCAGCGGAGAAGGAGAGCTTCCGGGGAATCTGGATCCCCTGCGCCCTCAACGAGGAGGGCCTCAAGAACGTGGAGAAGGAGGGGCTTCTCGTCCCCGGTGACTGGTGGAGTGGCTATGGGGAAACCGTCCCCAACCCGCGCGACGGCGAGCGGGTCCACTTCGGCACCCACCTCGATATAGGTATGTCCTTTCCTCCCTCGGAGTTCTTCTCCGAGGTGGTAGATCATTACGGAGTTCAACTCCACAATCTTCCTCCCAACTCTCTCTTAGAGATGAGTGCGTATGCTTCGCTTTGTGAGGGCTTTCTCGGCATTAGGCCGAGTTTGACTCTCTTCCAGTACTACTTTCATGTCCGGAGAAACTCCATCACTGCCGGTGTTCCTTACATCACCGGCACTATCAGCTTTTCACTTAGACGTGACCGAGCCTATCCCAAAATTCTAACCAATGACTCGGTCAAACAGTGGCCAGCCACATTTTTCTATCATAGGGATATTCCGACTCCCGACAAAGCTACTGCTTTGCCGGCTTTTGTCGACGGAGCTACCACGGCCCGACCTTCTTGGGATGAGGCTGCTCCGGCTCTCACCGATGATCTGATCCTCACTAAGAGGCGGATCGAATATTTGATTAAGCACAATGGTCTGAAGGGATCCGACTTGGTCCAGTGCTGGGTCTCACGTCGGATCCAGCCACTTCAGTACCACGGGGATAGACTGATGCACTCCATCACGTCTTCCAAAACCGACTCCCTCCGCATCAACCCCAAAGCCTACACCACTCAAGGCTACATAAGCCAGATCAAGTGGCTGATCAAGGAGCAGATCGAGAGGAGAATTCCGGAGGTTTCTCTGGATATGCACACGGCGGAAAACCCCGTAGTGCCGGTAAGTTCCATCAGTACACCTTTTTATGTGTTTCAATCTTTGAGTTATACTGCAATACTGATATGTTTTCTTGTTTTCAGCTTGCTGACCTCCCCGAGTCGGAACTTGCTCCGCTCGAAGGATATCCTCCTGAGTTTTCTCATGAGACATTAGTGGTCCCATTGCCGGACCTTGCGCTCAAGAAGCGCAAAGCTCCGACAGTGGTTGTTGGCACAAAGGAGGTGCCTGTTGTGAAGAGGTAACTTTCAGTCACAACTTTCCGCCTTTGTACTTTATCCAAATTTCTTTCTGAGATGTAACGTTTCCGACTATACTACATTCTCAGAGCAAAATCGATCATCAAAGGCAAGGGGAAAGGGATTTCTTCGAAGCCCTTGCGTTAGACGAAGCTCACCATAGCTTCCCCTGCCGTGGCTCCTCCGACTCCTGCCCCTCAACCTTCTGCAACGCCGGCGATCACTCCTTCTCCAGTTGTTGCAGAAGATCCGACTCCTTCAACGGAGCCTGCGATCCTTGGGTCGCAAACTGACGTCACCATGGGTGCATTAGATCAAGATAAGGGTGAACCCTCTTCGGGTAATGATCCCTCGGCAGAAACCTTCACCGAAAACCTCATCAGCAATCCAGGACTTGCCAAGTTTGGCCTGTCCCGGAAATCTGCAGAAGAAATCCAGCGGCTAGCCAGGCAAGTCCTAGAAAAAAGCCATTTATCTTCCAAAGAAGAAGCGCAAGAAGCAGAGGACGTCAAGTTCTCTGACCTTCTTGCCCAAGTCCGCCTTCGCGACGAGAGGATTAGGACTAGTGAGCTTCCAACAACCCCAGTGATCCCTCTTACTCTTGCCGAGAAGGTGGCCGCTGAAGTGAACGCGGGTTTGGATAAACTCACCCGCGAGCAATATGTAAGTCGGAATTCCAACTCTTGTTTTTCCATTATGTTATATCATATCCTCTAGCCCCCAAGCATGAAGTAGGATATATAATCCGAGTTTATGCTTCATTAGGATGCCAAAGATCGAACTAGTGTAGCCCCCAAGGCTCGTGCTGATATTTAGCAAAAATATTAGCCCGGGTCTTAAGTAGCTTTCTGACTTTGGGTATTCTGACTTACAGAAAGTATGTTCCTATAACCATGAATTACTGACCAATGTCTGCGATAAGCGGAGAGAGATCAAAGCTCTCCGGCTTAAAAATGCTGAGCTTAAAGTTGCCAAGGATGAGGCCAAAGGTAAACATTCCGAGACTCAAACCTTGTCTTTGTTATTTTTAATGTCGAATTTTTCTGAAACTGATGTTCTTTTTTGACTTACAGCGCTGGTGAAACAATCCATCGCCATGATTGAAGAGGCCGAGAACCTCAAGACCTTGGTGGTGGAGAACAAGGGACTTCGCCAAGAGCTGGATAAGCTCAAGGCGGATCATGAAAGGAGCATAGCTCAAGTCCTTGAATCCTCCTCCATGGCCACTGATGAGTGTGATCGCAAGATCGCTGCTCAAGATAAAATAATCTCGGATCTCAAGAATGAGCTTGGCAGAGAGAAGGACATCTCCCAGGCGCTCCGAGCTGAACTCTGATGGGTTCGTAGCATGGAAAACAAAAAATTTCTACCGCAAGAACGAACAAAACCCAGATCTAATCTAGATAAAAGCCAAGATCTAATCTATGAGACATGAGCAACGAGATAGATAGGAACTAACCCTCGTAGATCCGAAAGCGTTAACGAGATTAGATCTCGTGGTTGATGTAGTCGATCACTTGCCGATCTCAAGATCGTGTGGACGATCCTTCCGGCGTCGCGATCCAGCAGCGCTTCCGCCCTCGGTCAAGTAGACGATCCTTCCGGCGTCGCGTTCCAGCAGCGCTTCCGCCCTTGGTCAAGTAGACGATCCTTCCGGCGTCACGATTCGGCAGCGCTTCCGCAGTCGGTCACACGTGCGGAGTCGAAGCAGACCTTCCTCTCCCCGTTCCAGCGAGCAGCGGAGGTAGTAGATCTTCTCCACGGAATCCCAGCAGCACGACGGCGTGGTGGTGGTGGTGGAGTAGAGAATTCTGCAGGGCTTCGCCTATGCCTGTGCAGAATATGGTGGAGGAGAGAGGCGGCAGAGATTAGACGTTATGAGAGCTTAGGTGGAGGGGGCGCCCCTGCCCTTCTATTTAAGGGGAGGAGGCGCGCCTGGGGAGGGGGAGTCCTTGTAGGAGTCCCCTCCTCTATGGCCAACGAATTTGGGGAGGGGGGAGGAGTCCTCCTCCCCCACGAATCCGTGTCTTGACCCACCAGGACTCCTTAATCCCTATCTTGATTTTCAAGCAAACTCCAAGATATCTTCTAGAACCTTCCGGAACATTCCGAAACCTTCTAGAATCCTCATACAAACACTCCGGAACATTTCCTAACTTAGAAAATGATCCCCTATATATGAATCTTATTCTCCGGACCATTCCGGATCTCCTCGTGATTTCCCGAATCCAATCCGAGACTCCGAACAACATTCGGTCTCCAACGCACATTCCATATCTACTTAAAACAACTTCGAACCTTAAGTGTGTCACCCTACGGTTCGTGAATATGTAGACATGATAGAGACACATCTCCTATCAATAACCATCAGCGGGACCTGGAGATCCATAATGGCTCCCACATACTCAACGATGACTTCACGATCGATTGAACCACTTACATATGAAACCAATTCCCTTTGTCTCGCGATACTATACTTATCCGAGGTTTGATCGTTGGCATCTCCATACCTAGTTCTACCTCGTTACTGATAAGTACTCTTTACTCGTTCCGTGATATGTCATCCCTTGTGACCCAGTCACATGCTTGCAAGCTAATTAGATGACATTCCACCGAGAGGGCCCAGAGCATATCTATCCGTCATATGGATGGACAAATCCCAATCTTGGTTCATGCGCTTCAACACATACTTTCAGAATACCTAATGACACCTTTATGACCACCCAGTTACGAAGCGATGTTTGATGTCATCAAAGTATCCATCCGGTGATGGTGATTAACATAACCTCATGGTCGAAGGATTAGGTTACTATGCATTTGAAAGCTTATAGCAATACGAACTTAATGACTTGATCTTTATGCTACGCTTACTATGGGTGTGTGTCCATTACATCATTCTCCTAATGATATAACCTTGTTATTTAATCACATCCAATGTCCATGATCAGGAAACCATGATCATCAATTAATCAACAAGCTAGTTCAACAAGAGGCTTACTAGGGACTCTTTTTATGTTTACAAAACACACATGTATTAGTGTTTCCTAATAATACAATTATAGCATGGGATGTAAACATTTATCATAAACATAAAGATATAATAATAACCACTTTATTATTGCCTCTTGGGCATATTTCCAACAGTCTCCCACTTGCACTAGAGTCAATAATCTAGTTAAAAACTTGTGCATTCAACACCTATGGCTTTCTGGTGTTGTATAGACACTATTGCTAGTGGTAAACATAATCTTCGGATCTGACACTTCCAGGTCCGTGTGTATTTGCATGTCCTTGCGTGTCTACGCATTACTCATTCTCCAATGAGATGGCATTTGTATAAATTTGGTCCTTTGGTGAGACCTTTAGTTCCTTCGGCTCAAAATATGTTGATATTATTGTCACACAATATATCTTCATAGTATTATCCCGCTAGGAACCACACCTAGTTTGATAACAAACTACTTGACACAAATGCCCTCCTTTGCTACTACTATAGCAGTTATATACTTATCCTTTTGTTGGAGTATCCGTCACAATGTCTTAACTTTGGAACTCATCCAAATCCATCATGGAACATCCTTCCCATTACATTGTGCTACCCATAGTCTGAATTGAGATAAATTTAATTTGTATCTTGTGACAAAACTAGTATCAATGTAACACTTTACAATGAACTACCTTTAACTATTTGTCACTTATACATGGTATATTCTTAGTTCTTCCAAAGCTCATAAGAATATCTTTACTATTGTCCAATGATCATCTTATGAATCATTCTGGTATATGCTCATAACATTTAGAGCATAGGACATATCTGGATGTGTACATCTTAAAGAATGATTGATCAAAATATTCTTGCGATTTCACCAAGTGTCAAAACACTTGAATCTCGTGTCAACACACTCGAATCTTGATTCAGTCCTTTCCGTGCGTCAAGAACCTTTCTTGTTGTTTCCATATTGAACTCATTCAACATCTTATCTATGTACATTCGGCAAAACCATATTAGCGCCTCAATCTATCCATATAGACATTGATGCCTAATTCTTGGGTTATGCCTAAGTCTTTCATCAAAATGAAATTCTTAACCTGTGTCAATACATGATACATCATTTCCAATCAACAATATGTCCTCTACATAATGTATTAGAAATATGTCTCAGCGCTCCCACTTAATTTCTTGCAAATGCAAGCATCTTCATCATCTCCGATGAATTTAAACTCTTTTAACAGTTTCATCATGGTGAAGATTCCAACTCCGCTATGCTTACTTCAACTATTGAAGTTTTGCACACTCTTTTAGCATCCTTTGAATTAACAAAACCCTTTGGATCGTGTCATTTACACGTCCTAGGTAACCATTCTATTAGAAGAACTTGTTTTGTTTGTTCAACTACCATATACCAAAATATATGTAGTGGTTGCTACATTAATCCATCCAGACTAAATATCGCTATGAAAGATCAAATCTTATCATAGTCAATTCCTTGAACATTGTCATAAACTCTTTCCGACATGTCGACTATTTCATAGATTTGAAACATCCATGTCTATTTATTTATAGATCCAAACATGACTGATAGGCTTCATGCCTTTCCGGAGGGTCTTCTAAGTTCAGAAACTTGATTTCTCGTGTATGGATACTATCACGGATTCCATGACTTATAGTCATTTTATGGAGTCAGGGCCCATCATCGCTTCTTTGCATGTAGTCGGTTCATCATTGTCAAAACAATAACAACTTGCTTATCAAATCTTACTATTTGATTCTTACTGACCCACATGGTTCTATAGGAACTCTAATCTCCGAGATCACACCTTTTGTAATCACGAGAGCCATGAGCATTGTGGCCGTCACCGGGACACTTTCCGGCGCTGCGCTACTTAGCACAGATAGCTAAGGTTCAACAACCTTATCAAAGTCCTATTGTCCTCCCACTTAACTTTTCACGAAGAATTCCTTCTCAAGAAACTTGACGTTCCAAGTAACAAACTTTTTTGTCATCAGTGTTATGGAGAAATTCCCAACAAATTCTTTGGGATAACCTACAAAGACGTGCTTATCCGACTTTGGTTGTAAACATTTTACTTATGCATTACATACCAAAATTTAAGAAAAGACAATTCGGGTTTTATCCCAAACCATGACTTATATGGTGTCATTTCAACGGATCACGATGGAGCTCTTTTCAGTGTAAAAGCGGTAGTCACTAAAGCTTTAATCTTTAAAAACATAATGGCAGTTTTATAAATGACACCCTTGATCTTACCATCTCAAACATGGTTTGATTTTATCTCTCGAATATGCCATAATCCTATGGTTTATCGAGAAACACAAATCACAGAACAATTCCTCAAGTCTTAGGTGTTTTTGCTAAACATGTAACTCAAATATCTTCCTTTATGATCGAATCATAACCTCTTTATTTTCTTGTTACAATGATTTTCAACTTCATCTTGAAAGTCTTTGATCAATTTTCAAATGTTTCATAGTTCCTCCTTATTAAGTAAATATACATATATTCACTCAAATTCTCGGAGAAAGCATATGAAGTTGAAATCCATCGCTCTTGACTACATAATGGGCTTCATACATCTATATGTACAAGTTCCAATAAGCCAGTCATTCGTTCCTTTTGGCCTATGAACGAAGTTTTAATTATATGTAGAAAGTTTCACAAGCGTCATTTGATCAAAATCAAAAGACTCCAAAATTTCATCAACATGGAGTTTCTTCATGTTTTCTTTCCAATATAATTTAAACAGCGATGTCACTTCGCAAGTGATCTTTCAATCTTTTGTCTTGCGACATTTTAGCAATAGTGTTTATGGATGTGATTTCTCCCACTAGACTTGTAAAAGTTCATCCATCCTTTATGGAATATGGTTATTATTTGAACAACCATTGTTCTCGTAATACCGGAACAAAATAACAATTATTAAAACAAATCATGAAGGCTAGGTTTGATGACAACGAAAAACGCAATAACACTTTATTTGTTTTCGATGAACATCATCACTCATTCTCTTGCTAGTTACTTAGGCCATTGTAGTTCATGAATTGTGTTGTCCTGTATGACACTTCATACCAACCAATTCGGTATCCAATACCTAAGAACCACATTGTTTTAACAAGCAAGAAGTACAACCATAACATGTATATCTTCTATATGCCTAAGTTGGACATCTCCAACCTTTTATTTTCTGCCAAATATTTTATAGATTCTCTTTCAGCAATTCCTTTTCTTTTAAAAGAATCTATCAACATCAATAGTGATGTCATTCACATGACACATAGTACAAAGTGTGTATAGTCAAATACCAATACCTTTGGACTTGCACTTTGAAGTGGATCACCTTCATCAAATGTTTGGCATTCTTTCAAAATTCCATTCTTTAGTAATCTTTTAGTGTAGTAAACATTTTACTTACATCTTCTATTCATCCTTATCATGACAACTTTCATGATCAAGCTGCTATAGCTTATAAAGGTGAATTGCGAGTATAATGTTTCTTTTTCAAAACCTTTTGGAGGATTAGGACGACTAGCGTCTCCAACCTTCACAAATTCTCATCAAATATGAGGACGTATACTCTATCATGTTGTAACCAACACATTGTTTTGGATATCGCAATACCTTTCACATATGATGGTTTCTGAAACATTGCTTTCAGCTCTTAGATAAACTTGATATTAAAAACAATCTTTTGAGTATCAAGAATCATGGAGGCTAACATGATACATTAGATACTAACACTGGAATTGTTACTCTTGATTTAATACTATTTATTAAACTTCATGGAGTAAATTGAGTTTGCTGAAAGTTTGCAATAGGACTTATAAACTTTAAATTGACATTCAAAACAATACGATACCAGTTCGTAAAGTAAATATCCAGAATTTCTATAGTTCCACTATCTCAACTATAACTAAGCGTAAGGTGGTGAACGGATGCCAATGACTACAACAAACTATGCAAATTCACTTTGATTGTGTTTATGATAAATTGAGTTCGACTAATCCAAATTACAAATGAACTCCCACTCAAAACAACATCCCTCGAGTTGTTTTAGTGATTACACGAACTAAATCCACTACACCAAGTCCGATCATCACGTGAGATGATGTAGCTTTAAAGGCGAACAATCAACATGTTCATCATATCATCCATATGACTCGTGCTTTACCTTTCGGTATTCCGTGTTCCGAGACCATGTCTGTACATGCTAGGCTCGTCAAGGTTAACCTTAGTTTCTGCATGTGCAAATCTGGCTTGCACCCGTTGTATGCACACGTAGAGTCTATCACACCCGATCATCACGAGATGCTTCGAAACGACGAGTCTTAGCAACGGTGCCAACTAAGGACGAACACTTTATTACTTGATATTTAGTGAGAGGGATCATCTTATAATGCTACCGTCGAGATCTAAGCAATACAAGATGCATAAAGGATTAACATCACAGGCAATTCATAATATGTGATATGATATGGCCTTTCTTCTTGTGCCTTTGATCTCCATCTTCAAAGCATGGACATGAACTCCATCATCACCAGCGTGGCGTCAAGGTCCGTGGCGCTGCTTCATGGTTGTCCATCACCAACAGCAACTATTACAACTACTTGGAATAAAGCTATTACATGATGAATAGACATGCAGGTCTTAAACAAAATTTAAAGACAACCATCAGGCTCCTGCCGGTTGCCATATTACAATAAGGATCATTGCATACATCAAATATAATCACAATCACATAATGGCCATATCACATAACAAAACCCCTGCAAAAACAAGTTAGACGCCTCTAATTTTCTTTGCATGTTTTACGTGGTTTGGGGCTTTCGCATAAGACCGATCTTACCTACGAACAAGGACCACAACGTTGATACAAGTGTTGTCAAGATGCTCATTGTAAATTGAATCTTAACTATGGTGGGAGAGACAGACACCCGCAAAGCCACTTGTGCAAAGCAAGTTGCACATCAAGCGTGGAGCAAGTCTCATGTGCGATGACATGTAATGTTAGCCCGAGCCGCTTCATCCCACCATGCCGCAAGATGCAAAGTACACGCTAAGACATCGACAACAAAAGCATCAACGCCCACAAAAACGTTTGTGTTCTACTCGTGCAACAGATCTACGCATAGATACGGCTCTGATATCACTGATGGGTTCATAGCATGAAAAACAAAAAAATTCTACCACAAGAACGAACAAAAACCAGATCTAATCTAGATAAAAGCCAAGATCTAATCTATGAGACATGAGCAACGAGATAGATAGGAACTAACCCTTGTAGATCCGAAAGCGTTAACGAGATTAGATCTCGTGGTTGATGTAGTCGATCACTTGCCGATCTCAAGATCGTGTGGACGATCCTTCCGGCGTCGCGATCCAGCAGCGATTCCGCCCTCGGTCAAGTAGACGATCCTTCCGGCGTTGCGTTCCAGCAGCGCTTCCGCCCTTGGTCAAGTAGACGATCCTTCCGGCGCCACGATTCGGCAGCGCTTCCGCAGTCGGTCACACGTGCGGAGTCGAAGCAGACCTTCCTCTCCCCGTTCCAGCGAGCAGCGGAGGTAGTAGATCTTCTCCACGGAATCCCAGCAGCACGACGGCGTGGTGGTGGTGGTGGAGTAGAGAATTCTGCAGGGCTTCACCTATGCCTGTGCAGAATATGGTGGAGGAGAGAGGCGGCAGAGATTAGACGTTATGAGAGCTTAGGTGGAGGGGGCGCCCCTGCCCTTCTATTTAAGGGGAGGAGGCGCGCCTGGGGAGGGGGAGTCCTTGTAGGAGTCCCCTCCTCTATGGCCAACGAATTTGGGGAGGGGGGAGGAGTCCTCCTCCCCCACGAATCCGTGTCTTGACCCACCAGGACTCCTTAATCCCTATCTTGATTTTCAAGCAAACTCCAAGATATCTTCTAGAACCTTCCGGAACATTCCGAAACCTTCTAGAATCCTCATACAAACACTCCGGAACATTTCCTAACTTAGAAAATGATCCCCTATATATGAATCTTATTCTCCGGACCATTCCGGATCTCCTCGTGATTTCCCGAATCCAATCCGAGACTCCGAACAACATTCGGTCTCCAACGCACATTCCATATCTACTTAAAACAACTTCGAACCTTAAGTGTGTCACCCTACGGTTCGTGAATATGTAGACATGATAGAGACACATCTCCTATCAATAACCATCAGCGGGACCTGGAGATCCATAATGGCTCCCACATACTCAACGATGACTTCACGATCGATTGAACCACTTACATATGAAACCAATTCCCTTTGTCTCGCGATACTATACTTATCCGAGGTTTGATCGTTGGCATCTCCATACCTAGTTCTACCTCGTTACTGATAAGTACTCTTTACTCGTTCCGTGATATGTCATCCCTTGTGACCCAGTCACATGCTTGCAAGCTAATTAGATGACATTCCACCGAGAGGGCCCAGAGCATATCTATCCGTCATATGGATGGACAAATCCCAATCTTGGTTCATGCGCTTCAACACATACTTTCAGAATACCTAATGACACCTTTATGACCACCCAGTTACGAAGCGATGTTTGATGTCATCAAAGTATCCATCCGGTGATGGTGATTAACATAACCTCATGGTCGAAGGATTAGGTTACTATGCATTTGAAAGCTTATAGCAATACGAACTTAATGACTTGATCTTTATGCTACGCTTACTATGGGTGTGTGTCCATTACATCATTCTCCTAATGATATAACCTTGTTATTTAATCACATCCAATGTCCATGATCAGGAAACCATGATCATCAATTAATCAACAAGCTAGTTCAACAAGAGGCTTACTAGGGACTCTTTTTATGTTTACAAAACACACATGTATTAGTGTTTCCTAATAATACAATTATAGCATGGGATGTAAACATTTATCATAAAGATATAATAATAACCACTTTATTATTGCCTCTTGGGCATATCTCCAACAAACTCCAGAGTCTCCGGGAGGAGAAGACCAAGATTGACGACGTCATTCTCGGTACGTTCCATCTGTCTGACTTATCTTTTTATTTGACTTCTATCAATGTCGGATTTTTCTTAACTTGTTTTGTGTATAGGTCCTCTGAACTTGACAGATTCTTCCTCCTCCGAGCCCCGCACCCACCGGCTTACACAAGTCAGTGACCTGCTTCATGACTTTCGTCAGTCCCTTGAGGACGTTGGCGAAGCTCTCAAGATTCCGGACATGTCAAGCATGTCGGATTTTCAGGTGCGGGACAAGGCCAAGGAGATGTCGTAGCTTGTTCGGGACTGGAATATGTCCTACGCGCGGACTGCTGCGCAGAACGCTCTCACCATGGTCATGAGCCACCATGGAAACATGGAGATATGTCAAGTGACTAGAGGGTACTGCAAGGTAGACGAAGACGGCCAGGAGCAGGACCTTCAAGCCATCATGCACTCCTGCGCCGGATACGGGTGTCACGTGGCTGATCTGACCAGCTATGAGATCCCCTTCTTCACCCGCGTAGCTACTCTGCCTCCTCCTCCAGAAGAAACTGAAGAAGTTTCCGACGATGAACGCACCACCTCGGATGCGGACATCTCGGAACGATATCAAGGCGGAGTAACCAGCGAGCCGGAAGCTCCTTCATCTCCTCCTAGATCATAGACCAGAAACTTATGCATTATTCCGGAAAAAACATGATGCGTTTGTAAATATGTAGTATTTTAACTTTTTCTAGTGCTAAGCTTTTAATCTATTCAGCACTTTTTGGCTTTAAAATTTTTGCGTGCCTGAAATGTTTACATAAGCACTTATACTATTTCGTCTGTACTTATCGTTTATCTGGCTTTCCGCCTCGTCCCTTTCGTGGGCCGGCTAAACCTTCCGCCGAAAACTTTGCCGAGCAACGGAGCTCAATTGCTAAACCAGTTTAAACTTGGAAACAAAGCCGGCTTCCAGTACCAACAATTCACTACTCGGAAAATGCCCGCATCCAGCAATCAGATAAAATAACCAAAGTAAAGACTAGAAATTTTTAGAGTTATACCCGAAGTTAGCAATTTTAGAATCGGAAATCTAAACCAGAACGAACATGAGCATAAAGTACTTTCAAGCATTCTGGGATTTTCGACTATGACATGATCATTTGGAAATAAGATGGTAAAAACTTCTCAGAAAAACTTGAGGCAACCAAAACTTTTATTTCTCACAGAACATGTACATATATATGATTACAAAGAAGGATAAACTACGAATAAAAGGGACATAGCTGAGCAATATTCCACGGTCTGTCTAACTCATCCGGATTTGTACTGCCTCCAGCTCTCTTTCTCTTCTTAGTAGCAAGTCTTTCTTTGACTGGCCTCATGTCAGTTAAGTAGTACGATCCATTGTGCAATACTCAACTAACTAAAAAGAGCCCTTCCCATACTGGGGAAAGTTTGTGCTTTCTTTGTTGCACAAGCCGGAGAACCAAATCACCTTTATTGAAAGATCTAGTTCGGACTCTCTGGCTATGATACTTGCGTAACTTCTGTTGGTAGGCTGTAGATCTCATTTCAGTAACGACGCGAACTTTTTCGACTAAGTCGAGATCATTTTGTCGAGAAATCTCGGCATCCTCTTCGATATACGCCGCCACTCTAGGAGAAGTATGAATCAAATCACTAGAAAGAACTGCTTCTGCGCCATAGACCAAGAAGAAAGGTGTGTATCTTGTTGACCTGTTTGGAGTTGTTCGTAAACTCCAAATTACAGAAGGTAATTCCTCTGCCCAAGCCCCCGCAGCACGTCGTAGTGGTGCTTCGAGTCTTGGTTTCATGCCTTGTAAGATTAACCCATTTGCCCTTTCGACTTGTCCGTTAGCCTGTGGATGTGCGACTGATGCAATGTCAAGCCGGATATTTTGCTCGTCGCAGAATTCAGCCAGTTCTCCCATAGAAAAGTTACTCCCGTTGTCCGTGATAATGCTATGCGGGTAACCATACCGGATTATAACATCCTCGACAAATCTTTTGGCTATTGCTGCATCACAACTAGTGACAGGTTTAGCCTTAATCCATTTTGTGAATTTATCCACCATCACTAAGAGGTGAGTGAATCCACTTGGAGCTCGTTTAAAAGGTCCTACCATATCAAGCCCCTAGACCGCAAAGGGCCATGTTATAGGTATTGTTCGCAGCTGATCAGCCGGAACATGAGCCTGCTTGGCGTACTTTTGGTAGCCTTTGCACGTCTTGACTAACCGTTCGGCATCTGCCTAAGCTGTAAGCCAGAAAAAACCGTGTCCAAAAGCTTTTGCCACTAAAGATTTGACTACAGCGTGGTGGCCACATTCGCCTTCGTGGATTTCTCTTAAGATTTCCACTCCCTCTTCCGGAGATACGCAGCGCTGAAAAACCCCAGAAACACTCCGTTTATGGAGCTCACCTTTAACAATAGTATAGGCTTTTGCTCGTCGGATAATCTGCCGGCTCAGCACCTCGTCTTCGGGTAATTTGCCATCTACCAAATAATCGAGGTAGGGTTGAGTCCAGCTGGGAATTACAGCCAGAACTGCTATCAAAGGTGAGTCGGATTTGGTCGGATATTCCTCATCTACTCCTTTTATTGATGGAACTTTGAGGTGCTCTAGAAAAGCGCCATCCGGGACCTCTTTCCGCGCAGAGCCTATCCGAGATAGTGCATCTGCTTCCTCATTTTCTGCTCGAGGGATGTGTTGAACTTCAAACCCTTCAAACGATTTAGATAGATCATCCACGACAGCTTTATATGCTGCCATGTGTTTATTTGCATTACAAATATCCGACACTTGTTGAGCAACAAGATCCGAATCTCCGTAACACATCAAACGTCGGATGCCAATATCCTTAGCAATCCGGATTCCATGCACCAGTGCTTCATACTCGGCAATATTGTTTGTCGCTGTGAAGTGGATCTGCAACACGTATAAAAGTTTATCTCCTTGGGGTGATTTGAGCACCACGCCAGCCCCCGAGCCCCCTCGAGCCTTAGACCCATCAAAAAAGAGGGTCCAATATTCCGACTCAGGGAGGATCATGTTCTTCTTCGTCTCTGTCCAATAAACAACAAAGTTAGCAAGGATCTGGGATTTGATTGCTGTCCGGGGTTTATACTCAATATCGAAAGCTGCAGGCTCTATGCCCCATTTGGCGACGCGTCATGTGGCATCACTATTGTTGATTATATCTCTCATGGGAGCTTTGCTCACCACCGTAATCGGATGCTCCTAAAAATAGTGTCGTAACTTACGAGATGCTAGAAAAGCACCGTAAGCCAACTTTTGATAGTGCGGATACCGCTGTTTTGATTCTGTCAGGACCTCGCTGACAAAGCACGTCGGACGCTGCACCAGGTGCTCCTGATTTTTCTCTGGTCTCTCCACCACCATGACGATACTAACGACCTTATTTGTCGTGGCAATGTAAAGCAACATGGGTTCCTGAGGTTCCGACACTGCAAGGATAGGAGCAGATGAGAGTACTTTCTTTAGGTCTTGTGGTGCAGCTTCAGCTTCGTCAGTCTAGACAAAATCCTTGGTCTTTTTCAGGAGTTTGTATAATGGTGCGGCTCTTTCACAAAGCCGGCTTACAAATTGACTGACCACAGCAATGCAGCCAGTTAATCTTTGTACGTCCTTCAGGCGAGTTGGCCTGGAAATATTGAGTATAGCCTTGATTTTGTCGCGGTTCACCTCTATGCCTCTTTGAGACACGATGAAACCTAACAATTTTCCGGCTGGTATTCCAAAGAAGCATTTCTTCGGGTTAAGCATGATGTTGTATTTTCGTAGATTGGCGAACGTCTCCTCCAAGTCGGAAATCAATGTTTCCTTCTTTTTGGACGTCACCGCGATATCATCCACGTATGCATGTACATTGCATCCGAGTTGGTCATGGAGGCAACGTTGCATCGTTCGCTGGTATGTAGCTCCTGCGTTCTTCAGCCCAAAGGGCATCGTAACAAAATAGAAGGTTCTGAAGGGGGTTATGAATGAAGTTTTGACTTTGTCAGATTCCTTCATCCGGATTTAGTGATAACCGGAATATGCGTCGAGTAAACAGAGGAGTTCTGAGCCTGCCGTAGAATCGATGACTTGATCAATTCTAGGCAGAGCGAATGGATCTTTTGGACAAGCCTTGTTCAAGGTAGTATAATCAACACACATCCTTAAATCAGTGGTGTCTTTTTTAGGAACCATTACAGGATTGGCCGACCACTCAGTGTGGATGACCTCTTCTATGAATCCGGCTAAGTCGAGCCGTGCTAGTTCCTTAGCTATTGCCTTACGCTTTTCATCGCCAAACCATCGTAAGGACTGTTTGACGGGTTTAGCATTCGGGTTTACATTTAGAGAGTGCTCGGCAAGTTCCCTAGGTACTCCGGTCATGTCAGATGGCTGCCATGCAAAGATATCTTGATTTTCTTGGAGGAACTTGACGAGCGCGCTTTCCTATGCGCTACTTAGGCCTGTGCCTATCTGGGTCACCTTGGAGGGGTCATCATCCTTCAGCGGCGCCTTCTTCGTCTCTTCTGATGCCTTGAACTCCGGATTTGGCTTTGTCACCTCCTTCTTCGTTGCGGGCATCTCGGACGGATCTATGCTCTTCTTGATCTCCTGGGCGTGCAACACGGCTTCGGCAAAGGCGGCATTTCCATCCTCGCACTCTCGCGCCTTCTTCGGGTCTCCCCTGATGGTGATCACGCCGTTGGGACCTGGAATTTTCATCATATTGTAAATGTAACACGGGCGAGCCATAAAAGCCCAGTAAGCCGGACGTCTGAATATAGCGTGGTATGCGCTCTTGAACAGGACCACTTCGAAGGAAAGTGCCTCCGTCCGATAGTTCTTTGGAGTTCCAAAGGTAACATCCAAAGTAATCTCTCCCAGGGAATTAGCTTGTCTTCCTGGGACAACTCTGTGAAAGATCACAGAGCTATGGTTCAGCTGGGTCTCCGAGATCTTCATCCGGCATAGCGTTTCGACATAGAGAATATTGATGCCGCTACCACCGTCCATGAGGGTCTTGGAGAAACCATAACCTTCAATAAGTGGATTGACGATTAAGGCGTATTTTCCTCGCCTGTGCAACTTAGGCGGATGATCAGTGCGGTCAAATGTGATTGTCACTTCCGACCAGTCCAGATATTGAGGGACAGCCGGAACTGTTGCATTGAGATCGTGGAGAACTGCTTTCTTGACCTTTGCTGGTTGAGATCCAAGGAAGGTGACGTAAGTGTCCTTCTTGGTGGGAAAAGTCTTCTTCCCTTCCGACTTGGGATTTGAAGCATCAGCTTCCTCCATGTCGGAATCTTCCTTGGTCTCTTTGTCTTTTTCGGGATTTTTCTTTCCCTTCTTCCGCTTAGCTTTGTAGCCCACTGTATTATCTCTCTTGATGTTGTCATTGAAACGACATTCAGCGTTGGTGTGGGACGAGCCCCCATTGGCGTCTAGGTGATGCACACATGGGTTATTGGCAATGTCGGCCCAAGTGTAGGTTTTGCCTGGTTGCTGTTCTCCTCTACCTTGGACCCTTGAAGTCCCACGGCCACGCCCGCGGCCTCCGCCACGTCCTCCTCGTCCTCCAGACCCGGAAACAGTAGTAACCACCGTTGTTTCTGCGTTGGGTTTTTCTTCCAAGGTATTTTTGCGCTTCTGAGCTTGTTGCTTTGTCTTTGCTGACTGAGGTACAGCTAGGACGTTGAGTAATCCTTCTGCATCTTCGTCAGCATCTGCATACTTGCTCGCTGTTTCTATCATCTCTCCCAAATCAGTGACCTTGTCACACTTCAAGCGATGACGTAATAAACCAATTGGGAGCCCTGCGATGAAAGCTTCAATCGCGGTTTGATCGTTTACTCCTTCACAAGAGTTCTTGGTGTCGATCCATCGTCCGAGGTAAACCCGGCAAGTTTCTCCGGCTTTCTGGGTGCAACGCTGTAGGTCTCCAACCGTACAGGGCCTCCGATATGTGCCTTCGAAATTCCGAAAGAACGCACTTTGCATGTCATACCAGTTATGGATGGTGTTCTCCGGAAGTTCATTGAGCCATGACCGCGCCGTCTTCCGCAACATAAGTGTGAGATATCGGGTTGCGACCAGGCTGTTTCCGCCTTTGGCGATGCAACAAGCTTGGAAAAAATCCTGTAGCCAGGTATTTGGCCGAGCAATGCCGTCGTAGGCTTGGATGTGCCTTGAGATAGCAAATCCTTCCGGGAATGTTGTAGCTCTGATACGTGGTTCGAAGCACTTTGGGCCCACGTAGATATCATCGTTTTCATAGCGCCACGCCTCTATATTAGAGTTGATCCTGTGCCTTGCGTCGTTCGAGGATAGAGATCGTCCCGAATGCCGGCTATGGCTGCGGTGCCTTGGAGCCGGACTTCGGCTTCTACCACCACCTCCTCCGCCATGTCGTCCTCCTTGCCCTCCATGGGGGCCGTTGTGATGACTGTGTGGTGGAGAGGGCGGGGCAGCTGGATAGTTTCCGGCTGATCGCCGGCCTCCATCCGGAACGTCATTATTCCGGTTCCGGGGAGGATCTTGACTATGACGAGCCTCCTGCCGGCTTGTTCCAGCATGGTTTCCGTCGTTCCTTCGTTCGTCGTTCCCACCATGGTGAGGCTCAGCCGGACGGCTTGTATACTTAGGAGGTGGCATTTTTTGACGATCCTCCTCCCGTCATTTTTCTTTATCTTCTCCCCTTCGATCGTTAGATTCTCGTCGGGGAGGGTTCGTCGGATTCAGGGCAGCAATGGCATCTTTCTCGGCTGCTGGGGCGACGTTGCTCCAGTTACGTGAAGTTCTGTGATGCTGTCCTGACGATCCGGTTCTTGAATAGTTGTCTTCCCAGTGTTCGGGGTGATGATACTGTGCTCGGACATAATGGGATCTTACGCCAGCCCATGCCGGATCCGTGCGAGATTGGTCAGAATCCGAGACCAGTTTTTGACTTCCGGACAGGGCGACCTTTTGCTGCTCTAGTCCCTTGTTGAGTAGTTTGATACCCAAACGGATCTCCTCCGGTCCTGGATTAGCCGAGAGAATTTCTCGGGCTGCCACGGTATTCTGTACTAGTGTTGGGTATACCCAATCTCCGTTGCTATCTTTCTGTGGCTTCCCCATCTCATCTCCAAAAAGGACGGCACAGACACGTGGGAATTGGTTGTCATCTATGTGACGCTTCCGTGTCTTCTGATGTAACCGAGACATGTAGTCCTTGTTTGACATGCGTTTCTTCTCCACCTCGATGTTTTTGGCTTCATCGAGGAGTTGTTGATGACGCGCTTCAAGGGCCTGCGCCCTTTTGTCCATCTCATCCGTAGTAAGTTCTATGGCTGTAGGGATAGGTGTGGTTAATGCGGCATCGATGAGTTTACGCGCACCTTCGATGATCATGTGTCCATCGACCGATGCTTCTTTTTTCGGCTCTTCTGAGATAAGCGCTCCATCCGAGTCTTCCTCGTATTCCTCGGCGATCACCTCCTCTGTCAGAGGGTCTTTTGCTGGGGTCTTGTTTTTCTTGTTCTTCTTCTTTGCCTTTTTGGCAGCGCCGGTAGCAAAGATGGCTTTGGTTCCGTTTCCCGGAGTCAAGCTCTGATCGGTACTTTCGGACATCTGGATTTCAGGATTGTCTCCGACGTCCATGTCATCCTGCGCTTTGGGAGAGTGTTCCCCGGATCCTTCATCCATGGCTTCTCCTTCTTCTGCAGCTTTGGAGTTGTACTGCTCTTCATATTCCGCGGAGAACTTTCGGAAATCTGCTGACATCATCGATTCATCCGAGGATGCGGGTACGTCGGTGTTTGTTCCAATTGCCTCCAGCACAGAGTCGGTGGTTTCTCCAGCATCGGCAGAGCCGGATCCGGATCCCACGTATCCGACGAAGTGCGACGCGTGCTTCCTGAGGTACATGCGGCTTTCGCGATCAGCCATATCGAAACTTTTGATGGTCTCGAGGATTGCATCTACGCTTTCGCCTTGCAGTATCATACGTTTTAGTGTGTACCTTAGGAAAGGTCTATCTGTCCCGCCATCATCAGAGCCGGAATCAGTGTCGTTGATATGCTCCTCCTGGATTTCGACTTCCACGGGTGGGTCGATCTGGGATCCGGCTTCTCCAGGGAGATCCACTCCAGATTCGACTTGGACCGCAAGGTCTTCTTCGGGCTCAGATTTCTCCACTATCTCCGCAACTGGTGCGGGCTGGGTGGGATTAGGGTTTTCTGAGATCCGGAACTCTGCCGCCTCCGCGGACAAAGGGGACCCAGAAGATTCTTCTGCCTCTATCATCACCGCTGGGGTGGGTTGGGCAGGTTCAGCGAAACCGATGTAAACATCGATCTCGCTAAAAGACATGATTGTGTAGGCAGTCACGGCCTTCCTAGCCGGAATCCAAGTCTCGTCGAGAACGATGAGAGGGACGTCGCTGGCGTAGAGGATGCGACCGACGGTGATAGTCTCACCGATTCCGATTCTTGCGGATTCCGCTCGGAACGCAAATCCGAAGCTCACTTGCCCCACGGTGGGCGCCAACTGTCGTCGGATTGAGGACAAGTACGCCATGAGGGGGTCCTCGAGGCGTGCAGAAGAGAGGGGTGTGAGACGTACGGTGTTCCGGGACGGTGAGCACACAAGTTTACCCAGGTTCGAATCCGCCGGCTTTGGACAAATCCTACTCCTGCTAGCAATCCAGTAATACGGCAGAGCCGGAATATGGGTTAAAAGGGTATCGCATGTGCAAGTTGAGATTGTAGACTATTGAGGTGTGCCCTAAAGGCTCTCCCTAGGACGGCTTATACAGATATCCGGCCTAGGGTTTACAGGAGAGATCAATCCGGCTACGACTAAGAGTTGGTTACATAGTACATCTTGAACTACAAGTAACATTATGGGTCTAAGTCGGTAAGTCTTCTGGGCCTTCCCGTAGCCGGATTGGACTCCGTCTTTCTCCCTGACTGGGTCGCCCATGAAGAAAGCTCTAACCCGAAGTGGGCCACCCTGGTCAGTGAGGAACTGTGAGGATACCCGGAAAGTATATCTCCAACAGTAGTTGACCTCGTTAAGTGAAGGGAATATGTCCTGAGAGGCAATAATAAAGTTGTTATTATATGTATTCCAAGTATATGATAGTTCTTATTATATGCTATAATTTTATTAATACATGTGTGTTTAATAAACAAATAGAAAGTTCCTAGTTATGCCTCTCTATAAACTAGCTCGTTGATTAACATGATGATTAAGGTTTCCTGATCATGGATATTGGATGTTATTAATAACGAGGTCACAGCAGTGGTGAATAAAATGATGAACATTTATCCGAAGTATAGCATTACGATCAAAGTCATTATTTTTATATTGCTATAACATCATATGAAGTAATCTTTATCCTTAGACCGTGAGATCATGTTAATTGCTAACATCGGAAGAATACTTTGATAACATCAAACGTCACACCGTAACAAGGTGACTATAAAGATGAGTTTGGGTACTCCGAAGGTGTTATGTTGAGGCTCGTGGATCAAGAGTGGAATTTGTCAATCCCGATGATGGATAGATATACACTGGGCCCTCTCGGTGATATCACATTAAGATAGCTTGCAAGATCCACCGCTCCGACCCCTAGCAGGAGCCCGTAGGCTAGGCCAGCATCGAGAAAGGTAGCGGTAGAGCAGGGATCGACCCTCCATCGGATCCGGCCCAACCATGCATCGAAGAGGAACTAGGGGACGGCACGGGAGACACCCAAATTTAAATCTAGGTTTTTGTCCATGGCCACCAGGTCTAGTCCCACCTCTGCTGCTGGCCATGGCGTCGCCGGGAGAGGATCTCCGCCACCACCCCAACCAGGGACGCCGCCCTGGCCGCTGCACGTCAGCACGCCAACCATCCTTGCCTCAACAGATCCGGCGTGAACCTCCAGCAACCACCACCCCAAACCTCCTTTGGAGGTTGGGCCCGCCACCACCGCAGCGAGGGCCAGCGACAGCGGCGGTGAGAGAGGCAGGCGGTGGGAGGCTTTGGTGGCGGTGGGCGGGTCGCCGCTGGCGTCTCCCTAGGGAGCGACGCTAGAGGTACGAGAGGGGTCTGCCTAAACATCAAACACGTGGATTTTTTTGGACTAATTTACCGAGTGTGTTCTACAAACACTAGCATGATTCCAGTGCATTGCATCGGGTACAAATGATTATTAATTCTCACAAAAATTGAAATAAATAAAAGAGTCGATCTAATTTAGTTATCCCATGAATCAGATTTTTTTATCAGGTGGCGCCGTAGCGTTAGTCTTAGGTTTTCATTTTTATCTCGCCCCAATAATAATAATATTATCTATAGTGGAGGTGGTGATTTGGCACACGGGTGCAAATTAACCTATTATGAAAAAAATATAAAAACTAAAATTTAAAATGCTAAAAAATTTGAATAAAAATTTCGCATTTACATATGAACATTCTATGTTGATACACAAGTTTTTTTTTTAGAAAAATGAACATTTTACGTGGCTTGTCTAAAAAATATAAAAGAAATATCCGTGAATAGTCATATTCCGGCTGTGGCCCCCCGCCCGTCGCTCTCCGCCACCAACTAGTGTGCCTCGTGGAGCAGAGAGCAGGGTTGGCATGCTGTCGCACCCCACCGCCTGCAGCCGGATCCGCCGTCCGCCAAGAAGTACGGTGCGCCGAGGAGCTTGCCTGTGCGCCTAAACCACCTCGCACCGAGGAGAGGAAGGCCCACTGCCGCCGGCCCTGTGCGGGCTAACCCTGGCGGCACAAGCTGGCAGCGGCAGGGGGAGAGACGGAGAGGTGGGACGAGGTTGGATCTGGGGTGGACGGCCGCTTCGGTCACCCATAGGGGGGCGGCGGGAAGCGGTTTTCTCTCCGGTCCTCCTTCCGGTCCATAGCTAGGCTCGATTGGCCGGCTCAGTCTTCCGAAAATGATCATAGGAGGTGTTTGTGCCCGCGTTCATACGAGGGAGCGTACGTGGGTTGTGAGCATCTGCACCATGTTTCTAAGAAAAAATACCTTTTCCCTCCAAAAAAAAGAAGAAATAATACCTTTTGAATGCACAAAAGAGGATGAGCACGGTGTAATGCCTGGACCCGAAAACGCAAAGAGCTGCCTGCTTGGGCTCAGAAACCTACTCACACACGACACGGCCCGGACTAGGTTTAATTCCAACAGGGACACTAGTAGATGCTAAAAAAGGTAAATTTCATTAATATTTCTGGACATAATAAAAGAGAAGAAGTGTTCCGCACCCACCACGAATCGATTGATCGACCGGAGGAGGAAGCGATGAGCGACCACTACCGGACGCTAGGGCTGCAGCCCAACGCCAGCAAGAGCGACATCAAAAAGGCCTACTTCCGACTCGCCCAGAGCTACCATCCGGACCACCACGCCAAGGCCGACGCCGCCGGCCGCGCCGCCGCCGCTGTATGGTTCCGCAGGGTTAAGGACGCGTACGAGGTGCTCTCCGACGACCGTCGCCGCGCCGACTACGACCGCACAATCCGCTCCTCGTCGTCTGCTTCGGGTGGCGGCGGCTACCGGAACCGGCAGCAGCATGGAGCATACTACAGTGGTAACTCCTCCTCGAGATCGAGTGGTGGAGGCACCTCGGCCGGCTCCAAGGAGTCGGACTTGGACTGGATCTTGAAACGGGCACGGGCACGGGGCAACGGTGATGGTGCCTACTCGAGCTCGAGTGGCAATGGCAAGGGGAGCCGGCAAGGTCAATACGGCTCCGGCGCCTCTTGGAGGACGACGAGCGGCGGCGGAGGCACGGCCTCCTCCAAAGATTCTGATGAGGGGAACCCACAGCCACAGTCACAATACGGCGGCACCTCCTCGAGATCGAGTGGTGGAGGCACCTCCTCCTCCACGGACCCAGCAGCTGTGTGGATATGGGAACGGGCACGGATACGAGGCCACGGCGATCGACATGGCGGTACGTGTACGTCCTCCTCCGCGGCTTCAGGTTCAGGGGAGAAATCTGGAAGCCGGCCATCCTCCACGACTTCAGCTGGAAGCCGGCCACCCCCACGGCTGCCACGCCCGATGCCTGCGCTCTTCATGTGCTGGTAAGTTTCTCGGCCATTCAACTCAACGTTGCTACTACCCAATCTGTCCTATAATATATACTAGCGTCTCACGTGTGTCGGTTACGTTCAAAACAGGCCAATCTCGGCGATACATTGGACCGAACGGCCAAAACATGGAAACCGGGGAAAAACTGCCCGACATCGTGGAAAACAAGACTAGCGTCTCACGTGTGTCGGTTACGCTCAAAACATGCAAAATCTGGACGATACGTTGAACCAAACGGCCAAAACGTGGAAACCGGAGAAAAATCCACGACTTTGTGAAAACCGGCCCGACTTCGTGAAAAACACGATAAGATGTTACTACAAACAATATTCTCGTACGCAGTATATAGTGGCTGTAATAGCGTATCCAGACCTTTGGCTCTCGGGTGCAACGCACCCCCATAACTAGAAAAATTAAAAAAGTAATTTAAAAAAGGTTAAAAGAATTCAAACTTTTTTGGAAATCAAAGATGACCAGGTATTCTACTTGTACAAAAATATTTTCCTAGAAAATTATTTTCATTGTATCATGAGCAAAAAAAAAATATGATGAATCAAAGGTGAATAGTACATAGTCATGTAGCGTCTTGAATTTGTTTTTTTGCCCAGGATACAATAAAAATAATTTCCTAGGAAAATATTTTTATATAAGTAACAAACCTGGTCATCTTTGATTTCCAAAAAAGTTTGAAGTTTTTTAACCATTTTTTATTTATTTTTTAATTTTTCCAAGTATGGAGGTGCATTGCACCCGGGAGCCACACTGTAATTCTCCTGTAATAGCATCTTATATTATACTCACCCCGTCTTAGATTAAATGGAATCAGATTTGACTAAATATATATGTATCGACACGCGCTTTAGTGTCCAGATAAATATGTATATCTCGATTGTCAATAAAATGTTTACATGCATGCACGGGTAAATAATAATAAATACTCTAATAGTAGTATATGTGATGCATGGTGACGACTTTTTGCTGCAGTGCCGGGGTGCTCGGAGGATCTGCACTGCTCTGGTCTATGCGCAACAAACGTTCCACAAGGAAGCAACAAGAGAATTAATTAAGACTAGGATGTGCTTGCAATACTTTTTGGAACTTGGGAGTAGTACCATTTTGATGTTTTTATCACACGTCAAAGACATCCAGAAACCGGAGAACAAACCTCGCGTCGAGATTAGAAAAAAGCTTCAATCCGTAGACAGAGTTTCAATCAGTTGGTTGGTTGCCACCGGAGAACTTGTTGCTCTCCTAGTTGCATCTTCAATGTTGGGTTCCTTTTTCTATTTTTGTTCAATCTTTGAACTTCTCAAAAAAACAATGTATGAAAACTGCGTGGGGATAAGAGGTATCCTTTTCTGAATACGGACTCAACTCTAGGTCCCACCTATATACACTCTATTTGTGTTGTCCAAACCGGCCTCTACATCAAGATCTGTGCTAGCTCTCTATTCTCACTTTGTTACATTGTTGCAATTTCTCTTCTTTGTTTCTCTCAACTAAAACAGCATATGTACTTGAAACTCAGCAGGTCACTTAACCCGAAGTGTGGAGAAAAGAGTTGGAATTATTTTGATAGATGTAAATCTATATAATGATAATTATTTGAATAATTTTAAAAAATATTTAAATTGCACCAAAAATAATTTTTCAAGAGCCTTTTGATCAGCCTATATAGCCAAGTCGGTCCGTCCCAGCTCAGTAACGTCCTGGCCTGTCAGTTTGGGCCTTCTTATACTCCCTCCGACCCAAATTAGTTGACTTAGATTTGTCTAGATTTAATTGTATCTAGACATAATTTAGTATTAGATACATCCGTATCTTGACAAATTTGAGCCAACTAATTTAGGTCGGAGGGAGTATTTTTTTAGGAGAAATATTTTATTCTTGGACTGTGCTATAGGGCGTCACATATTTCTTCATCCGTGCGGCGGCAGCTGACTCTTGTCCCGCTAGTCGCTAGTCTCCGCGAGTATGCAACATGTCCCCCTGTGTGACCGAGCGTGCATCCAACGGTCCAACCTTCTCATGCAACCAGACCGAAGCAGGTGGTGTGAAGGGTTCTCGAGAAAGAGTAACCCTTCTTATTCTGATAGGCAACACATGGACAACACATAAAACCATTCACACTGTTTGCTTCAGCCATACCGATAAAATTATACAGGCCCGTAATAAACTCGGCAGTGCGTCGGTCACCATACATCCATTGCTAGTTCATCTGCATTATATAATTAAGTTTATCAAAAACCATTACATAACATCTTGAGAAATGACCAATGTACATCGACACATGCATTCTATCAATACAGATGAAAGGATAAAGTTGTTAACCTTGATCGAGGAGGAAAGAAAGAGGAGAAAGCTTAAGTGTGGTTCAGGCACTTCATATCATGTTTTCATATCATGTTTGTTTTGTGTGAACTCAATTGGCATCATGCGCTCGCGCATTTTATCGAGCACCTCTTGTGCATAGAGGGGAGAAACAAAGCAACATACATCACTTGTGCATGAGAAGGGAAAACAAACCAGCTCACACACAAACATGTGGGGCTGGGAGTATATATACAGGAACATGGACAACACGAACCGGGATCGAACTAAAGGGGTTGAGGCTGGAGAAAACCTCTTTAGTCTCGGTTGGTGTCGATCACATTTGAACCGGGACCGATTATGGTCCTAGCCGTTCGAACCGGGACTAATGCTCATATTAGTCCCGGTTCGTAATGCGATCGGGTGATCGCTCCGGACAGCTCTGACGGAAGCCCTGTTTTTTACTAGTAAGATCCCACCTATATACACCCTATTTGTGTTGTCCAAACCTACATCAAGATCTGTGCTAGCTCTCTATTCTCACTGTTACATTGTTGCAATTTCTCTTCTTTGTTTCTCTCAAATAAAACTACATATGTACTTTAAACTCAGCAGGTCACTTAAACATTGAAACCAAAGTGTGGAGAAAATAGTTGGAATTATTTTGAGACACGTCAATCTATATAATGATAATTATTTGAATAATTTTAAAAAATTAAACTACACCAAAAGTAATTTTTTAAGAGCCTTTTGATCAGCCTACATAGCCAAGTTGGTTCAGCCCGGCTCAGTAACGTCCTGGCCCATCATTTTTGGCCTTCATATATTTTTTTATGAGAATAACTGATGGTGTTAGAGTACTAGCTTTGTTCACCTAGAAAATGGCTACCAGATTAATTAGTGATAACTCTCAGATTACTTAACAATAGCTGTCACATTTGTTCGAAATAACAACTATATATAGGGTTATCTGATATAGTTACCAGATTACTTAGTACTTAGTTGACAGCAGCTACTACGTTATTTAACAATAGCTATCGAGTTATTTGAGAAATATTTAAGTTGTCTGGTTCAATGTGTTAGAGTATATCTGTGTATATTGTAGTTTCCCCATATGTTAGAGGGTTTCCTGTATATTTTCACTTGTACTTGTACTAAATATTCTGGCCTTTGGCCCTCTGGTAATACAAGATCTATTGCCCTAACATGGTATCACAGCCGTAAGGCTTTTTTTTTCTACTCTCTACTCCCGCCGCCGCCGTCGCCGCCGCCGCCGCTGCGCCGCCGCCCCGGCCCCGCCGCCGCCGCCGTCGTCCCGGCCTGCCGCCGCCGCCGGTCGCCGCCGCCACCGGCCCGGCCCGCCGCCGCCGCCGCCCGTCTTCCCCGTCACCTCGGCCCGCCGTCGACCCCCGCCCCGCCCCGCCGGCCGCTCCGTCCTCCACGTTCGCCGCCAGATCTGTCAGCCGCAGATCCAATCTAGGTCGGCTAAAAAAAATGTCTTCCTCATCGGGTTATGTTGCGATCCCTCGCTGCCCGGTGATCTTTGATGGCACGAATTATCCTGATTTCGCTGCCTTTATGCGCGTTCATATGCGCGGTCTTCGCCTTTGGGGTGTGCTTTCCGGTGAGGTCTCCTGTCCACCGCGCCCCGTTGTGCCTGCAGTGCCTCGTGCCCCGACGCCCGTTGCCCTTGCCCCCGATGCTACTCAGGCGGTCAAGGATGCAGCCCAGAGTGCTGATGATTCTGCTCGGGCTGACTATGAGCGCTAGGTTCAGGCGCATTCTGCTGCTACTACGGCCTACCGACTGGATCTGGCCGACTACACTCAGTGGATCGATGAGGATGCTCATGCTGCTGCTGTTCTCACTTCCAGTGTTCTGCCTCAGTATGCTTCTGAGTTCATGGGCCTTCCCACTGTTGCTGCTCAGTGGGCTTTTCTTCGTCAGCGCTATCAGCCATCTAGAGACGCTCTTTATCTGTCCGTGGTTCGTCAGGAGCATGAGCTTAAGCAGGGTGATTCTACTATTGATGATTTCTACACTCAGAGTGCTGCTATTTGGCGTCAGCTTGACTCTCTTCGTACAGCGGTGTGTAACACCTATCCCTGCTGTCTGATTGTGCGCGCGGATCTGGAGTTTCAGCGCGTCTTTGAGTACTTGTCACGGCTCCGCAAGGAGTTTGAGCCACGTCGTGCCCAGCTGCTCGCCCGTGGTCGTGTTCCGCTCTCTGAGGTACTGGCTGAGCTTCGTGCTGAGGAAACTCGTCTTCATGGTGCTGGTCTTCTTGAGGTTCCGTCTGTGCTTGCTGCTCATGGTCCCCCTGTGCCGCCGGCTTCGTCGCGGTCTCTCGCGCCGCCACTACTCTCCACTCCACCGGCCCAGGGTCAGCGTCAGTCTCAGCAGCCTCGTGGTTCTCGTCCTCCCTGTGCTCACTGTGGCAAGCCTGGCCACGACATCTCTGGTTGCTGGACAAGGGATCCACGCTTACGTCAGCAGTATCTTGCTCGTCGATAGTCTGGGTCTTCAGGATCTTCTGCTGTTGCCTCTGGACCTCCTGCTGGTGCTTCTGGACCTCCTGCTGGTGCTCTGTCTGATCAGGACATTATTCATGGTCTTCGTAGTCTGCTCGCTGCTACAGGCTCCTCCTCGTCGGGTTCTGCTGGTTCTGTGACTAGTTCTTCTGGCATTGCGCGACCATCATCTTCTACACAGTCAGGTACGTCATCCCCGTGGTATCTGGATTCTGGAGCTTCCTTTCATATGACTTCTGCATCTTCTATTCTTTCTGCTCTTCGCTCTCTTATTTCTCCTGTCCGTGTTATTACGGCTGATGGTACCTCTCTTCCTGTTTCTAGTCGAGGCACCCTCTCTACTTCTTCCTTCTCTGTTCCTGATGTTTCTCATGTTCCCAGTCTTCAGATGAATCTTTTCTCTGCTAGTCAGCTTACTGATTCTGGTTGTAGGGTCATTCTTGATGCTGATTCTTGTGCTGTTCAGGACCGTCGTACACAGGCTCTGGTTGGAGCTGGCCCTCGGAGCATTGAGTCTCCGGGGCTATGGGAATTAGACTGGCTTCGCGTTCCGTCTGCCGACACTTCTTCTGCCACTTCTCCTGCGGTTGCTGCGTCTGTCACTGGCTCTTTTCAGCAGTGGCATCATCGGCTGGGCCATCTTTGTGGTTCCCGTTTATCATCCTTAGTTCGTAGTGAGCTTCTGGGGCTTGTCTCAGGAGATGTGTCATCGCTTCATTCGTGTCAGGGTTGTAGGTTAGGTAAACAAATTCAGCTTCCCTATCCTACTAGTGTGTCTGTATCTCAGCGACCTTTTGATTTAATTCATTCCGATGTGTGGGGTCCGGCTCCCTTTGCTTCAAAAGGGGGCCATCGATACTATATTTTGTTTATTGATGATTTTACACGGTACACCTGGTTATTTCTTATGCGCTCTCGCAGCGAGATGCTTGCTATTTATCAGCGTTTTGTGGCTATGGTACGTACCCAGTATTCCACGTCTATTCGTGTTTTTCGTGCTGATTCTGCAGGAGAATATATCTCTCAGCACCTGCGTGGTATCCTTGCTGAGCAGGGCACCCTTGCTCAGTTCTCGTGTCCCGGCGCCCATGCTCAAAATGGTGTCGCCAAGCGTAAGCATCGTCATATTCTTGAGACTACCCGCGCTATGATGATTGCTTCCTCTCTTCCGCCATATTTCTGGGCTGAGGCTGTCGCTACGTCGACTTACCTCATTAATATTCAGCCTTCCGCTGCTCTTTAGGGTGGCATTCCTCTCGAGCGTCTCTCTGGATCCTGTCCAGACTACTTGGCTCTTCGTTTAATTGGTTGCGCTTGCTATGTCCTTCTCCCTCCTCGTGAACGCACCAAACTAACCGCTCAGTCTGTTGAGTGTGTTTTTCTAGGCTATAGTGATGAGCATAAGGGCTATCGCTGTTGGGACCCCGTTGGTCGTCGTATGCGCATCTCTCGTGATGTCACGTTCGATGAAACGCGTCCTTTCTATCCTCGCCCCACCTCTGGTACTTACCCCACGGATGATCTCTCCTTTCTTCTTTTTCCTGATACACCTTCCGTTGTCTCTTCTCCTTCACCTCCTCCTTCTGGTGCGCCTCCTTTGTCTTCGGTGCCATCCTCTCCTCCGTCTAGTTCCCCTAGTTCTCCTCGGTCTCCAGCTTCGGATCCTTCCTCCGCGCCTCCTTCTTCCTCCTCTTCTGATGAGTCATCTTCTGCGGATGAGCTTCCTTCCTCACGACCTATTCGTCAACGTCGTGCTCCAGATCGTTACTCCCCTAGTCAGTATGGCCTCTCTGTAGTTTCCGAGCCGACTTCTTATAGGGATGCTGCGTGTCATCCTGAATGGCAGCTTGCCATGGCTGAGGAGATTGCTGCACTTGAGCGCACAGGCACCTGGGATCTTGTCTCTCCCCCTTCTGGTGTTCGTCCTATCACATGTAAGTGGGTCTATAAAATTAAGACCCGCTCTGATGGATCTCTTGAGCGCTATAAAGCGTGTCTTGTGGCTCGTGGTTTTCAGCAGGAACATGGTCGTGACTATGATGAGACCTTTGCTCCTGTGGCACATATGACCACTGTGCGTACTCTTCTTGCTATTGCTTCTGTCCGACGCTGGTCTGTGTCCCAGCTTGATGTTCAGAATGCCTTTCTTAATGGCAAGTTGAGTGAGGAGGTTTATATGCAACCTCCTCCTGGGTTTTCTGTTCCTGATGGGATGGTTTGTCGTCTTCGACGTTCCCTTTATGGCCTGAAATAGGCCCCTCGTGCCTGGTTTGAGCGCTTTGCCTCTGTGGTGACTGCTGCTGGTTTCTCTCCTAGTTCTCATGATCCAACGCTTTTCGTTCACACTTCACCTCGTGGACGCACTCTTCTCCTTCTCTATGTTGATGATATGATCATTACTGGTGATGATCCTGAGTATATTGCCTTTGTCAAGGCTCGTCTTCGTGATCAGTTTCTTATGACTGATCTTGGTCCTCTTCGCTACTTTCTTGGGATTGAGGTTTCCTCCACTTCTGATGGGTTTTCTATCTCTCAGGAAAAGTATATTCAGGATCTTCTTACTCGGGCTGCTCTTGCGGATGAGCGCACCGTTGAGACTCCTATGGAGCTTCATGTTAAGCTTCGTCCTACGGATGGTGATCCTCTTCCCGATCCCACTCGGTATCGCCATCTTGTTGGGAGTCTTGTTTATCTTGCTGTCACCCGTCCTGATATCTCTTATCCTGTTCATATTCTGAGCCAGTTCGTCTCAGCTCTTACCACTGTCCACTACGGTCATCTCCTCCGTGTCCTTCGCTATCTTCGTGGCACGATTATTCGTCGCCTTTTCTTCCCTCGTTCTAGCTCTCTCCAGCTCCAGTGCTACTCGGATGCTACGTGGGCGAATGATCCTACGGATCGTCGTTCACTTTCTGCTTACTGTGTGTTTCTTGGTGGTTCGCTTGTTGCTTGGAAGACGAAGAAACAGGTGGCGGTTTTCCATTCGAGTGTTGAGGCTGAGTTGCGGGCTATGGCTTTGGTGACTGCTGAGGTGACCTGGTTACGGTGGTTGCTTGCAGATTTTGGGGTCTCTGTTACGACGCCCACTCCACTTTTGTCAGATAGTACAGGTGCTATCAGTATTGCACGTGATCCAGTCAAGCATGAGCTGACCAAGCATATTGGTGTTGATGCTTTTTATACACGTGCTCAGGTGCAGGATCAGGTTGTTGCGCTCCATTATGTGCCTTCAGACTTGCAGTTGGCAGATTTCTTTACAAAGGCACAAACTCGCGCTCAGCATGATTTCTTACTCTTCAAACTCAGTGTTGTGGATCCACCATGAGTTTGAGGGGGGGTGTTAGAGTATATCTGTGTATATTGTAGTTTCCCCATATGTTAGGGGGTTTCCTGTATATTTGCACCTGTACTTGTACTATATATTCTGGCCTTTGGCCCTCTGGTAATACAAGATCTATTGCCCTAACACAATGATGACCAGATTATTTAGCAATAGCTATCACAATATTTAACAAAGGTTTTTTTAAACAAAAATATCAGGTTGTCCAAATACGATTGCCAGATTGTTTATTAATAGCTACCAGATTACTTATTAATAGCTACCAGATTATTTATTAATAGCTATTGGATTATTTAGTAGTAGCTACCAAATTATTTCACCACAAGTATCAGCTTATTTTTCAATAGCTACCAGGGTTTGTTTGAATCATAAATTATTGTGAAATATCTACCAGATATTAACAAATATCTATTGGATATTTATTTATAGTGTAGGTCCACTCCATTAGTTTATACTAGAAAACTATGGCAGATTTCTCTCCCACAGAGACTGTACCATCGCCGACCAACTTTACACGAAAAAAGTATGCTAGCATTGGAGCACACACGAACATAAACACACAAGGACGAGTGAGGCCGCTAGCTTTCCCTGTCTGCATCGGATGCATCACGCAATAAAGCCTCGCAAAATGTTTTCCGAATCACAACACGTCGCACGAGGATGAGGCGGGTGGGGCACTTGTAAGTAGATTTTCCCTTTGTTCTTTTGCTAGATCTTTGATGCTATAAATTCAATCTAAAAATATCAATGTACCCAAATGACCTAATTCAAACTTCTCTGAACTCCTAATTACGAGATATACCAAATGGCACTGGTATCATCCCAATAAAAATGCCCTTTTTTTCATAAATCATTTTCTGGAGATTTATAGCTCCAATTAAGTTGAATAAAATTTATCCTAAAAGTATTCTTGATGCCTTTCGTATTACTTTGGTCTCATGCCATTTAGACCTATAAAATAATAAGAGTACTAAAAATATTTAAAAAACATGAAAAACTGACTTTTGGATTTTCTCTACGCATTCATTCTAATAATTATTTTAAGTTGATTCCAACTCTAAGTGAGCATGGACTCCAAAATATAGCAAACCCTCTAAGTAAAAATTAATTTGACATACCTAAATTTTTGGGTGAATTAAATCCCAAAACAGGGGCTATTTGTACTAGAAAAATCATAATAAAATAACTATAAATGCTAAAAAATGCAAACCCAATTTTGTTGAGCTCACAAAATTCACACCTATCTGGTGGTATGACTTGTTCATGATGTACATATTTTTTGTACTAAAAGTCTATTTAAGTGCTTGCAAAGGTAATTTAAAGTGTTTAAGGGTTTTCAAACATAAAGTTATTTTGGGATAAAACCCTGGATGTTGGTGATCAGTAGGTTTAGTGGCACATATCCAGGTGTTTTCAAAACATTTTGCATATGAAAGGTGGTGTTGTTCATTTACTTGTGTGTTATTTAGTTAAAGACCAAAAAGGGCTATGGTAGGAAAAACACTTTTCAGCAAACCCTAGTGTTCCTTTTTAGCAATGATTTTCTTTGCGTGTTTTACCCAAGGCTAAGCTAGACTTGTTATACTGAATGTGGTATGATGATTGATGCATGCTTGTTTGGGTGTTTTGCATGATTACTTGTTTGCAATGATAGACACAAACCTTTAGTGAGCTCGAGGAAGGAGGAGAAATTGAGGATTTCGATGAGGAAGCTCAAGGACAAATTGCCATCCAAGGTAACCAACTACTTGTTCATAAGCTTGTCCGAATATTTATATTATGCATGTTTTATCTATATACTTATGCAAATTCCATTATTTTACTATTTTGTTACTTATATCTAATAGTATCTTGGCTCCTCCAAGTACAATCCCTTGTGACACCCATAAATCCCGTTGTTCAGTAGTAGGATAGTTACCACTATGCACCCTTTGGAAGCCCCTTTTTGCCAAAGCTAAGCTATAGGTTGGGAACCCCCTCGAGATGCTAAACTTACCAAGAGGAAGTTTTGAGAATAATAAAGGTTTTGGTTTTTAAAAGATGATGGAAACAAAGAGGAGGAACATGTTTGCGAAAATGACACTCGGTTCTATGTAGTTCTGCTAGAATAACTAAAGCGTGCAACCACATTACCCTGGAATGGGACGGGGCTTATCTTGAAGTTGGTTTGTTCTGGTATGGGATGCCTCACAAATACTATAAGGGTCTGAGTCCCTAAAATGTTGGGTCTCCCCAATAGCAAGGGTCATTTGTTGGGAACAATTACTGATGGCTCTGAAATATAGTCATCTATGTCCATATTTAAACTGGATAGTATTCATAGTTTTGATGAAGTATCTATCTAAACCCTGCCACTAATGCCTAATATTCAGAGGGGTATGCAATCCTTTATTTTATATTTTTCCTACACAGATAATGTCGATAGAAGATGGGAATCACTACATTAAAGTCAAAGATACGAGATTTCTGTCAACCAGAAGAAACGAGGAGCCGTAAAGCGGAGGCAGGCGCTTTAACGACCAACTATATGACCCGAGCAAAAAATTCCGGCCGTATAGCTATGGTCGTATAGTTGGCGCCGCCACCGTTAGGTCAAACAGAACAACTTTCGTGAAGGGGTCCCTATATAAAGAAGCCTCGGGCGACGAGAAAACAAGCCAGACCTTGCCAAAAAGTCTCTGCCACAGATCACCAACTGCCTCCAGATCTCAACCCTTCTCCATCTCCATAGCCATATTCCACCACTTGTAATAGTAGATCTCTTCTTCGATTGGCAACATTGTAAGACTATTGCTATCAATCTTATGATTTTAATAACAATGTTTGTGATTATTGATCTCATCTTTATGTGTGAGTAATTCTCCTTGGGCTAAGGGCTTTGGCCTAGCCATGTAGCAATTGTGCACGTTATTTATCATAGATGGGATCATGTATTAGTTTGTATGACATGATTATTATTATATCCTCTCTTGCCTCAATCCAAGGACTTGTCAGGTACCCCAAGACCCCAATGGTTGATCCAGGTATAGGGAGTATGAGTAATGACTGATCTACAGGTTGGGAACCCCAGTGACAGAAGGGGTAGTACGGCTGTATATGAGGGATTTACTTGGGATTAACGGTGACATCACTATGCATATCATTAGTTCTCTTTCTTCTATGGATGAGACTAGTAGGTTATTGCTATAAGCGGTTGCGGAGGCAATAACAATTATGGATGCACTTTCCACATATAATTTATCTTGCTCTAACAAGTACATGCATACTTTATTTCTATCTTTTATTCCCGTCAGATATTTTGCACAGCTACAGGTGAAACCAAACGCCCTAGGCCCCCTCTCTCTCTCCATCATCGACAACAACAAAAAGACGCAAGCTATTGGTACGGTAAAAACACAAAAGAAATTCTAAAACTCCCAAAGATCCATTAAAGTAACTTCACTACGCATTCGCTTCTCGAGGATTCGATAACCAAGGTCTAATAGGGAAAAAGAAGCTACACTACATCCGTAATCCGGATCGAAGGTATCAACCCTTTTTTCTAGCGCCGTTGCCGGGGAAGCAATAGCTACCCTGGTGAGGTTATTATGAACCTTGCTAGTTTTAATTCTTGTTTTTAATTTTGTTAGTTTGCTTTCAGTCTTTATT
The DNA here is from genome assembly GCA_910589775.1 of Avena eriantha. NCBI lineage: Eukaryota > Viridiplantae > Streptophyta > Magnoliopsida > Poales > Poaceae > Avena > Avena eriantha. Next base: position 436,468,554 of record OU342745.1, on the reverse strand, counting down.
TGATAAAACCAAAAAAAATTAGTTAGTCTTTAAATTCTTGCTTTTACTATTATAATTCTTTGTTTAATAAAATACAAAAAACATAGGAAATATGGCTGAAAAGAAGCTTGGGGAGTTTGTTACTCAAAACAATGATTATCTGCGTACTCCTATTACTCAGCGAGCAATTGCTGCTGATGACTATGAAATTAAGCCCCATTATTTAAGTTTGGTTCAACAAAATCAATTTGAAGGATCTGTTGTTGAAGACACAGATATGCACTTAAATACTTTCACTGAAATATGTGATATGATGCGTATAAAAGACGTTGACCCTGATGCGGTCAAATTACGTCTATTTCCTTTCTCTCTAAGAGGGAGAGCAAGAGAATGGTTGCTATTTTTGCCTAGAAATACTATTACATCATAGGTAGGATGTACTTCTTTATTTATGACTAAAATTTTCCAACCTGGAAAGACTATGCAACTCCAATCTAATATTACTGGCTTTAGATAGAAAGAGCGTGAGCCACTAGCGCTTGCATGGGAGAGGATGAAAGAATGCTTAAGAAACTGTCCTAGTCATGGGATGGAAGATTGGTTAATCCTCCATTTATTTTATAATGCTCTTAATCCTGTATCTAAATATATGCTTGATACTGTAGCTGGAGGAATATTCATGGGTAAACATATTACCGAAGCAAAGCAGCTGTTAGACAATATGCAAGACAACCGTGCTCAATGGCATGTTGAAAGATCAAACACGAAGCAGGTGAACTCCATCTCACCACAAGAAAATGAAGAACTCAATACTAAGTTGGATCAGCTCATATTAGCTGTAAAAGGTAAGGAAACCCAAGTAAGAGCCACTCCTGAAACAAATAGTGAAGAAATAGATTTTATAGCTCGTAATGATTATAACCCTTCTTGGAAGAAGAGTTACAATCCTAACTTTCAGAAACATTATTCTAGTCCTACATGTAATTCTAATAATAATATGGGAACTAGTAATGGTAGTCTCCAAGAAACACTTAAGTCTTTTATAGACTCACAAAATGAACAAAACAATATTCTTGTTAAAATAACGGAGAACCATGATGCCATGCTTGGTAAATTATCTAACCAAGCTGTTAGTTTGAGAAATGATTTGCAGGCCCTCCAAGAAAGAACGCGGGTCGTTGAGTGATGGCTCCAAATATATCGAGCTCGTTGGGGAACCCCAAGAGGAAGGTATGATGAGCACAGTAGCAAGTTTTCCCTCAGTTATGAAATCAAGGTTATCGAACCAGTAGGAGCAAGGAAACACCTCCAAGGTGTTGTTTCCAACTTGGAATCCTACACAACACAACCACAGAACTTTGCCCCCAACTTACAGTGAGCTTGTCAATCTCACCAGTTTTGCAGAAAACAAAGGATTGAACGTATTGTGTGGAAGATAGTAATTGCTTGCAGAAAGTAAACATAAAACAGTAAATAGCTTGTAGATTGATGGTAAAAGAATGGACCGGGGTCCATAGTTCACTAGAGGTGATTCTCCTTAAGATAGATGACATGCTGGATGAACAAATTACAGCGGGGAAATTGACAGACACCGAGAAAGCATACATGCATATACTAATCATCTTGACTCCTACGAGATTTGATTGGGCATTACAACATTATACATAGACCATAATCCAACTGCATCTATGACTAATAATCCATCTTCAGGTTATCATCCGAACCCCCTTCAGTATTAAGTTGCAAGAAACAGATAATTGCATTAAGAAAAGTGTGTAAAGTAAACAATACGATTATTCTATGAACAAAGAATTGTTGTTTTCTCCCCAGTAGCAACAACACATCTAGTACCTTAGAGATTTCTGTCACTTCCCTAGATTCCTAGAGGCATGAACCCACTATCGAGCATAAATACTCCCTCTTGGAGTTGCTAGCATCTACTCGGCCAAGATAGCTACTAACAATGGAAAGCATGCAAGATCACAAATAACATAGACATGATAGAATCAATAATCAATCTGAAATAGCATCTCAATATCCATTGGATCCCCGCAAACACAACATGTAGGATTAAAAATAGATGATCTTGATCATGAACGGAGCTCACAAGATCTAAACATGGTAGCAGAAAGGAGGATAACCAACCATCTAGCTACTACATGGACCCGTAGTCCAGGGATGAACTACTCACGCATCACGCCGGAGGCATCCATGGTGATGAAGAAGGCTCCAGGGTGATCTCTCCCCTCTGGCAGGGTGTTAGGAAGAGCTTCAGATCCCTCCCGATCTAGGTATGGAGATGGCGGAGGCTATAGACTCTTTCGTGGAATTTTGATATGGTACTTAGGGTTTTCGTCCCGGGAGACTTTTATAGGAGAAGGGGAAAGGTCGGTGGAGCACAGGGGGCCCACACCAGGTGGCAGCGTGGCTAGGGCTGGCTGCGCCACCCTAGGGTTTGGCCGCTGATGGCTGATGACCCACAAGTATAGGGGTGTATCGCAGTATTTTCGAGGGAAATGAAACCCAATTTATTGATTCGACACAAGGGGAGCCAAAGAATATTTATAAGCCTTAACAGCTGAGTTGTCAATTCAGCTGCACCTGCAAACAATCTTGCTCACAGCAGTTTATCAGTAGCAACAGTTTTGTAGTAGGAATAGTAAAGTAACAGCAGTAATAAAGCAAAGACAGTAGTAATAAAAGTAGTAAACAGTGGGATTCGAGTGCCGTAGGCATAGGGATGGATGGACGGGCGTTGCATGGACAAGACAATTCACATAGCAATCAGAACATAGGGCAATTGCAGATAAATAAGATAAAGCACCCAAGTACTATACAATCCTAGGCATGTGTTCCATATATAGTCATACGTGCTCGCAATGAGAACTTGCACAACATCTTTTGTCCTGCCAGCCGTTTGCAGCGGGGCCTCTAGGGAACTACTGGCAATTAAGGTGCTCCTTTTAATAGAGCACCGGAGCAAAGCATTAACACTCCGTGAACACATGTGATCCTCACATCAAAGCCTTTCCCTTCCGGTTATCCCGATTTCTGTCACTTCGGGGCCATAGGTTCCGGACAACAACGTGTGTATACAACTTGTAGATAAGACCAGAAACAATACTATCATAATGAATCAATAATAAGTTCAGATCTGAAATCATGGCACTCGGGCCCTAGTGACAAGCATTAAGCACAACAAGTCGCAACAAAGTCATAAAGCACTAATAAAAGATACTAGGCACCATGCCCTAAGAATCTGATGCCATTACATGAACGGTCTCATCCAATCCCTACCATCCCCATAGCCTACAGCGGGGGATTACTCACTCATAGATGGGGGAAACATGGATGGTCAATGGAGAAGCGATGGTGATGATGATGGCGATGATCTCCTCCAATTCTCCGTCCCGGCAGGGTGCCAGAACAGAGTTTCTAGTGCTGTTTCATGGAATCTGGTGGTGGCGGCGGAGCGGAACTCCTGCTGGAAAAACGTCGAACCCCCCCCCCCTCCCGAAGTTTTTAGGTCAGAAGGCTCCTTATAGGCGAAGAGAGAGGCCGAGGGGGTGCCTGGGGGGCCCACACCACCCCTGGTGTGGCCTGGCAACCTGGCCCGCGCCACCAGGTGGTGTAGCCACCCCAGGGCTCTTCTCCGTCTCGTATTCTGGCTCCTGGAGTCTTCAGGTGAAATAGGATTTTTGGCATATTTTCCGGGATTTTTCCTGATAGTTGATTTCCTGCACAAAAAGTAGACACCAAGGCAATTCTGCTGAAAACAGCGTCAATTCGCATTAGTTGCATCCAAATCACACAAGTATAGAGGAGAAACAATAGAAAAAGTGTTCGGGAAAGTAGATACGTTTTGGACGTATCAACTCCCCCCAAGCTTAGCTTATTGCTTGTCCTCAAGCAATTCAGTTGAAAACTGAGTGCGATAAAAGAACCTTCACGAACACATTTGCTTCATATGATGTAAATATTCTCAGCAATGTGATCAACTAGTTAGACAATTCATAATAAAGAGTATGCAACTGAGTCTACTTAATAGTCCTTGCAAGCTATGAAGAGATTCCCACTCAAGAATAATAAGTAGCATGAAGCACGAACATAAGCAACATTACAATGCTCATAAAAAGGTATGATAGAGTGGTATCCCGCTTGCCTTTGATTATGAATATCAAGGCACCTCTGAAGTTCAAGCGATGACTAGAAATAAAGATATCAAGGATACAAGCATCAAAGTCATAACACAAATAATCAAGTAATGGAACAAACACAAAGAATGACAACTATGCTCTCAAGAAGGTGCTCAAAGAATGTGTGGAGACTCAACAAGTAGAAGAAATTTTTTGAATAATTTGAAAGGCTTCCAAATGCTGAAAGTATGGTACTCGTTAGCTTTGAGCTCTCATTGCCCCTATCATAAGCATCTTGAATGTGGTTAAGGTGAAAGTAACACAGCTAAGAGGATATGCTTGACAAGTTATAAATTGAAGTCTCATGCCCCTTACTTACGAAGACCGATCCGCATGCTACTCAACTTCAGTCACAAGTAAGCTCTTGTCATTGTAAGTACATACGTATCATAGAGAACCGCCAACGGGGTACCCCTTGCACATGACACGGGAGCTATCCCATTATCAAAATACAAGGCAAGCAGACGATGAGCATCTCGGCGATCTTTTTATTTACTATGTGCATAGATTTTTATTGAGGATGCTTCATAGAATGCTCATTATGGTTATGCTGAAAGTTTCCACCATGATTAGGCATGGCTTAGGCTAGCGGCCCAGGCGTTTCTCTAACATACATACAAACTCCATGATCTTACAAGTTCCACTTTTATTTCACACCGTCGGGATCCATAAGTAAAAGAACATGATATCAACTAGGTACAAAGTACCTATGAAGCGTTGAAAGCGGTCCCCATGATACATGGTTCTGCTAACTTCAACCCATAAAGCGCAAGCATATGCGCAACAAAGAAGGACACAATGGTTCAGGTTTATTAAGAGCAAGAAAGTAAAGTGTGCCATCAAGTTCGTGAGAGCTTTACTAACTAACTTTCTCATAACAAGCAAACATTTTATTCGGAAGAAAACAAGGCATATTGAATATGCACGGAGGTAGCAAATAATGCTAATGGGTAGGTATGGTGGACACTTTGGAAATATTTGGTTTAGGGAGTTGGGAACTTGAGTAAAACATACTCGGTGAAAGTGAAGGCTAGCAATAGTAAGGGAGCGACAAACGAGAGAGCAATAGCTGTCATTATCATGCTTGCAACAAAACAAGACTACTCATGGCATGAAAGTGATTCAAGATCCTCAAGGCAAAATAATTCATCAAGGCTCAACTGATTATTACAGTCATGTGCATCCGTGAGCATGTGCCAAGTCAATCAAATGAAACAATCAGAGGAGGATACCACGGTGTCATACCAATTTATGAATAGAGTAATGCAAGCAAACGTTCATGAGACATGCTACAAACTATTAGCGGGATGGAGCTAATCACAAGAAAGCAAGAACTACTAAGCACCCAAAGATAACATACACCCTACATGAACGGACTAAGCATGCCCACAGTGATGAGTATATGTACAAAAATGAAGACAAATAGAGTTCGTTACCAGCCACTTACCATGCCTCGAGTTGTCATTAATCCTCATTATTGCTCTTCACTTGTGTGTCTTGAATAATAATATGAAACCAATAGTCCACTGAGAACTGCCAAACCCTGTAGCAAACTCGCAAAAACCAAAGAAGAATGACAAATATTTTTGGTGTTTTCGATTTTTAAATAAGAACCAAAAGAGAGAAACAAGCAAAGCAAAATCTTTTTAGGTTTTTCGAATAGTTCAATCAAAGCAAAAAGGGAAAAGCAAACCAAGGCAAAAAGAACAAGCAAATCAAAGAGAAACAACAAAAATATTTTTGGTCTTTTTGTGTTTTTAGAAAGCAAAAGCAAAGAACAACAAAAACTAAAAAGAGAACGAAAACATGAATACACAAAGTACCGACGCAACATGATATGGAGATGAGTGCGGTGTCGGCGTACCTCCCCCAAGCTTAGGATTTTGGACTAAGTAGGTATCAATCCCAGGCTGGCCAAGATGAAGTGTCACCGGGGTACGACGAGGAGGTACCCTCGTCCTGGTGTGAGCCCGAGTACGCCCCTCTGTAGTGTGCGGAGTAATCATAGGAGGGCACATCCTCCTGGTGCTGCTCGTGGAAACCCAACAAGCGTAGCTGCTCGTCCACCTCCTCCTTGGAGCGCGACCACAGTCTCCTGTCAACACTAAACAAAGCAGGATGTGGCAAAAGGATCTCCCTTTCATCCCCGTCAGTGAAAAGCATCCTATATACTAGATTGTTCAAATCAGAGGTAGCAGTGACAAAGTGATGAGTTTTCATGGCAACAAGGTCGAGCCTCTGTGGTGCTAGCATAGCATCATCGGGAGCCACTGAAAGATCTAATGCATTAACTACATGCGAGGCAATGATGCCCCCATAGATAGGCCCCCTAGCAGCTAGGCGACGAGCAATAAGCGAGCCAAGATTGTACCGAGTATCATTGTTGAGCGTAGCAGCAAGGAAAGCTAAGTGATAGTTGGAGATATTACTAGTGGTCTCCCTACCCAATACACTAGTGGCAAGATAGTATGCAAAGTATCTAAGAGCAGGGAGTTGGATATTTCTTATCTTTCTGCATTGTGCCACGCGGTCATCATCATTGGTCACCCCTCGGTAAAGCTCCAACAAATCAGCGGGTCGCCCTTGAATTTTCTTCGTGGTCCTTGTCATACGCACACCTACAATACTGCAAAATCTCTCCAAAGACATGGTGAAGGGCATATCATAGATTTTAAAAGAGACAGTAGATTGATAGGATGTGTTAGTAAATGAGAAACTCTCAACAAAAGTTTTGGTGAGCATAGCGTATTGTGCACTCTCATCTTGCATATAAGAGGTTAAACCAACCCTCTCAATCAGTAGCAAGAAATCATCAAGAATACCTGCAGCTTGCAAGAAAGTAAAACAAGGAAAAGAGGATGGGTGAGCATCTCCATCATCCCTTTCACTGCCAATGCGTGCTGCAATGAGGTCTTCATTGTATGATGGCCTAGCTTGAGAGGTTGTTCTTGAGGGCCTCGACCTCCTAGGTGCATCACTCTCAAATATTTCTCCAAAAGTGTGATTATTCATGCTTGGTATTCTGAAATTTAAACACCTATTAAACAAGTGATTGCAAAGTAAATATAATGAAGGATTCTACTCATAGGGACTTGCAAGAGGCCTAAACATGAATCAAAACTATATCTCTAAGTATCAAACAAGCTTACAAGCTCTCATAACTAGTCACCCATAGCAGAAAAATACTCAACATATAATCCACTAAACACAAATCTACTTGGACAAGGGGAGGAGTCACATACCAAGGAACAATTGCTCCAAATTTCAGCAAGAAAGATGGGCTGAGCAAGGAGATCGAATAAATCGAGAGCAACCACAGAAAGAACACAATTTTGAGCTATGAACTAGAGCTTACTCGGGAGAGAGAAGAAAGTGGCAGGTGAGAGAGGTAGTGGGGGGCCAGGGGTGGCCCACACCAGGGCATGGCGCCACCCAGGGCTGGCCGCACCACCACATGGTGTGCCTGCCTGGTGGGTCCCCCTGGTACCTACCAGGTACTCCTCTGCCCCTTTTTCACGTAAAAATTTAATATGAATTTTCTGGAATTTTTCGAGACACTTTACTTTTGGGCATTTTTCAGAAATAGAAGAATGATTTTTCTGACAGACAGATTTTTTTCTTTTGGAAACAATGATGCAAGGACAAAACAAGGCTAGAACTACAGAAGTTCTAGCATGCAAGAAACTAACAACACGAAGAAAACTAAACGAAAGCAAAAACTAAAAAGCAAAGGATAGAAATAAACCGAGATAATCATAATGAAAACATTATTTTGTTCAATGGAATCCTTTTGTAAGCAAGGTTGATCAAGTCTTGCTACCAAAACAATTGCATATGAGACAAAACTTTGTACTCCACTAATGATTATGTTACCTCCACCTTGATAGCAATGGTCCCAATCATAATAGTTTCAAATTTTTCTCTTGGTATGGGACAATATATTTCTCCAACTTGAATGCCTTCAACATGTTCAATTGAATTTAAACCATAAGTCCTTTCAATATTCTTGGGGAAATAGACAGTATGTTCCTTGTCATTAACATTGAAGGTCACCTTTCCTTGATTACAATTAATAACAACTCCTGCAGTATTAAGGAAAGGTCTCCCAAGAATAATAGACATATTATCATCTTCAGGCATTTCAAGCACAACAAAATTAGTTAATATCAAGCAATTGTGAGCCACCTGAACAGGTACATCCTCACATATACCCACAGGAATAGTGGTAGATTTATCAGCCATTTGCAAAGATATATCAGTTGGTATTAATTTTTTAAGTTGAAGCCTCTTATAGAGAGAGAAAGGCATAACACTAACTCCAGCTCCCAAATCACACAAAGCAGTTCTAACATAACTGTTCTTAATAGAGCAAGGGATGGTTGGAATGCCTAGGTCTCCAAGTTTCTTAGGAACCTTACCATTGAAGGAATACTTAGCAAGCAAAGGGGAAATTTCTTCATTAGGGATCTTCCTTTTATTCGAGACAATGTCCTTCATATACTTTGAGTAAGGAGGCAATTTAATAGCATCAGTCAAAGGAATTTGCAAGAATAAAGGCTTCATCCACTCACAAAAATTATTATAGTGTTCATCTTCCTTTGACTTGTGTTTCTTATCAGGGAAAGGCATAGGTTTTTGAACACAAGGTTCTCTTTCACTACCATGTTTCTTAGCAATAAAATCTTCTGTGGTGTATTTAGTAGTCTTAGTGTGGTTTTCAGGTTCTTCTTCAACTTTATCTTCATTAGGCACTTCATTTTCTTCATTACCACTTTCAGTTTCAGCATCAGAGATAGATATACTATTAGGATCTATAGCAGGTTCAGAGGGTTCTACAACAGTTTTATGTTTCTTTTTCCTTTTCTTACGAGTAGAACCACTATTTTCAGCTTGTTGAGAATCCTGCTCAATTCTTTTGGGATGCCCCTCAGGATATAGATGATCCTGGGTAGTAGCACCACTTCTAGTTCTAATTTCATAAGCATGTTTTTCTTTAGCAGCATTAACTAGCAAGTCGTTTTGCACTTTAACGAGTTGATCTAGTTGAGTTTGAACCATTTGAAAGTGTTTAACAATCATTTTAACATCATTAGAGGTTCTTTCCACAATATCTTTCAACTCAACAATAGCTCTAGTGTTTTCCATTAGATGATTTTGCACCCTTTTATTAAAGTTATCTTGCTTAACAATAAATATATCAAATTCTTCTAAGCATTGATCATGAGGTTTCAAGTAAAGGATATCACCTTCATCAAAGTGTTGGAGAGAGTGTACCTCAATAATGGATGAGTAGGGAATAGGCTTACATAATTCTTCTATAGGAGGTAAATTCTTGACATCTGCAGCTTTAATTCCCTTCTCCTTAAGACATTTCTTAGCTTCCTTCATCACTTCATCATTTAATTCAATAACTCCCCTCTTCTTTGATGTTGGAATAGGCACTGGAATAGATGGTTCAGGTACAATTACTTCAGGTATAGCTTGTTTAGGAGGAGTCCAATCTTCATAATCCTTGCTTATTTTAGCCATTAATTCCTCAGCTTCCTTAGGAGTCCTATTCCTGAAAACACAATCAGCACAACTATCTAGGTATGTCCTAGATTCTTCAGTTAGTCCATTATAAAATATATCAAGAAGCTCATTCTTAGGTAATGGACTTCCAGCTTGTGCATGAATCAAAGCATAAATCCTTGCCCAAGATTCAGGAAATACCTCTTTTTCTCCCTGTTTAAAATCAAAAAGTTCCTGCAAAATAGCATGTCTAGCACTGGGAGGAAAATATTTCTGCGGGAAAGTACTAATCAAGCACTCAGGGCTATCAATAGATCCAGGAGGTAAATTACTAAACCAAGTTTTAGCTTCTCCTTTCAGTGAAAAAGGAAATATCTTAGCAACAAAGTAAGTACGCATCTTAATATCATCAGAAAACAAGCCACTCATAGTAGAAAGTTCATTCATATGTGCTACCGCACTTTCATTCTTAGTCCCACAAAAAGGTTCTTTCTCGACAATAGCTATGTAAGATAGATCGAGAGAGAAATCATAAACTTCATCTATAATGTTTATGGGAGAAGCAGCAAACTTAGCATCAAGAGATAATTTGGGGCTAATAGTACGCCTCTCAAGGAGACTCATAGCAGCGCTCCTATCATGGGTGTTCTTACATTCTTCAATAAACTCATCGGTCATCTCAACATAATCTTCTTCAGTATCATAACTCTCACTAGACTCAGGTGAGCTAACGGGTATGGTAGTGTTTTCATTAGGAGTTTCGGTATTTCTAGCTATAGTTCTAGCAATCGTAGCATCTAGGAAAGGACCTAATGAACCACTCTTATCAAGCACAGTAGAAGCAGCATCATAAGTATCAGAAGTTTCAGATTCAGCAGTAGTAGCAGTGTGTGTAGCATGTGTATGTGGTGGTGTAAGGAACTTACTCAAAACAACGGTGAATCAAGAGCGATAGAGGTGTTCAGAACCGTACCTCTTCTTGTAGTGGATGGTAAAATAGGAACCTTGCCATCACGAGACTTACCCATGATGGATGGATAGCAGCGAACAATAGAGAATCCAAGTGAACTTGATAAATAAAGCTATGATCCCCGGCAACGGCGCCAGAGAATAGTCTTGATGACCCACAAGTATAGGGGGTGTATCGCAGTATTTTCGAGGGAAATGAAACCCAATTTATTGATTCGACACAAGGGGAGCCAAAGAATATTTATAAGCCTTAACAACTGAGTTGTCAATTCAGCTGCACCTGGAAACAATCTTGCTCACAGCAATTTATCAGTAGCAATAGTTTTGTAGTAGGAATAGTAAAGTAACAGCAGTAGTAAAGCAAAGACAGTAGTAATAAAAGCAGTAAACAGTGGGATTCGAGTGCGGTAGGCATAGGGATGGATGGACGGGCGTTGCATGGACAAGACAATTCACATAGCAATCAGAACATAGGGAATTGCAGATAAATAAGATAAAGCACCCAAGTACTAGACAATCCTAGGCATGTGTTCTATATATAGTAATACGTGCTCGCAATGAGAACTTGCACAACATCTTTTGTCCTGCCAGCCCGTTTGCAGCGAGGCCTCTAGGGAACTACTGGCAATTAAGGTGCTCCTTTTAATAGAGCACCGGAGCAAAGCATTAACACTCCGTGAACACATGTGATCCTCACATCAAAGCCTTTCCCTTCCGGTTATCCCGATTTCTGTCACTTCGGGGCCATAGGTTCCGGACAACAACGTGTGTATACAACTTGTAAATAAGACCAGAAACAATACTATCATAATGAATCAATAATAAGTTCAGATCTGAAATCATGGCACTCAGGCCCTAGTGACAAGCATTAAGCACAACAAGTCACAACAAAGTCATAAAGCACTAATAAAAGATACTAGGCACCATGCCCTAACAATCTGATGCCATTACATGAACGGTCTCATCCAATCCCTACCATCCCCATAGCCTACAGCGGGGGATTACTCACTCATAGATGGGGGAAACATGGATGGTCGATGGAGCGATGGTGATGATGATGGCGATGATCTCCTCCAATTCCCTGTCCTGGCAGGGTGCCAGAACGGAGTTTCTGGTGCTATTTCGTGGAATCTGGTGGTGGCGGCGGAGCGGAACTCCTTCTAGAAAAACGTCGAACCCCCCGAAGTTTTTAGGTCAGAAGGCTCCTTATATGCAAAGAGAGAGGCCGAGGGGTGCCTAGGGGACCCACAACACGCCCTGGCGTGGCCTGGCCTGGCCCGCGCCACCAGGTGGTGGGGCCACCCCAGGGCTCTTCTCCGTCTCGTATTCTGGCTCCTGGAGTCTTCGGGTGAAATAGGATTTTTGGCATATTTTCCGAGATTTTTCCTGATAGTTGATTTCCTGCACAAAAAGTAGACACCAAGGCAATTCTGCTGAAAATAGCGTTAGTTCGCATTAGTTGCATCCAAATCACACAAGTATAGAGGAGAAACAATAGCAAAAGTGTTCGGGAAAGTAGATACATTTTGGACGTATCAATGGCTTTGTGTATGGCGCCAGAAAAATGCTAGAGCGGTGTTGATGTACAGCTTGTTGGGAACCCCAAGAGGAAGGTATGATGACCACAGCAGCAAGTTTCCCTCAGTTATGAAACCAAGGTTTAATCGAACCAGTAGGAGCAAGGAAACACCCCAAAGGTGTTGCTAGCTGAGCCTTGGCAGGGTGCACTACCGGTGCTAGTAGCAACGTGGAGACCTGCACAACACAACCACATAACTTTGTCCCCAACTTGCGATGAGGTTGTCAATATCACCGTGTTTTGCAGAAAACAAAGGATTAAACGTATCGAATGGAAGGAAGTAAAAGTTTGCAGAAAGTAAACACAAAGAAGTAAACAGTTTATAGATTGTATGTAAAGAAAAGGACTGGGATCCATAGTTCACTAGAGATGGCTCTCCTTAAGATAGATAACATGCTGGGTGACCAAATTACAGCGGGGCAATTGACAAACATCGAGAAAGCAATACATGCATATACTAATCATCTTGACTCCTTTGTGAACTTGATTGGGCATTACAACATTATACATAGACTGCCATCCAACTGCATCTATGACTAATAATCCACCTTCAGGTTATCATTCGAACCCCCTTCAGTATTAAGTTGCGAGCAACAGATTATTGCTTTATGAACTGCGTGTAAAGTAAACAATACGATTGTTCTATGAACAAAGGATTGTTGTTTTCTCCCTAGTAGCAACAACACATCTAGTACCTTAGAGATTTCTGTCACTTCCCTAGATTACCAGAGGCATGAACCCACTATCGAGCATAAATACTAACTCTTGGAGTTGCTAGCACCTACTTGGTCAACATAGCTACTAACAACGGAAAGCATGCAAGATCACAAATAACAAAGACATGATAGAATCAATAATCAATCTGAAATAGCATCTGAATATCCATCGGATCCCCGCAAACACAACATGTAGAATTACAAATAGATGATCTTGATCATGAACGGAGCTCACAAGATCTAAACATGAAAGCACAAAGGAGGAGAACCAGCCATCTAGCTACTACATGGATCCGTAGTCCAAGGATGAACTACTCACGCATCACACTGGAGGCTTGCATGGTGATGAAGAAGGCCTCCAGGGTGAATTCCCCTCTCCGGCAGGGTGCCGGGAAGAGCTTCAGATCCCTCCCGATCTAGGGATGGAGATGACGGCGGCTATAGACTCTTTCATGGATTTTTGATCGGGCACTTAGGGTTTTTGTCCCGAGGGCATCTTATAGTCGGAAGGGGAGGCCGAGGGGGTTCCAGGGGCCACCACACCACCCCCTGGCGCGGGCCAAGCCTGGCCGCGTGGCCAGGTGGTGTGGCCGGCCTCTGGCCCCTCTCCTTCTTGTATTCTGGCATCTGATGACTTCCGGAAAAATAGGCACTTTGGCTTTTGTCTCGTCCAATTCCGAGAATATTCATTTTCTCACTTTCCTGGAACCAAAAACAGCAGAAAACAGGCAGCTGGCACTGTGGCTCTTGTTAATAGGTTAGTTCAAGAAATCATATGAAAAGTACTCCAAAGTGTGGACAAAACACAAGAAAGTGGATAAAACCAAGCATGGAACATCAAAAATTATAGATACATTTGCAATGTATCAGCCGCCCTGGTTCCCCTCTTCGTCTCCCCTTCAGACTCCGTATTGCTTCGGGTAAAATATTGACTTTGGCTTTTGTCCGGTCCAATTCCGAGAATATTTTCTTACTAGCTTTTCTAAAGCCAAAAATAGCAAAAAACAGGAAAATAGCACTATGGCATCTTGTTAATAGATTAGTTCTAGAAAATGTGTAAAAATACTCCAAAGTGTGGACAAAACATAAGAAAGTAGATATAAAACAAGCATGGAACATAAAAAATTATAGATACGTTTACAACGTATCAACATCCCCAAGCTTAACTCCTGCTCGACCTCGAGTAGGTAAATGATAAAAAAGAATAATTTTTGAGGTGACATGCACCATCATAATCTTAATCAAGGTATTTGTAAAACATTGATATCTGGGATCATAGTACTTTAACATAGCATGAAAGATATAACAATAAGACATAGCAACTATGTTATAACATGAAAAGGTACAAACAAAATATTCATGAATAACAATGCTTTGAAAGACGTTTGTTTGTTTCACATGTAGAAAACATAATGAGAATGGTATTCAGCTTGTCCCTCATAGTGTAGCAAAACATAAATGCATAGGACACCTTCAAAGTTTATAAGGGTGACTAGATACAAATAGTTTAAGAACAAGCAATATCAACATTATGAATCAATCAACAAGTCTTGGAACAATGCACATTAAACTAAGAATGGCCACTATGCTCTCTCAATAGGTGCATAAAGATAGAAGATGGAGATTCAACATAAAAGTAAAAGAAAGGCCCTTCATAGAAGGAAGCAGTGATTCAAGTCTCATAAAGAGCTTCCAAAAATTATGGTACTTATTAGCTTTCATCTCTCATTGTCCCTATCATAAGCATGTTTAGGTGATTAAGGTTAAAGTGAACAAATATGAGGATATGCTTGACAAGTTATAAGCTGAAAATCTGATGCCCCTTACTTACGAGTACCGTTCCTCATGCTACTCAAGTTTAGTCATAGGTAAGTTCTTGTCATTGTAAGTACATGTGTATCATAGAGAACCTCCAACGGGGTACCCCTTGCCCGATGATACATAAGATTCCCCATATCAAAATGACAAGGCAAGCAGACAATGAGAATCTCAGCATCCTTTTATTTCCTATTTGCACAGGCATCTTTTTTTCTTTCTTTCTGCTTTTTTTATATCCTATTTGCATAGGTTTTTTTATAGAGGATGCTTCATAGATTGCTCACTATGGTTACGCTACAGGTTTCCACCATGATTAGGTATGGCTTAGACCAGCCGCCCAGGCGTTTCTCTAACACATATACGAACTCCATGAGCCTTACAAGCTCCCCTTTCATTTCACACCGCCGGGATCCATAAGCAAAAGAACATGATATCAACTAAATAAAGTGCAATGTTGAAAGCATTCCCCATGATAACATGGTTTTGCTAATTCACAACTTACAAAACGCAAGCATATACGCAACATAGATGGGCACAATGGTTCAAGTTTATTAAGTGCAAGAAAAGTAAAGTGTGCCATCAAGTTCGTGGGAGCTTTAATCACTAGTTTTCACATAACAAGTTTAATTCGAAAGATAGATAAAAACATGAATATACTTGGAATAGCAAATGCTAATAGGTAGGTATGATGGACTCTTTGGCATAACTTGGTTTTATTTGGAGTTGGATGCATCAGTGGAACTCATACGTGGTATGGAGGCTAGCAAAAGATTGGGAGCGACCAACTAAGAGAGAAATAATGGTCATAACATGCAAAGCGACAAAACATTATTAATTAAAGCATAAAGTGATATTACAAGTCAAAAACTAAATGATCATAGAGTCTATGGTGACTTGGTGTAGTCTTAACATGGTGTGACCATGTGCCAAGTCAACCCATATAAAACATTAAAGGAGAATACCACAACATTACGCTTTTATATGCTAAAACAACGCATGATTCTTTCAAGGCACATTAAGAAATCTCAATTGTTTGTAACAAGTCATGCTACAACAATAATCACTAAGCATAAAGCTAAAACAATATCAAGCATGACATGATAAAGCCTAGGCCACAGTCAAAAACAAGCTCCTTTTATACCACTTAAGCATAAACTTTCCTACTCTTTTCCAATCCAAATCAACCTATTTGAAACTATGTATGAATGTGGGGGTCCAACCAACTTATTCAAGCAAACTAAGCAAAGGAAAACTAAAAACGAAAACGAAGACGCTCTAAGAACAACACAATTGTGCATGAAACAATAAAAATGAAGTGTTTGGAAGAAACTTGTAACTTTTATTGATGAAGAAGGGGATGCCTTGGGCATCCCCAAGCTTTGACGCTTGTACTTCTTGAATATTTCTTGGAGTGACACGCGTGGCATCCCCAAGCTTGAGCTTTTTTCCATACTTCATCTTATCACATTACTCTTCCCTACACTTTAAAATTTCCTTCATACAAAACTTCACACAATCTTCATTAGCAACATTAGTGCACTCAAGATAATAAGTCTTTTAGTTCAGTTCCAACACAAGTAAAACTTCCATTAAAACACAAGCTATTGTAGAACTTCCTTTAAAAATTTCAAGTGATCAAAGAGAACTCAAAGAGAAAGAGATTAAGAGGCAAATACAAATAATGGCAGAAATCTGTCAAAACAGAGCGCAGGTAAAAACCAATTTTTTCGAAGACCTTCTGTTGCTCAAATCGAAAAGTGTTGAACTAACGAAAGTTAGATAACAACCTGGGGCAGAAAAAAAAAACTACAGCTCAAACCGATATACAGATATGTTTCACGAATTTTTACAGCGAAGCACAAAAATCTGTTTCGCGACAACAACTTTCCCAAATCTTACTTCTCTCTTATTAGAGGTTACTCTTGGCACAAAAACCACCAAAAATGATAAGGAGAGGTTATTACTAAAGGAATAACTTCCAAGACTCAACAAAACACTCCTAACAAAATTTGGGTTATCTCCTAATAAGTGCTTTTCTTTAACGCCTTTGAGCTAGGCATAAGAGGCAAGAAAAGAATCAAGTATTCTCACATGAAGAAGCATTAAGATCAATACCAGAAATATCTTCAACAAGGCAAGGTATCTCATCCAAATAAGTCCTAGAGGATCCTCTCTCACTACTCTTGGGTTCACTATTTTCATCAAACGGGTTTTCGGGAACAATCCAATCGAAATTCTTTTCTAAGGCTTCATGCATTCCTACAAGTTTAAAAGGTATCGATATTTTAATTTCCTCTCCATTTTTAGGTTTGGTTTTATCCATCTTTTCTCGTGTACCAATGACATCTACACATGAGCCTAGCATATTAAAACGATCAAAGACTTTTCTGGCTTCCTTAACAACATCATAGCATTCTTTAAGCAAAGTTTCCAGAATAGAATCTCTCTTTTCAGTGTCCTCAATATATTTAAGTTTAAGAAACATTACTTGCATTATGGTATTAAGGTTAACAAACCTAGCTTCCAACATGTGAACTAAAGAAGGTGTAGCAATTTCATAATTTGGAGCAAGTTGTGCTAGGGATCTATCCTCAATATCCTCATGCTTGCTAACATGATTGAAGAATTCTTCAATATTATCTTTCCCAATTATAGAGCCACTACCTATTGAAAGGTCTTTCAAGGTGAACTTAGGGGTCAACATGGTGAGCTAAGAACGAGGTAACAACTATAGAAAGAACTAAAAAATTGTGTTTTTGATAAAGAAGCAAACTAGTGTAACCAATTTTTTTGTGTTTTTGATAAAGAAACAAGAAAACAAAGCAGAAATAAACTAAGCAAAACAAAAAACAAAGTAAAGAGATTGGTTATGAGGGACTCCCCTTGTGAATATGTCCTTGACTTCCCAGCAACGGCTCCAGAAAATGGTTGCTTGATGGCTCAAAATATATCGAGCTCGTTGGGGAACCCCAAGAGGAAGGTATGATGAGCACAGTAGCAAGTTTTCCCTCAGTTATGAAACCAAGGTTATCAAACCAGTAGGAGCAAGGAAACACCTCCAAGGTGTTGTTTCCAACTTGGAATCCTACACAACACAACCACAGAACTTTGTCCCCAACTTACAGTGAGGTTGTCAATCTCACCGGTTTCGTTGAAAACAAAGGATTAAACGTATTGTGTGGAAGATAGTAATTATTTGCAGAAAGTAACAGAAAACAGTAAATAGCTTGTAGATTGATGGTAAAAGAATGGACCGGGGTCCATAGTTCACTAAAGGTGATTCTCCTTAAGATAGATGACATGTTGGGTGAACAAATTACAGCGGGGAAATTGATAGACACCGAGAAAGCATACATGCATATACTAATCATCTTGACTCCTACGAGATTTGATTGGGCATTACAGCATTATACATAGACCGTAATCCAACTGCATCTTTGACTAATAATACACCTTCAGGTTATCATCCGAACCCCCTTCAGTATTAAGTTGCAAGAAACAGATAATTGCATTAAGCAAAGTGTGTAAAGTAAACAATACGATTATTCTATGAACAAAGAATTGTTGTTTTCTCCCCAGTAGCAACAACACATCTAGTACCTTAGAGATTTCTGTCACTTCCCTAGATTCCTAGAGGCATGAACCCACTATCAAGCATAAATACTCCCTCTTGGAGTTGCTAGCATCTACTCGGCCAAGATAGCTACTAACAACAGAAAGCATGCAAGATCACAAATAACATAGACATGATAGAATCAATAATCAATCTGAAATAGCATCTCAATATCCATCGGATCCCCGCAAACAGAACATGTAGGATTACAAATAGATGATCTTGATCATGAACGGAGCTCACAAGATCTAAACATGGTAGCACAAAGGAGGAGAACCAACCATCTAGCTACTACATGGACCCGTAGTCTAGGGATGAACTACTCACGCATCACACCGGAGGCAGGCATGGTGATGAACAAGGCCTCTAGGGTTATCTCTCCCCTCCGGTAGGGTGCCAGGAAGAGCTTCAGATCCCTCCTGATCTAGGGATGGAGATGGCGGTGTCTACAGACTCTTTCGTGAAATTTTGATCGGGTACTTAGGGTTTTCGTCCCAGGAGAATTTTATAGGCGAAGGGGCAAGGTCGCTGGAGTGCCAGGGGGCCCACACCAGGTGGCGGCGCGGCTAAGGCTGGCCGCTCCACCCTAGGGTGTGGCCGCCCTGGTTCCCCTCTCTGTCTCCCCTTCGGACTCTGTATTGCTTCGGGTATAATATTGACTTTGGCTTTTGTCCGGTCCAATTCCAAGAATATTTCTTTACTAGCTTTTCTGAAACCAAAAACAGCAGAAAACAGGCAACTGACACTGTGGTATCTTGTTAATAGGTTAGTTCCAGAAAATGTGTAAAAACACTCCAAAGTGTGGACAAAACATAAGAAAGTAGATATAAAACAAGTATGGAACATCAAAAATTATAGATACGTTTACAACGTATCATTGAGGCACAACTAGGTAAGATAACCGAGTGTCAAACTCTCATTCTAGCTAAATTTGCAGGTAAAGCTGAGCCTAATCCTATCGAAGAACTCAAAATGATGAGGATCCAAAGGGAGGAGCCTGAAGAACTTGATTATAGTAATGCCCCTTCACCAAGCTACACCATCGAAGACCTCGTAAAGAGGATCAACGTCAAAATTCCGATAAGTGAAGGTAACGATGAAGCCATGTATCAACACTTTGTTGATCAAGTAGCAATTAAGGTACGTGATCTTAAAGAGAAATACAAGTAAATCGCTGAAAAGTTACCTTTTAAACTAGATAACATATTTGAGCCTACTATTAAGATAAAGATTGGGACTTACTAGATAGCTACACTTTGTGAACTAGGTGCAAGCGTCTCAACAATTCCAAAGAGTCTTTTTAAAAAGTTAAATCTTGGCTCCTTTGAAATCACTGAATTAAAGTTGCATCTAGCAGATTCTACCTATAAACAAGCTGTAGGAATTAAGAAGAACACTTTAGTTTACATTAAAGGTTGTCCTACTCTAATTGACTTCGTTATTGTTGACATGCATGAAGATACTATTGCTCCTATAATATTAGGCCGTCCTTTCTTGAGAACTATAATGGCTTTAATGAACCTCCATGAAGGGAATATGAAGTTGCAATTGCCTTCGCGGGATCCTTTTGTTATCCATTTCCCTAGCAAAAAGAAAGCCAAACATGACGAGAAGGAGGCCATCACTTTGAAGGCCAATTACTTTGGAGTGGGTGTTCCACTCATATGGCCCTAGTGAGTATCGTCAAGGTCAAGCTATTGACTGTAAAAGAGCGCTCCATGGGAGGCAATCTATATTGAATAAAGGTTTGAGTTAAGTTTTTAGTTTTTAGTTTAAGTTTATGATTAATAAAGAATACTAGAAAACTCCATTTGAGGAGAAGAAGTTTGGTAGTACTTAAATTTTTCTACATACATGTTGTTGTTGGTCGATAATATTTACTGTTAATTTTCTGTCATAAACAAGGTATATCACTAAGTTACAAGAAAAGAAATAATTCTCGAAGAAACAGATTTTTTTGATACACACAGAGAGTTTAACGACCAACTATACGGCGGGAATAAAAATTTCGGTCGTATAGTTCCGGTCGTATAGATATCTTTGCCATCCACAATTTTTATTTAACACATACTGAGAGTTTAATGACCAACTATACGGCGGAAATAAAAATTCCGGCGATATAGATATTGGTGCCTCCGTACGAATTCTTTTCTAATATACTGAAATTTTAACGACCAACTATATGGCGAAAATAAAAATTCCGACCGTATAGTTCCGATCACATAGATATCGATGTCTTTGTATATTTTCTTTCGCAGGGGCAGACATTTTAATGACCAACTATATGGCGGGAACGTTTTGTTCCGGCCATATAGTTGCATCCGTATAGCTGCGCCGCTAGGATGAAACCCTAATTTTGTGACAGAAGGCCAACTATACGGCAAGAACACAATGTTTCGGCCGTATAGTTGCGCCTGTATAGTTGCGTCCGACCACAAAATCAAATGGGAAGGTACCTCCAACTCCAAAACTTCAATCATTTTTCTCTCTTCTACCTCCAAACTCTCTCAAAATCTCAAGAGATCTTCATCTCCACTCAATTTCGTTCGATTTCCTCGCACACGAGTTATCTACGGTATGTTTCTCCTCCGATCCTCCAATTACTTTTTGAAAATTCATCTCGGATCTATTGTCATTGTCAATATAGGTTGAGACCTACTATGAACCAATTGCCATGATTTTCTTGCCTAAATTATTATTTCGAGGAAATTATTTAGTGTGCTATGATTAGGAATATATTGTACTTACTGTTGTTGGATCAAAAAGTTTTATTTTTTTTGTCTTTCTTCAATGTTTTAGATGATAAACACAAGGAGCCAAACTCGTGCTCGTGCCACCGCTAGCGCTTCTCGGGCAGCCGCTCAGGAACGCATGGGGATCAAGTTCAAGGATGAGCCACAGCATGATCGCTTCAACAGGATCAAGAACCGCGAAGTGAACGCTACCAAGTGGGCTTGCCGCATTATATTGAACCAACTCGGTATTTCTGATGACTTTAATTTACTTTGCAATAGAGCTAGCCTGCAAAACTTTGTGTACAATGATGTACCTACTTATCTCCGCTTAACCATTGAATTTTCAAAGTTCGTTGCAAAGCACCGTTAAACAATGGCAAGGAGAGGACACTATTTTTTCCGACTGATGAACAACAACTACACTTTAACATTAGATGAATGATGCACATATTTTAATTTGCCAAACAATGATGTTTATGCCTTACGAGCATCCTTTATTGGCTTAAGTCTTCCCCTGAACAATACTATAATGGAATGAGTTTCACTACTAGAGTGAACAAGGGGAAGAATATTCAACATCCTGCAGTTCGCTATTTGTTCTACGTTATTGCTAACACCTTGCAGACACGTAATGAGTTTACGAGACTCGACGAGGAGGACATCCTAGTCCTCGCAAAGGTGAGTTGCAACACGTTCTAGGTGAGACACGTGTTGGTTTCTCCACCTTGAGAGCCTATGGAATGCTCACTAGGAGAGGCAGTGTTTATTATCTGCATATTGCTGGAGCTGGGCGTCTCTACCTCGCTCCTATGCCTAATGGTTTTTTCTCTATCGAGGAAGGACGTTTGCTATATGACTTGTAGGTTGAGCAACACCAACCCGAGGAAGAGATTCCGGAAGAGGATGAGGACCAAGAAGAGGAGCAAGGAGTTCCTTACCAAGAGGAGCAGCCACAAACCCGGTTCGCCACATACCAAGATTTCCAAGGACTTGGAGGGATTGTAGAGAGGATGCGTAGCCTCCCTTTAAACCTCCGAGAATCAACTAGTAATCTCTCAACTCAATTTGCGAACTAGAGTAATGACTTTTTCCCGCCACCACAATGATTCGAAGGGCCTGCAAAAGCCTAAACTTGGGGAAGTTTCCTCATGTATCTTTATTTGGCGTTCATTTGCTTTTATTTATTTCGAGGTTGTGTTTTTATTTGAGTTTATAAGCACTCATGTTGGTTTCCCCAACACTTTATTTTCTACTTATTTCTATTTTCTTTCGAGATTTTCTAGCCGAGCTTTGTCGTCAATTTTCTATTCTTTAAATTCTCTCTCTTAAAAATCACAAAAAGATTTCTCCCTTTTTTCCTTATTTTCCCTCTTTCTTTTCTTTCCGCCTTGAGGTCTTCGTATGTTTGTAGGAGAGTGATCGACTTCGAGTTTCCAAGAAGAAAATAAAAAAGGAAGAGAGAAGTGGAACCAAACATGAGAGGTATACCTTATGACTCCCCACTTTTGAAGTTTGGAAAACCCATGCTAGTTAGTAGTAAATGTTAAGATATTATATTGGTGGAGTGAGTCTTTGTATTATAGTACGATTTTTCGTTTGCATGGGTATTTAATTGGGTACATTTTGTTCCACTCTTGTAATTAACCAAGTCTTGCCTAAAATTGCTAAATAATTGTAATAAGAAAAAGTCTCACAATTGAAGGCTTGGGTGTTGTAGTGCTTAGTATTGAAGGTTTATTTCTAGAGACACTCAACACCACTGAAAATGTTGATTGACTTGATAGCTCTCTTTGAAAGGATTTGTTCGATTGAATTAATGTTTAGCGGTTTTTGTGAGCATGCTAAAGTTTGACTTGTTAATCATAAGAATGATATAGCTTTATGCGTGTCAAACTACATGGGATGCCAACAACTCCGCTGGCCTATGAACGATCTTCATGGAGGAAACTCCTAGATTTCGGCTATAAGTTGATTAAACACTTGTAGCAGCAATGCTATAGTGGGTAAGATTCTTGGCACTCCCGGATAGCTGTAATCATGATGGAATCATTCCTCTGGCTATTATGAGTAAAGCGAAAGGAACAAAAACTTTAGTGATGCCACGAGTGTCCATCACAGCCCGATAAACTAATAAAAATCTTTGGCATACTCTCAATTACTTAAAAACTAAAATTCTTGAAGGACAATGAATAGAAAGGCAAGCCTATGAGTTGATTACATGACATGGAATAAAGTTTACTCTTTTGAATCATCCATGCTAACAATAATTTTGCTGCACTATAAGGATGCATAAAACCCGTATGATATGCTTACCATTACTCTATCTATGTTGAAGTTTTTCAGATTTATGAAGTGGAGGAAACATGAGTCTACCAATCATGAGTAAGATCACCGTCTCGTTATTTCAGTTTAAATGTTGAGTTCCTTTTTGATTTTGGTTTTCTTACTTGGGGACGATCAAGTTTAAGCTTGGGAGGTTGATGGCTCTGAAATATAGCCATCTACGTCCATATTTAAACTGGATATTATTTATAGTTTTGTTAAAATATCTCTCTAAACCCTGCCACTAATGCCTAATATTCAGAGGGGTATGCAATCCTTTCTTTTATATTTTTCTTACGCAGATAATGTCGTTAGAAGATAAGAATCACTATATTAAAGTCAAAGATACGAAATTTCCAACTACCAGAAGAAACTAGGAGTCGTAAAGCGGAGATAGACGCTTTAACGACCAACTATACGACCGGAGCAAAAATTTCGACCGTATAGCTCCGATCGTATAGTTGGCACCACCTCCGTTAGGTCAAACAGAACAACTTGCGTGAAGCCCTATATAAAGAAGTCCAGGGCGATGAGAAAATAAGCCAGACCTCGCCAAAAAGTCTCTGCCACAGATCACTAGCCACCTCCAGATCTCAAAACCCTTCTCCATCTCCATAGCCATATTCCATCACTTGTAATAGTAGATCTCTTCTTCGATTGGCGATATTGTAAGACTATTGTTATCAATATTATGATTTTTATTACAATGTTTGTGATTATTGATCCCATATCTGTGTGTGAGTAATTCTCCTTGGGCTAAGAGCTTCGGTCTAGCCATGTACTACCTCTGTTTGGGATTATTAGTCCTAAGGTCCAAGTTGCTAATACCAAGATACTCCATAACTCTCTCTCATTAATATATGCATGCACCAATAGTTTTACATGCATGAGAGAAGTGAGAGAAAAAAGAGAACATGCATTAGATGAGAGAAACTAATAAATGAGATAGCCCTTATAATCTCAAACAATATAAAAAAGCTCTTAGGACTAATAATCCCAAACAGAGGTAGTAACAATTGTGCATGTTATTTATCATAGATGGGATCGTGTATTAGTTTATATGACATGATGATTATTGTATCCTCTGTTTCCTCAATCCAAGGACTTGTCAGGTACCCAAGACCCCGATGGTTGATCCAGGTATAGGGAGTATGAGTAATGACTGATCTGCAGGTTGGGAACCCCACTGACAAAAGGGGTAGTACGGCTGTATGTGAGGGATTTACTTGGGATTAACGGTGACATTACTATGCATATAATTAGTTCTCTTTCTTCTATGGATGAGACTAGTAGGTTATTGCTATAAGCGGTTGCGGAGGCAATAGCAATTATGGATGCACTGCTCACATATAATTTATCTTACTCTAACAAGTATATGCATACTTTATTTCTATCTTTTATTCCCATCATATGTTTTCCACAGCTACAGGTGAAACCAAACGCCCTAAGCCCTCTCTCTCCATCATCGACAACAACAAAAAGACGCAAGCTATTGGTCCGTAAAAACACAAAAGGAATTATGAAACTCCCGAATGTCCATTAAAGTAACTTCACTACGCACTCGCTTCCCGAGGATTCGATAACCTAGGTCTACTAAGGAAAAAGAAGCTGCACAACATCTGTAATCCGGATCGAAGTTATCAATGACCTGAGAGAGATGTGAACTGCCTTCGGGTGTAAGCGGACGATTTCTATGACTCTCCCATTGGAAGTGCACACTCGATGGAGTGGAAAATGGGCTCCGGATGGTCCTTTGTGTTAGTATATGTAATCATGTACGTGTACATCTACGGAGTAGTACTCCGACCATACACGTACAAACTTGTACAGCCACAGAGAGGGTCGCCTATATAACACGCAACTGATGGCCTGAGAGGGTACGCACCGTTCCACCAAATTCAACATGGTATCAGAGCAGCCCTCTTCCTGGCTCTAGCTGCCTACACCAAAACCCTAAACCAAAAATCGTCGCCGCTGCATCTAGCCGCCACCCCCAAACCAAACCAAACTAGCCGCCGCCACCGCTGCATCTAGCAGCCGCCGCCCCAAAACCAAACTAGCCGCCGCTGCTATATCTAAGTCTTATGTGAACATATCAATTGAGACTGTCATATTATGCAGTAATATGATATTTCTAAGTGATAAAGTCATTTATTCGATATATCCTCACACTTGGGAAAATAGCAAACGTGATGGAAGCCTTTAGAGGCCTTAATGAGCACTTGTACGGGCAAAGCTTGTTGTAACGTCCGCCCGTACCATGTGTCAGGGCGTGCGTCTTGATGCACTCGACGATCGACGTAGAGCTCGTTGGGAACCCCAAGAGGAAGGTATGATGAGCACATCAGAAAGTTTTCCCTCAATTATGAAACCAAGGTTTAATCGAACCAGTAGCAGCAAGGAAACACCCCAAAGGTCTTAATAGCTGAGCTTTGGCAGGGCCCACTATTGGTGCTAGTAGCAACATGGAGACCTGCACAACACAACCGAAGAACTTTGTCCCCAACTTGCGATGAGGTTGTCAATCTCACCGTATTTTGCAGAAAACAAAGGTTAAACGTATCGAATGGAAAGAAGTAAAAGTTTGCAGAAAGTAAACACAAAGCAGTAAACAGTTTATAGATTGTATGTAAAGAAAAGGACCGGGATCCATAGTTCACTAGAGGCGGCTCTCCTTAGATAGATAACATGCTGGGTGAAAAAATTACAGCGGGGCAATTGACAAACACCGAGAAAGCAACACATGCATATACTAATCATCTTGACTCCTCTGAGACTTGATTGGGCATTACAACATAATACATAGACCGCCATTCAACTGCATCTATGACTAATAATCCACCTTCAGGTTATCATCCGAACCCCCTCCAGTATTAAGTTGCAAGCAACAGATTATTGCTTTACGAACTGTGTGTAAAGTAAACAATACGATTGTTCTATGAACAAAGGATTGTTGTTTTCTCCCTAGTAGCAACAGCACATCTAGTACCTTAGAGATTTCTGTCACTTCCCCAGATTACTAGAGGCATGAACCCACTATCGAGCATAAATACTAACTCTTGGAGTTGCTAGCATCTACTTGGCCAAGATAGCTACTAACAACGGAAAGCATGCAAGATCTCAAATAACAAAGACATGATAGAATCAATAATCAATCTGAAATAGCATCTCAATATCCATCGGATCCCCGCAAACACAACATGTATGGATTACAAATAGATGATCTTGATCATGAACGGAGCTCACAAGATCTAAACATGAAAGCACAAAGGAGGAGAAACGAGCCATCTAGCTACTACATGGATCCGTAGTCCAAGGATGAACTACTCACACATCACACCGGAGGCTTGCATGGTGATGAAGAAGGCCTCTAGGGTGAATTCCCCTCTCCGGCAGGGTGCCAGGAAGAGCTTCAGATCCCTCCCGATCTAGGAATGGAGATGACGGCGGCTACAGACTCTTTCGTGGATTTTTGATCGGGTACTTAGGGTTTTTGTCCCGAGGGCAACTTATAGTCGGAAGGGGAGGCCGAGGGGGTGTCGCGAGCCACCACACCACCCCCTGGCACGGGCCCAGCCTGGCCGCGTGGCCAGGTGGTGTGGCCGGTCCCTGGCCCTTCTCCGTCTCGTATTCTGGCACTTGATCACTTCCGGAAAAATAGGCACTTTGGCTTTTGTCCCGTCCAATTCCGCGAATATTCATTTTCTGACTTTCCTGGAACCAAAAACAGCAGAAAATAGGCAGCTCACACTGTGGCTCCTGTTAATAGGTTAGTCCAAGAAATCATATGAAAAGTACTCCAAAGTTGAAACAAAAACAAGAAAGTGGATAAAACCAAGCATGGAACATCAAAAATTATAGATACATTTGCAATGTATCAACATCCCCAAGCTTAACTCCTGCTCGTCCTCAAGTAGGTAAGTGATAAAAAGAATAATTTTTGAGGTGACATGCACCATCAAATACTTGATCAAAGTATTTGCAAAACATTCAAAGCTGGGATCATAGTACTTCAATCATAACATGAAAGACAAAGTTCTAGCAATAAGCAAAGAAACTATGATGCAACATGAAAAGGCACAAACAAAAGATTCATGAATAACATGCTTTGCAAGACGTTTGTTTGTTTCACATAAAGAAAACATAGCATACTAGTATTCAGCTTGTCCCTCAATAGAGTAGCAAATATAAATGCATAGGACACCTTCAAAGTTCATAAGAGTGACTAGATACAATAGTTTCAAACAAGCAATAACAAGTTATGCATCAATCAACTAGTCTTGGGACAATGCACATAGAACTAAGAATGGCCACTATGCTCTCAAAGTAGGTGCATAAAGATAGAAGGTGGAGACTCAATATAATGGTGCAAGAAAGGCCTTTTGTAAAAGGAAGTAGGGATTCAAGTCTCATAAAGAGATTCCAAAAATTATGGTACTTATAGCTTTCAGCTCTCATTGCCCCTATCATAAGCATCTTGAAGTGATTAAGGTTAAAGTGAAAAAACTATGGTGTACATGCTTGACGAAGTATAAGTCAGAAATCTCATGCCCCTTGTATGCGAGGGCCGCTCCTCATGCTAATCAAGTTTAGTCACCAGTAAGTTCTTGTCATTGTAAGTACATGTGTATTATTGAGAACTGCCAACGGGGTACCCCTTGCCCGATGATACGAAAGAATCCCCATATCAAAATGACAAGGCAAGCAGACAACGAGCATCTCAGCATTCTTCTTATTTACGATGGGAATATGGTGCTTTTTTCTCTCTTTCCTCTTTTCATAGTATCTTTTTTCTTCTTTTTTCTCTTTTTTCTCAATGTAGGACTCTCTTTTTTTTATAAGAAGAATGCTTCGTAGACAACTCATTATGGTTACGCTGCAGGTTTCCACCATGTCAGCATGGATTAGACCAGCAGCCCAGGCGTTTCACTAACACATATACATAACTCCATAGACTTACAAGCTCCCCTTTCATTTCACACCGACGACATCCATATACAAAAGAGCATGATATCAACTAGGTACAAGTACCAAGTGCAATGTTGAAAGCGTTCCCCATGTAAGCATGGTTCTGCTAATTCCCAACAAATAAGTGCAAGCATATACAACATAGAAGACACAATGGTTCAAGTTTATTAAAGGCAAGTAAAGTAAAGTGTGCCATCAAGTTGGTGAGAGCTTTAATCACTAGTTTTTCATAACAAGTGGAAAGTACACAAAAGCATGAATATACTTGGAATAGCATAAGCTAGTAGGTAGGTATGATGGAATCTTTGGAATAACTTGGTTTAGGGAGTTGGATGCATGAGTGGAACTCATACTTGGTTGTGGAGGCTAGCAAAAGACTGGGAACGACAAACTAAGAGAGCAATAATGGCCATAATCATGCAGAGCGACAAAACATCATTGATCAAAGCATAAAGTGATACTACAAGTTGAAAACTAAAGGATCATAAAGGCTATGGTGACTTGTGACAGTCATAACATGGTGTGAGCATGCGCCAAGTCAACCCAAATAAAGCATCAAAGGAGAATACCACTATACTATGCTTTAATATGCTAAAACAACGCATGATTCATCCAAGGCACATTAAGCAATCTCATTGTTTATAACAAGTCATGCTACAGCAAAGAATATTAAGCATAAAGCCAAAACAATATCAAGCATGGCATGACAAAGCAGAGGCCACAGTAAAAAAAATCTCTTTTTACCACATAAGTATGAACTTTCCTACTCTTTTCCAAACCAAACCAAACTATTTGCAAACCAAGTGTATGAAAGAGGGGGTCCAACCAATTTATTCAGAAAACTAAGCAAACAAAAGCAAACGAAAACCAAAACGAAAACGAAAAAGAAGACGCTCCAAGAAAACACAACTGTGCATGAAACAATAAAAATGAAGCGTTTGGAAGAAACCTGGGATTTTTATTGATGAAGAAGGGGATGTCTTGGGCATCCCCAAGCTTCGACGCTTGTACTTCTTGGATATTTCTTGGGGTGACACGCGTGGCATACCCAAGCTTGAGCTTTAGTCCCTCCTTCATCTCATTACTCATTCCTTTCATACACCTGAAAATTTTCCTTCATACAAAACTTCACACAATCTTTATTAGCAACATTAGTGCACTTAAGATAAATAAGTCTCAAAGTTCCGTTCTAACACCAAATAAACTTCCATTAGAACACTAGCTACTGTAGCACTTCCCTCAAAAAGCTCAATTTCCCAAAATAACTCAAGAAGGAACCAACAAGAAGCAAATGCAGAAAATGGCAGAAATTTGTTAAAACAGACTAGCAGGTAAAGACAATTTTTTTCGAAGACCTTCTGTTGCTCAAATCAAAAAGTGTTGAACTAACGAAAGTTATATAACAACCTGGGGCAGAATCACAAAAAAATACAGCTCAATCCGATATACAGAGCTCTCTCCAGAATTTTTACGGTGAAGCACAAGAATCTGTTTCGGGACAGCAACTTTCCCAATCATTACTTCACTCTCATTAGAGGTTACTCTTGGCACAAAAAGCAAATAAAAAGGATAATAAGAGGTTATTACAGAGGTAATAACTTCCAAGACTCATCTAAAACTCTTGGGTTATCTCCCAACAAGTACTTTTCTTTAACGCCTTTAAGTTAGGCATAAGAAGCAAAGAAAGAATCAAGTGTTCTCAAATGAAGAAGCATTAAGACCAACTTTCTTGCCCTTACCTCTCTTGCTTTTATTCTTAACCTTGGGGAAAATATGATTGTTTGGTGGAGAAGAAAGGTGCATGGTCCCCTTTCCCACATCTATTATTGCTCCAAGGAGTTCTAATAGGGACCTTCCAAGTGTAATTTGTCCTTTTCCTGCACATTCAATAACAAGATAATCAATAGAAATTGTTTTCCCAAGGATCTTTGTAAACACTCCTTCAACTATTCCTAGAGGTAATATGGTAGTATTATTAGTAAGAGATATTTCTTTTCCTCCTTCAATGAGCCCCCAAGTATTCAAAGATTTATAAATATCTTTGGACATAAGGCAAAATTCAGACATGATATCACAGCAAGCTTGAAAAGTTTCATTGTTCATCCCAATCTTTACTGAAGGGAACCACTTTGATGGTTCGGAATTTTTTGGAACATAATCTTGATGCTCCCTAAGCGTATTATAGCAACTCTCTAATCTAGTAATGCTAGCCTCAAGAGTGTCCAACCTAGCAAATATTTTTGCGAAAGAAGTATCAGTTTGGCTAGGTGTAACACCCTCAAATCGGCCCTATGCAAGTTTTAGCCCTTTCCGCCAAACCCGCATAGAAACGATTTAAGGACGCCCACCAGGCACTTTCGTGCGGGTGGAAAACGAAGTAATACCATTACACAACAGTCCTCGATGGGACCCACAGAACAGATATATATACAACAGTGACTCATCGAGTCAAGAATACCGATATACAATACAAAGATTCAAATCACCTTGAAAACGATAGAGCGTCCGACTACGGACAAGATGCAAATGGGGCTAAGAGCCCTGAAGAATAACCAATGGCGTCCATAACCCTGCCCAGGCCAAGCCGGAAGGGTAACCCTGCTAACGACGTCGATCTCAAACCTGCTAAAACAAAAGGGGTGCCGACAAAGGGCAGAGGAAAAAGAGGAGCGTCAGTACTGAGGCCAGTACACGGCGAGGCTAGAATTCGGCGGCCCTCGCCTACATAGGTATGATGGACTGAAGCGGCAGCGCAGCAGCACTAAACAACCTATAGAGACTCAGTAAAACTGGCGGCTATTGGAGAGGGATAAGAAATACCTATCCGGATCCCACCTGATAGTAACACCAAACATACCCATCCTGGTATTCCCCCTTGAGACCAAACAAGGAAGTCAAATCGAGGAACTCACACAGTTGGCAGTTTTATTCATTCGATTATAGTTGAAGCACTTACTAGTCAGATATAGATAGCATGAGTCATCCTGATGGCATAAGTAGTGGGAAGTTTTAATCACCATTCCGTTGTAGTTGGAACATTTACTAGTCAGATATAATTGTCATGAGGAATCCCAAAACCCAGCAATTGTTGGCACTTTTATCACATTCCATTGGAGTTGCAATACTTACTAGGCAGGTATAGTATGACACCGATCACCACAGATCCACCAGTTGTTGGCATTTTTATTATCCATTCCGTTGTAGTGAAGCTGATTACTAGTCACATATTAAGTCAAATTTATAGCACTACTTTAGTTATGCTTGTCTATGATCGAGATACTGTGCTCCAAGTCGTCCATAACCGCGGACACGGCTTTTAGAAATTTTTACCCTGCAGGGGTGCACAAATAGCAACACACACTCGATCAACCTCGGAAAAACCAACTCAAAACCCAACGAGGCTTTCACGACAAAGCAATCACAGGATTCAGAAATATTTCAGGGGGCCACCCCACTAAGCTACCCGCAACGAAGTTGGCCGGCTCCAGAACGGACCCAGGGTTTGCTAGAACGGCTGTAAATGATTGGGAGCCCGCAAGTGTGACTGGGCTTGTCGATACCGCGAAATCATGCCGCGATCCAAAACAGTACAGGTGCTCCACGCACAATCATAGTTAAAGCAGTAAAGCATGGCATAGGTACATGATAGTAATAAAGCCCCAAACTACTTTGTAGCC
Source organism: Avena eriantha (assembly GCA_910589775.1). Classification (NCBI taxonomy): domain Eukaryota; kingdom Viridiplantae; phylum Streptophyta; class Magnoliopsida; order Poales; family Poaceae; genus Avena; species Avena eriantha. The sequence goes on along the minus strand of OU342745.1, from coordinate 436,436,471 downwards.
CCAAGAAATAGAAATGAATCAAGCTCTAGCTCAGGGGGGTCTATAAGGCCTCCCGGATGTGGATAGTGCGAATAATCAAGGAACATGTATCAAGTACTCGGGGTCCTACGGGATACAAGTGAGCGTGGAAGAACCAAATAACATCTATTGCCCACCGATGCCTCTGCATTAGTTATAACTAGCAATTCAATAGTTGTATTTAAAGACATGATCATCTCCACCGTAAACATCTGCCATCATTCCAACAACTGTGGTACTTGACAACACGAGATCGCACCTGAGCAGGCAACTACGACTCGCAAGGCTAGCTATCTACCAAACACAGGTAATAGGAGGTGGCCAAGGCAATATAGAGGCTGCACGGGATATAACTGGTGTACGGAAACTAAGCATCGCGATATGGATAGCAATAGATCAACAGGAGGAAATAAAGACTATAAATGCAAAATAGGTAGAAAGGGGCGAGATGCTCGCCTGGGAAACACTGCCGAAGGATCATATCTGGAGAACTTGTCGATACTTGCATCAACTCATCGGCCTAATCCGTGAAGAAGCAAACACTAGAAGAAACACCGGATGCAATATTTAATACTACGGCAGAAGATCCGGCATGCTTATGAGATGATGCATGGCATGGCACAGATGCGGTGCAATTAGGCCGTATTAAGCGGAACCGGGGTCCCGACAATTAATTAAACGGTTCAAGTTATTTAACAACCCCGCAATTTAAATGTTGAATTAACAAGGCGTAATAGGGCATCGGTTCTCTACACAAATTTAAATGGAGTCCGGAACAAGACAAAAGTATCCCACATATAGGCTCCATATTTAATTATGCGGTGAATCGGCATAATGCCCCCAAACCACAGACAGGTATGCATGCATGAACAATTTAAATGCAACAGATTTTATATATATAGCATTTATAAACTAGGGCTTGGGAAAAGGTTCACACATCTGGGTTCGGAAGATCTTGGGTTCCGGGGGTTCGGGGTTCGACGAGGAGAACGGTTCGACGGGGATCGTTCTTGGACAATGGAAGGAGAGCTTGGCGTTCCGGAAAGAAGGACTTGGTTTGGCGTCGGGGGGCGCATCGGGTCCGCCCTGGTCAGTGTCGATCTTGTCGTCACGAAGATCTTGTCGGGTCCGCATACCGGGTCGGTCTTGGCGTTCGGGATGAAGAACTTGGCGTCATGCGATTCCATGTCGATGTGCTCGTCGTCCTCGGTGGAGAACTCGATGTATCCGTGTCGGCGATCTTGGCGTCCGGGTTCTCGGGCATCGCCTTCGGGAAGGAGGTCTTGGGGGGGTCTACGGCTTCGATTGCCGAAGGCAGACTTGGTTGGCCTCCAAGTGGTTCCATGACGGTGATCTGCGGGTTCAGGCTTCGGCGTCAGCGAGACCGGTCTCGAGTGGCGCCGGCAGTGGACGAACTTGGCGGTTCTCGACGGCCTTGTCTCACTAGAGCCAAAGCACAAACACATTGTTGTCAATTACCGTGCGGGGAGACGAGCTCCTTCATGTGATTTTGGGCGCAACTACTGCAGGGTACAGGGACGGGAAGGGCCTGTGGCGGCCAGAGCATGAGGACGGCGTCACGGGGGCTGCACGAACCGCTCGGCTCGGGCGCAGCGGTTGTGTGTTGCACGTACACCGGGGCGGCATCGCTAGGCAGAGGTGCGGCAACCACCGTGGCTCAGGGACGCGGCAGAGGGCTCGTCGACGTGCTTGGAGACCACGAGGACATGCTGGGGAGGCCGAGAGGAGAAGGCAGTCGACGGCGATGGGCCGATGCCAGAGAGGAAGGCGGCAGGGCGACGACGACGGCGCCGGGGAGCTCGTGCAACGCGGGGAGGTGGAAGAGGGAGGAGACGGTGGAGGCAACCGAGGCTCGACGAGGAGGCGGCCGGACTTGCGGTAGAGGGAGGCGCGCACAGGCGGCTCAGTGGGGAACGGACGGGGCATGCACGATGGAGCACACGACCGACCCTGGAGAGGACGCGGCGAGGGAGCGGTCAGGCACGGAGGAGAGCTTGGCGCGCCGACGAGATCGACCGAGGGAGGCCCACGGGGCTTGCGGCGGCCAGTGGGAGAGGGTCGGTGGTGTACTGCATCGGCCGGAGGCGTGGGGACGGAGACAAGGGGAGGGCGACCGGCGGCGCTAGCGGGCGTCTCCAGGCGGGGCTCGGCCGGGCTTGGGGAAGGCGAACGGTGAGGTGACGGCGGCCTGCGGTGGAGGGCGGGGCACGCTGTGGCTGGCGGCGGTGGCCAGCGGTAGGTGGCGACGCAGAGGGGATCGTGGGGGAGAGAGGGTTGGTGGGGGATTGCGTGCTCGGTGGGGAGTGGGACCCAGGTGGGACCCACGTGGGGCGGGTCGTGTACGGTGGCGGTGGTTGGCGTGTGGCTCGCGGACGCGTCGGTGGGGTGGGGCCAGTGGCGACGCGTGGGAGTGTGGCAGGGCGATGGAACCAGGTGGGTGAGGTGGCGAGCACAGATTGGTGCAGGTGAGGTGGAGGGGTGGTTGCTGGGTTAGGTGGCGTGCGGGGGGGGGGGGGAAGAGGGGTAGGTAGGCTGGTTGAGTGTGTGGTGTGTGTTGTGCGTATAAGGGTTAGAGTAGGGCGTTTTAGATAGGGTTTAGGGGTGGCCGGCCGGGATTTCGGGCCTGGCGGGCTGCCCCCTAAAAATAATATAATTCTTTTATTTGTCACAACAAGACTTTTAGAAACCATTTTTAGACGAAACAAAATAATCCGGAGGACCGGGGTTTTGTATTTGAATAAAGACGGGGCTTATTTAGAAAAACAAATAGGGTTTCGAAAATAGTTTTTAAACAAACCATGCAAGATGACATGACGATGCTCAAATGCAATATGGCATGATGACAAGAGCATGCGGTCATGATGATGCAATGCACAAAAACATAGCGATTTTCTAGTAGTGGTTTTGCGGGATGCCACACTAGGCAAGTTGTAAGTGAGGATCAATTTCTTTATAGCATTAATAGCATCATCCTCATTACAATGGAGGAAATCTCCTCCCACAATAGCATCCAAAGCATATCTATAGAAAAGAGCAATTCCAAGGTAAAAACTACTAAGAAACAAGCTTTGAGTCATTTTAGGCTTAGTTTTTTCATGTAGATAGGAGATTCTAGACCAAGCTTCCTTAAAACTTTCCCCAATTCCTTATTTAAAAGTGAAAATCATACCTTCGGGTGACATAGTGATTGGAGCAAGGCTAGACATAGTGGCAACTTAGGATAGGAACTAATTTTTTTGTGTTTTTCAAATAAGAAAGCAAACAGGTAAAACTAATTTTTTTTGTGTTTTTTGAAGAACAAAACAATCAAACAAAGCAAAAAAGAAAACTAAGCAAAACAAAAACAACAAAGTAAAGAGATTGGTTATGAGGGACTCCCCTTGTGAAGATGTCCTTGACTCCCCGGCAACGGCGCCAGAAAAGATCTTGATGCACTCGACGATCGACGTAGAGCTCGTTGGGAACCCCAAGAGGAAGGTATGATGAGCACAGCAGAAAGTTTTCCCTCAATTATGAAACCAAGGTTTAATCGAACCAGTAGCAGCAAGGAAACACCCCAAAGGTGTTACTAGCTGAGCTTTGGCAGGGCGCACTACCGGTGCTAGTAGCAACGTGGAGACCTGCACAACACAACCACAGAACTTTGTACCCAACTTGCGATAAGGTTGTCAATCTCACCGTGTTTTGCGGAAAACAAAGGATTAAACGTATCGAATGGAAAGAAGTAAAAGTTTGCAGAAAGTAAACACAAAGCAGTAAACAGTTTATAGATTGTATGTAAAGAAAAGGACCGGGATCCATAGTTCACTAGAGGTGGCTCTCCTTAGATAGATAACATGCTGGGTGAACAAATTACAACGGGGCAATTGACAAACACCGAGAAAGCAACACATGCATATACTAATCATCTTGACTCCTCTGAGACTTGATTGGGCATTACAACATAATACATAGACCGCCATCCAACTGCATCTATGCCTAATAATCCACCTTCAGGTTATCATCCGAACCCCCCCTCCAGTATTAAGTTGCAAGCAACAGATTATTGCTTTACGAACTGCGTAAACAATACGATTGTTCTATAAACAAAGGATTGTTGTTTTCTCCCTAGTAGCAACAACACATCTAGTACCTTAGAGATTTCTGTCACTTCCCCAGATTACTAGAGGCATGAACCCACTATCGAGCATAAATACTAACTCTTGGAGTTGCTAGCATCTACTTTACCAAGATAGCTACTAACAATAGAAAGCATGCAAGATCTCAAATAACAGACATGATAGAATCAATAATCAATCTGAAATAGCATCTCAATATCCATCGGATCCCCGCAAACACAACATGTATGGATTACAAATAGATGATCTTGATCACGAACAGATCTCACAAGATCTAAACATGAAACCACAAAGGAGGAGAAACCAGCCATCTAGCTACTACATGGATCCGTAGTCCAAGGATGAACTACTCACGCATCACACCGGAGGCTTGCATGGTGATGAAGAATACCTCCAGGGTGAATTCCCCTCTCCGGCAGGGTGCCGGGAAGAGTTTCAGATCCCTCCTGATCTAGGGATGGAGATGGCGGTGGCTACAGACTCTTTCGTGGATTTTTGATCGGGTACTTAGGGTTTTCGTCCCGAGGGCAACTTATAGTCGGAAGGGGAGGCCGAGGGGGTGCCGGGAGCCACCACACCACCCCTTGGCGCGGGCCCAGCCTGGCCGCGTGGCCAGGTGGTGTGGCCGGCCCCTAGCCCTTCTCCGTCTCGTATTCTGGCACTTGATCACTTCCGGAAAAATAGGCACTTTGGCTTTTGTCCCGTCCAATTCCGAGAATATTCATTTTCTGACTTTCCTATAACCAAAAACAGCAGAAAACAGGCAGCTGGCACTGTGGCTCTTGTTAATAGGTTAGGCCAAGAAATCATATGAAAAGTACTCCAAAGTTGGAACAAAACACAATAAAGTGGATAAAACCAAGCATGGAACATCAAAAATTATAGATACATTTGCAATGTATCAACATCCCCAAGCTTAACTCCTGCTCGTCCTTGAGTAGGTAAGTGATAAAAAGAATAATTTTTGAGGTGACATGCATCATCAAAGACTTGATCAAAGTATTTGCAAAACATTCAAAGACAAAGTTCTAGCAATAAGCAAAGAAACTATGATGCAACATGAAAAGGCACAAACAAAAGATTCATGAATAACATGCTTTGCAAGACGTTTGTTTGTTTCACATAAAGAAAACATAGCATACTAGTATTCAGCTTGTCCCTCAATAGAGTAGCAAATATAAATGCATAGGACACCTTCAAAGTTCATAAGAGTGACTAGATACAATAGTTTCAAACAAGCAATAACAAGTTATGCATCAATCAACTAGTCTTGGGACAATGCACATAGAACTAAGAATGGCCACTATGCTCTCAAAGTAGGTGCATAAAGATAGAAGGTGGAGACTCAATATAATGGTGCAAGAAAGGCCTTTTGTAAAAGGAAGTAGGGATTCAAGTCTCATAAAGAGATTCCAAAAATTATGGTACTTATAGCTTTCAGCTCTCATTGCCCCTATCATAAGCATCTTGAAGTGATTAAGGTTAAAGTGAAAAAACTATGGTGTACATGCTTGACGAAGTATAAGTCAGAAATCTCATGCCCCTTGTATGCGAGGGCCGCTCCTCATGCTAATCAAGTTTAGTCACCGGTAAGTTCTTGTCATTGTAAGTACATGTGTATTATTGAGAACCGCCAACGGGGTACCCCTTGCCCGATGATACGAAAGAATCCCCATATCAAAATGACAAGGCAAGCAGACAACGAGCATCTCAGCATTCTTCTTATTTACGATGGGAATATGGTGCTTTTTTCTCTCTTTCCTCTTTTCATAGTATCTTTTTTCTTCTTTTTTTCTCTTTTTTCTCAATGTAGGACTCTCTTTTTTTTATAAGAAGAATGCTTCATAGACAACTCATTATGGTTACGCTGCAGGTTTCCACCATGTCAGCATGGATTAGACCAGCGGCCCAGGTGTTTCTCTAACACATATACATAACTCCATGAACTTACAAGCTCCTCTTTCATTTCACACCGACGACATCCATATACAAAAGAGCATGATATCAACTAGGTACAAGTACCAAGTGCAATGTTGAAAGCGTTCCCTATGTAAGCATGGTTCTGCTAATTCCCAACAAATAAGTGCAAGCATATACAACATAGAAGACACAATGGCTCAAGTTTATTAAGGGCAAGTAAAGTAAAGTGTGCCATCAAGTTCGTGAGAGCTTTAATCACTAGTTTTTTCATAACAAGTGGAAGGTAAATAAAAGCATGAATATACTTGGAATAGCATAAGCTAGTAGGTAGGTATGGTGGACTCTTTGGAATAACTTGGTTTATGGAGTTGAATGCATGAGTGGAACTCATACTTAGTTGTGGGGCTAGCAAAAGTCTGAGAGCGACAAACTAAGAGAGCAATAATGGCCATAATCATGCAGAGCGACAAAACATTATTGATCAAAGCATAAAGTGATACTACAAGTTAAAAACTAAAGGATCATAAAGGATATGGGGACTTGTGACAGTCATAACATGGTGTGAGCATGCGCCAAGTCAACCCAAATAAAGCATCATTGGTGTGCCTTCTGCCGAAGTAATATAAATATAATCTTGTTGATTATTAGACCTTATGATATAGGATACTTTCTTATAAATCATTGGTGTAATCCTATAGGATTTCTAATTTTTAGAGTTTCTTCTTTGGCTGTATGAAAAATATTATCTAAAGAAAGACTTAATTACAGACGATCAAACCGAATATTCTAGTAGAAATACGATTCTTTTTTCTCCTGTTAATTATCCTTTATTACTTTCCTTTTTATAGCTGTTCTATATTTAGGGGATATGATGTGTCATGTGTACCATGGAGAACAACGAGTACACCCATGACTGAATTACACAACAATTTCTTCATCAAATTGATCATGACTAAAGAAAAAACTCACCATTGACATAGCCGTAGAATGATAAATCCAAAAGATGGATGCGTCTGCATGATGAACTATTTAGCTAGTGTGCCTTGGATACTGTCATAAGTATATTTAAGTGCAATGGACGGTGTTCGGATAAAATTATGAGAAATTTCTGTCCGCACTCTCCAAGCATAGATTCTCTTGAGTGGGACCACCAAACCATAAGTCTAACTTTTTCGGGTCTCCTTAAATCACACGCCACTCTCTGTCCCTATATATCTCCATCTCTATTTCTCCCCCTCTCCCTCTCCATGATCCTCCCTCCCTCCATCTCTCCCTACCGCTCATGGCCTGCTAGTCGAAGACATAGGCAACTAAGTGGGATAGGAATCACTCTTTCTGTCCGGATCTAAATCCATACAACCGCGCGGTATAGCGTGCCCTATTCCATCCAGATCTAGATCCAACAAGCGAGGGAGCATAGCAGCTATCCATAACTAATAACGAAATCTGAGGACGACCAATCGTGGTAGAAGGTAATTGCAGCCTCCACCATTACATCCTTTCGTGTATGGACATCGAAGAAGGATGATGCACATATCTAGTTTTTTTCTCTTTTTCTATGAAAATCTAGGTATAAATTAGCCGATCTTCTGAGTTAAAAGGTGTTATGGGTTTGGTTGTGAGTTGGGGCGAGACCTGGTTAAGAATTCAACCGAGAGTTGGACTAGGAGTTTATTGGAACGCTTCTATGTGAGTGGTTGGGATAGGGCCCCTAACTACGTCCAAATCTGGAGAAATTTCGGCCAGATCTGGATGCAACATAGCGTGGGCTCACACCTCCGCGTCCAACTCCTCTGTTTCGAGCCCGCCGTGATTTGTCGCACCTCCATGCTCCCTGCCTTGCGCCGGCACAGGCCACCATGGCCTCGCACCGCCAGCCGCTAGCTCCATCGCCGACGCTTCCCCGGTGACGTCACGCCTCCGTTCGAAGGGGGGCCCATCCGTGTGTGCCGCCGTCATGCCTGCCTTCGATAGACAAGAGCGGCCCCCACCGCCAGGGCCAGCGGCTAGGATGAGCAGATCGGGGCGCCCCTTTCTTCTAGGGTTTGGAGTGTCTCCAAAGCCCCTGGCGTGAGATGCCACGGAGGAGGGGTTTTTTCTACCGTTGGATTTATTTACGAGAGGGAAGAGTCTCAAGACTTAAGAGCTAAGCCTTCCTGTCAAAAAAAAAAGAGCTAAGCCTTTGACGGAAAAAGTTGTGTGAACTTTGGGTTCCGTACAGTATGACACGTACGATGATGATCGACTCTCCTGCTGACCGACGTGTGGGCCCTCCACGAGATGAAAGGGATACGCACGCCAGGCTGGCGGGAGGGGAGGGACGGCAGCGGGAGAAGGTGCCACGTACGGCCCATGTCAGCAGCGTCGCCCCGTCCCATCACCGTCCGTCCCTGTGGAAAAGAGAGAGAGAGAGAGAGCCGTACGTGGCATGTGAGGACGGACGGTGTGGGCCCACACGCCACTCCGCGTCGTCTTCTTCCTCCCACTTCCCACTTCCGTGGCTGGCCCTGCCCACCGTCACTTCACTTCAGTTCGCTTTCCCCTTTCCTCCTTCCTTCCCACGCCACAGCGATCGAGCCAGTAGCGGTTCCTCGCCGTCGTCGTTTCGACCGCCGGCGATCTCCCCGCCCGATCCAGCAGGTAATCCGGCCCACACCCATCCCCTACCCAGCAATCTTGCCTCCTCCTTTGCTTTTTTTCTTTTTCCATGAATTAGTTGATCATCAGTCAACCCCATCAGAGCTTCGTAGTCGATCGGCTCGGCGCGTCTCTTCTTCTCATGGCGATTCCACTCCGCTTTCTTCTTCCCCATCATCTTTCTCCTTCTTAGATTGGTTTCTTCTTGGTATTGTACATGTTCGTACTGATTTTTCTTCAGTAAGAGTTGAGAAATCGCAAGCACAATAGTAGTACATAATAACAAATAGACAAGGAATAGTAGTACTCCTACGTTTTATTCTCAGCGGTTCATTCTGGGAGGCAGACTGGTTCCCTCCACAAGAAACCAGAGCCTTCATCTTCTTCTTTATCGGAAAACAGGGGACAGAGCCTTATCTTCACAAGTTTTTTTTTTTTTTTTGAGATCTCTTCATCTTCACAACTTGTAGCGAGCCTCTCGGCCTTTATTAAGGGCCACCCATTAAATGGTCTGTTTGTACCCTCGCTGGTACTAGTACTTGTACCATATCAAGCTGGTGCCTCGTCAGGTTGCTACAAATCGCCTGCATTCATTGCTGCTTCTTAACGGCCTGCAGTCACTACTAGCTCTGTCAACCATGGCAGACTCAATCTTTGCTTGCTTGGCACCTCCCATAGTTGTTCACTGATACTTGTGGCTCATCTTTTGCAGTCCCTGTCATGGGGTCAAGGAGGGGAAGACAGCAGCAGCATCCTGGCGAGGGCTCACAGGCTCCGAATCCCGGAGGAAGAGGTGGCCGTGGCCGTGGCCATGGCGGCCAGTTCCCTCAGCAGGCGCCGCAAGGAGGAAACCAGCAGCCGCCGAGGGGCCGCGCCGGAGAGGATGCAGGCAGGGGCCGAGCGCGTGGCGGGACGCGCCCGCAGCAGCATCCCGGTGACGGCGGTCGAGGCGCGCGTGGGGCTGGCCCGGCGTCTGCCGCCGGACCGTTGGACCGTCTGGCTCCCGAGCTGCGCCAAGCAATGGAAGCGACGCGTGAGCCTCCGCAGGCTTCCCCAATGCCGGCAGCAGGCACTTCAGAGCCAGCACGAGCGGCAGCTCCGGCGCCTGCAGAGCGTGGCAAGCAAGTGGCCGTGCAAGCTGAGGCTACCACAGGCCACGAGGTGGCTGCGCCTGCAGTTCCAGCGTCGAGCAAGGCGATTCGATTTCCTCTGCGGCCGGGGAAGGGGAGCGTCGGCACGAGGTGTCTGGTGAAGGCAAACCATTTCATCGCCGAGCTGCCGGACAAGGATCTTCATCAGTATGATGTGCGTTTATGTTTTCTTATTATCCTTCCCCGTAACTAACACTACATGTGTCTTTGCTGTCTTGCTAAAGTAATGCTTCTTAATCTGATCCTGAGCAGGTTTCAATCACTCCAGAAGTTGCGTCACGAGTCGTTAGCAGAGCTGTGATCCATGAGCTGGTAAATCTGCACAGGGCATCTTATTTGGGTGGGAGGCTGCCCGTGTACGATGGTAGGAAGAGCCTATACACGGCAGGCCCATTGCCTTTTACTTCCAAAGAATTTCAGATCACATTGCTTGATGACGATGCTGGCTCTGGTTCCCAGAGGTCAGCCTTCTCTCAACAATATTGTTCCCTTCGTTGGACGTGTTCAGTGTTCTTTTTTTGAAGAAAAATTTATGTGTTCAGTGTTCTTCAACTGTTCTTGCTTCCTTCTTTTGATTTTTTAGGCGCCAAAGGAATTACAAGGTGGTCATCAAATTTGCTGCACGAGCCGACCTTCATCGCCTTGGGGAGTTTTTAGCTGGGAGGCATGCAGAAGCACCTCAAGAGGCATTGCAAGTTCTCGATATTGTGCTGCGAGAGCTGCCCTCCACAAGGTAGCAACGACGTGCCCGCGCTAGTTATAGTCAAACAGCAGTCACTGAATAAATGAAGATCGATAATGTTCTGACTTGGTTTCTCGCAGATATACTCCTTTTGGAAGGTCGTTCTTTTCACCTGATCTGGGCAGGAGGCAACACCTTGGTGATGGATTAGAAAGCTGGCGTGGGTTTTACCAGAGCATTCGACCTACTCAGATGGGCTTGTCACTCAATATCGGTAAAGGCTCTCCCAACTTTAGTAATCTTATACCACTGGATTTTGTCATATCAATATATCATATTATGTTCTGCATGATTTTCTCATACAACTTCTTGTTTTTGCTTTTCCAGATATGGCAGCAACAGCTTTCATTGAGCCATTACCTGTAATTGATTATGCTGCACAACTGTTGAATTCTAACATTCATTCCAGGCCCCTCTCGGACGCTGAACGTGTTAAGGTATTCCTACTAAACTAGCGTTTCCTTTTAATATCAAAATGTGGGCCTTTTGAGCTGAAATATGGCCAGTGTCTGCATATCCAATATTTAAGGGATTTTCTGAAGATCTTTCTGTCATGTACATATGTATCCACAATTTTATTTATGTGCTCCTGTTGTAATTACATCTTAGATCAAGAAGGGACTGAGAGGAGTAAAGGTGGAAGTTACTCATCGTGGCAACATGCGCAGAAAGTACAGGATATCTGGTCTGACAACTCAGTCAACTCGAGAGCTAACGTATGGAAACTAGTTATTCATATTTTAGAAGGTGTTTACCAAATAAAACTTTAAGATTCTATTCTGTATTCGCTGACAAGGATCTGTTGTTCTTCATGCCGCAGTTTTCCTGTTGATGAAGGAGGTACAATAAAGTCAGTTGTACAATACTTTCAAGAGACATATGGCTTCGCCATCCAACACACGCACCTTCCTTGCCTTCAAGTCGGGAATCAGCAGCGTCCAAATTACTTGCCTATGGAGGTAAACCAAGTGTCGGATCAATCTGTCTTGTCTTTCTTTCTTGTAACTAATTTCTGCAACATAACTCCTCACTCCGTGTGCAATTGTCCATGCTTGAACTTTTGCAACAAAATTTGAAACTATTTTCATTTGGGTACGTGCTGATTAGAGTTGATCTTATTCAGGTCTGCAAAATAGTGGAAGGGCAGAGATACTCCAAGAGATTAAATCAGAATCAGATAAGGGCTCTCTTGGATGAGACATGCCAGCACCCACGTGATCGGGAGCGTGATATAATTCAGGCATGAAATTTCTTCTTTCTTTCATGTCGGATGTGTTTCTGCAATTGTCTGTGCAACTTCAGTATAACTCTTATTGTTCTTTTGGTACTTGGGAAAACAGATGGTCAAACATAATGCTTACCAGAGCGACGAATATGCGAAAGAGTTCGGCATTAAGATTAGCGATCGTCTGGCATCCGTAGACGCACGGATTTTACCAGCTCCACGGGTAGGTTGGCCCATTTTTGTAAATTTTGTTCGCTGTTATCAGATTAGGTGCAATTTCAATTTCTCTTAATGCAGCTTAAGTACAACGAGACTGGTGGTGAAAAGGATTGCTTACCTAGAGTTGGTCAATGGAATATGCTCAACAAGGTAAGCACATAAACATTCTTCTATCGCAAAGTTTACATAGACAATTTTCTTTCGTGAACTCTAAAGTAGACTTTAGTTGACTCCTGTTGGACAAGCAAAAACCAGCTGAAGATTGAAGTAAATAAATTGCAGCCTAGTTCTGCCAAGCAACTTGCTGCACAAATAGTATTGTGCATATGAGACAAATGAACTGCGTTATATGACACAAATAAATATTGAAGAAGTGATATGCCTATTTTTTTTCTTTGAAGTCCATATAGTTATGTCCAACATGGCAACATCATTCAGTCATCGACTTACATTCAACGATGACTAAGTTTCATTAACCAAAGAGACATGTATGTTTGTTTATTCCGCATAAATCTTTAATGCCCTTTTTCAACTTTTGACCAGAAAATGGTGAATGGTGGCAAAGTCAGAAGCTGGATGTGTGTCAATTTTGCCCGTAATGTGCAAGAAAATCTTGTTCGTGGTTTCTGCCATGAACTTGCTGTGATGTGCCAAGCCTCAGGAATGGCAAGTATTCTGGACATGCTTCCTGCAAAATGCGCATATCAGCATGAAGAAATTGCACCAAGATCCATACATAAAAGCATTAACATGAATCATAGGCTTTGTAATTCAGTCTTCATCTAGTCTTCTGCAGCAGTAACAGTTTGATGCATCATCATGATAGGACTTTGCTCTGGAGCCTGTTCTTCCGCCTCTAAGTGCACGTCCCGATCAAGTGGAGCGAGCTCTCAAAGCTAGGTACGCTGATGCTATGAAAATTCTTGGACCCCAGCGCCGGGAGCTTGATTTGCTTATTGGAATCCTACCTGATAACAATGGCTCACTTTACGGTATTTGAGAACTGCAATCTTCCAAGTTTACTGTGTCAGATTATCACTATTGTTGTGCACATGATGCTATTCATCACATTTACTCGTCTCTTCATCTGATGCCTAGGTGATTTGAAGCGCGTGTGCGAAATAGATCTTGGAATAGTTTCGCAATGCTGCTGTACTAAGCAGGTGTTCAAAATGAACAAACAAATTCACGCAAATCTTGCGCTGAAGATAAATGTCAAGGTTAGTCTGCCCTGATATTGCTTTTCTTTAAAATGAATTTTTTTTGTTCTATGTTCCTTAACTGTCTGTCCCTTAATTTTGTAAGGTGGGGGGCAGGAACACCGTACTGGTGGATGCATTGTCGAGGCGTATTCCTCTGGTCACTGACAGACCTACAATCATATTTGGTGCTGATGTGACCCATCCTCATCCTGGCGAGGACAGCAGTCCCTCAATTGCTGCTGTAAGTGAAATATTTAGTACCCGGCTTCCTGTTCTTGAATCTTGACCTTTTCTCTAAGCAGTCACTCTATGCTGTCTTGTAGGTTGTAGCCTCGCAAGATTGGCCTGAGGTTACTAGGTATGCGGGGTTAGTTTCTGCTCAGGCGCACCGGCAGGAGTTGATAGAGGATTTGTACAAGGTCTGGCAAGATCCACAGAGGGGAACAGTCAGTGGTGGCATGATTAGGTACACTGCTCACTTATTCCAATAGTTCTTCAACCATCGCAAAGAATTCATTACATTGCAAAAATGCAGGGAGCTACTTATATCCTTCAAAAAATCAACTGGCGAGAAGCCCCAGCGAATAATATTCTACAGGTTTGTACTGAGTAAGAGAACACCAGGTCTTTGTGCTCCCAGCTTTCACTAAAGCCTAATCTTATTTACCTTTATCAGGGATGGCGTCAGTGAGGGACAATTTTACCAAGTTCTGCTGTTTGAACTCAATGCAATCCGAAAAGTAAAGTATCTACTCCATCTAGTTCTCTATTTTTTTAACCAAAACGTTTCCATTAAATCCTGATCTACTTGTGTCACTCAGGCATGTGCCTCCCTGGAGGCGAATTACCAACCAAGGGTGACTTTCGTTGTGGTTCAGAAACGCCACCACACTAGATTATTTGCACACAATCACAATGATCGGAATTCAGTAGACAGGAGTGGGAACATACTCCCCGGTAAATATTATCAAAAACTCACACCACATATTCTACTGTATTTTGACCTGTGTATTCTGCTGCTGCTGCTGATGCTGATTAACCTAAAATGGTTCTCTACGTCTGAAGGTACTGTAGTAGATTCCAAAATCTGTCATCCAACTGAATTCGACTTCTACTTGTGCAGCCATGCTGGCATCAAGGTAAACACCAGGATTTGCTTACAAAATCTGTTTCTTTTATCTAAGAGTCTTAACAAACAATCTGTATATATAATAAATACCCTCTGTCTCTAGGGCACCAGCCGCCCTGCTCATTATCACGTCTTGTGGGATGAAAACAACTTCACGGCTGATGGATTGCAGACCCTTACCAACAACCTCTGCTACACGTAAGTCCTCTTAATTTCGTTGGCAAAATTTGTATATGAATTTAACTTCTAACTTGTGCAGCTATGCGAGGTGCACTCGTTCGGTGTCGATTGGTAAGTAACCTTCGTCTGGGGATTGTTTTCTGAGTTATACTACCATTCAGGGGAAAAGTTGTACTTCCTTGTCTCCTTACTGAAGCCATATTTTTCTCAAATCTTCCATTACAGTTCCGCCTGCATACTATGCTCATCTGGCCGCCTTTCGTGCCCGTTTCTACATGGAGCCAGAGTCCTCTGACAGCGGCTCTGTGACGAGTGGACCTGGAGGACGTGGCCCGGTGTCTGGTTCCTCGACGTCACGCAGTACTCGGGCCCCCGGCGGCGCAGCTGTTAGGCCTCTTCCAGCTCTTAAGGATAGTGTGAAGAACGTCATGTTCTACTGCTGAAGCTAGTGTGAACGGCGTGCTAAAATGTATGTTGGCGTGTTGCCTCTTGTCGTTGCAATTATGTAAACAGAATAGTAATAATCCGCCAGCTGCTATCGCATGGCCTACTGTGCTGCTCTATGTTTGTTCAAGTACCATGTATGTGTGTACTGTATGCTTTGTAATAAGAACCTTGAATACTCTTTAAGGGTCTTTAGCTTGAAACCTGAGCATTCAAGTGATGGCTTGCGCTATTTTTATTGTCCTTTTTGTGGCTTTATTAATCAACATTTGCTCTATCCTGACAACATCGACGACAAATGCACATTGAGGAGGAGGTGTAAGTTTGCAACTTAGTTTCTGCAGCAGTTTCTAAACTTATTGCTAATTGCAGCTGATGTTCTTACCTGCTTTATGTCATCTCATCAGCAATTTTCCTTCAGTTGTAAGTTGCAGGAGCAGTAAACTGCTGTTGACACGATCTGGCGCCTGGAGCCTTGGGAGAAGGCAATTGAGTGTTCCTCTGCACGCCTTTTCAGTGGTGTCGCCCTATCACTTCTCCAGTCCCCACTCCTGAAACCCGCAACGGTCGGCGAACATATCTTGGTAGATCTTTGCTTGCAAAATGATCTGTCATTTACTTTCGGCGAACATATCTTGGTAGATCTTTGCTTGCAAAATGATCTGTCATTTACTTTTGTTCAAACTTCTGGTATGGTGTGCTAGTGCAGTAGTACCATTTGTCGTCTTCGACGATTTCTTTGCACTTTGCAAGCTTGTCATCTGCCGACCTCTCCAGCTCGTGAATATGAATGTCAAAAGTTATTTTTCTTTAAAATCAGTTTGTGGTTGCAAATGACTAGGTTCCTTCGTTTTATCCAGAGAGATGGGTTATGTTCTCAAAGAGTAGCAAGAGAAGTACGAAGGAGGGAGAGCAACAATAGTTAGCTAGTAAAAATTCAGACAAGAAAATCATCAAACTCTCAGATGGCTCTCAGCTTCTCAATTCGAAGACACAATCACAAAGAAGCTGACAACACCAACAACAACAGGCGATCTTGATCTTGTGGGAGGCCTCACATCCTTGTGGCCTTCCTGATGACCTTGGACAGGGTGCTGCAGCCGTGCACATGTGCAACATTCATCTGCTTCTTCCAGCCTACTCTCCTACCTATTCTTCTGCCGGTTCCGGCAGATCCTCCACTGCCTTGACGTCGCCCAGCGACCGGAACGACTGGGACTTGCCGCCGTAGAACCTCGACAGCCCTCTCCTGGAAATCAGTACTGAACCTGCTAACCTGAGAGGAGGCATAGGCAGCTGGGCCATGAGGCTGGACATATCATACAGGTCTTCTCGAAGCCCATCTCGATCACCGTCGGAGCCTGCCACTGGCACATCTGGCAGGCACCATGATGACTTGACGGAAGAATCTCCTTCGCTGCCGCCAGTGCCGGAGCCAGAGAAGATAGAAGTGGAGCAGATGGCATCCATGAACCTACCCTGGCGCGCTAGACCAGACAGTCAAGTTTACTTCCAGTAGTTTGTAGTACCATATACAGGCACTCAAGTAGTATAAGATGG
Organism: Avena eriantha; assembly: GCA_910589775.1. Taxonomy (NCBI): domain Eukaryota; kingdom Viridiplantae; phylum Streptophyta; class Magnoliopsida; order Poales; family Poaceae; genus Avena; species Avena eriantha. Next base: position 436,419,905 of record OU342745.1, on the reverse strand, counting down.
GGTATATTCTCAGTATATTAGAGCACAAGTACAAGTGGGGGCAAAGGAATGGAACAAGCAGCAAGATAAGTATCTGTACAAAAGGGGCATTTCTCAGCCGGATAACCTGTTGACATTCCAGATAATTGTTATACCAAGATACCACCATTTTTCTCCTTCCCTTTGCACCTTTATCTTCTTGCCACCAGTACTATCTCTGACCTGCCTCACCAGGAATTTATGAAATAACAACATTTGCTGACATGAATAAGGAGTAGGACCAGATAAATCAGACCAGGGATGGCATAAATGGCGCACACTTTGCTGCAAGATCGAAGAGAGAGAAAATGAACATTTCAGGATGACGAACTGGGCAGAAATGCAGAACACATCTGTCTGATGCAACTTCGCCCTTCCTGTACAGAACTGCGGCAATACAGCTGAGCAAACACCAAAATGATATACTCCCTCTGGCCCATATTAATGGTCTCAAGTTTGTCCAGATACGAATGCATCTAGTCTAGATGCTTAACTAGATACATACGAATCTAGATAAAGTTGAGGCCATTAATATGGACTAGAGGGAGTATGTCAAACTGACGACAGTCAGGATAAGATTAGCGCTTCCATAATAATATCTAACACATTCATCACAGGCATGGAGCAAGCAGCGAGATCAACAGATTTTACGGCTACCATCAGGAAAGAAAGATAAGATTTATCATGAAAGGATCATGACAACTGCAGCTACTAAAACAAGGGAAAAGGAAAACCCCAAGCTACATGATTCAGGTTCTACCAGCAAGAACCCAGCTAGTTGGTCAGATCAGATAAGCAGCATGACACAACCCTCGATGATGCCTACGGAGGATGGATGTTCGATTCAAGCCATCCAGAAGATAATGTCAGAATGGCCTAGTTGGTCGGCTTCACTTCTTGTGCACCCTGCAGTCTGGAGAGTTTTGCGGCAAGGGTGACAACGGATTCCTTGATGCATCTACACTGTTGAAGTCGATAGCCAGGCTCACTGGGCTCGTGTCCTTCAGGCTTGATGATTTGCGCTTCTGCTGCAAGCGAAGCAAACAATTATCGCATCGTATCATCAACTTTCTAACCAAGGCAGTCAGATAATAGGGTAATCGTAATTTCTACCAGCAAGATTTCTGATGCATGCGTACTAAAATCAGTGAACACTTGAGCTTTATGATTGGTATTTTACCTTGGTGGAATTGCTGGCGGAGTGCTTTCTTTCAGATCGATGTTTCTGCTCTTTCTCCAGTAGCCTCTTGTTTGCTTCGTCCAGAGCTCTGTTTTCCTCGAACAGCAACTTTACCTTGAAGTGGAAATGGGAGAAAATCCAACCATCAGAACTATACTAGTGTTGCACAAATTGATATACACCAAGAAAGACATATAAGTTGCAGGTACAAAACATAGCTGTAAGGTCAAGAGTGCTTCAATATCTTACCTCCTCCTCTGCTTTGTTGAGATTGGTCTTCAGTATTTCCCTGTCCCTCTGCAGAGCTTGCACTTCATTATTTAGTGCAGTAAGCTGGACATGGAGAATGACACAGGTAAGATGAATATTGCTGTTTCAGATTAAACAGCACCACATACTGCATTAGTAATTTCAATTTTCAAACACTCACCACATGAGCATATATCTAGGAACTAGACAAGTAGACAAGGGGGAAAAAAGGATTGCAGAAAACGGATACTTATGCCAATAAACTGAGAGGCCTCTGCTGTATCTTATCAAAGGCAAGTGTCAACAGTGGACCCCAGCTTTTAGCATTCATTCTGGATGGCAGCCGAACTAATGCAACTAGTGTACTCTGTACCGTAATAGGCCTAAGAAATGCTCAACTTTCTTTGTTCCCCTGCTGCAACTTGCTACTAAATGCTGGCAGAGTACACTGCAACTTGCTAAATAATCTGATGGCATTAAAATCAAGATGGCATCAGTAGATTTGTTATTATTAAACTAATTTTTTGTGCAAATAAAATCCCTGTTTCTCTATTAGTTAGATATATACGACTAACATCAAATCATCTGATGGAGCTGTATAGATCCCAGACAAAAACCAAAACATGCAATGTAACCAATCAAACTGAATGTGCTGCAAACCTGAAAACTGTGAGTAATAGAATTCATCAACCATGAAATCAACTATCTCACTGGATATTTCAAACCAGACCGCAGATTGTGTGTGTGATTTCAGGTGTTCCATTGTATCAAATTGTGATCAAGACCAAATGTAAACTATCCTATTTGGGGGCGCATTGCTGTTACAAGATTGGAGCTAGGTAAGTAGACAAAGGGAAAAAAGGATTCCTGCAAACAGAAGGCTCGATGAATGTTGATAAATATGCCAATAAACTGAGAGTCCTCTGCCGTACCTCATCAAGACAAGTGTCAACAGTAGACCCCAGCTTTTAGCATTCATTTGGATGCCGGGCGCTAATGGAACAACTGTACAGTATAGGCCTATGAAATGTACGACTTTCTTTGTTCCCCTGCTGCAACTTGCTACTAGAAATGTGCGCACAACAGTTAGTTCCATCTGGTCCTTGACAGATCAACTAACATGGACATTTCAAACTAAACTGCAGGTTGGGTGTGTGACTTCAGGGTTTTCATTGTTGTATCAAATCGGGATCATCAAGATCAAATATAAACTAGTACCCCATTTGGGGGCAGGCGCAGCGCTGACCCAAGATAGGAAGATGAATTCTTTCGGGACAGAAAACAAGAGAGAGAGAACGAAGTGGCGGTATGGACGAGATGGCTTCAGAAGATATGTGATCTTTAGACAACTATTGTATGGAAATCAAACTCTACTTTTCTATATTAGCTAGATATAGGACTAAAACATCAGATCATCTGATGGAACTGTACGGATCCCAGACCAAAACCAATCCATGCAACATAACCAAACAAACTAAACATTCTTCCTGAAATTCTGGCATAACAGTTGTCCCATTTAGTACTTATTACGAAAGGAGGAAGATTAATGGCCAAATGTTATGTATAAACATCAAGATGGCATCAGTAGCTATGTGATCTTTAGACAATTATTGTCTGGAAATCAAATTCCACTTTCTATAGTAGTTAGATACAGGACTAAAACATAAAATCATCTGGTGGAGCATGTAATGATCCCAGACCAAAACAAAGCCGTGCAACACAAACAATCAAGCTGAGTATGCCGCAAACCTGAAAACTGTGGGTAATACAATTCATCAACTGATACGTGCAGCAGCTAAGTATCCCATCTGGAAGCTACTAGATTGCAGGCTGGGTGCGTGATTCCAAAGGTTTCGTTGTAGTATTAAATCAGGATCAAGATCAAAGGTAAACTACATGCAGTTCAGAAAGTGAAAACGAGTGAGGGGGGAAAGAGGATGTACGGACGTCGGGGTTGTCCTTGAGGCGCGCCCTGAGGTCCTCGTTCTCCCTGGCGAGGTCGTCGCAGGACTCCATGGCGCGCTCGAGGTCGCGCTCGTAGAGGGTGACCTCCTTCTCGAGCCTGGCGGCGTCGGCGGCGAGCCTGTCGCGGGCGGCGGCCATGGCCTCCTTCTCCTCGACGCAGCGCCGGATCCCCTCGGCGTTCATCGCGGACTCCTTCTGCACGAACATCCACGGGGAGGTAACGGGGCGGTCCGATCCGTTAGGTACAGTCCGATGAGATGGAGTAACCGCCGAGGCGGGGTGGACGGGAGGGGAGGGGAGGGAGGCGGACCCTGAGGAGGTCGATGCGGCGGGCGGCGGCGTGGAGGTCCTCCTCGAGCGCGAAGACGTGGTCCTGGAGGCGGCGGCGGAGGTCCTCGGAGGCGAGCAGCTTGAGGCGGAGGGAGCGGTCCGGGACGGGGAGGCCGAGGGAGAAGCCGATGGAGTCGCGCACGTACTCCTCCGCGCCGCCCGGGAGCGCCGGCCTGGAAGGGGGAGAGGGGGCGTCCTTGTCGTCGTCCGGCGCCATGGATCCCGCCGTCACCGTCGACGATGAGGAGGTGGTGGTGGTGGTGGAGGAGGGGTTTTGATTTGGATTTTGAAATCGCTCGGCCGCTGTCTGTTGCTGCTGCTGCTGGCTGCCGGTGTGTGAATGGAAGGGGAAGGAGAGAAACCCGTTACGACTTGTTAGTGGGCCGGCTGGGCTGTTCGGGTGCTATTTTCTTGGGCATCCATTCTGGATTCTTTCTGCTAAAAATAGCTATTTCTGAATTATTTTTGTTTGCTTTGTTGCCTGCAATTTGAATTAAAAAAAAAACCGTAAAGTTTAGGGAAGTTATTATCTTCACAAAAAATGGCATAAATTTATCTGTTGCATAGGATCGGATACCAGATGGAAATAATTACTGAGATATTTTGCATTATGTTCCAGAAATATCGAGCCCATGTACATTGAGTCAAACATCATGGAAATTTGACTTTAACTGGTTTCTTAAGTATTCATCTCTATCTTTAACTCTACTACTTATAAGGAGCAAACATAAATTTTTCTAAACGTACCTCACAACATATACCTGGATCGACGCACACCGCACGATCAGGCCCCCTAAAGTGAATCCAACAGCAGGAATTGTCCTATTCCGATCTCCGTGCGCATTTAGCAAATTACAACGACGGACGGAAACTTATCCCACACCCAGCACGGAGGAAAATACAGAAAACAGGCCTCGCGTCCTCATCGCTCAAAAAAATGTAGAGTAAATAAAAGGAAATTGATCGCAATTCCCACGATCCCCTCATCCTGATCACCGGCGACGCACTCTGCGACGATGCCCTCGCTGTGTTCCTGGACGGCTCGCTTGCGCCATCCTGAACACCGGCCCAAACAAAACGACACCCTTGCCGAGCCCTCGACGGCGACGCCCTCTGCGTCTACACCCTTGTCGCGACCTGGACGGGTCCTCGCTGTGTAGTACCTCCCTGGACGGCGCCCTCGCCGCCTTCCTGATCACCAGCCTGGACGACGCCCTTGCCGACGGAGCCCTCGCGACGATGCCCTCGTAGTTTGCTGAAAGATCGGGATTCCTTGGTAGTTTGTTGGGCAATCTGATACTCGCCGCCTTCCCCATCACCGGCCGGTAAGACTGAGCCCTTGCCGAGGGCCTCGCTGGCACTCCTGGTCCTGGATGGCTCGCTCGCCGCCTTCCTGATCACCGGCCTGGACGGCACCCTTGCCGCCGACGCCTTATACAACGAAGCCGTACAGCAATTTGACAGTTCGACAAACTGCTTTATCTTTCGAGTATCAGAGTGCCTAGGTATCAATATAATTTCTTTCATAATGAAAGTTTAAAATGTGTATATTCAAACCTCAAATATTCTCCAGTTAGCACCAAACTCTATGATCTTTTAAAATGTATATCAAGTAAAGCAAATCATAAGATTACTGTCCACACTTAAAATATAAAAAACGTCTAGGTGAAATTGGTAGTCAGCTTATAATACTGCCAGCTAGAAACTTCAGGTTTCCATATAATGGCATGAATATAGATCTTCGGTCAAAGTAACGAGCAAAATTAAAACACCTGAATGTGAGAACTAGACAACGTACCTCATGTTAACCAAATGATCCGGTAAATCAAAAAGCATTTAGAAAACAGTGACAATTTCTATTTTTATTTTTTCAAAGTACAGAAAAGAAAATGTACAGAAGAGTGACACATGAATTAACAATTAAGAAAGTTCAGAAAATGCATAGCACCCCTCTTGTAGTTTGTGCATCCCAATATTACTACATTAGTTAGTTGTACAAAACAGTTCTTGCAGTCAAGAGCTACGATTTGATTACGGTAGAAAAACATTATGATGACAATGCCCAATTCATACCCAAAAAACAATAGAAAAATAGTTTAGGCTGAACTAAAACTCACTTGGATAATTTTTTTGAATCTGCTATACCGCGTCCCTCACCCTGATCACCGGCTTGGACGGTGCCCTCGCCAACGACGCCCTCGCCGCGTCCCTAGACGGTGCACAACGCCCTCTGCGACAACACCCCAGCCGCCTCCCTGGACTGGTTCTCCGTCGCCCGCTCCGCCATCCTCACTTCTGCAACATCGTCACCATCCTGTAACAAACAGAGCCCAGTTACTGCTGCAAAGTGCCCAGGTATCAGCATAATTTCTTTTATGACAATGACAATGACGATATAAATCTTCTTAGTCTTTGCTTATTTTTGTTTTAATCTGCCTACTGTTTTAGTAGAGCCTTTTAGTAGAGTGCCTACACTACTGCCATGAATATCTATACTGGACATTCAGTACAGAGAAGTGGAAAATGAGCTACAAATGTCAGCATCTCAACTCACAAAAAGTACATCGAGTAAAGCCTCTTATGTAAGATCGTCAAGCAAGTCTACTAGAAAACTATAGGACACAGTAAACATCTTGACTGGGACAACGGGTTCATAACGAACCTAATATAATAACCTACTGAGCAGCTTAGTTTCCGGTTGCATAATCAACCTATATGCCCCAAAGTGGAAGGCAGCGTCGCACCGTTCTAACTCCTCCCCACCTCGGCCGGCCAGCAAGAACAGAGGAACGCCACATCCTATGATATCAAAGATTCATGGCCGGCTGTCGCCGGTGATCTTATGCATGAGCTGAGGAGCGCTGACCTGACGAAAAACCTGAGTGAGAACCGTTATAATTTGCCTCTCCAGTCTGTTTCACGCACAAATGAAAATTATTTCTTATACAGCTGGACCACTTGATGATACTATGATCACAATAGCAAAATGATGCACCAAGAATAACATATATGTTTCTGGTATCTCTGTGATGTTTCACCTGAAATATTATTGAAAGGGAAAAGACAACACATGCTATCACAAAAACAAGTAATTTGGTGCATGAATCACCTCTCCTCTTTGCAACCCGAGTAGGAAGAAAACACCTGATCCGTCAATCAGAAAAACAAGTAAAGCAAAATCTTGGGAGTAGAAACAAATTTTTGTAGGATAAACTTTGCCAATATATGCACATCACAACGAACTTACTTGAAAATATAGAGGTTCCAATTGGAAACATTATGCCACAGTTTATTATTGTCTAAAATAGACTTGCTTTTGACTGTAGAACAAATAGCTTTTTATTTATTGCACTTTCACCAGGTTAGGTATACTGCAGTTTCATAATACTTTCAGAACATTAGTAACCACGATACTAGCAGAGCACACAATCTTTGACATGACATTAGATCAAATCTGATAGAAGCAATTGAGTTGTCTGTTAATAAATGAGAGCCTATGCTTGGTAAGCAATTGAGATGTTCTAAGCAATTGATAGGAGCAATTATTTAGTCTTCAATGTAGCAAAAAATACAAATGTCCAAAATAACAAAAAAGAGGAACATACCTTTAGGACATATGGTGATACACTACCAATCCGAAAGAAAAAAAATCCCCCACCAAACATGCCTATACTTATGGTGCTCAATCATCCTTAGGACACAAGATCTTCAAGCTTCTCTGCTCAATCTAAAGTGTGAAGATGTCAACCATATAATTTGTTCCCATCAATCTAGCATGCCATATATAAATCTGAATTAAAAAATAATATCATGGAGAATAGATCTATAATAATACTATACATAACGTTCATTGTAACAATCTAGCCAATGCCATTTTACTAAATCTTGTAAATGAAAGAACTAATGCTTCTAAAATCAGAACACAAGTGATTTAAGACTGGAAAAATACTGGTAACTTTAATTACTTGCAGCTGCTCGAAGTGAACATATTATAAGTTTACATGCAGATTTTATTACATCACAATATCTAGACGTCTCTTCTTGCTGTCAAATTTTTACCCGTTTTGGCTTCACATTCTCATTCCTGCAAAAATTAAGCCGATAGACTATTGAAATTGGAAACTACACCTCGTGACATTGTACTATATGATTGTATTGTTAGCAAATATCCATAAGTACTAATAATGCATTAAGATTTTCCCAACCATAGCCTTAAGTTTAATGGTCATCTTACTCCCATACGTGCAACGTTCCGATTCGTCCTCAGGTTTCTGTCACTCCGACAGAACTCCCCCTTTCTTTTACATATACTACAAACCCTATGATGTTTAATCAATGTACGCACAAATATAATGGACACCAAAGGACTATACCATATCAACATACAACTCTAATGAACCAAAGACGTTCAACCATTCAATCTAAGAATAAAGAAACTACGCAAACATGACATAGATCATAGGATTATAACTTATAGCATCAAAGGTATGTGGGAGGATGAACCATTGCATACTACGAGGATTAGGTGATGGAGATGTCGGTGAAGATGGTGAAGAGGGCGGCGGCGCGGGGGACTCCTTCTCCGCCGCCGGTATCATGGGGGAGCACCGCTCCTTAGCCCCCTTCCTTCATGGCTTCTTGGGAGCCCTCCCCCATGGAGATGGGATCCATGGGGGAGACAAAATCGTGCTTTAGTGGCTGCAAATTCGTGGGTGGTGGTGCCCTGGGCGAATTAGGTTTCCTCCCTTTATATAGCTTTTCGGATTCCCATCACCCATCTTGGGCTGTAGTAAATCGGGCCTAGCGTGCCCGTCCGGACTCGGAATCAGCTAAATTTTATGTTCAAAACGTTTGTCGCGAAATTTTCAACAACTTTGTAGTTGAAATTTTTTCCGTTTGACGCCGTCTTCGACCCGAAACGTGACCATCTTCAAAAAGAGTTCTGAGACAGATTTCTGGAAAAATCTCAATTTGACTAACAAGGTTTTCGCTTGTATTCTTGGTAATTCGTACACATCAAAGTGTAAAATAAGAACATTGTGCACTTTTGCAACTATTAGTAGGTTAGTCCAAATAAATCATAAACTTTATAAAAAAAGGAGTGTCAAAAGCATATTATTAGCATAAAACCATCAAAAATATAGATACGTTATGGACGTATTAGCCGTCTAGAGGAAATGCAAATGCGAAAATGTGCAGAAAGAAGGTGTTGCGCCCGTAATAGTTGCATGTCGTTGGGGTCTGTTCTGGAGAGCCCACCAACCTGCCACCTACTTTATTAGATTCCTTTCTTTAAATGTACTAGTAAAGTGAAATTTAGTATAACTTACACACAAAAAATACAAATTTAATTTTCTTTGCATATTTGACTTCCCTGCGACGAACTCTTCAATTAGAGTCTAATATTCAACATATGTAAATTTATTTAAACGTTTACGTGACCTAAATCTATAAAGTTTTTTGTTTAACAGATGCATGTAGTTCTGTGCTGAATCTATAAAGTACCAACACCTTATATATACAATCATGTGATAAATAGTAGTCCAGATTTCTTTTTTAGGTGGAACATACATAGGACCCATCGTCTCAGATCTCAACCGACTCGAACGGCCAGGATTGTTATTCCGCGTGCAACGGCGTTCGTGAATCTCCGGGTCAACGCAAATGGTGCTGTCTTGGAGGAGCGCTTACGAGTGTAGGTTGGAGGAGGAGTCGCGGTCCACGTGGACAAGCGGCGGAGGTAGCTGGCGCCAGTGGCAGGCGTGGCTAGAGGTAGGGCAATCCAAGAACCGGCGTTGCCGGGGCCACGACGAGGGGTCGCCGTAGAAAGGAAACTCGGTGTGCGGAGGGCGCAACTCGCCGTAGACGAGGGCCTGGAAGCCTCCGTCGTGCATGAGGTAGAGCGCGTCGCCGCGGGCGGGGTCGAAGGTGTTCTGGGCGACGGCGAAGGAGGCCGGGGAGCACAACCTGCCTGGCTCGCTGAGGCTGGGCATGGTCTGGATGGTGGATGCGTCAGCGTCGTAGAGGAGGGCGCGACCGGCCTCGTCCACGCACAAGACATGAAAGGGGAAGAACTCGAGGAAGCTCAGATTGGCCGGGGGGGCGGCATGAACGTGATCTTGGGCGGGGGCAACCGCAAGACATCGCCATAGTCCTCCTCGTGCGCCGCCGTCTCTGCCTGTTGTTGTCAGATCTGACGATGTTGCTGCGCGTGGGCAGTGGACGGGTAGAAGAGGTGTTCGCCGGCATCGATGCAGCTCAGCGAACCTGCACGGTGCTTCTGCGTCACCATGTGCAACGGCCACCACGCTGTCTTCATTATCCCTGGCTGCCGCAACTTTTTTGATCGTGCAGATTGATGGGCCAACCGGTGAAGCACCAGGGCATTTGCATATTTGTCATGCTTTACTTTGCAAATTGCATATTTATCATTTCGTGTGTCACTGACATGTAGTGATTATGGAGCAAATATGCAAATTTTAGAGAAAAAGTGCGGCAAATAAGTAGAAATCTCAGAAGCACCAAAGCCCTAACCAGGTCCGGAAATGCTATGTAGCTAGGTCTAGCGGTGATTAAAGATCTCTTAATTTTTTTTGAGAATATTAAAGATCTATTTATCACATCGATGAATGGATGGATGCGTTCTAGGGCTGCATGGCCCATGTCCTAAAAAATATCCTACGAGACCCGGTCTATATTTTCTGTAGGATAGACCCACCTCGATGCATAACCACTAGAAAAATAGGCTAATTAACATTAAAAAGTTTATAAAACTGAAAAAAACGAACATGTGTCAGGCATAGGAGAGGGTCTATCAATAGCCACCGGGTCATAGGATTGATTGAATAAAAGAAAGTGAAGCCCTAAAAGATAAAAAAAATCCGTAAATTGTATTTGTTGAGTAAATAGGAATTGAACGATCAATTGGGTCACTTAATTTCTGTTAAAAATACTGAAAAATAATTTTTTCCAGGATACTGTAACTGACGACCTCTTGCGTCTGCCCCTCGCCCCCCCACGGGCGACAGGCCGGCGCCCTCCACCGCCCACCGTCTCCCTCTCCCCTCCTGCCGCCGCCGGCGTGGTCCGCCGGGCCTTGCCCGCGTGGGGCTGGTGGCAGCTGGCATGTCTCTCCCAGGCACACAGAAGGGGGCAGCGGCCCTGGACGGCGACGGAGCTGCTCGGCCGGACTGTAAGATCAGCCCGGCCCCTCTTGTCAGCTCCATCACAGTCCTGTTGTGAAGTGTCAGGGGGATGATCCCCAGGTACCCCGACCGAATAAGAAACAAGACAGTCGGATCGCGTCCGGCTGACCAGATGCAGCCGGACAGGGCAAGACAGGCCGACTATCCCCTCGGTAGCCGGATCAGCAAGAGGCAGCCGAATACGACGACTTAGCCGGACCCAATCAGTGAGACAGGACGACGTGCGTATCAGTGCACGGTACGCCCTGTACGGTGGCGAGACTGGCAACCACCCGGCCATACCGAAGACTTTGCGTGGATGACGCAGGAACAATGGCATGTGCTGACGACTGGCTCGCACGGCGTCCACTGTGCCTACGACAGCCATACCGCTCATACTCCGATAAGACATGCCATACTGGGTACTGTAGATGACTAGCCGGCTGGGACCCGCCTGTGGGGCCCGCCAGTCGGACTAGCCAGTGAGACCTTTGCCTCTTTGCCTATATAAGGAGAGGCAAGGCCTCAGTAGAAAGGGTTGGTCATACAGCATTCAAGGCAGTAGCTAGCGTATACAGCTCGAGGAACACTTGTAGTTCGAGTATTCCATATAGTCAGATCCGGCAGGAGTAGGGGCTTTACCTCACCACGAGGGCCCCAAACCTGGGTACTTCTTGCGTCCCGCTACGCTCGCTTGTATCCAATCCCGCCTGCGGACGCCATCAATAGCTTCCCTGCTAGTCCCCACACCTCTATCTAACCTCCTCAGGTACTGCCGTTTCCAATACAACGACAGCTGGCACCCACCGTGGGGCAAGATGGCTTCAACCGGAGTCACATTCCGCACGGGACCCCGCACTTCAGCCGGTGAGCGCGTGGCCTCAGGGCTGGTGCTCACGCTTGGCAAGTTCAACTGCGTCATCGACAACGCCTCCTGCTTCGCCAGAACCTCCTTCCCGGCGAACGGCACCGTCCTGCTATTCGGCGATCTCCCTGTTTACGTCGCCATCGTTCCGGAGCGTTTCCCTAGGGAAATCGTCTCTGTCGCGGAGCTGCCGCGCTCAGGCGGCAGCGCCTCCACCGCGTCCCATGGCGTGGAGGTCATGATGGCCGGTTCCAGCTCACATCCCCGCCAGCCGCGGGAGCAAGGCGCGGACGAGGTCGGAACTTCTGCTCCCCCCGTAGCCCCGGAACCCGGTGGAGGATGCCATTGATTGGCTCCTGACGCCGGTTAACCTCGGGGATAACCCGGAGGAGGCGGAGGCCAACTTCAGCATGGAGAGACAGATCCTCCTCCATGAGGCCATGGAGCTAGCGGCAGCCCGCAAGCAGCTCGAGATCACCCGGCACGAGTACGACCGCGCGCACGGCCTCACTCCGGCTACCGCGGAGCCGAGCCGGCGTGGCCAGGTACGGCGTCGGGGCGGCGAGCTGGGCGGTAGGATGGAAAAGGACGGGGAACCGGATCCCGCCCCTGCCCTCACACGGCCCACCTACAGCACGCCCATCAAGAACCTGCACGCGGCGAGAGCCGCGGCAGAGGAACTACCCAGCCTGGAGGGCGAGGAGCAAGCCCGCCAGCACGCTCGCGTGCAGGAGCTCCTCCGCGTCGCGGACGAGTAGGCCGGTGCCAACCGGCAGGCGCAGGAAGACCTTAGCTACTCCAGGGGGAGCAGGCTACCTGCCAACAGCAGGCGCGCGCCGCGCGACACCCAACAGGCGTCCTCCCCTCAGCTGCCCAGGGCCCGCAGTAAGCGTCGCAGCTCTGGCAACAGGGGCCAGCCGCGCCAGGAGCAGATGCTGAACAGCAAGCCACCTCCCCCTCCGCCAGCCGGAGCGCCCAAACCAGCCGGTACCCGTCTATCGGGCCGGGTGGGAGCGCCCAACCCGGATTGTCCGGATGCCCGCGACTGCATCGAGCTCCTCGCTCAAGCGCGCGTGACGGAGGAGGAAGATTCGACCGGCCCGGTTTGTTTCGGACCCCGCATCCGGAACGAGCTGTTTTCGGATAAATTCTCCCTACCCAGGGACACCCCCAAGTACGACAGCAGCATGCATCCAGAAGACTGGTTGACCGACTACGCTACGGCAGTTGGCATCGCCCACGGGAACAAGCGCACAGCCATGCGCTATGTCCCCCTCATGCTAACCGGGTCGGCAAGGACATGGCTCAATAGCCTTGCGCCCAACAGCATCAACGCCTGGCCTGACTTCGAGAAGGTGTCATCCGCAACTTCAACGGCACGTACAAGCGCCCAGGGCGCCCGCGCGACCTGGCCTTGTGCGTCCAGGGCAACCGCGAGACCGATCGCGAGTACCTCGCCAAGTGGACGGAGCTGCGCTACACTTGCGAGGGCATCCTGGAGAGCCAAGCCATCAGCTTCTTCATCGAGGGTTGCCGAGAGGGCACCATGCTTCGCCACCGGCTACTGTGTGACGAGCCGAAAACCATGGCGGAGCTCATGACGGTTGTGGACCCATACGCCACGGCGGATGCCGCCATGAAGAAGCCCCTCCGAGTAAACGCGGACGGCCGTCCGACTCCCACGGAGCCGGCTCGCGACCGACCAAGCAATCCGGCTGGAGAAACCGGATCCTCCAAGCGCCACGGCAACGACAACCGGTCCCATGGGGACCGCCAGGCCGGACAACAGAAGCCTCGCTACCACGCGCGGCAGGTCAATGCTGTGGAGGGCGCGCCCGATGCGCCGGCTAATGAGGCAAGGAGGCAGAAGCCACGGCTCACCTTCGACCAGATGTTCGATGGCCCGTGCAAGTGGCATAGCGGTCCCTTCAAGCCGGCTACGCACACCACCCGGAACTGCAGCTGGACCCGCCAGCTAAAGGACCAGGGCAACCAGCCTCATCCCCGCCTCCCCCACCGGGTGGACCTCCACCACCGGCGAGGGGAGCCGGCAATGATGGTAACGGCGGCAACAACAATAACGGCTACCCCCAGCCGCACGCCGCCTACCACATCTTCGAGGCAGAGCAGGACGACAAGCACAGCCGTAGGCGACGCTCCAAGGAGGTCAATGCCATCGTCTCTCCGGTCCCCCAGTACCTGAACTGGTCGGAAACCCCCATCACCTGGAGCCGGGCGGATCAGCCTGAGCATCTACCGACTCCCGGGGGCTACGCCATGGTGCTCGACCCTCTCATCGTCTCCAACGCGCGCACCTGCCGATTCTCGCGTGTCCTCATCGACGGAGGCAGCAGCCTCAACCTCCTCTACTAGTCCTCGCTGGAGAAGCTGGGCATTCGCGAAAGCGACCTGTGCCCGACTACCACGACGTTCCACGGCGTACTGCCGGGGCCAGCCTGCGCCCCGCTGGGGAAAATCCAGCTAGACGTCATCTTGGGGACCAAGGAGAACTTCCGCCGCGAACCAATCTGGTTCGAGGTGGTAAATCTGACGAGCTCCTACCACGCTCTCCTCAGGCGCCCCGCCCTCGCCAAGTTCATGGCCATCCCCCACTACGCCTACCTCAAGACGAAGATGCCGGGCCCCCACGGCGTGATCACCATCGCCGGCTGCTTCAGGTGGTCGATGGAGTGCGCTTCAGCCGGTTCCAAACTGGCAGAGGCCCTCATCATAGCCGAGGAGAAGCGCGTGATCATGCGCAATGTGGCCATGGCCCAGCAGGACATTCCGGCTAGCAGCAAGCCTGCTGGAGAAGGAGCCTTCCAGCCGGCAAAGGAGACGAAGAGGATCCCGCTTGACCCCTCTGATCCGACTAAGTTCGTCACCATTGGCGCCGGCTTGGACAGCAAATAGGAAGGCGCGCTCGTCGACTTCCTCCTTGAGAATCGAGACATCTTCGCGTGGTCCCCCAAGGACATGCCGGGTGTGCCGAGGGAGTTCACCGAGCACTCGCTTCACGTGCGTCCGGATGCCAAGCCGGTCAAGCAACCTCTATGCCAGTTTGCAGAGGAGAAGAGAAAGATAATCGGTGACGAGATCACCCAGCTCCTTGTAGTCGGGTTCATCATGGAAGTGTACCACCCGGACTGGTTGGCGAACCCAGTCCTGGTGCTGAAGAAGAACAAGACCTGGCGCATGTGTATCGACTACACCAGCCTGAACAAGGCGTGCCCGAAAGACCCCTTCGCCTTGCCCCGTATCGATCAA
The DNA here is from genome assembly GCA_910589775.1 of Avena eriantha. Classification (NCBI taxonomy): domain Eukaryota; kingdom Viridiplantae; phylum Streptophyta; class Magnoliopsida; order Poales; family Poaceae; genus Avena; species Avena eriantha. Next base: position 436,404,847 of record OU342745.1, on the reverse strand, counting down.
GTCATCGATTCCACGGCCGGTTGTGATTTGTTGTCTTTTTTAGATTGTTATTCCGGGTACAATCAGATCCAGCTAAACCCAACTGATCAGATTAAGACATCATTTATCACCCCCTATGGGGCTTTCTGCTATGTAACCATGCCTTTCGGCCTAAAGAATGCAGGTGCCACCTATCAGCGATGTATGCAGAAATGCTTGCACTCGCAGATAGGCCGAAACGTGCACGCTTACGTGGATGACGTGGTCATCAAGACCAAGGAGAAGCGCACCCTCCTCGAGGACCTGGGAGAAACATTTGGTAACCTCCGCCAGTACCAGATGAAGCTGAACCTAGAGAAGTGCGTCTTCAGAGTGCCGTTCGGCCAGCTACTCGGTTTCCTCGTATCACAATGAGGTATCGAGGAGAATCTGGAGAAGATCGCGGCCATCGAAAGGATGCAGCCGCCCAGGAACCTGCTTGGAGTCCAGAAGTTCACCGGATGCCTGGCTTCCCTCAGTCGCTTCGTCAGCCGGCTGGGGGAGAAGGCACTCCCGTTATACCAGCTGATGAAGAAGACGGACAAGTTCTCCTGGACTTCGCAAGCCGACACCGCGTTTCACGACCTCAAGCGCATGCTATCCACAACACCGGTTCTAGCCACGCCGGCTAGCAAGGAGCCGATGTTGCTCTATATAGCAGCCATCAGCCGGGTCGTCAGCGTCGTCCTGGTGGTGGAGCGCCCCGAGGAAGGCAAGGCTCAGCCAGTTCAGAGACCCGTCTACTACCTCAGCGAGGTTCTCTCCCTCTCCAAGCAGAACTACCCCCACTACTAGAAGATGTGCTACGGCGTGTACCTGGCATGCAAGATGCTCAAGCACTACTTCCAGGAGCACCCGATTAAGGTCGTGTGCACTGCACCCCTTTCGGAAATCATTGGCAACAAGGACGTCACCGGCCGAGTCGCCAAGTGGGCCATCGAGCTTGCCGCCTACTCCATCCAGTACGAGCCTCGGCTCACGATCAAGTCGCAGGCGTTGGCGGACTTCCTCGTCGACTGGGCCGAGACCTAGTATCTCCCACCGGTTCCGGATTCGGACCATTGGCGGATGCACTTCGACGGGTCGAAGATGCTCGGGGGCTTGGGAGCCGGCATCGTGCTCACCTCGCCTAAAGGAGACCGGCTGGAATACGTGCTGCAGATCCACTTCAAGGCCTCCAACAACGTAGCTGAATACGAGGCACTGGCGCACGGGCTCCGGCTGGCCAAGGAGATCGGTGTCAACCGGATCCTGTGCTTCGGCGACTCAGACTTGGTGGTGCAACAGGTATCCGGAGAATGGGACGCCAGAGATGAAAACATGGCTCTCTACCGGTTCCACATCCAGAACCTCAGCGCCTCCTTCGATGGGTGTGAATTTCACCACATCCCCCGCGTCAACAACGAGGCAGCTGATGGGCTCTCCAAGATCGGATCCACCAGGCATGCCATCCCACCAGGGGTCTTCCTGGAGCACCTGCGCAAGCCATCCATCAACCCGTTGCCAGAATCAGACTCCATAGTATGGGCAGGAAGCATTCCGGCTAACGGAACAGCGGAAGCGGAGCCGGCAGAACCGCCGAAGAAGAAGACCTGCACCAATTCTGGCCAGGCAGTGCCTTCCGGCTCGAAAGACCCGGGGGCTGCCGGTTCTCCTAGTGGCTCGGAGGCTGCCGTTCCGGGTACGCCACCCGGACGACCCCCCGACACCTGTCAGCCGGAGGACACGAGCGTCCTCGTCATCCGGGAAGTGCCATCCTGGGCACAGCCCTTCATGAGCTACATCGCCGATGGAGAACTTCCGGACGACGAGGTGGAGGCCAGGCAAATCCGGCGCCGCGCGCACACGTACACCATCATAAACGGCGAGCTGTACAAGCGCAGCGTATCCGGTATCTTCCAAAGATGTGTTGATGTGGACACGGGCTACCGGCTACTCAAGGATATCCACTAGGGCGAGTGCGGGCACCACGCTTCGTCAAGGGCGATAGTCACCAAGGCATTCCGCCATGGTTTCTATTGGCCCACCGCCCTCGAGGACGCTAAGCAGCTGGTCCGCGCGTGCAATGGGTGCCAGCGCTTCGGGCAGCTCAGGCACATGCCAGCTTCGGTACTCAAGACCATACCGATCACCTGGCCCTTCATGGTTTGGGGCCTCGACATGGGTGCTTCAAGCGAGCACGCGCGGGCATGACCCACCTGCTGGTGGCGGTGGGCAAGTTCACAAAGTGGATCGAGGCCAAGCCTATCCGGAAGCTGGATGGAGCGACGGTTGTTACCTTCTTCGCCGACATCATCAACCGCTTCGGCTACCCCAACAGCATCATCACCGACAATGGCACGAACTTCGCCAAGGGGGCCTTCGCCCGGTTCTGCAGCAACAAGGGCATACGACTGGACCTTGCCTCCGTCGCGCACCCGCAATCCAACGGGCAAGTTGAAAGAGCAAACGGGTTGGTGCTAGCCGGCATCAAGCCACGTCTCATCGAGCCATTGGAGCGTTCACCCGAATGTTGGATCGAAGAACTTCCGGCTGTGTTGTGGAGCCTCCGCACCACGCCGAATAGGTCAACCGGCTACACGCCGTTCTTCCTGGTCTACGGATCGGAAGCCGTCCTCTCCGCCGACATCGAGTTCGACTCCCCTTGCAAGCTCCTCTACAAAGAAAAAGCCAACCAGGTGGCGCGGGAGGACGGAGTGGACCTCCTGGAGGAGGCCCGCGAGCTGGCCCTGTCCAGATCAGCCCTGTACTAGCAGCGACTACGTCGCTACCATTCAAGCCGGATCCGCCCAATCGCATTCCGCGAGGGTGACCTGGTTCTCCGGTTGGTGCAAGACACGAAGGGCATGCACAAGTTAGCGCCACCCTAGGAGGGGCCCTTCATCATCAGCCGTGCGCTGCCCAACGACTCCTACTACCTCATCAACGCGCAACAGCCGCGCAAGAACAAGATGGACAAATCAGACGAGGAGACCGAGCGCCCCCGGAACGCGGCCCTACTGCGCCCGTTTTACACCTAGTCGCCAGGCAGTGTATGTATCCCGAAAACCCTATGAATGAAAAATGCGGACCCCTACGAGAATCTCGGGGGCTCCTCGCTAGAAATGTGTGTACACCTGTTTTTCGGTTCAAATTTTCCGGCTCCGGCAACCTCTACCCAGGGGCTTGCCGGCTGGCTCGGCCTGCTAAGTCAACAAACCGGCTGAGTACTGTGTGACGATGTCAGAGGCCCACTCTTCGTCTCAGCTACAGACCGCAACCCGGCTGTCCGGCTAGCAAGAGCAAAAGCCCGAGGCATCCCACACGAAAAACGGGGAGGAGATGCGACAGATCGGGCGTCCCGGCCCTGCAACTAGCTCGAACCAGTTCGGCTGCTAAGCCGTTAGTACCGTGCGTAAGGTACTGTCAGCTCCCTTCGATTCCGGCTGCAGACCGCGACTCGGCTGCCCGGCAAGGACGCAGTGAAAACAGCAGAGCACACGGGAAAACGACTAAGTGTCTAGAAAGGGACAAGCTAGTTTTTGAAAAAAACAAGCCGTTTTCCGGCTACAATTTGGCAGACTAACCTACTAACCTATGTGGACATGTGTGTATGCGTATGTACATTTTGTCCGACTACCTAGAGTCGGAATTCAGGAGAAGGAAAGAAGATTCGAAGTCCTTGCCTTCATCAAGCGCTCCGAATCTCGGGGGCTACACCCACTTGGTGCGCTCGCGCGCCCCCAGTGGAATCTTGTAGTTCCCGACCGGCTAAAGGCGTTTAGCCGGCCGTCCGGAGCCCAGGTGAGGGCAAGGGCTGGAGCAAAAGAAGACAAGGAAGATTCGAAGCACCTGGCTACGCCAGCTACTCCGAATCTCGGGGGCTACACCCAGTGGGTGCGCTCGCGCGCCCCCACTGGAATGTTAGTTCCCCCGGCTGAAGGTGTTCAGCCAGCGAAAGCAACCGACTGAGATGAGTCTAGTCGGATAAAGATAGAAGAATTGGGAAAGAAGGTGCAGTTCCCCCAGCTAAAGGTGTGTAGCCGGGCGAAGTAAGCCGGATAAAGTTAACCGGCGAAGTATTGAAAGAAAATTCGAAGCGCACAAGTTGAAGGAAATCCAAGCAAGGTCAATATTAAAAAATAGAAAGGAGGCGAAGCTCCCATAAGTTACCCGGCATCAGAGACAACCGGTACAGACAGACAAAGTTTCACACGTAACTGAAGCAAGACAAATACACCCGGCATTCCGGGGCAATAACTAGATGGCAGGACCCTTGCCGCGAGGGAGATCTTGGCCAGCAGAAGCTTCAGGCGGCGGAGGAGACGCGGAGCTGGACCCGGTTCCGGCGCTGGCAGGCGGTGGCATCGGGCCCTCTGCATCAGGAGTACCAACGGACTGCGAGTCGGTGAGCACCTTGTCGGGATCCACGTAATCGGCGATCTTGATGGCGGATCCGCGGAGGTCCGGATGGGCCTAGCGGATGGCGGCAAGATCGGCTCCGGCACGGAAGCCACCGTCAATCTTTTCGACGCGGGCGTCCTTGTACCAAGAGAGCATGAGGGCCAGAGCCATCTCCGCTCCGGCCCGCGCCGCCAAGTCTCGCAGCCGACACCTCCCCCACCTTCGCAGCTAGCTGCGCCATCGTCTCCGGAACCGGAGCCTCTGGCCACACGAAGAAGAAGACGTCCCGTGCCGCCTGACGAAGCTTGGTAGCTTCCTCTCCAAGGAGAACGACGAGCTCCTGGGCCGTCGGCTGTGCTTCCGGCCAGTTCTCCTGCAGCCGGTTGTAGGCCAGCAGGTCTATGCCGGGGTAAAAGGCTGTGAGAAAAGAGGATTCAGATCCGGCTACTGGATTCGGAAAGAAAGAAAGACGGGAAAAGGACTCACCCTTGGCAGTGTGGCCGACCTGCATCAGCTCCTCCACCAGCGCCTTCTCCTTGGTCGCTAGCCGTTTGATCTCCTTCTCTTGGTCCTTGTTCTGGGCCTCGAGAAGGGAGAAGGCTTCGGCCCGGCTAGCGAGCGAGGCATCGCGCTCCTTGATGGTGGCCTCCAGACCGTCCACCCTCGTGTGCCAATCCTTGTTCTGCAGCCGCAGAGTAGAATTGGACTTGCTCAGCCGGTCGTTTGCTTTCTTCAAGCGATCGATCTCGTGCTGAGCGCACACGAGGATGGCTGCAACAAAACCGGCTATCAGTACAAAAAAAGGGCAAGCCGGGGGAAGCGAACTTACTCTGGGAAGTCCCGTTGGCGGCAACAAGCTTCTGCTCCAATGTCCGGTTCCCGCCGGCTGTGGCCTCCAGCAGCCGGATCTCCTTCACCGCCAGCTTGAGCGTGGCGGCAAGGTCCGACAGCGAGGCGGTGGAGGAAGCGTCGTCGTCCACGGTGTTGACGGCCAAGGACTCCTTCGCCGCGACCACCGCTGTCCGCCATTCCTCCCCAGGCTCCTCGTCGGAGTTGTCCTCGCCAACGATAACGAGCTCCTTGTCGGCAGCCCCCCGCGCGCCCACGGAGGAGCCTTCCGGCTGGGGGGACTCGACTTCCGGCTGGGCGGAGGTGGTCGGCTCAGCCCGAGGGGGAGGCGAAGGCTGTGCCTCATAAGAAGGAGGGGTGCTGGTCGGCGCAGTCGGGGCACGGGGCGGCGACCCGGCCGGCGCACGTGCCGGGCTCGCGGCTCCAAAGGAGACCAGCGTGCTAAAAAGAAAGAGGAGAAGACAAGAGCAAAACAAAACAAAGTCAGAAAAAGGGCAAATAGGCAGAAAGCACCGAAAGAAAAAGTGGAGGGGGGAAGCAGCATACCCCGACACAACTAGGGGCGGCCCTTTCTTCCGGCCGAGACGGCTTGGCGGCAAGGCGCCGGACCGGCTCCTCTTGGGAGCCGGCTCCTCCGTCGCAGGGCAGCGGGAGCCGGAACGGCTGGAGCCGCTCCCACTTGCCTCGCCATCCATCGCAAAGCGCGTCGCCGGGTCCATGGCCGGCGCGGCCTCCTCCTCGTGCACCTCCGCGTGCGGGTCGGCTGCCGGCTCATCATTCCGACTAGGGAAGGCATCGCCGTCCCCATCCGATTCCTCGCCGGACCGCCGAGCGCGCGGCTCGGGCAAGTCGGATGCGAATTCCTCGAGGGGAGCCTCGCCCTCCTCGCGGATGATGCAAGGGAACATCTGCAGAATACAAGAGATCAGCCAAACGAAAACAAGGAACAAGTACAAGAAACACCAAAAGAGCACCCGGTTAGAAGAGCTTACCCGGGGCGCGCGGTTCTCTCGAGTATAAGGCGCCAGACTGAACTTCCAGTTCTCCGGAAGCCGTTCCTTGGTGATCGTCCACACCCACTCCTTCAGGTTGTGGTAGCGGGGATCGCGGCGCGACAGCCGGGTCGGGTCCAGCCGGCCGGAGTAGTAGCACATCTTGTGTTCTCGCTGCTGCAACGGCATCATCAGCCGGGACATCCAGCTGAGAGTGACGTCCAGGCCGGTCAGCCGGCAGTGGACGAGAGAGCGCACGCGCTTCAGCAACTCATCCGTCTCCGCCTTGTCGCCGTGGAACTTCAAGTCCCACTTCTGCTGGCTGGACTCGACGTCCTGGAAGGCCGGAAGGTTGATCCGGTCGACGTTGGTGAGGTTCTTCACGTAGAAGTACGACTGCTGCCACAGTCGTACCGTATCGTGAAGAAGGAATTTGGGGTAGCTGGTCTACGAGCGGGAGTAGATGGAGGCACCGCCGCAGACGACTAGTGGCCCCTGGGTGAATTGCACCTGTGGCCGGACTTGGAAGAGCCGGCAGAAGAGCCCGATATCCGGCTGGATCCTGAGGTAACTCTCGCAGAAAGCCACGAAGTGCGCCAACGTCCCGATTGCGTTGGCACCGAGGTGGTGGCGGCGGAGATCGAAGAAAGCAAGAAATGTCAAGAGGAACGGGTTCACCGGAAGGGCGAACCCGCGTGCCAAGTGGGAGAGGAAGATGGCGTGCTCTCCCTCCGCCGAATGCGGCGACACCTCCCCCGCTGGCGTCAACCGCACCGCCACCTCCTCCGCTGGCGGGAGGACGCGGGTGGCGCGGTACTTCGCGATTTGGTCTTCGGTGACGGCGGAGCCGCACCAGGTCCCGCGGTCGGCGGCCATTTCCGGTTGATGAGGGGGAGCGGCGACGGAAGGGTGGCGGTGGCCCGTAACGTCGACGACGGCGAGCGGGCGGTGCAGAGGGCAAAAGCGCAGAAGCAGGAGCACGCGAGGGAGAAGGAAACTGCAGCAGGGGAGTGAAGGAAAGAAAGTGCCTCCCCCCGCGGCATCCCTTTAAAGGACCGGAAGGGCAACCGTTGACGGGGCACGTGGCGCGCATCCGGGCAACCCACACCCCAACTGCCGCCTAGATCTTGTGTGCCAGGGCAGGATGCGCAGAAGATCCTAGAGCGAGAACCGAAGCGTCGGACAACAGTTTCCCGAGGCGACGTGCGACGGGACGTTACGGTGCCCGCCGCAGAGCAATGATGGCGCGTGTGCGCGTGGCCGGCGTCAGCACTGACGTCACGGGTAGCGCAACCGCCAGGCTCAGCCGGACCAAAATTCAAAAGCAAGAGGAAGCGCGCGCACATTTCGCCTAAGGGCGGAATCCACATGCGCTCGGGGGCTAGTGTCAGGGGGATGATCCCCAGGTACCCCAACCGAATAAGAAACAAGACAGTCGGATCACGTCCGGCTGACTAGATGCAGCCGGACAGGGCAAGACAGGCCGGCTATCCCCCCGGTAGCCGGATCAGCAAGAGGCAGCCGGATACGGCGACGTAGCCGGACCCAATCAGTGAGACAGGACGACGTGCGTATCAGTGCACGGTACGCCCTGTACGGTGACGAGACTGGCAACCACCCGGCCATACCGAAGACTTTGCGTGGATGACGCATGAACAGTGGCCTGTGCTGACGATAGGCTCGCACGGCGTTCACTGTGCCTACGACAGCCATACCGCTCGTACTCCGATAAGACATGCCATACTGGGTACTGTAGATGACTAGCCGGCTGGGACCCGCCTGTGGGGCCCGCCAGTCGGACTAGCCAGTGAGACCTTTGCCTCTCTCCCTATATAAGGAGAGGCAAGGCCTTAGTAGAAATGGTTGGTCATACAGCATTCAAGGCAGTAGCTAGCGTATACAGCTCGAGGAGCACTTGTAGTTCGAGTATTCCATATAGTCAGATCCGGCAGGAGTAGGGGCTTTACCTCACCACGAGGGCCCTGAACCTGGGTACTTCTTGCGTCCCGCTACGCTCGCTTGTATCCAATCTCGCCTGCGGACGCCGTCGATAGCTTCCCTGCTAGTCCACACACCTCTATCTAACCTCCTCAGGTACTGCCGTTCCCAATACAACGACATGAAGAGACGTGCAGCCCTAGTGGGATCAATTCCTACTGCATCCCGTGAATCAAACGCATCTGGAAGGAAAAGATCCATAGAAACCATACAAATCCTGAGGGAATCCTTCAAATCAAAGGAGGCCTAAGAGAAGATGAAAAGCGACTTTACCACAAACAGATAATCCAAAGATGCGACACAGAACCATATTGTTGAAATAGTAATACCAAAAAGCGTGCAAAATCTAGCTGTTAGACACGTAGTAACATATTTTGGTATACTTTGGGGAATCGCAGGGCACTGCGGTGTTGCGTGGCCTGGCGCACGTCTGCCGTGTCTCAGCGGCGTCGGTGGCGGCGACCTCGACGCCACGGTAGAGCACCTCCACGAACATGCCGGGGTCGATGCAGGCCATGGAGCCGTGGCTCCGCGAGGCGACGCAGAGGCTGAGGTTGAAGTTGAGACCACCGGTGTTGTGTTCTACTCCCTCTGTTTAGAAATATAAGATGTTTTAGGATGTTTTAGGTTAGTGAAGCTAATGTATATAGAAATCTTTTAGTTTATAGGTTTAAATGAATCTAGACACTAAAAGGTGTCTAGATATATTTTCTTTACAAACCTAAAACATCTTATATTTCTAAACGAAGGGAGTAGGACCGAGGCTGAGTCTATGGCGATGGAGTAATGCGGGTCGACCCGGTAGTACATAACCGGGACGATGATGCACACAACGGTGGCGGTGCTGATGAGGAGCCCGACCAAGAAAATCTTGTCGACCTTGAACTTCTTGTCCTGTATCTCGGCAACTCCCTGGGGTGTCTGCCTCTCGATGTTCATGTTTTGTTTGACGATCTAGCTTTGGCCTTTCCGCCTCGTTGGGTGGTCCTACCCTATATATATATATATATATATATATATATATATATATATATATATATATATATATAGATAGATAGATAGATATATGCAGCCCCGGCTATGTTATGGAATCTGAGGAAATTTTTGCCGAATATATATTGAAGGAAGCTGATTTTTGGAAAACCGAGTTTTTTACTATAGCGCAATGCAATGGGTAACATACATCGAGAGTTAATAGCATAAAACCACCATAATTTACTGATTGATATCACTTTATGTTTTGCGTACCAAAATCTACCACATTTTTTTGAGGTTGTCTCAAAAAACACCAATTCGCCTCTAAACACGAATTGACACCCAATCTGACAGCCCGGGCCCATTGACAGAGGTGATATGGCACCACAGAGCGTGGGACCCACTTGTTAGCCAACATTAACTAATAAAAAAATCCAAAAAATGGGAGGTCGTCTCCTTTCTTTGATTCCCAGCAAGGCCACCGCCGTGAACCATGGCGCATGGCCGGCTGCCTCTCCGCCCCGTCCTTGCGGCCGCAAGCCATGGCCTAGCCGGCCGCCCCTCCTCCCCGTCCCCGCCGTCGCAAGCCATGGCCTGGCCGACCGTCCTCTAGTCCTCTTCCCCATCCCCGCCGTGGCGGCGGCGGCCTCAATACGACGCTGCCCCGTCCAGCCACCGCCCCTGCCCCTACCTACGCCCTTCTTCGCGAGCTCTGCCTAGGAGTGACGCGGGCGAGCAAGCTCTGCCTAGGGGCGGGGCGGGCGAGCGAGCTCCGCCCAGTCCCCATGCCCGCCGCCGCGCCGACGACCTCAATACGGCGCCACCCTATCCAGTCTCGTCGCTGCCCCTGCCCCTGCCTACGCCCCTCTTCGCAATCTCAACGTAGGAGTGAGGCGGGCAAGCGAGCTCTGCCTGGGGGCGGTGCCGGCGAGCGAGCTCCGCCCAGTCCCCATGCCCGCCGCCACGCTAGGGCCCCCTCCTCCCAGCCTGGTCTAGCCACCGCCGCTCGCCGCCGTTGCCAACCTCCCCCGACCTCCTTGTCACCAGCGACGCGGCCGACGTTAGGCGGCGCGGTGGCCTGGAGACATTTTTTATATATAATTTTGATTTTACGTCAAATATTTAAATATTTGTATCTTAGGAAATTGCTCAGATTTTGCCACATCAGCCTATAGGTGGGTCCCACTAGTCATAATTGCTGTCAATTCCCAATCAATGTCTGATTAGTGATGAATTGGTGTTTTTTGAGACAACCTCAAAAAAATGTGGTAGATTTTGGTATGCAAAACATAAAGTGGTACCATTCAGTAAATTTGACTACAATTGTGGTGGTTTTATGCTATTAACTCTATATATCGACTATAGGAAGCAAATGTGATTTAATTGGAAACTGATGATTTCTTGGGACGGACGTGAATAACGGGAAATTGATTCTTTACAAAACTGATTTTCGGAAGTTGATTTTTTGAGGGCGTGAATAACTCATTCTTAGGAAACTATTTTGTTTACACAAATACACTCCTACTGTGTCGTCTTCTGTTTTATAAAAGCGAGAACATTTTTAGGAAACAGAATAACATAAAAGATGATTTTTTTTGCGAAATTTCACCGAGCTATTAATAATCATCAAGAGCAGTTTAAATGCTGGATGGAAGAAAACACCAATCTAATATTATATGAGACTAGCCAAATGCCCGTGCGTTGCTACGAGACGATGATAGAAAACACGAAAATTTGATTGAATGCCGTTCCTTTTTATGCCACGAGTCACTATGGGAAAGAAGTTTTTTGCCGTGTGGGCAGACCCACACGACAAAGGGAACCTGGAACACGGCAACAACTTTGCCGTGTGTATACAGACGGCAAATGCCACACGGCAGAGTAAGCGACGGCAAACGCCCTTTGCCGTGTGTACTGCGAATAATACACGGCAAAGCCTTTGTCTTATGTCTTATACATAGACACGGCACAGTAAAGTGACTTGACGCTTCCGTCCGTCTAACGGAGCTAGCGAGTGCCTTGACAGGACGCGTTGCCGTGTGTCGTGTGGTTACCGTGTAGGCAGACTTTATCGTGTGCCAGATGGGAGAGAAATCTCAGCAAAGTCGCCCCCTTTGCCGTGTGCCTATGGGCAGACCCACACGGCAATGTCCCACCTTTGCCGTGTGCCCGTGGGAAGTGCAACACGGCAACACAGCCCCCTTTGCCGTGTGTCACTCCTAGACGGCACACGGCAAAGGCCATTCGAGCTAACCCAGCATCGACCATTCGGCAAAGTGACCATTTGGCACTTTGTCGTCTGTATACACACGACACATGCCCTTTTATTTCTCTTATTTATTTATTTTTTGTACATCCCTGCATTTGAAACAACAATTGATATATGATAGCAAATATATGATCCAAACAAGCAAATATGCTCCAAGCAAACATACACATGATCCAAACATATGATCCAAGCACTCATACACATCACAAATTTGATCCAAGCATTCATACACTTCACAAATTTGATCCACATGATCCAATCAAACATTCAACTACATCATATCGTAAACTCGGCAACAAGATGTTCATAGACGGCGAAGGTCGATGTCCTTGATGCACTCGATGGTCACCACATATCCACATCCTACACGGTCGAAAGCAAAATAGTGAGATTCGCATGACAAATTGCATGGCTAAATTTGCACAAGTGTAGTAGTGGTAATGTAGCAACATAGAAATATACAACTTGGCAATGGCATACAAAACTAGTATTGATCAACTTTCAAGACAAGTGGATGGAAATGACAATTACATGTGATTTTGACAAGTCTCGTGGCAAGTTGATGAAAATGACAAGTAAATTTTGACAACTTTCATGGCAAGGCTAAATTTTCTACAAGTCTCATGGCATGGCTAAATTTTCTACAAGTGTGATGGCATGGCTAAATTTGAAAAGTGTAGGAGAACTAACCGTGATGCACACATGATGAACACAACCTCAAAGCCCTCCTACAAGGTCAAAAGCACAATCATGAAACTCTCACAATCGATTTCGAAGTGTATCGAGTACCGATATCGAGTGATGCACAAGGTCAAGTGTAGGAGAACTAACCTGGATGTGGCATCCTGCTAAAATCACTACCAGAAAATCGCTCGAATTGTCTACTACTTTGTGCATCATCATGACATCATCATGCATGATTGTTCATAAAAGTACTTTGCAAAACCCTATTTTGTTTCCTAATTAGTCCTCCTTTAATTTCAAATCATAAAACCAGGTCTTCCTGGATACTTTAGTTATCTAAAAACTATTTATAAAAATATTTTAAAAGTTAAATAAAAATAAAATATTTTTAGTGGGGGAGGCAGCCACCGGCCAGGCCCAACCGGTAGCCACCTACCACCCCACCCTGCTTAACCAAACCCTAAAACCATCCCTACCCTAACCACCCATAGCCGCCGCACTCACCTCGCGCGCAGCCGCAACACTCCTCACGCCACGCCCCACCCCCTGCCACATCCCCACTCCTTATGCCACCTGCACACCCCGCGAGCCTGGCCCCACCACGACCCGCCTCTCTGTCCTCGCCTCTCGAGCGACGCGCCCACCCTCGCGATCCCCATCCCACCAACCGCTAGGCCGATCCCCAGATCCCGGGCCGAGCCCCGCCGCCGCCCTACACCGCGCGCCTCGCCGCCCCTCCCCGTGCTCGGCTCCGGCCGCCGGCCTCGTCCTCCTCCTCCCCGTTTCGCCGGTCTCCGTCTCCCGCTCGCCCCGGCCACACGCGCGGTGCTGCCTCGCCATCCTCCTCCTGTCTGCGTCGCTCGCCGTCGAGCACTTCCCCATCGTCGGCATTGCCGACCTCTATCTGCACGGCTCTTGGCCGCCTTCCGCCACCGCCTCCCTGAGCTCCTGCCACCCGCGTCACCGGAGCCCGCCTGTACAACCCCAACTCCGTCGCCTAAGCACCTTCCTCCTCCTTGCTGGAGCCGCTCTGCCGTGGTCCTCCACCCCGTGTCACCCTCGCCGGAGCACGAGCTCCTCCCCTCGGAGCCGCCCCTGCAGAGAAGTGCACTCGCCACCGCCCTGTCAGCGCCCGTCCCTTCCGTCCACGGTGCCTGCGGCCGCCCGAGCTCACCCTTGGTCGCCGCCGCCTCCTCACCTGGGCCCCGCCTCCGTCTGCAATCTGTGTCCTCGCGGGTGCCTCCTCGTCGACCGCCGCCCCTCTGTTCAAGTGCCGCCGCCCCTCCTTGCGAGCACCGACGCCTCCGCACGTCCTCGACCGCCGCTGCTGGACACAGTTAGGCTGCATGCATGTCGTCATTCTTGTGGGTGTACGATCTTTCGCGTTTGTTTCCCTGCAGTACCTCAGGACAATCGTCTACAGAAGTGTTGCTGCCGTGCGCCCCAACCGTAGATGAAACGATAATTCCAACCTTGTGCTACTCGAAGAACCACCAACAAGATCAGCCACCCTTGGACCCCAAGATCTACATCCCGGATCATCAAGACCGTATCCAAAGATCACCTACACGGAACGTCAAGGCGAGCCACCCGAAGACCATAGACCCGGAGAATCCCTGGATACCAAGACCGTCGACATGGGACCGAAGCCGAGGATTTTCGACCCGGAGCGCCAAGATCTCCATCGGAAACCGCAAGGCCTCTTTCTCGGAACCCGAAGGCCGCACATGCGACAAGATCTAATCCGTTGTCCAAGAATTCTTCCGCCGAGACCGAACCCCATCGACCCTTGCGAACACCAAGATTTTCGCCCCCATGTGTGACCCCTTTTTCCGAGATCCCTATTTTTTAAATGACATCTATCTTGTTGCATACTTAAATTATTCATGCATGCATACATATTTGGTGGGTCTGGGTTATTTCGTCAATTCATCTAATAATTAATATGGAGCCCATCTGCGGGATATTTTTGTCTTATTCGGGACTCCATTTAAATTGCCTAGCGAACCGATGCCATGATTCGCCTTGTTAATTCAACATTTAAATTGCGGGGGTTCTAAATAACTTGAACCGTTTAATTAATTGTCGGGACCCTGGTTCCGCTTAATACTGCCTAATTGCACTGCATCTGCATCATATCATAATCATGTCGGATCTTCTGCCGTAATATTAAATAGCGCAACGGTGTTTCTTTTAGTGCTTTGCTTCTTCACGGATTAGACCGATGAGTGGATGCGAGTATCGACAAGTTCTTCGGATATGAATCTCCGGCAGTGTTTCCCAGGCGAGCATCTCTCCCCTCCTTCTACCTATTTTGCATTTATAGTCTTTATTTCCTCCTGTTGATCTATTTCTATCCGTGTTGCGATGCTTTAGTTTCCGCACCCAGTTCTATCCCGTGCAGCCTCTATATTGCCATGGACACCTCCTATTACTTGTGTTTGGTAGATAGTTGGCCTTGCGAGTCGTAGTTGCTTGCTCAGGTGCGATCTCGTGTTGTCAAGTACCACAGTTGTTGGAAGGTTGGCAGATGCTTAACGGTGGAGATGCTTATTGGTGGAGATGATCATGACTTAAAAAAAAACTATTAAAATGCTAGATATAACTAATGCAGACGCATCGGTGGGCAATAGATGTTATTTGGTTCTTCCACGCTCACTTGTGTACCGTAGGACCCCGAGTACTTGATACCTGTTCCTTGATTTTTCGCACTATCCACATCCGGGAGGCCTTATGGACCCCCCTAAGCCAGAGCTTGATTCATTTCTATTTATTGGGGCCACAAACTAGTTTGGGGTTTTATTAATATCCTATACTTATGCCATGCTTTACTGCTTTATTTATGATTGTGCGTGGAGCACCTATACTGTTTAGGATCGCGGAGTGTTTTCGCGGTATCGACAAGCCTAGTCACACTTTCGGGTTCCCAGTCGTTTACAATCATTGACGCAAACCCTGGGTCCGTTCCGGAGCCGGCCAACTTCGTTGCGGGTAGCTTAGTGGGGTGGCCCCCTGAAATATTTTATGAATCCTGTGATTGCTTTGTCGTGAAAGCCTCGTTGGGTTTTGAGTTGGTTTTTCCGAGGTTGATCGAGTGTGTGTTGCTATTTGTGCACCCCTGCAGGGTAAAACTTTCTGAAAGCCGTGTCCGCGGTTATGGACGACTTGGAGCACAGTATCTCGATCATAGACAAGCATAACTAAAGTAGTGCTATAAATTTGACTTAATATGTGACTAGTAATCAGCTTCAACTATAATGGAATGGATAATAAAAATGCCAACAACTGGTGGATCGGTGGTGATCTGTGTCATACCACATCTTCCGAGTAAGTATTGCAACTCCAATGGAATGTGATAAAAGTGCCAACCACTGCTGGGTTTTGGGGATTCCTCAGGACTATTATATTTGACTAGTAAATGTTCCAACTACAACGGAATGGTGATTAACATTGCCCACTACTTATGCTATCCGGATGACTCCTAATATTTATATCTAATTAGTAAGTGTTACAACGATAACGGAACGAATAAAACTGCCAACTGTGTGAGTTCCTCGGTTTGACTTCCTCGTTTGGTCTCGAGGGGGAATACCAGGATGGGTTTGTTTGGTGTTAGCTTCAGGTGGGATCCGAATATGTCTTTCTTATCCCTCTCTGATAACCGCCAGTGATACCGAGTCTCTATAGGTTGTTTAGTGCCACTGCACTGCCGCTTCAACCCACCATACCTATGTAGGCGAGAGCCGCCGAATTCTAGCCTCGCCGTGTACTGGCCTCAGTACTGACGCTCCTCTTTTTCCTTTGCCTTTGTCGACACCCCTTTTGTTTAGTAGGTTTGAGATCGACGTCGTTAGCAGGGTTACCCTTCCGGCTTGGCCTGGGCAGGGTTATGGACGCCATTGGTTATTCTTCAAGGCTCTTAGCCCCATTTGCATCTTGTCCGTAGTCGGACGCTCTATCGTTTTCAAGGTGATTGGATCTTTGTATTAGACATCTGTATTCTTGACTCATGGAGTCGTGTTGTATATATCTGTTATGTGGGTCCCATCGAGCACTGTTGTGTAATGGTATTACTTCGTTTTTCCACCCGCACGAAAGTGCTTGGTGGGCGTCCTTAAATCGTTTCTATGCGGGTTTGGCGGAAAGGGCTAAAACTTGCATAGGGCCGATTCGAGGGTGTTACAGAGTGGTATCAGAGCTCAGCAGTTACGATACCCCACAAGTCCAGCCTGTAGGATAACCTAGCTAACGGCCGAAGTAGAGTGTCAAAACTATTTTGCCAAAATCGGTTGGATAGATCTGATTAGGTCTGTTTTACTACTTACCCCTCTGCTGTTCTCCTCTTACCTCTGCGTGTTTTGGATCTGTTCTCTTATCTTTTCTTCGAGTCCAAGAATTCTCATGGTTGGGTTTCCATCGTACCTTCAGGGTTCCGCTTCCTCCTTTGGTAACCGTGTTTCTACCTCCGGACTTCATGCTATCTGAGAAATCATTCATCTGTTGGACTTCTCTCTGTTCCTTCTTGTGCCTTCCGGTGTTTTCCGACGCGACGACATCATCTATGCCAGATCCGATGCAGAGTCTGCATCACTCCTTTATTTCCGAACCTCGCTTGTCGAGATCTTCAGTCTAATTCCGAGAGTTGGTTGCATAATTCACCTATTCGTGTGCAGAGTAATGGTTTGGGTGCGCGATGGACTGATCACCATCCGACTACTCTTATCATTCGCTTTTGTATATTGAATCAGTGGATCTAGCAATTTTACTCCGTCCACGGAAGCTAGAGGTGGCTTTATTTGTTGATACCTCTACCTTCGCCTTTGTTCTCGGAGTGTTCTCTCGACGATCACGGACAACGACCGCTTGTTAGTGGTGTCGTGAGGATCTACGCGAAGCGTGAAGATTCAGATCGCCGACCTTCTTCCCGGTACCATGAGGCGGATCTCGAGGGCGAGATCCATTGTTAGTGGTGTCGAATTGTGGTATCCCGCAAAAATCACTACCAGAAAATCGCTTGAATTGTCTACTACTTTGTGCATCATCATGACATCATCATGCATGATTGTTCATAAAAGTACTTTGCAAAACCCTATTTTGTTTCCTAATTAGTCCTCCTTTAATTTCAAATCATAAAACCAGGTCTTCCTGGATACTTTAGTTATCTAAAAACTATTTATAAAAATATTTTAAAAGTTAAATAAAAATAAATATTTTTAGTGGGGGAGGCAGCAACTGGCCAGGCCCAAAAGGCCCAACCGGTAGCCACCTACCACCCCACCCTGCTTAACCAGACCCTAAAACCATCCCTACCCTAACCACCCATAGCCGCCGCCGCACTCACCTCGCGCGCAGCCGCAACACTCCTCACGCCACGCCCCACCCCTGCCACATCCCCACTCCGTACGCCACCTGCACACCCCGCGAGCCCGGCCCCACCACGACCCGCCTCTCTGTCCTCGCCTCTCGAGCGACGCGCCCACCCTCGCGATCCCCATCCCACCAACCGCTAGGCCGATCCCTAGATCCCGGGCCGAGCCCCGCCGCCGCCCTCCACCGCGCGCCTCGCCGCCCCTCCCCGTGCTCGGCTCCGGCCGCCGCCAAGAGCTCTCCCGCCGCCGGCCTCGTCCTCCTCCTCCCCGTTTCGCCGGTCTCCGTCTCCCGCTCGCCCCGGCCACACGCGCGGTGCTGCCTCGCCGTCCTCCTCTTGTCTACGTCGCTCGCCGCCGAGCACTTCCCCATCGTCGGCCGTGCCGACCTCTGTCTGCACGGCTCCAGGCCGCCTTCCGCCACCGCCTCCCTGAGCTCCTGCCACCCGCGTCACCGGAGCCCGCCTGTACAACCCCAACTCCGTCGCCTAAGCACCTTCCTCCTCCTCGCCGGCGCCGCTCCGCCGTGGTACTCCACCCCGCGTCACCCTCGCCGGAGCTCGAGCTCCTCCCCTCAGAGCTGCTCCTGCAGAGAAGTGCACTCGCCACCGCCCTGTCAGCGCCCATCGCTTCCATCCACGGTGCCCGCGGCCGCCCGAGCTCACCCTTGGTCGCCGCCGCCTCCTCACCTGGGCCCCGCCTCCGTCTGCAATCCGCGTCCTCGCGGGTGCCTCCTCGTCGACCACCGCCCCTCTGTTCAAGTGCCGCCGCCCCTCCTTGCGAGCACCGACGCCTCCACGCATCCTCGACCGCCGCTGCTGGACACTGTTAGGGTGCATGCATGTCGTCATTCTTGTGGGTGTGAGATCTTTCACGTTTGTTTCCCTGCAGTACCTCAGGACAATCGTCTACAGAAGTGTTGCTGCCGTGCGCCCCAACCGTAGATGAAACGATAATTCCAACCTTGTGCTACTCGAAGAACCACCAACAAGATCAGCCACCCTTGGACCCCAAGATCTACATCCCGGATCATCAAGAACGTATCCGAAGATCGCCTACACGGAACGTCAAGGCGAGCCACCCGAAGACCACGGACCCGGAGAATCCCCGGATACCAAGACCGTCGACATGGGATCGAAGCCGAGGATTTTCGACCCGGAGCGCCAAGATCTCCATCGGAAACCGCAAGGCCTCTTTCCCGGAACCCGAAGGCCGCGCATGCGACAAGATCTACTCCGTTGTCCGAGAACGCTTCCGCCGAGACCGAACCCCATCGACCCTTGCGAACACCAAGATCTTCGCCCCCATGTGTGACCCCTTTTTCCGAGATCCCTATTTTATAAATGACATCTATCTTGTTGCATACTTAAATTATTCATGCATGCATACATATTTGGTGGGTCTGGGTTATTTCGTCGATTCATCTAATAATTAATATGGAGCCCATCTGCGGGATATTTTTGTCTTATTCGGGACTCCATTTAAATTGCCTAGCGAACCGATGCCATGATTCGCCTTGTTAATTCAACATTTAAATTGCGGGGGTTCTAAATAACTTGAACCGTTTAATTAATTGTCGAGACCCCGGTTCCGCTTAATACTGCATAATTGCACCGCATCTGCATCATATCATAATCATGCCGGATCTTCTGCCGTAATATTAAATAGCGCATCCGGTGTTTCTTTTAGTGCTTTGCTTCTTCACGGATTAGACCGATGAGTGGATGCGAGTATCGACAAGTTCTTCGGATATGAATCTCCGGCAGTGTTTCCCAGGCGAGCATCTCTCCCCTCCTTCTACCTATTTTGCATTTATAGTCTTTATTTCCTCCTGTTGATCTATTGCTATCCGTGTCGCGATGCTTTAGTTTCCGCACCCAGTTCTATCTCGTGCAGCCTCTATATTGCCATGGACACCTCCTATTACCTGTGTTTGGTAGATAGCTGGCCTTGCGAGTCGTAGTTGCTTGCTCAGGTGCGATCTCGTGTTGTCAAGTACCACAGTTGTTGGAAGGTTGGCAGATGCTTAATGGTGGAGATGCTTATTGGTGGAGATGATCATGACTTAAAACACAACTATTAAAATGCTAGATATAACTAATGTAGAAGAATCGGTGGGCAATAGATGTTATTTGGTTCATCCACGCTCACTTGTGTCCCGTAGGACCCCGAGTACTTGATACCTGTTCCTTGATTTTTCGCACTATCCACATCCGGGAGGCCTTATGGACCCCCCCTGAGCCAGAGCTTGATTCATTTCTATTTCTTGGTGCCACAAACTAGTTTGGGGTTTTATTACTATCCTGTACTTATGCCATGCTTTACTGCTTTATTTACGATTGTGCGTGGAGCACCTGTACTGTTTAGGATCGCGGAGTGTTTTCGCGGTATCGACAAGCCCAGTCACACTTTCGGGTTCCCAGTCGTTTACATCCATTGACGCAAACCCTGGGTCCGTTCCGGAGCCGGCCAACTTTGTTACGGGTAGCTTAGTGGGGTGGCCCCCTGAAATATTTTATGAATCCTGTGATTGCTTTGTCGTGAAAGCCTCGTTGGGTTTTGAGTTGGTTTTTCCGAGGTTGATCGAGTGTGTGTTGCTATTTGTGCACCCCTGCGGGGTAAAACTTTCTGAAAGCCGTGTCCGCGGTTATGGACGACTTGGAGCACAGTATCTCGATCATAGACAAGCATAACTAAAGTAGTGCTATAAATTTGACTTAATATGTGACTAGTAATCAGCTTCAACTATAACGGAATGGATAATAAAAATGCCAACAACTGGTGGATCGGTGGTGATCTGTGTCATACTACATCTGCCTAGTAAGTATTGCAACTCCAATGGAATGTGATAAAAGTGCCAACCACTGCTGGGTTTTGGGGATTCCTCAGGACTATTATATCTGACTAGTAAATGTTCCAACTACAACGGAATGGTGATTAACACTGCCCACTACTTATGCTATCCGGATGACTCCTAATATTTATATCTGATTAGTAAGTGTTACAACGATAACGGAACGAATAAAACTGCCAACTGTGTGAGTTCCTCGGTTTGACTTCCTCGTTTGGTCTCGAGGGGGAATACCAGGATGGGTTTGTTTGGTGTTAGCTTCAGGTGGGATCCGAATAGGTCTTTCTTATCCCTCTCTGATAACCGCCAGTGATACCGAGTCTCTATAGGTTGTTTAGTGCCGCTGCGCTGCCGCTTCAACCCACCATACCTATGTAGGCGAGAGCCGCCAAATTCTAGCCTCGCCATGTACTGGCCTCAGTACTGACGCTCCTCATTTTCCTTTGCCTTTGTCGGCACCCCTTTTGTTTAGCAGGTTTGAGATCCACGTCGTTAGCAGGGTTACCCTTCCGGCTTGGCTTGGGCAGGGTTATGGACGCCATTGGTTATTCTTCAGGGCTCTTAGCCCCATATGCATCTTGTCCGTAGTCGGACGCTCTATCGTTTTCAAGGTGATTGGATCTTTGTATTGTACATCTGTAATCTTGACTCATGGAGTAGTGTTGTATATATCTGTTATGTGGGTCCCATCGAGGACTGCTATGTAATGGTATTACTTCGTTTTTCCACCCGAACGAAAGTGCTTGGTGGGCGTCCTTGAATCGTTTCTATGCGGGTTTGGCGGAAAGGGCTAAAACTTGCATAGGGACGATTCGAGGGTGTTACATTAGAGGACTCTGATTCAGCCTCCAGACGACCGATGGATTGTTGACGGTGAAAGACGACTGGTTGTTCGATCCATCGTCTGACCCACTAGGCGGCGCCTGGTTGTTCGACCCACCAGGCGGCATCAAATTGGCCAACTACACCATGGGAATTGTGAGCATTAGACAATAAGAAAATATTGAAAATTACGAGCATTAGACAATAAATACATATGATCACTTACCCACGGGAAGGCGAAAGGAGGAGTAGGAAGAGACCCTGGTGGAGTAGTCATGAGCATTTGGTGTGCCATCCACTGCGTCATCTGTTGTTGTTGCTCCAGCATCGCCTGTTGTTCGCTAAGCTGCTGCTCCAGCTGTAGCTGCCGTTGCTCGGCCGCCTCTCTGCTTGCCCTCTTAGCGGCCATCTCCTCCTATGTCGTGTCGCCGTGATGTCATGAACATTGCAATGTAAAACATGTAGTAAAACAAAGATGACTGAGGAAGAAGAACATACCCATAACTGGTCGACGGCTATAACCGAAGGTCGTGGATGGGTCTCTACGGCAGGCATGGAGCTCGTCCTGCCACGCCGGATCTGGTGCATAGATGGAACGGTCCTAGGGTCGACGAACCCGTCAGCAATCCATAGGCGGCCATTCCTCTGGCCCTGTCCCGCCAGCAGGGCAACCTCAGAATCGAAGGGGGCGGTGTCAGGGTTGGAATCTTCGCCGTGCACCCGCTTGTACTTCTCGGGGTACTTCGTACCCCAGATCTTGGCTCCCTCATTGATACACGAGGAGCCGCCACAGGCGCGTCCAAGGTGTGCATCTTTTTCCAAATGGAAAACATGGACGGCTCCACACCTGTCTTTACTTTCTGCAAATGAGAGGACAAAGATAAGTGAAGGGGGACTCCCTTGTGGAGTAAAGAATAACATGAGAAGCAAAAATAAAGAAAGCATTTGCTCACCTCTTTTTGCCTGACAAGGGCGAGGGGGATGCTGCCTTGGCGGTGTGATCCACCCTTCATGTCCTCTCGCCGCTTCTTTGCGGCCTCGTGTCTCTTGAGGTACTCGGCGTGTGTCCGCCACGCTACCATCCCCGTGAAGCACCTCGTGTCATTACCGAAAAACTGAGGAGGGTTCTACATCAACAAGGTACAGGTATTAGTACAACAGGAAATAGATGAAGGTCAAGAAATCAATAAAACAGAAATGCAACTACCTGCAGGTACTGCCATGGCTCAAAGAGCATGTCCCGGGCTTGACTCTTGTTCATCCAGATCTTACGATCGCCAAACGAGTTGCAGACAGAGTTCACGTGTGCCTCATAGTGCATGTCTTGCACCTTCCTCTTGGCAAGCTCGTTCACGATCGCCATGCACTCCCTTAAGTTCTCACTGTCCATGTCAAAGTAATTCTACAAGTATGCACACAGGAAAAAAGGAGTCAAAGCCACGAGTCAAAGTCGTGGTGATTTAATTATGACAAGTGAAATAAACTTACCCAGAACAGAACTTGAATCTTCTTCGCCATGTGGTTGTACTCTTTAGCCGAATATGGGGCGTAGTGGTAATGCTTCCAAGTCCAAGCTACATCATGCTGACCATTTGGGAGCGTGACAATCCCAGGAAAATACGCTCGAACCAAAGCTCCAAGGATGCTCTAGTAACCACGATACGGCTTCATTCCATCCTCATATAGAAAGGAACTTCAAAATGAAATATCATAATCAGTATGTGATGAAAATTCCAATATATGGTTAGCGGGTCAAATAATGTACCTCTTCCCAGCGGGCACAAGAACCTTATCCACATAGGCACAAGGTAGATCGGGGAGTCTCGCAACCCCACACCGATACGGAGCCTTGCTCCATGGTGTAAGCCGCGAGTCCATGGCCGCATACGCCTCAAGGTACGACGTCTCATCCTCCGGAGGCTTGATACATTGCAAATGTATCTATAATTTTTGATGTTCCATGCTTGGTTTTATCCACTTTCTTGTGTTTTGTTCCAACTTTGGAGTACTTTTCATATGATTTCTTGGACTAACCTATTAACAAGAGCCACAGTGTCAGCTGACTGTTTTCTGCTGTTTTTGGTTCCAGGAAAGTCAGAAAATGAATATTCTCGGAATTGGAGGTCTCCACGTTGCAACTAGCACCGGTAGTGCGCCCTGCCAAAGCTCAGCTAGTAACACCTTTGGGGTGTTTCCTTGCTCCTACTGGTTCGATTAAACCTTGGTTTCTTAACTGAGGGAAACTTGTTGCTGTGCTCATCATACCTTTCTCTTGGGGTTCCCAACGAGCTCTACATCAACACCGCTCTAGCATTTTTCTGGCGCCATACACGGAGCCATCAAGGCTCCCACCTCAAGGTCATATCAAGCTCGTAGGGTAAAGACCCCAACCCCTCATCCTCTGTTGCGACTGCGCCTCATCATAATCATCATCATCATTCGAGTGCGTCTCCTCCTCCTCCTGACGAACTGGCTCCTCCTCCTCCTCCTGGTCCTCCTCCTGCTCCTCCTCCTGCTCGTCCTGGTCCACCACGATCGGGGGGGGGGGACTAGGATTCCTCTCACGCCTCCCACGCCCCCGGTGATGTGAAGTGCGCGGCGGAGGACTAACACGCTCTCTTGAAGCCGATGTTGAATCTTTCGAACCACCCTTTTCCGAACCACCCTTTTTTGAACCACCACTCACAAGGTCAACCAAGCTTTTCAGCTTTTTTGTAACACCCTTTCCCCTGACATCTTTCAATCACTTGCAAAACAGAATGAAAAGAGTAGTTTATTACTACACATTAAAAGCAACAATGAACATAATTAGATGAATACTAGTAAAAGCAACACTGATGAAAATAGATGAATATTAGTAAAAGAAACAATGATGAAAATCGATGGATATTAATAAAAGCAACAAATTTTATTACATAGCATAGAGTTCTTACAAATACAACACCCCGACAATAATCGCTGTCATTCTCGGGCCACCAATAATCATCCACGAAACCTGGAGGTGGTCCTTGTGGAGCGTTGACATCAAGGCCTGCACGGAACGCCTCGAGCAAACTCACATCTTGTTGGTTGTGAACCTCCTCAACTTCATCTTGCATAGTGTTTTCCTCCTCGGCTTCTTGCTCATCGTCTATGACCATGTCACTATCGGCGGACAAGTTGATAGTGAATTGCCTAGGGAGCCCTTCTTCCTGATAAAACTCGCCATCATTTGTTGAAGGGTCTAGGCGGCGGTAATCATCCTTGTTTGGCAAGGGCGGCCCGTTGCGTGTCGGTACCATCATCACAACATCCTAGTCCTTTAGACGTTTTATAGGGTTTTGGCATGGGTACGGAAGATAGAATACTTGGAAGGCCTGAGTAGCCAAAATATAGACATCATCTCCCGCATAAACGAAACTTCTCTTAACTTTGACCAGTCCAATTTCAGGATCCTGTTTCACCTGATGTGGGTCAAACCAATGGCATTTGAATACAACGGGATTTAGCCCTTTTCCAAAACCGTAATTCAACTCATATATACGCTCGACTCTTCCATAATACTAGAGGCCATCCGAGCCTTCACAAAAGACCCCGCTATTTGTTGTCTTCCGCTTGGGCCGGATAGTTGTGTATTCATGGGTATGGAAGCGATACCCATTCACGTCATAAGCATTGAACATGTCGACTGAATGGTTAAAACCCCTGGCAATATTTCTTAGCTCGGGTTGCATATCTTTGTCAGTATTTGCCTACAAGTTAGAACGAGAAGTTTAGCACGAGAAGTTTAGCACAAGAAGTTGGATGGAATAGTACCAAACCACAGAACCAGCTGATGAAACCAAAACCACCACTCTTATCGAATAGATCCTGCTCCTCTTTCAGGTTAGGATCCCTAACTGGATTCTTCCAATATGCACGCTTGAACCGTCTAAACCAATTTAAAGAAGAAGAGTTAGGCACGAACATAGGAGCGAATGTTTGCGAAAATATAAAGGGTGAGCAAAATATAAAGGGTGAGCACTTACTCGATGTATGGCTTCACTTCCTCCATGGTGTTCAAGACATACGACTGGATCAACTCCCGCTCAGGTTTTTTCATTATGATCTTCTTGGTGCCACTTGATTTGCCACCAAGCCCTCTGAAGATGCTAAGCTTGGGTACATCCTCAGGGTTGGCGGCATTGTAACGGGAGACTGGGTTGTGCTTTGTGGTAATGTTGGCATCATAGTGCTATGTGGTGAAGTTTGCAACCTCCTCATTAAGGACTGACTCGGCTATGGATGCCTCGTTCTTGCATTTATTGCCTGTTTTTGTACGAAGCCTCTGTGTTTCTCTCTCCGGTGGATACTACCAACGGGCCCACACAGGTCTCCCTTCAAAGCCTCATCCGCGAGATGCAAGATCATATGTTGCATCAGATTGAAGAACCCTGGCGGAAGGAGCATCTCTAGATCACAAAGCAACTCGGGTGCCTGTTCATGTAGCTCCCCATTGGTAATTAACGCCATAAACTCATCGTCACCAGACTGCTCGCCATTCGTTCATTTAGTTAATGAGATTATCAATGGTAATTAACGCCATAAACTCCTCGTCACCAGTCCGCTCCCCATTCGTTCATTTAGTTAATGAGATTATAGATTTAGCTAAACAAGATAGCCAATGTGTTTTTGTAAAAGTAGACCGTATGCAAGTTATGGTTAGCGACTCTCTGGCAAACTTTGCGAGAGTGCAAGGCCGTACCATGACAACCTTGGTTGAGTTCTGGACCGGAGGATGCTATCCGGTGTTAGAGTATTGTACGTATATGGTTATTGTGGTAGTTTAGGATAGTTAGGATTCTAGACTAACTTTTCTTGTACTCCACGTTGATCCCTGTACGTCTATATATATTCGTCCATGAGGCTCAATAATACATCCAACATATTCCACCAATCTCTCTCCCTCTCTATCATTCTACATGGTATCAGAGCGGCAAGATCCTTGACCTAGCCGCCGCCGCATCCACCTAGCGCCGCCGCCGCCACTTCCCAAACCCTAGCGCCGCCGCCCGCCATGGCGCCGCGCTAGTCGATCAACATGCTTTCACCGCACCGCCCGCGGGGAGGTCGATCTCCATGATCTCCGTCGGGGGCCACGCAATCCGTACGCAGCGTTCGTCCGCCGATCCATGATCGGCTGCCCTGTAAGTATTTTTTCGATCTCTTGATCGGTTCTGTTTTTTGGTTTACTGATCTTAGATCGGATTGAGTTGCCCACCGCCGTCGTCATCATCGCCGCGCCTCTACTCCGACCATTGGCATCGACGATCCACACCGCTCCCGTGCGCGTGCCCTCTCCGCTACCACGCCTGCCTCAGCAGGCTGCTGCGGTCTCTCGGCGGGATGCCGCGCACCGCGGACGGCTGCTATGCCTTTCTTGTAAGGCTACTGTGACCGCCCCCGTCGAATCGTCTTTGTCGTCATCGTCCGGGACTTCACCGACAACGCCGCCATCGAATCCGATCTACGCGTCATCCACGCTATGGCGCATACGGTGCACCGTTGGTCTAATCAACCGATCCCGCGCCTGTCTATGCCAAGCACGTCCCTGAGCACACGCCTACCACCGATCAATCTACGGGCTGCTGCTGCGTCGCCCCCTCGGGTCGCAGCGCCGCCGCCCTTGGTGCACGCTACCGGATTCCAACGCTCATTCCTTGGCGTGTACGTCGCTGGTGGTCTCCCGGCCGCTGCACCAACTTGCGTCCTGCAGCTATGCCTCCCCTCGGGTCGTAGCGTGGCTGCGTGCAGTCTATTTCGCCGTCCTCGTGCATCGATGGCCTCGGCTTTCACCACGCCATCGCCTACTGCGTGGATCGCCGCCGTCTGCACATGGTCTTCGTCACATCGCCAGGTTCTTCCTCGACTACTTCGAGCACCACCGCCGCGCTTCACAAGGCAACCTGCAGGGCGCCCTCTCACCGTCATAGGTCCCGCCGGCTACCCCATCGGCCATCGCCACTCCAGGCATCCAGCATGACCACTTCAGGTCGTCGCTGTTTTTGCCGCCCTCTACGTCTTCGTCCACTACAACTTTGCCGCCAGCGTCATCGTCTCGTTCCCGACTATACCACCTGCTACTCTACTCCGACAACCGTGGACATCGCCGACATCTCTCCCTTCGCCGTTCAGCGCGTCGCAACCGCTCTGGAGGCTTACTCTGCTAGTCTTTCTGACATGGCGACAAGTTCATGATGGTCCCTGCCCCTCGCACGCCTGGTACTGGCAACACTGGGAGTGCCTTCCTCCCTGACCCGTTCCCGAGTCTGGCAAGCTCAGATCAACGCCACGTCTTCATCGGCTTTGACAATGTCTTCTTCAGCATCGACCCCTCTACGACTGCCTCGACCGCGTCACCGATGAGTTCTTCTTTGCACACTCGGTTCTGGCAAAACCAGAGTATGCATTCATCGCTGACGTGCGCCTAGTTCTGGCAAAACTATGGTCGCACCTCGTCCTCGACGACTCAGACTGCATCGGCTTCAGCATCGACACCCTCGACGACGGCCTCGACGCGTCTCTGTCATCTCCTCGCGCACTATGCGCATGCGGCTTCACGTGCAGCTACCTCGACACCGGCATCCCCGACCACGACATCGAGCATGGTGAGCCCTCGCACGGCTACCCCGACCTCGGCACCGCCTCACTCTCTCGGCTCCCTCGACATCGGCACAAGGGCTACCACCTCGCTTGAGCATCATCAGCTTCCTCTACAGTCCAAGCTACCGCGACGCGACACCGTCTAGGACGTTCCCGCTCGGACTGCGGGGGATGTCAGCCTACTGGTTCAACTTCGGTTTATCTCCAGTCTGACCGTCCGCGACGTTCTAGTTATTCACGACGCTACCGCTACGAACGGGGGGGGGGGGGGGGGGTGTTAGAGTATTGTACGTACACGATTATTGTGATAGTTTAGGATAGTTAGGATTCTAGCCTAACTTATCTTGTACTCCAAGTTGATCCCTGTGCGCCTATATATACTCGCACATGAGGCTTAATAATACATCCAACATACATCCGGAGCTCGACCTCTCTGTAACCCTTTCTGCTGTTTAATAGAGTGTGTTTTACCCACAAAAAAAAGAATGAATGTTAGTACTATTCCTTTATCATTCAGTCGCTCTTTCATAATCTATCTTCCGGACATCTTGTGTGTGTGTCATTGTAATACTATAATCTTATTCTTCTCTTCCATTAGTTTTGGGATCACATAACATCAAAATATATAATATAATTGCCACAATTGGTATCGATAACCTCATGCATGGCAAATGTAGCTAGTGGAGGTCGTTGCCCCTTGTCGCGTGGCGTGGTGGATGCAGCCATTCCTTAATCCAATCATCAAGAACGGTAAGGTCTCTATTGTAAAAACAAGATCACCTTCTCATGGAAACGTAAAAAGAGTTGGTAGGTTGGTTAGGAGGGCGAACCCATGCTCCACGCAAGCGTGGCTCCGTGTCCCCTCTTTTACATACACGAATCCACGGCGTGGAAACCACAGGCAGCGAATACAATGGCTTTGGATGCCCTTGCCCAGGGATCAGCCGAGCAGGCCGACGCCTAGGTAGTCAAGCCTGGGCCGAAGTCACAGATAATCTCGTTATTTCTATTGTCCTCCTTGACTGTATACTGCAACACTCTGACATGGGCTCAAAAGCCCACCACAACCAGCCCGTACCAACTCTTTGGCCCTCCAAAGGAGCTGGAGTCACAAGCGCACGCCACCGCGCTCGGCCGGTGCGGTAGCTCGGAGGTGCGTATTTGTGCGGGTGCTTGCGCCGCTGGATTGGCCGTGTGAGACTAATCAAATTAATGCCGTAAAAATCATGCTACTCCTACCTAATAAACTCTGGGTAAATAATACGTACGCTGCTGGGTTGGCCCTCCAAAGTGATCGAGTTGGTAGGGTAGGGAGGATTGGAGTAAATATGGATATCGATCGGGAATATGGATTGTGCACTGCAACGAACACCCTAGATCCCGTTATGGATTTATGACTTGATAACTATTTAAAGGCTTCGTTTAAATCACAACTTATTTTGTGACCCGTTGAAAATAACAACCCATGCATCTTTTTTGACGACCTAAAAATGCTACTCTTGTTCCTTACTGTTTTTTCTTCACATAAAATGTACGTAAATCAACGAATTGTTTCACAAAGACCTAGCCGGTACAAGACTCAGTATAATATATTCACACTACTCACTTTGACCTTATTATTCTATTTTATTTTGAGAAAAAAAGGAGAGTATGTGCTTGGGAGAAGAAAATGTTGAGGTAAGTACGTTTACCTTATTATGTGTGTCTGTCTACAAGAGAACCAAATTATCTAAATTTGTAGCATTTACTTGATAATAAATACTCCAGATGGATCATGGGGTTATGCATTCGGTCGGTTAAGAAGACTCGGAAACCCTAGCAACCTCCGAGGCGACCGCCCCGCCGACGCCACAACCCCCCTTATCTAGCCACCCTATCCCCCGCCGACGCCGGAGGAGGCCGCCCAACTGCTGATGGCGGCGGCAGGACGCATGAACCGGTTTTTTTCCCACTAGAACCCCCCATCCTCGCTTGAAAAGCTCCCCCAAATCGCCACCTACTACGCCATCATCGTCGTTCCCCCTGGCGGGTCCCTGGCTTCCGCTTCGCGTCATCCTCGCCCACGGCCTTCCCCACCCTCGACCGGCTTTGTTCAGCCTCGTCCTTCCCCCGCGTGAGTCGTGACGGCACATGTGGACGCGTGCAACCGCTCCGCCAGTTTGGCGACTGCACGATCCCCGGTGGTTTCGTGTTGGGGGCCGGAGGTCATTGCTGGTGGCGTCGGGGCCTCCTCCCCCGTGGTGGCTTGTGCCGGCAACTGCCGGCTTTCGGGCCCATGCCCACCTTCTGGCCTAGACTGGGCCCTCTGCAGCTCGGCCACCCATCGGTGGCCCGCGTCCACCTGCTAGCCTTGTTCTACTGGGGTGGAGAGGTCGGCCCGTCCTGATGCCTACGTGTCGAATGCTCGGGAGAAATCCTAGATCTAGGCTTTTTCGCGTTAGGAGGTAACTACGATATGCATTTTTCCTCCTTGGAGGCACTGTCCTAGAGCTTGGAAGGGCGTCGGGAAGCTTCTACCTCTCATCTTCTCACTGGCCTTGCCTCGAACCCTATCTGGGATTGGCTGTTGTCATGGTGGTCCACGCAAAGCTTCCTTGACGTCCTGGGGTGGCCTTGGCTTGTGTTGTCTTTCGACCATGGGGTCAGAACACCCGTGTCGTCGCCCTAGTCTCAGCTATCCAACGCCCTTCGATTGAGCCTAGTCTCGGCAACACTCTGCCCTTCGGCTTTGCCGACGACACACCGGTGTCGATGCACGAACTCAGCTATCCGACGCCCTTCGGCCATGCCAATGACGCTTCTTGGTGTGCTTTTGCTTGGTGTCCTCGTATTCAGCTTCTGCTCCTATGGTATACTTCCTTCGGTGTCGAGGTCCTCACTGGAGGTCCTCCTTGGCGGATGGCTCGAGGTTCTTGCTTGTGACTTTGCTACAGTTCGTGTCATGGCATGACTTGTTTCTTCTTAACATTTCGACAACGGGGTCGGCACACCGGTGTCGTCGCCCCACTCTTGGCTCTCCAACGCCCTTGGACTATGCTTGGACTCAGTCCTACAGGTCCTTCATCGCTGCATGTCACTCGCCTTGCCAAGTCCTGGTGGTCGTCCTTTGAGATGCAAGCCTCCCAAGGGGCTCGGTTGGCATCGGTTGCTAACCTCCCCTTCCTACTTTGTGTTCCTTATCTCTAGTTTTTTTCTATTTTTCAGATGTCTTCTACTCTGTTGTATCCCCCTTGTATTTTCCCCAACATGTCTGTAAGTACATGGGCATGTCAGGCCAGTCTCGATGGGCGGGTCCCTGGCTTCCGCTTCGTGTCATCCTCGCCACGGCCTTCCCCACCCTCGACCGGCTTTGTTTCGCCTCGTCCTTCCCCCACGTGGCACGTGACGGCGCGTGTGGACGCGCGCAACCGCTCCGCCAGTTTGGTGACTGCCACACTCCCCGGTGGTTTCGTGCTGGGGGCAGGAGGTCATTTCCGGTGGCGCCGAGGCCTCCTCCCCCGTGGTGGCTTGTGTCGGCAACTGCCGTCTTTCGGGCCAACAACTGTTGTTTGAACTATACCACGGGCATGAATATTTAGATAAGTAGAGTTACCTTGAACAAGAATTAGTGTACTATACCACAAATAATATGCACTAGTGGCACATGAGAAGCAAGACACATGAATGGTTACACGCCCCAGAAGGTCAACCAGCACATCGTGGCTCTGCTGTTATCGAAGGGGCAAGCCACGATGGGATGGGGGCGCAGTAACCCCTGACAACGTGTGGTAGTAAATACTTCCACAACCCTTAAAATGAGGCAAACTCAATGATTGCCTTCCACGTAGGATACAAGGAGGAGTACATGAGAAGATACGCATATAAGAGGGATACCCTGGATGCAACACTATGACTCGGCCAATGAGAGATATCTTGGAAAGAGCCAAGGAAGGTGAGAGTGAAAACCAAGTCACCAAGAGGTGCTACCGAGTTGTAATCGATATAGGCCGACATATAAGTATGTCAAAAAAAAGGACGGTGATCCGGATAAGTTTGAACCTGCTATGGCCTTTCTAGCTAAGACTGATAAGACCGCACCATCTTTGGGGACTAATGTTAGGGGATGACCCCAGGCAGGGTCAAGCCGAGGTATAAGGAAAAGGTCCACCAAGGCATAAAATAGGTCAAAGCGTCAGCTGGCCGAATCATAGAAGGGCCGCGAATCATGGTCGGGTTACCCTAAGACAGCTAGCACTGGCAAGACTCAGTCGACATATACAGTATATTGGCACGAGGAGTGAGTTATTTTCCCTTTGCAGGTACCATCTTGGCCGGGTTATCTTTACCAAGGCTAAGTCAGGAGTTGACTTGCTCAAGAAGGAGAGAGCTAGCTTAAGATCAGCAGTTTTCTCTCTCCTAGAGGAATCTAGGGGGAGACAAGTGCTAGCGACAAGAGACAGAACGTCAAGGACAGAGCAGTTCATCACGGGCGTGACAGTGTCTGACCCCAACGGTCAGACAACGTGTCCTCTACGCCATTGCCATGCAGAGGCTGGGGACAGAGTAAAGGAGGGCGCCGAGTTACTATATTGGGACAAGCATATTCGTAGGATATCTGGGCCATGTAAGCCCTAACTGTAACCTGACCACCTTTTTATAAGGTGAGCCAGGGTCTTCAAGGAGAGGGTCAGTCCATTTGGCCAAGGAAAAACCATAGAGCGAGAAGAGAGCGGGAGAAGTTCATCTCCTTCCTCTCCTCGATATAGCCCAAGGAGCACTTGTACTAGTCCATAGATCTAGAGCATGAGTAGAGGTTTTATCTTCATAGGAGAGCCTTGTATGTGGGTATATCGTGTGTTGAGTTGTTTGTTCTTCGTGTGTAGATCCACTACACTATCCCTTCTCAGATACCACTAGTGCATCTTGGCTCCATCTTTAGCCTACCATAGCATCTGAAGTGAAATTAGGTAATAACCCTGCTACCTAAACTCGGGGTAAATAGTACGCGTCAGGGTAGAGTAGGGTGGAAACATGGATATTGATCGGATATGCTTTACGAATATGGATTATATGCACTGCAACCAACATCCTAGATCCCGTCATGGATCACTCAGCCAGTTCCTCATCGCCATAAAGGCAGATGCGCTCATGGAAGTTCGCCGGCGGAGCCTTCCGAAACTCGTCTCTCCAGTCCAGATCAACGGTGGCAGGCAACAAACAGATCTTTGTTTTCGCGCTGAAGGAACCCTAGACCGCCACCATTATTCGGGCCAAACCAGCAATTATGAAACAAGTTGAATAAGATAAAAACATTCTAAAATAAGATAACGCATGTAAAAGATAAAAAAGAGTTGGCGGATTGGTTAGGGGGCGAACCCACGCTCCACGCAAGCGGTTTCCGTGTCCCCTCCCGACATACACGAAGCCACATCATCCCATTGCGTGGAAACCCATAGGCAATTACTAGTTTCCGGCCAAGTCGCCCTCGAGCGCGGGGGGTTGCCTAGCCAACCAACAACATCGGCCGATGTTGGGCCAGACAGCCTAGGGCCAAAGTCCGCAGATGTGTTTTGTTCTTTATATTGTTCGAAGGGCCAGAGAATCCCCCCGATAGCAGCCGGCCTACACGACCCACACGTGACTGTTTGTTTTAGAGGGGTCACCAAGCATGCGCGGACGTGGCGTAGGATGTGGCCTGGCCCTCGACGGTACACCCACAAGACTCTTTAGCCCTCCTAAGCAGCTGGAGTCATAGGCGCCCGCCACGGCGCTCGGCTGATGCGGGAACACAGGGCCGGGTAGTTATGTTGGTGTCGGTGCAGGTCCGGTAGCGGTATGGGACTAATAATAATTCCGTTTCCTTTTAATTTGGGCTTCGGCTGCTGCTCTGGTTGATTAATCGAGAACTGTACTTGCACAGCGATCATGCATGACACGTCTTCCGCATGCATAGGCTCAGAATCG
This sequence comes from Avena eriantha, assembly GCA_910589775.1. Taxonomy (NCBI): domain Eukaryota; kingdom Viridiplantae; phylum Streptophyta; class Magnoliopsida; order Poales; family Poaceae; genus Avena; species Avena eriantha. The sequence continues at coordinate 436,371,076 of OU342745.1, read as the reverse complement.
CTGAGGACCTCTCTCAAGCCTTCTTTTTCCATGATAGTCCCTTCATTTACGATTAGATCATGTTCTAGGTTTAGTTGAAGTAAAAAAAACTAAACTTCGACCAAATAATTAGCAAAACGTAAAAATATCTAAAATGTAAAAACCTACGGTATTGGAATCGGTATAAAATATATTTTCATAATATATACATTTAATATTATAAATATCGATATTATGTTTTTGTTCAAATTTGACAAAGTTTAACCTTAGTAAATCCTAGAATGCGAACTACTCCCTCCATCTAGAAATAACTGAATTAGCTTTCTCTAGATTCAAACATATATACACACTACAACATGTTTAGATACATGTGAATCTATACAAATCCAAGTAACTTATTCCTGGAAGGAGGGAGTATTAAACAACAGAGGGAGTACGATCTGGTCTATCGTCGTGGTCCATCTTGAATATCCAAAAATCATTGAATATACTCCTCAGATTAACCAATCTATATTATTAAAAGCCTGCGGTAGTTCGTCGTCAAGAATTTCTGTCCGACATTTTGTTCCCCTTTTTACCCTCCTACTAGAAATATAAATTATCATTGCTTCCATCGATAAGTCTATTCCTTTCCACTCCCGCAAATAGCTGTGTTCCGCCATCGTCGCCGAGGGTCTTGATGGCGCTTTAGATGGACGTGGTCCTGGAGCAGAGGCGTGTTGCCGAGGTGATGGAGGCCGACGACGGCAGGACAGAATCAGCGAGACGCGAGAGGATCCATGACTGAACCGGCGAGGGGATCCATGACCACCGCAAGACCGTCCCTATCCATCCCCAATCATCAGCCCTACACGAACCCCGCCAACGGCCATATGGGCGGGCATCGAGGATGTATAGGTTGCAGAGGCTCCAGGGCGAGGAGGGGACGGAGGGGATGGCTACATGTTGGGCTTGGGTTTATGGGAAGAGCGGTGCACTGGAGGCTTCGTTGGCTAACAAACAAACAAACAAACAAACGATAGGACACAAGGTTTACCCAGGTTCAGGCCCCTAGAGGAAAAACTGTACTCCTGCTTGTCTGCACCTGATTAATTGATAAATTGAAGATTACAATGGCGTCGAGATGGCTATGGTGTGTATATTAGATCTAGCGTGTTTTGATGTGTGCTAAGGTGTTCTCCTTGGAAGCCCCTCCTTGCCATTATATGAGGAGGCTAGGTCTCGGATGCTAACCGAGTCGGTTATAAATTTGAGGCATAGCCCTAGAGGTTTCCTATCTAGTCATGTCTTGTTCACCAAGGAGTCGACGCCTTCATGGGCTTGGTTTCACCTGAGTTGTCATGGGCTTTAGGGATCTCAGCAGATCGTCACGTCGGCCTCCACCTGGGCTAGACCAGATAGGCTAAGGACGAATGCCCATTGGGCATACCTATGTCAGTATTCCCCGAGTGTCTATCCGAATCGTAGATTCGTGTGGATACTTTATAAGTCTTGAGTCTTGATTTTGGTAGTTAGAGTGGACAACTATATAAGGTGTGAAGCACTCACCCGGAAGTTCATCGGGTTAACCAAATTTGTAACTATTTATAGGGATGTTGGTTAACGCGCTTGGTGCTCTTGATGGATCGAGACTAGTTTAGTTCTCTAGGGCAAAAACAATGTTACCTACTCAGATTTGAGTCCCCGGACTCGAATCCGCTATAAGATGGTGTAATCCGACTCATGTCGCGGAGACCTACTCAACCGAATTCCAGTTGATAAGTATGTACGCAACGCGTCTGTCGGGATTTTCTTCATATGGTAGACACGTTATTTAACTGGTAGAGCGTATCGGATGTGCCATGCCAGCAGATAGGATATGTACGGCTTATATTTATGAGGTGGTCGCAGCATCCAGATATGTTTTCGTAGCAGATGCGATCTGGACAGTCGGGAAGATGTCATCTCTAATCTCGGGGTTGGATGTGTAAGTGTAAAACATGTCCATGTTTTTTTTCCGGATAATCATTGTTGTCTATATACATCTTTAAATTTCTTCATTGATTTCCTTTATCCGATAATTGCCTATTGGCAAAGAAAAGAAAGGGAGTTCAATATTTCGTTCATTATTCTAGGTTGCATTTTTCATCCCTTTTTATGTAAGTGTTGCCTTCATTATACTCGTGGTTCATCGTAGCATTATATTGTGTGTGACTCTGGAATTGGCCGGTAGGAAGGCATCATGGCTCCCTCTCAACCACCATAGTCACAATTGAACACTTAGTCGTTTTAATGGTAGTAGTGAATTGCTTTCATCCGAGTTAGTAACATTGATCTGGATATGGTAATCTTCCTTGCTCATTTTATTTGTCACTAAATTACATATAACTTCTACAAGGGACTAAATGGAGATGAATCAATTTTTATTGGGTGCTCAGTTTATTGAGAGTGGAATTGAGGGATGATTCTCTTGTATATCATCAATATGCATCCCTTGTACCCGGCACCACTTCCTACACTATCCCGCGCACTGCCACCCTCTCCCCGGCCCTTTCCTCGTGCATACCTCCCTGTTGCAGAGTCATGTTGCTAATTAGACTATATATATATATATATATATATATATATATATATATATATATATATATATATATATATATATAGGACATATTTATACTACTCCCAGGGGTAGTTACTCCCTAGTGTTTTTGCTCTCCACGTGTCCCCCATAGCAGCGATCTGGATTGAGGACGTGCGATTAAGTCTCCTGACCCGCTAAGCCACGTTCTGGATATTTATTGCCTAGAAAAAAGTCTTTTTTTAGATAAGCCCAAGAGCTGATTTTTAGGAAGGATGGTACGTTCCAATTCCACGGTCGATCTCGGTCTCCTCCTTCTATATATACCGCACCCATACTTCCTGCTTCATACTAGAAGCAACATCCTAAAAGTTCTAATCTAGTAGTATGGTGAGACATGATGGATGGGAGAAGCCGGCCAAGACAAGGAATACAAACATCGAGTAACTACTAGATACTCTGGACGTATTGATCTGGCAGTATCCATCTGAAAGTATTAGTAGTGGATCGTGGGTTCTATTTTCAATCTCTTACTAGTAGTTTTTTTCTTTACAGGCACTACAAAAAATGATGGATGTCAATAGGATCAACGAGATGATCTGGCTTTGACAGTAGTGCTGCATGGCCAAATAATTACGGCGATTCTACGCGGGATCGATGGAAGAGTACATGTTACTGCTGATGGGATGAGATTGAAGGATTGCACCACATGCGAGCGTCCAGGCCACAACAGCACAACATGTGGTCAGGGCACCGGATAGAAGAAAATCAAGACAGGCATTATATTGTTTGATTAAGCTAAGATTTGAGATTTTTATTATGGGCGAATTGATAAGCCCCGGTTCAAAATCTACATTTCTTTTTCGTATCCAATTTGTTTTCTAGTCAATGTAATTTGACAGTATTGAAACTAATAGAATCGTCGTTGGTTTAATCTTTGTGATTTTTCTGACTAGATCTTGTCGTATTTGTATTATCTTTAAATTTGGAATCCTCAAGATTAAGTAACTCGGATTTGTCTGTAGCACTGCAGAAAAATATCGGCCAACTACATGCAAATTTAGACCAATCCAAGTCTTTTATTTACGGATATAGTATGCGTGTATCTTAGAGAGTTTTAAACCTACGGAAGCATTTTTTACAGAAGTACATTTTTTATACTTAGTATGTGGGTATGTCAGCTAGGAGTATGTGGTATTTTATTTTAAAAGGTAGGTATTCTGGTTAATTAGTGTGAAATAGCTTAGAGTATGCGGTATGTCAGCTTGGAGTATATGGTATTTTATTTAAAAAGGTAGGTGTTCTGGTTAATTAGTGTGAAATAGCTTGGAGTATATGGATATGTCAGCTTGAAGTATGTGGTATTTTATTTAAAAAGGTAGGTATTCTAGACATGAAGAGCTCTCGTGAAGGCAGACTGCTGCCTCCATCAGATGATTTACGACCACTTGCTATCTTGACCATGCCAGCATATACGACACCAGTGACAGCTGTACTATGCGTTAATGCGATGCATGTATCTTTAGATTTCAGAACCATTAATTTTGTTAGGTAGATGCTGCCAAAAATATTGCGTTAGCTCGTCTCACACCTTGGAGCTTTGGTTTCTCGTTGGCTTGTTGTGGATGATTGAGCTAGCGATCAGATCTCATGGAAAATAGGAAGACTCATGGCGTTTGTTGGTTCCTAGGATAATCACGTCTTTATTAGGCAAAGGAATACTAGTTTGTTAGATAAGATAAGGACAATGTTGGTTCAAATTTCGAAAATTTGTTAGCCCCAACAAACTCATAAACAGGGAAGTATGTTCACGCCCGTTAGTACTACACGGAAAGGATTAGAAAATCTGGAAAATCAGCAAGAAAAGCCAATGGGGAGTGTAATCAACGGTGCTTGGGAGGGGGTAGTTACTCCCGGGTGTAAGATGGATTTCCTATATATATATATATATATATATATATATATATATATATATATAGTCTGATTCTCAGGCTTTGTTCTAGATCTTGTGTAATATCTTAGTAATGGGGATTTGATGTGGTTAATCAAATATATCATTTTTTGTTACAGTGTATAATGTTGTCTCATAACAGCAACTTCAATATTTGAGTAACATCTAAGTATTCTATGACATAACATTGTCATATGATATTTCTGGTGCAAGTTATGTTTAAAAAAATCTGGTGCAATCACATGCTAAGATATTCAGTCACATGCTTGTCAGTTCTAACCGTATATGAATGACGATCCATTCAATGTTCTCTATCATTTCCTTAATCAGTACCAAGGGGTATGTGTTAGGAAATATTGTTATGTATGGTAGATATGTCAGATAATTGGTGTGGAAATTTCTGCTAGGTAATAATATATGTCGGATAATTGATGATAGTTCTTCTGAAATCAATTTTTCTTCTTCAGGTTTCTAGGTTTTAGTGGTTGCTTTGGATCTATTTATACTATTATCCAATACATACTGGATGTGATATCCCATGCTACTTCAGTTTCTAAACATAGTTTAAGAAGTTTATATGGTCCCCCATCTCCTCGCGAATGAATGCTAATTCAGTGGTCGCTCCCTGTTATGTGAAATACCACCCTCTCTTGATACTTTATGTTGTTGTTGGCACATGTTGACAAAGTCCCCTTTTGCACATATGAGAATCCGATTTAACTTAAAGCCGCATTTCAGCAAAAATTACTTTAAGCCAAAGGCTATTGTAATTCTAGTTGAAAGCCTTAGCCGAAATATGTTTTTATTAGCCAGAGCCACATATGAGTACCTTTGTGCACGTCGGATGATGAAATGCTACCTTTTTAAGTTCAAAAAGAAGTAAGTTCCTATCAAGCTATGTTGTACTATGACCTTAAACAAGGCACATGTCAAACGATTTCAAATGGATGATGAAATGCTATCTTCTTAAGTTCAAAAGGAAGTAAGTCCCTATCCGTGGTTATGTTTCTTTTCATAGGCAGTTGTATGTTTGTATGTCTCTCCCGAGCTACATCTAGAATCAATCTCAAAGTGCTTGTTGCAACAGTAAAAGATGATGTTATTCGTATTACGACATTTACCAAGGATATTGTGTATGGAGATGTAGTGGCATCATAGCTGTGTAATGTGGTGTGAAATAAGATATAATCTGTACCTTTTTCTCAAAATCTGAATCGGTAGAGAAAACATTGTTTTTATTTATATTTATGTAACACAATTGTGCTCTCTTTTTGTCGGTCATCGCTCTTTGATATTGTATCACATCGCAATGCACAGGCACAACACGACTTTGCTTCTCTTTGTGTTCTCTCTGTCGCCAAATACCCATCACGCAGCCATCTGAAGGTCACTGCCGCTGTCTCCTCTGAAGCATGTCGTCTACAATGAAGACCGTCGCCTCCTACATGCTTCATCCTTGTCCACTAACTTTCGGTTGATGTGAATTTTCCAGTGCAAAAGGAAAATATTACACATGAAATTTCACATGCATCATGTCTAAATTTATGGTGAAGAAAAATTGATGGACCGTGACAACACATGGGCATTCGGCTAGTATTATTGATTTGCTTAGTGTAGGTTCGTTGACACAAAATTTCCGTTCGACAATTTTTTGGACGATTTTGCCACTAACTGTTTAAAGGTCCCTTCGATGAAAAGGAAAAGATTCCCCAAACGCTGCCCTCGGTCAACGACCGAGCAGCCAGGGACTCTGCTCCACCTTGCTCCTTCGCACACCGAGCATTTCAGATCTCCGACTGGAGGAGTAGATGTGGAGGGAGAAGGCGGAGTGGTGTCATAAAATAGGGCCGTGGTGTCTGTGGGTCAGCCTGCCTCTGAGAACACCTACTTGGGCGGAGATGTAGCAGGCGGCCGGCGAGGAGGCCTGGCGCATGCAGCGGAACACGCGTAGGGACATGTCGTCATTTCCATCCACTGGCATCCAGCGGCTAGGTTTATAGTCATCGAGGTTGTGCGCCGGACATGAGGAAGAGGCAGCGGTACGAGAAAGGAGGCACATGCGTAGATGTGGAGGGGGTCGACTGCCAATAGTTCGCTGCTGCTAATTATTACTGCTTGCTACTGGTTGCTGCTATGTGCTAACAGTCGTGGAAAAACTGGAACTACATTTGGATTCAGGGAGCGAAGGAAGTACACGCCATCTGAATTTCACATTCTTGGCTGTCGTCGGTCGCCACCCTCCTCCATGCTCCCGGCCGCTAGCTGCCTCAGTTCGCATTCATGGAACGATCATGATCCCGAATCACGATGCGGGTGTGAATGGCTTCACACACATGATGGGTGAAGCACGAGCAATATATAGCTCCCGAGTATGACCATCTTAACACATATGCGGTGAAAATTAGTAAAGTACTAGACGTGTAGGTGGAATACTCCCGTTACGGGTAAAGCTAGCGGAGACTATCTTGTTGTAAGATGGTCCAACCCTTTCTTTTCCATGTATCTATGCACTAAACAAATCAAAACAAAATAGTCTATTGGTCAACCGTCATTGGAGTCCGGTCAAAGGGGTAGATCCGTGGAGCCCCTGGATTAGGGTTTCACCGAAAAATGATCATAGGAACGCCGGAATCCCTCTAAAACTTGCATATGGCCCTAGCATATGTGTAGAAGTGTGGTGGAAGGTCAATATATGCAATATATAGCTCTCGGGTGTGACCGTCTTCACACACATGCGGCGGTAATTATTTAAGTCCTAGACGTGTAGGTGGAATACTCCTGCTACGTGTAAAACTCGTTGTAAGATGGGCCAAACCTTTGCTTTCCATGAAGCTATACACTGAACAAACCAAAAAAAAGGAAAAAGTTTGTTGGTCAACCAGTCATTGGAGGTTGGTCAAGGGGGTAGATCTGCGGGGTCCCGGGATTAGGATTTCGCCGGAAAATGGCCACCGGAATGCTGGAATCCTTCTAAAACTTGCATGTGGCCCTAGCATGTGTGTACAAGTGTGGTGAAAGGTCCATAGATGTAATTAATAGCTCTTAGGTGTGACCTTCTTCACATGTTGTTACACTAGAGATGTCCCTGAGGGGGAGACATGTGGGGCCGAGGGAAACCGAACAAGAACCACACATAGGAGGACAGCTAGGTAGTTGTGGTTGTTAATTATTTCTATGATAAATAGTTATATATAGGGACAATGGAGATGAAATGTGGCAGGAAAGAAATAGCTAAATTTTAGAAAATGGTCTTTGCAGTGTGCAAAGTGGAAAAGCAGACGACAAAGGCTTATTATGGTAGGAGACTCACCGCATTGGAAAATTGTGCAAGTTGAAAAAACATTGGCAGGAAAAATGAAAAAAAAAACATTTTGCCGTGTGTCACGTTGTGGCACACGGTAAAGGGTCGCTGTCACGACGGCCCCGTTAACTGGGGGGAGTATGTCCATGTGTCATGACAGTTCGCCGTGTGTTTTTTGCTGTCTTTGTCGTGCGAACTACTTTGTTGTGTGCTTTTTTATTTTTTTGCCATGTGTTTGCAAAATGTTTTGCCGTGTTTTTTTTTGAAAAACACACGGTATTGTCGACCTTTGCCGTGTGCTGGGGGTAGGACACACGACATAGGTGGGATTGCAGGGCAAAGCTTGGATTTCCCGTAGTGACATCTTGTCCTTACCCTAGCATGTGATCCTTTATAAATTATGCATCAATGCCCTCAAATCAATTTTCACCTTTTTGTACTGGAAGGTACAAACCTTCAGCAGAATTAATTAGTTGCATTGTTTAGTTATAGTACTCTCATTTTTATAGAAAACTACTCACTGTTTAATTGGGTTAAACTACCCTGTTATGCACTCCCTCTGTTCTAAAATGTAAGAAGAATGCGGATAAGGAGGAGCTTTGGAGCTTCTTTCTATTTTTTGAGTCTTCTCGCACTTATACACATAAGACCCTAAAGTATAACAAAACTACAACCTACTCCAACACATTGTTACCCCCAAACAAAAGATTTGCGATGCACTGGGGGAGATAGGTATCAAGTTCAATGATGCAACGCCAGCAAAGCACCGATGCGTTGGGCGATGGGTGGGTTGAGCAAAGAAGAATAGCTTCGCCTAGTCAGCGGCATAGCTAGGCATGGGAAGCCTGGCCTAATCGGCCTGGTCTAAAAAAGTCTGATGGGCCGAGGGTTTTCTGGCCTGCGGGCTAGGACTAGGCAGCAGATCTGAGGCCCGATAGTTGCTGGGGCCAAGGATTTAGGGAAGGCCCAGCCTGACAGCCCGAGCCCGGTGACCTGTTATTTTTTCTGCAACTCGGGCCAGGCCTGTGCCAAAATTTTGGCTCGACAGCCAGTTCAGGTCGGGCTCGAGCCTGCGATATGTGCGTCAGGCTTGCTCGGCCTGGCTTGAGGCTCGTCGTGGTCTGAGAGAAAAGCCCAGGTATAGTCAGCGGCATGGTTTTGTATTTAGTTTGACTAGAATTTCAAGACCCACCAATATATCTAATCTTGGAATTTTCCAATTTCCCTGAAGTTATTCTAGATTTTGTTTGTTCAGATTTCATCAATTTTAAACAATTATCGAATCTAATTTGATTTAGGTCTGAATATATATAGTGCGAAAGTTACCCACAAAAATTTCTGAAATTTCGTTGAAATTTAATTGCCTTCTCTTCCGGTCAGGGCCGACGTAGCGGACGTAGGTACGTGCTAATTTTTTAAAATAATATAGATTATTTATTAAATTCTAGGAATAATATACAAATTTGAGGAATCATGAATCTAGCGCGGCCTCGGGGGATGAACTACCGATCAGGGGCCATCAGGGGATAAACTCCCGAACAGGCCGTGGCAGTCGTGGCAGATAGGTCGTCGGGTGTTGTTATGCCGACTAGCCTAATTGGGGTCTTAACTCCCAATTAGTCTAGAACCCCCCCGAAGCTTGCATGGATCATGCGACATGTTAACAGATGTGTTACGCTAACTAAATAAACTTTATCAGCTTAGACTCGCCTTCGGTTCCTGCCATTTTTTTCGCCAGCTGATTCCCGCCACTGTTTCGCGCCGTTTATCTCCCGCCACTGCTTCCCGCTGTTTTTCCCGGTGTTTTTTCTGCCTTTTTCTCCCGCCTATTCTCCCTAGTGTCTCTATAAATTCGGGCACCGACATGTTTTCTCTTCCACCAGTTCATTTGTTCCTCCTCTCTCTCCTATTTCCTTCTCCTCTTCATAATGAGTGTGCCATGTTCGTACCCAGACTATAGGCCTAGGAAGATGAAAGATGATGGGTTGCCACAAGGGGTGACACACAAGCGCTGTTGGCGCTTCCATCTCGCCAAGATCAAGGAGTCGATCGATTTCTCCACTTGCATGGGCATGAAGTTTTTCATGTGTTCCAACTACGACGCAAGCCCGTCACGACAAGCAAGTTCGTCGTACGAGAGGCCTCTGGTATGTTCCCAGACCATCGTGAATATGAATAATTCACGTTATTATGTGGTCTTTTATTCATTCCATTGATGTGCTTGCAGTCTCCTCCTCCTCTTTGCAAGTGGTACCATTGGATTGACACGGAGCAACCAGCTTGGGCCGCGCAAGAGTTTCATGATAGGAACCGAGCTGCATGGGCTGCCTTTTACGAAGGAATGTGCTGAAAGGATGGCCGGAGAGGAGAAGAAGGAGCAGGAGAGAGAACTAAAAAAAAGAGGAGAGAGCTCGGAACCGGAAGAGAAACGAGAAGAGGAGGGCGGAAGAGGAAGAGTGCAGGTATGCAGAGGAACATGTGTGCAAGGAGGCCCGGGATGCAAAAAGGACGAGATTAAGAGAAAGGGATGCTAAGGCGCAGGAGGCAGAGGAACGTGGGGACAAGACCGGGAAGTATCCGCGTTGGACTCAAGAAAGGTAGATGTATGTCTCAGTAACGATGTATCTTCATTTAAGTTGTAGTATCCTGATGTATCATAATTTCAGTTGTAGAAGTATCTTCATTTTAGTTGTATTTGTTGTTTAGTAACTTAATTTCCGCATTACCTTGTAGTCGTCAGTTAATTTCGGAGACAATGTATCTTAAGTTTTCCCACCATAATGTTTCTCACCAGATTGTTTCCCGCCAAATTGTTTCCTGCCAAAATGTTTCCCGCTCAGTTCTTCCCGCCTAATTGTTCTTGCCATTTCTTGTTCGTTTACTCTATAAAAAACCCTCCTCAAGAAGCTCTGTAAGCACACCATTCTCGTCGAGAGAACCACTATGCCGGCGGCTTTTCCTTTCCGAAAGATGTCTGAAGACCTTTTTTACTTCTTCAGGACTTGTAGGATAGACAATAATCCAGCCAAATTGGAGGAACTCATTGCTAGTGATTATCTTCTCACTGAGATGGGTGAGGCACTATGTAGGAGAGGGTGACATTCAACGACCCCAGAGGAGGTACGACAAGAGCTTCGTAGGATCGATGCAAGGTAGAACAAGCTTAAATTTACAAGTGAAGCTGACAAGAAGAGGAAGGTTGAGAACCCTTCATTTTGGATTGAAGAGAGTGAAGATGATCTCTCCATGCCGCTGTCAGTTGCTAGCAGGGCGAGAGCTGAGTGGTACAAGAGGCAGGCCATGAAGAAGGTGCATGCCAAGAAGAGTAATGAAAAGCAGAGGAACGATGAGAACTTTTCGTCTTGGCTAGAATAGAGTGAAGATGAAGATGATATCTTCATGCCGCCGGCCATTGGTAGCAGGGCGAGAGCTAAGTGGGACAAGAGGCAGGCCATGAAGAAGGCGCATGCCAAGAAGAGCAATGACAAGCAGAGGAAGGATGAGAACTTTTCATCTTGGCTAGAAGAGAGTGAAGATGAAGATAATATCTTCATGTCACCGACCATTGGTACCAGGGCGAGAGCTGAGTGGGAAAAGAGGCATGCCAAGAACAAGGCGCATGCCAAGAAGAGAAAGAGTGAGGCACCATCAAAGGGAAAATGCGAGGCATCGTTGAAGGCAAGGGTGAGGCATTATCGTAGGGATAGAGAGCGCTCTTATTTATGTACCGCAAGTTATGTTGAATTGAGTTGCAAGCTATGTTGAATTGTTTGTCAAATAAAAATGTGAAATAATAGAAAGGTGTCTCATACATAGATAGATATAATTCTCGTACATAGATAGATATATGTCTCATGCATAGATAAGATATATGTCTCATTCATAGATAAATGTACCGTACATAGATAAATGTCGCATGCATAGATAGATATATGCCTCATACATAGATAAAGGTCTCATACATAGATAAATGTCTCATACATAGATATCACTGGTATCGGTCACGGTGAGGTTGTTGCGGCCTAGGTGTACTCCATTCGTACCTTCTGGGTGGCACCACATTACGGAGAGGTAGAGTTGACCCGTCACCCTGGCTCTGCGTATCCTGTGTGGAAAAAGTGGTGGAGTCTGATGCGTCTGATACTGGCCAAATCAGTCAACCTGATCCTACTGAGTCTGTTGATCGTCCTCCTTGCCCACGAACCCATAGAGGATATGGTCCGGCCTCCATATTCTCCTGAACGTGTAAAAGAAATTTAGTACTAAACGATAGCATACTGCATGTAACAATAATAGATAGGAAAATGCTTACTCTCAGACTGATATTGAGGCCGGTAATCAAAGTTCATGAAGGGATTGTGTTGTTGCTGCTACCACTGGTCAAAAATAAGCTTTATTAAAATGTTTAACTTACTTTGCGACGTGTCCAATGAGTACCGATGAATGTAGGCATGTCAATTCTCTCATGGTCAAACAACAGATCAGACTCATAGACAACACGTTCCTCTCCCGGGTTGATAAATGCTTTATTCTTTGTTACGTCCGAGCAGCCGATAGGGAACCTCTCTCATGACCACAGCTGCAGCAACATTGGGCATTCTAGCAAGGCATACCTTTCCTTTGTTAGATAGCAAGCAATTCACATACCTCGGTATGTAGCTGCTAAGACAGCAGAACCCAGCTTCACTGTGTGATGTCGTTCTAGCACGTCGCCTCCGTTATCTCTCTAGCAAAGTGGATGTAGCGCGCGCTAATGGTCGAGCTGTGGTTCTCGATGAACATCACCTTCCCAAGAATCCACATTATGTATGCCTCCAAGCTGCGTGTAATTTGTAGCTTAGTCATCGGAATAGATGAGTACCCAAACTTCTGGATCAGCATTGGTAAATAGAACAATTTTGATCACCGTGTGATATGATAATTGGTACGACAAACATGAAGATAAAGAGTACCAAATGAACCTGATAGTTTTGCAACCATTCAATTGGGCCATGATTTTCACATGCAAAGGTCATAGCTCCCTCACGGATGCCAAAGAACCGTTAGGTCATGTCTTGGTCCCAATTCACTAGCATATCCACTGGGCCTATTGGCATGCCAGCCAATGGCAATCCTAGCTAGAATGAGACATCATGAAGGGTAGGAGCCATCTCTCCCTAGCGAAAGTGGAAAGTGTGACTCTCGGGCCTCCATCGATCCACCAAGCATGTGAGCAAGGACTGGTCATAGTATAGGCGAGTGGTCTGGAGGCCATGATGTCTTGCGTCTATCTCCTCCGTACGAGTGGTAAAATCCTAACCCACTTCAACCTGCATACCGAGATAGCATAACAGTTTATTTACTCTGGCCTATAAATATTTGAAACCCAACGAGAAATAAATGTCTCATACCTCTGAAGCCAATCAGAGTGTATCCACCAGTTAGACAGGGGAGTGCGAGTCACTAGGTGCTTCAAGCTCCCTCGATTAGCATCCAATAACGCCGACCAGTGCTTTCTATCTATGTCAGCGTTAAGCAAAGATCCTGCCATTTGCACATATCAAATTATAAAACATATTAGAAAATTAAAATATAGTTCCATACATAATAGAAATTTCAAACATAGTTCCATTCATATTAAAAATGTAAAACATGGTTCCATACATATTACAAATTTAAAATATAGTTCCATACATATTACAAATTTGTAGTCATGACGCCAAACCTAGCACCATGAGTGTCGTGTAGCAGAGACCACCTCTCCACAGGCTCTTACTCTATTCATTCCTGAATTTTTTTAATCCTTCTCCCAGGCCTCCTCTTCCTAGTATCGGGTTGGTCAAATCCTGGAAAATTACAAATATCAATGGGTTCTTCCTCCGATGCTCCTCCTCCTATTGCTGTTTGTGTAGCTACCGCGGCTGCATGAGCCGCGACAACTGCTGCTCTAGCTACTTTCCTCTGCCTAACATGTTTTTAGTGAAGTCATCGAGATAGGCACGACACTTGATATATTTACACTCCTCGTTCTTCTTGGAAAGCTTCTTGAATAGGTTCATAAAGACCTTGTTCCTGAACTGTGAGAACAAGTTGGCCCCTAGATGCCGCATGCACCAATAGCTCTGCATGTCCTGCCATGGAGTTACTTCATCAGGAGCAGGATCCGTCGGCTTCTTTATTGCGCTGAGTGTACCCAGATGCCTGTCATGAAGGACGCACACATTCGGCGTATCCTTCATAATTGCTATCTTTAGCTGCCTAAAAAACCATACCGAACTCTTGGTGTCCCCGCTCTCCATGAAAGCAAATGCAAGTGGAACAACTTAATTGTTCCCGTCTTGACCTATGACAGTCAAGATCTGACCCTCGTACTTTCTAGTGAGAAATGTAGCATCCACACAAATGACTGGTCAATAGTGAGTGAAAGCTTCTATGCATATAGAAAATGAGAAGAACACTCGATGCAACACCCTCAAATTTAGTTCTTAAGGTAACGTAAAGTGTTGGATGTCGATGTAGGTGCCTGGATTTCTAGCCTGCATTGTTTGGAGCATCTGAACAACACATTCGTATCCGTCTCGAAACAAACCAAATCTTGCCTCCAATGCCCTCCACTTAGTCCTCCAAGCCTTTCTGTAAGAAATCTTGTAGCTAAATCTGACAGCAACTTTGTTGATGATAGCTTTCACCTCCATGGCTTTGCTCTCCACTATCTCCGTGTATAAAAGTCTAGCTAGGATGGTTGAGGTGAGGTTACGATGGTCCTGAAGGACTCTGGGAAGTTGACATGTGGGCAGCACAACGTCGCTAACCTTCTAATTGGTGTCATACTTAGGACGATGGCCATGGACCCTTGTCGGACATCCGGCTACCTTGCAAACCAATGTCAAATATTGCTGGGATGACAACTTCGTTTTGAAGACCCGTTGCATGGACAATGCCCACTCAACGATTGCTTTCTACAAATGTCTCTTGCTAGGATATAATGCACATAGGGAGATGTTGTTCGCGTGATAGTGCCACGCGGAATCGTGCCCATCGTTCACATTCATTGTTGCTGTGTTGCCATTATTCCATGACACCGTAATAGGTTCGACGATCTCTTCTTGATCAGACTCGGTGGAATCATCAGCCGTATCACTATCGCCTTCTAAATCTTTGGCTTCCATCTGATTTTGTAACAAACCTCCGTATATCTCATCCTCATTAGCATCACCACTGAAAATGTATTCTCATATCCCATGACTACCATCAGCTGATTCATAACCACCACCCCTTGTGTGTGCATAACTACTCTGACCAGATTCATAACCACCACCGCCATCATGGCCTTGACTGCTCTGGACATTTGACCCATTTAGATTATACTTATATCGATCTCAAGTAAAACAAAGGGTAGTCCTTAACTTAGTCTATAATGCATGCAAACCGACAGTATGGGTCGGAGGGAGCCCTAAAGATGCAGATAACCAATCCTTAAACTCACTAATAGACCATGTTTCAGGAGCCTGGAGCTCTTTATGAATCCTGAAACTCGCTCAAATCAACTCCGTGCTCGTTTGTTCCGACGACACTGTTACCATAGTAAAACCTAAATAGTACATTATCTGACATAACTTTTGACCTAAAAAAATACCGAAACGCTTCAAATACCAGTAGCATGGCACATTATAGTCTACAAATATACTTCTATTCCTCTAGCCAAATAATCTTACAGCTAACAGAACACAAATGACTGCAGTTAACAAGAAATTAGGGTTTATCCTTGAAGCGTGCGAAGTCCTGCTGTGTAGCAGCCTCCAGTCACCGGATCGGCACCTCCACCATGCAGTTGCAGTCCCAGCCTCCAACATAGCCATTGCACCCCAACAACACCACCAACTTCGTCCACAAAAAAGCCCCAAA
Source organism: Avena eriantha (assembly GCA_910589775.1). Classification (NCBI taxonomy): domain Eukaryota; kingdom Viridiplantae; phylum Streptophyta; class Magnoliopsida; order Poales; family Poaceae; genus Avena; species Avena eriantha. The sequence continues at coordinate 436,355,404 of OU342745.1, read as the reverse complement.
TCACTTCACCAAGCTATCCCATCAGTAGATCGGGCCTTTCCTAGCTTCCTAATTATTTCAACACCAAGTTTGGGTGGAAATCTCAACAAAAATAGGCTGAAAATCGGTGGAGCTGTGGCTGGAGACGAGAGGAAGAAGGAAGAAGAAGAAGAAAGAGGCTGTGGGGCTGGCCGGCGCCCGCGCGGGGATAAAAAGGGACCTGCTCGGGAGTTCAAGTCCCGACGGGTAGGTCGGGATTTCGACTACCGATGCCCAGACACTCCTCCCCTGTCGGCCGATAGTCCGGCCAGGTGGTCCCCTTTCTCCACTGCGGTCGGGAATCTAAACCCCGACATGACTCCTTGGGAGTTAGTACTCCGACCGGGTCTGGTCGGGATATTAGGAACCGAGGCCACGCTAGATTCGTGATTTCCCACATTTGTGTTTTATTAATTTACTAAATAATTCGTATTATTCAAAAAAATATAGCTAGGTACGTGGTGTTGCACGTAGTACCAGAGGGTTGTTTCTCATGGAGCGACATGCACGCACATATATAGCTACGCGCGGTCAGTCGCGCGGTGCACTGCACGTCGATCAACACATCTCCGATCGACACGATCAGCATGCATATTTATGGATCATGGGATGGGACCGAGGTCAAAGCAGGCCCGATGGACATGGATGGCACCCACCCTCAAACAGACAGAGGTCGTCGTCGTCGTCCCTAACTAAGCTAGCCTTAGCCTACCATCGCTCCCCACCGCTGCATCCATCCATCCTCGATCCGTCCATCCATGGCCGCCGGGCTCCATTGACGACGACGACGATGCATGGGCAACTCCTGCGAGGGCTCCACCACACCCGCCACCTACGCTGCCGCCGGTGACCACTCCTGCTACCCGCACTACCGCACCAGCAGCTCCGACGACGACGACGACGCCCTCACCATCCAGACCCTGGAACGCGCGCCGCACCAGAACACGATGCGCGGCGGCGGCGGCGGCCACCAGCACCAGCTCTCCTCCCCCACGGCGGTGCTGGGCCACCACACCCCGCCGCTCCGCGACCTCTACGCCCTGGGCCGAAAGCTGGGCCAGGGCCAGTTCGGCACCACCTACCTCGCCACCGACCTCGCCACGGGCACGCCCTACGCGTGCAAGTCCATCGCCAAGCGCAAGCTGCTCACGCCGGATGACGTGGACGACGTGCGGCGCGAGATCCAGATCATGCACCACATCGCCGGCCACGACAGCGTCGTCACCATCAAGGGCGCGTACGAGGACGCCATGTACGTGCACATCGTCATGGAGCTCTGCGAGGGCGGCGAGCTCTTCGACCGCATCGTCCACCGCGGCTACTTCTCCGAGCGCCGCGCCGCGGAGATCGCCCGCATCATCGTCGGCGTCGTGGAGGAGTGCCACTCCTTGGGGGTCATGCACCGGGACCTCAAGCCCGAGAATTTCTTGTTGAAGGACAAGGACGAGGACAATGGCAATGGCGGCGGCGATGGCAGCATCAACCTCAAGGCGATCGACTTCGGGCTGTCGGTCTTCTTCAAGCCGGGCCAGATCTTCAGCGACGTGGTGGGAAGCCCCTACTACGTGGCGCCCGAGGTCCTCTGCAAGCACTACGGCCCCGAGGCCGACGTGTGGACGGCGGGGGTGATCGTGTACATCCTGCTCTCCGGCGTGCCGCCGTTCTGGGCGGAGACGCAGCAGGGCATCTTCGACGCCGTCCTGAAAGGCGCCATCGACTTCGACTCCGACCCGTGGCCGAAAATCTCCGACTCCGCCAAGGACCTCATCCGCAAGATGCTGCGGTCGCCGCCGGCGGAGCGCCTCACGGCGCACCAGGTGCTGTGCCACCCGTGGATCATCAAGAACGGCGTGGCCCCCGACGCGCCGCTCGACCCGGCCGTGCTGTCCCGGCTGAAGCAGTTCTCCGCCATGAACCGGCTGAAGAAGATGGCGCTGCGGGTGATCGCGCGCAACCTGTCGGAGGAGGAGCTGGCGGGGCTCAAGGAGATGTTCAAGGCCATGGACGCCGACGGCAGCGGCGCCATCACCTTCGACGAGCTCAAGGAGGGGCTGAAGCGGCTCGGGTCGAACCTCAACGAGTCGGAGATCCGGGACCTGATGGAGGCGGCGGACGTGGACAACTCCGGCACCATCGACTACGACGAGTTCATCGCCGCCACCGTGCACATGAACAAGCTGGAGCGGGAGGAGCACCTGCTGGCGGCGTTCGCCTACTTCGACAAGGACGGCAGCGGGTACATCACCGTCGACGAGCTGGAGGATGCCTGCCGCGAGCACAACATGGCAGACGTCGGCATCGACGACATCATCAGCGAGGTCGACCAGGACAACGTATGATCATCGATTCTCCAATAATACTCTTAACCTCTACTGTTGGATACAATTTCCAAATCTGAAATGTGGATGGCTGAAATTCAGGATGGGCGCATCGACTACGGAGAGTTCGTGGCGATGATGAAGAAGGGGATCATCGGCAACGGGAGGCTGACCATGAGGCACACCTCCGACGGCAGCATCCTCCACGGAGCAGGCAGCTAGCTAGCCGACCTTCGGCGCCATGGATGCATGCATGCTCCCTTTGTGTCAGATTCGATCCGGGGAATAAACAAGGATATGACTGATTATACTCGTGACGTATATATATATATATACATACATAGTAAAAAGCTTGATGTACGAGTAGTATTCGAATTTTGATATCGTGAGAGAAGGTTCATAGTGACGCATGTGGTGTACTCAATGTATGTAAGCAAAGGATTCCAATTCAGATGAATTTCTACTACTCGACTATTACGGAATTTGGTTTGATCAGTCCCACACCGCCAACGGCGGTCCAGCGCAAATATGGGCATGGGTTCCCCGTACGGCAAAATGGACTCAAAAATTCCTATGTCCAAATAAATTTTAAAAAATAAACTCTCCGCCAAATAAGTCCACAAATCTACCCCTTTTGTGCTGCGTCTGTCACATAAGCGCCGCACGCAACCGTGCAAACCCTCTAAATAGTGAGTCCGCACGGGCCCAAGCCGTCTAGTGCAGCGTCTTTGGCAATGGTGCCACACTGTGTAGTGCCACCCCTTGCTGAAGGGCACGACACTTTAACATAGACAAAACTGCGCGTAGCCGCTAGCCCTCTATTCCCCACCCACCCTTTCAAGAACACGAACATACGAGGAGATGACGGTGGTGGTTCTTCCCCTTCCTTTCTAATCCTCCACCAGAAGTCCACAGATCTGAAGGAAAACTCCGTCAATCTTGATCCCAGTCTCTTCCCCTAGGTATTCTCCCTCAATCCCGGCAATTGCATCCGAAAAATCTCTCACGTTTGTTTTAATTTTGCTAGTTTAGGAAACTCTAGTTCATCCAAAAATCTTGAAATTTAGATGCAATCTTAGTCCTTTAGCATGAGAATAGCACTTGATTGAGTAGGTTTATACATGTGTGACTTAGATTGTGTGGCATGGGGAGCGACTAGGCTAGGTGCGCCCTCCAACGCATGGCCCAGTGCGCGCGCCGTAGACACGCGGGCACGGCCTGCTGGTAGGACAGAGTGAGGCTTGCGGATGATCGCGGGCAGCCTATCGGAGGAGGAGCTGGCGGGATGGAAGGAGATGTTCAAGGCCATGGACGCCGACAATAACATCTCCATCACCTTCGACGAGCTCGGGGTCAAACCTCAACGAGTCGGAGATCATGGACCTGATGGAGGCGGCAAACATGGACAACTCCGGCACCATCGACTATGATGAGTTCATCGCGGCCACCGTGCACATGAACAAACTAGAGCGGGAGGAGCACCCGCTGGCGGCGTTCGCCTATACTTAGACAAGACAACAGCGGGTACATCATCGTGGACGAGCTGGAGGAGGCCTGCGGCAAGCACAACATGGACGACGTCGGCATCGACGACATCATCAGCAGGCGAGGTCGACCAGGACAATATACGTTCCAACTATACATCTTGTCTTTTTTTTGAACGGTAAAAGGGTCTAGAAGACCCGAGAAGCTGCATTAGAGAACACGTGGTAGGTACAAAAATGCAAAGAGGCCCTTAGCAACAAGCACACTAGAAAACCTAGGAATAAAAGATAAGGGCCTCCTTAAAACAAAAAACACCCTAGGACTAAAAGATAAAATGCAATCAAGTCCTCGAGTGCCTCCACCACCAATCTCCGACGACCCCCAGTCGACGGAATCGGCGAGGTCGTGGAGGTTTCTTGCCCGTGACACTCCCCAAGCCAGAGAAGAAGCAAAACCGCTGGCCATCTCGCACTCTCCGAGAATGAACCACCTGTCGAGGGCGAGACGTCGAGCTCCGGCGCAGTGCTTCGGAGAAGGGCCGCCACAATGGAGGTTGAAACCCTGGGCCGCCTTTCGACCAGAATGAGCAGTGGCCCGGCAGCATCTCCGCCAACAAAGGACCACTACGAAGAAGAACACGCGGGAGCAGCTTCAACATTGCGGCCAAAGCGAATCGGTAGCAGCCTGCGTCGAACGGCAGACGCCACCCACCATCTTTCCACCCCCTCACCACCTCGGTCGTCAAGGGCGAAAATAATAGAAGACGCTGCCGCAGCACGGGAAGGAGTGCTTAGTGAGAAGCCCCGCCTCCCCCGCGTACATCGGCACCCACCATGGACACCAAATCAGAGGCGGAGAAGAACTCCAGCCGGCGTTGCACCTTGACGCCGAACTGCCCAAGGAGATTCGTGGGCCGCCAGATCCGGCCACTGGCAGGCTGCTCATCCCTTCCCCCTCGCTGCCACGACCGGCCAGGAATAGGAGGAGAAGCGGCACAACGATACCGAACCAGAGTCCACGGAGGAAGGCCTTATTGCGGAGATCTTCAAGATGACGACTGCCGCCAAAGGCTCTGACCGCCAGAGCGCCGTGATGACCCACAAGTATAGGGGGTGTATCGCAGTATTTTTGATAAGTAAGAGTGTCGAACCCAACGAGGAGCAGAAGGTGCTGGCTAGCGGTATGGATCAGGAATTCTCTGCAAATACTTAGCAAACGGATTTTTAGGGGTTTTCGATAAAGCAAGTAAACAAAGTACGAGTAAATAAAAGACAGTAGGAATAATTGCAGCAAGTGGCCCAATCCTTTATGCATCAAAGGACAAGCCGGTTGTATTTCTATAGATGACCAAACGTTCTTGAGGACACATGGGAAGACTGTCAAGTGCTTTCGCTTCATATAGTCGATTAATCTTCTTTAGTTTGCTAAGTGTTGTGTGGGTGAACCTGTGCTAATGTACCGCCCCATCCAAGACTAATACATACTTGTGATTATACCACTTGCAAACATCCGTAAGTTCAAGAAAGTAATTAAGGTACAAACCTAACCACATCTTTAAACTCTAAGACCCTTACGTCCCTTGTGCAATGGTTTTCTAACGGGGGGTTCAGGTTTCTGTCATTCCGGCAACCCCTACGATTAGTAGCCAAATACACAATGCATTTCCCTAGGTCCTTATAGGTGAAGAGTCATGTAGTCGACGTTCACATGACACCACTAGAAGAAGTACACCACAACTTAAATAACAATCTATTGAATCTTTCTCAACGCAACTCCACTACTAACAACAAGACTTCTCCCATGTCCTCAAGAACAAAACGAACTACTCACAAGACATCATATGGATCATGATCATAGATGGAATAATGATGTATAACAATATGAACATAAATAATAATTCAATGGTTCACTCAATAGCATCAACTACAAAGAGTAATCAACACCAGGAAAGTTTCCCCTATGAACTATGCAAGATTCAACTCAATTGTTACAGCAATATGGAGATGGTGATGAGGGTGCTGATGGTGATGATGATGATGATCCCGACGAAGTCCATCTTGATGGTGGTGTTGATGGCGACAATCTCCAATCTCCAGGAAGGAATTCCCCCGGAAGAAACCTGTCTGCCGGAGAGATCTTTCTCTCTCGGTGTTTTCCGCCCCGCAGAGGCGGCAGAATCTTTCTGTGGTCACTCCCCGAGTCTTAGGGTTTCGTGGGGATGATATACGCCAGAGGAGAGAGGCTGGAGTGGGCCAAGGCGGCCACACCACTCCCAGGCGCGGCCTAGGCATGCCCGCGCCATGGGGTGGTGTGGGCCCTCTGTGGCCCACCTCCACTCCATCTTCTGGCATCCTGAGTCTTCTAGAAAAATAGAATTTTCCGTATATTTTCCCGGATTTTCTGATCTTCGCGAATTTTGCCTCCAAACAACACCTTTTCCATCAGAATTCTGACTGCAGCGGTCCATGCTCCAAAAGTCATCAACCATGCAAAAACAGATGAAATAACATAAGTATCACCTCTCAATACGAAATATATCAATGAATAATAGTGAATTAAGACATAGAATAGTGATGCAAAATGGACGTATCAACTCCCCCCAAGCTTAGACTTCGCTTGTCCCCAAGCGAAACTGAGCTCAATAAACATGACCTCAGGTTTATGGAGTGAAGAGTCGATAAAAGAATACGGACAAGAAGCATCACATTCATCAAATACATAGATCATAATAGAAGACTACTCACTATTATATAACTCAACTTGCAATGAGTAAAGGAAACACAATAAAGATACATAAAGTGAATCAGAATTGGTAATGGAAAACTTAGCTCTTGGTCGAAGAATAGTTGATAATTTGCTGGAGTTCACAAATAGCTGGTTTTTCAGTGATAGCTTTCAAAATAGTAAACATCAAGATAAGAGCAATGTGCAAAACAAGGAACATAAGAAACATGAATGCATAAATCATCATATGAATGAATGAAACACATCAACTCAAAGTACTTGCTGAGATAGAAGGGAATAGGTTTACTGACTCAACTACAAAATAAAAGAAAGGCCCTTCAAAGAGGGAAGCAGGGATTGCAAGTCTCATAAAGAGCTCCCAAAAATTATGCTACTTACTAGCTTTCAGCTCTCATTGCCCATATCATAGGCATCTTTAGGTGATTAAGGTTAAAGTGAGGTCCAATCTGAGTTATATGCTTGACAGAATATAAACTGAAAATCCCAAGTCCCTTGAGTACGAGGGCCGCTCCTCATGCTACTCAACTTTAGTTACCGGTAAGTTCTTGTCATCGTAAGTATGTGCGTATCATTGAGAACTGCCAACGGGGCACCCCTTGCCCGTTGATACGGAAGAATCCCCATATCAAAATGACAAGGCAAGCAGACAATGAGTATCTCAGCAATCTTCTTATTAACATGGGAAAATGGTGCTTTTTTCTCTCTTTCCTCTTTTCATAGTATCTCTTTTTTTTCTTTTCTTTTTCTCAATAGCTATCTCTCTCTTTTTTTATAAGAAGAATGCTTCATAGATATCATTATGGTTACGCTACAGGTTTCCACCATGTCAGCATGGATTAGACCAGTGGTCCAGGCGTTTCTCTAACACACATATATAACTCCATGGACTTACAAGCTCCCCTTTTATTTCACACCGACGACATCTGCAAACAAAAGAGCAAGGTATCAACTGGGTATATATTTACAAGTGTTGAAAGCGTTCCCCGTGACAGCACGGTTTTGCTAATCCCCAGCCTATAATTTGCAAGCATATAACTTTCATGGAGAGTTCACAATGGTTCAGGTTCATTAAATGCAAGAAAGTAAAGTGTGCCATCAAGTTCGTGAGAGCTTTAATCACTAATTTTCACATAACAAGTTTAATTTGGGTGGTAGATAAAACAAGAATTTACTTGGAATAGCAATAATGCTACTAGGTAGGTATTATGGACTCAAATGGCAAAGGTTTTGGTTTAAGGAAGTGGATGCACAAGAAGAATTCCCTCTCAGTACAGGTTTTTGGCTAGCAAGGCTGGGTAGCAAGTACAAGAGTTGAAGAAAACAACCAAACATACAAATGATAAAAACAAACATGCAATCTTTCTTGGAAGCACAAAAGATCTTTAACTAGAGAATAGTAGACTTATGAGCAAATCAAGAAAGAAAGATGATGAAATTATTTTTCTTTAGAGTACTTCTATCTTTTTCTTTTCAACTCTCAAAAAGGTGTTGTTACTGACCGAGCCAGGTTTGCCAAAACCAACTAAATTAACTCAATGATCCCAAAGTGATACCAATACTAACAACAAGATGGATCATATAATCACGAATTGAAAACTAATATAAGCTATGCAAAAGAGTGAATGAAAGAACTTCTCATTAAAATTCCATAACAGAGACTCACACCAAGGGATACATATCTAACGAGAGAGGGGACACTTCCATAATGCAAACCATACTACATAATAACTCCTCTATTCATGATATGACTCTACTAATAAGGTAAAAAGATAGAAGATAGTGATATGATACCACGGCACTCCCCCAAGCTTGGAACAAACCAAGGGGATGCCAAATCTGATGATGAATTACTCCTTTGGCGGTGGTGGTATCTTCTCATCTTCGTCCGTCTTCTAGGGTAAAGGCTTCCCATCAACAAAGGACATCGTGGGTTCCAACATCCTGAAACTTGCAGCAGCACTTATGCGTTTAAATCTAGCCTCATACTCACAATTTTGATTTTGAACGTCATAGAACTGTGCTTGCAGTTCGTTGGTTGTTTGGCGGAGTGAGAGGACTTCGTCTTTGAGTTCAGCAGTCTCCTTTTGCTGCTCGGTGATGAGTTCGGAGCAAATCTTATGGATGATATCCACTTCGCGCTCCGCCATCTTCCTGTACCTAAAGACTTCTTGCTCCAGTGCTTCCATCCCGTCCTCCAGACTTCCTTCACCTTTAGGGCCTTGAACCTCTTTAATCCGGACCTCCCCACCTTCGAGCAACAACTCCTTGGGATGAATCTTCAATTCTCTCATGTATGGGCTGACGATATCTTCTAAGGAATCTCCCTTGGATGATCCAGAGGAAGACATTGTGGCTCCAAATCTGGGATTCTACCTGGCAGAAACAGATCGAAACAAAAACACGATATACGAACCTCGGGAGATCCAGGAGGTTATATATTATGAAGGTTCATATCAAAAGGAAGGTACTGGGAGAAAACGAGTCGGAGGTGGAGTCCTGGGTGGCCTCACCACCTGGTGGTGCGGCTAGGGGTGGGCCCGCGCCATGGGGTGGTGTGGGCCACCCTGGCTCCGTTTCCGTCCCATTTTCGCTTCGTAGCTTTCCTTATTGACTAAAAACTGCAAAAATATAGTTGGATTGTATTTTCGCGGAACTTTTCTTATCAGAACTGTTACCTATTTGAACACGGACTCTGCAGGTCTCTGAATTTGGTATTTAGTGGATCCTTCCGGAGTCATCACTTCAATAACATCAATATCTTCATCTTCATACACTTATTACTTGAGTCATAAAACCTTTCTCTTCCTTATTACACCATTATCTCCACTTCCCGGAAATTTCTTTCACACAAAACTTCACACAGTTCTCATTAGCAACATTAGTATAAGTGAAGTGATAAACTCTTTTGAGTCCAACTTCAACTGAAAACCATCAAAACAAAATCTACTGTAGCAACTCCTTCCGAAAGCCCGAAAATAGTCTTGATGACCCACAAGTATAGGGGGTGTATCGCAGTATTTTTGATAAGTAAGAGTGTCGAACCCAATGAGGAGCAGAAGGTGCTGGCTAGCGGTATGGATCAGGAATTCTCTGCAAATACTTAGCAAACGGATTTTTAGGGGTTTTCGATAAAGCAAGTAAACAAAGTACGAGTAAATAAAAGACAGTAAGAATAAATGCAGCAAGTGGCCCAATCCTTTATGCAGCAAAGGACAAGCCGATTGTATTTCTATAGATGACCAAACGTTCTCGAGGACACATGGGAAGACTGTCAAGTGCTTTCGCTTCATATAGTCGATTAATCTTCTTTAGCTTGCTGCTAAGTGTTGTGTGGGTGAACCTGTGCTAATGTACCGCCCCATCCAAAACTAATACATACTTGTGATTATACCCCTTGCAAACATCCGTAAGTACAAGAAAGTAATTAAGGTAGAAACCTAACCACAGCTTTAAAATCTAAGACCCTTACGTCCCTTGTGCAATGGTTTTCTAATAGGGGTTCAGGTTTCTGTCACTCCGGCAACCCCTACGATTAGTATCCAAATACACAATGCATTCCCCTAGGCCCTTATAGGTGAAGTGTCATGTAGTCGACGTTCACATGACACCACTAGAAGAAGTACACCACAACTTAAATAACAATCTATTGAATCTTTCTCGAAGCAACTCCACTACTAACAACAAGACTTCTCCCATGTCCTCAAGAACAAAACGAACTACTCACAAGAAATCATATGGATCATGATTAGAGATGGAATAATGATGTATAACAATCTGAACATAAACAATAATTCAATGGTTCACTCAATAGCATCAACTACAAAGAGTAATCAACACCGGGAAAGTTTCCCCTATGAACTATGCAAGATTCAACTCAATTGTTACAGCAATATGGAGATGGTGATGAGGGTGCTGATGGTGATGATGGTGGTGATGATGATGATGATGATCCCGATGAAGTCTAGCTTGATGGTGGTGTTGATGGCGACGATGTCCCCTCTCTGGGAAGGAATTCCCCCGGCAGAAATCTGTCTGCCGGAGAGATCTTTCTCTCTCGGTGTATTCCGCCCCGCAGAGGCGGCGAAATCTTTCTGTGGTCGCTCTCTGAGTCTTAGGGTTTCGTGGGGATGATATACACCAGAGGAGAGAGGCTGGAGTGGGCCAGGGTGGCCACACCACTCCCAGGCGTGGCCTAGGCCTGCCCGCGCCATGGGGTGGTGTGGGCCCCCTGTGGCCCACCTCCACTCCATCTTCTGGCATCTCGAGTCTTCTGGAAAAATAGAATTTTCCGTATATTTTCCCGAATTTTCTGATCTTCGCGAATTTTGCCTCCAAACAACACCTTTTTCATCATAATCCTGACTGCAGCGGTCCATGCTCCAAAAGTCATCAAACATGCAAAAACAGATGAAATAACATAAGTATCACCTCTCAATATGAAATATATGAATGAATAATAGTGAATTAAGACATTGAATAGTGATGCAAAATGGACGTATCACGCCGTCGACGAGGGCCGAGCTCCAACTGCAGAGGGGATGGCCAAGAGATCCCCCTGCCCTACTCCAACTACATGGCAGAACGCCAAACAAACTACTCCTAAACCTAGCATCTACGCCGGCGAAGATGAATTGGGATCGGCCCGGGATCTAGCGGCGGACTCTCAAGGGAGGGGGAGAGCGGAGCAGAGTGGTCTCCACAAAGTATAACTATACATCTTGTCGATCTCACATCAATCTATTTCAGTTTCATTAGTAATTGGAGTTAACTGATGGTGTGATGAAGAAGGGGGTCATCAGCAACGGGAGGCCCACCATGAGGCACACCTCCGTCGGCAGCATCCTCCGCGGAGGAGGCACCGACATCAGCTAGCCTTCTGTATGCCTACCTCCGTCCGCCTACACGCTCCATCGTGTCAGATTACACGTACTACTCGAGATTGGGGAATAAACAAGAATTAATGGTACATTTTTTTTCGATAAAGGACGCCTTTTATTAGACTTCAAAGTTTTCATCAAGACGATACAATCAAAGAATTAATTGTATATAGTACAAGCTCAACGGTTCAAACATGTATGTATTATTACGGGATTGCAAGTTCGGATGAATTTCTACTACTCGACAACTACAGGATTCATCTCAAAAAAAAGATAGGATTTGGTTTTGATTAGTCCCACACGGCTGAAGGAGAACCACAAATACTGCGGTCCGTGTTCCCGAATCAGCTGAGCGTGGTGGTTTAGGCTTGTAACTCCAGCCAAACACAGGAGGGCTAAAGAGTTGGTGCGGGCCTAGTCAGGTGGGCTTTGAAGCCCATGTTCAGGGGCTGTCTTCCGTCGAGTGCCGTCGGGACACACATTTGTGTGCAGCTGGCCACGGGCCTGTTGACTTTGGCTCCTAGGCCGCAACGGCCGAGCCGTCGATGTCGGGTTGGGTAGGCCATGCTCGAGGATGAACTCGGCAATAAACATATCTGAATGCTTGTGGGGTTACCACACAATATGTCGTGATCCCCATGGCTTTGTGTAGAGACACGAAGCCGCTTGCGTGGGGCATGGGTTCGCCTCCTAACCAACAACCTATCAACTCTTTTTTTTCTTACCTCTGGAACATGTCAGCGCGGCAGGCGGCGGAGGGGCGACCTCTAGGTGGGTCAAGCCGGACGCGTCAGGACGGATAGGTCGTGTAGCTGCGGCGCCGCGTATGATGCCCGCGTCCGCATGCACGGGTTCGGACACGCCGGGACGGGTTGGGTCTATCCGGTGGAGATGCCCTAAGGAGACGACGAACCAGTTAATCAACGAGTAATAATAAGTAAGTAATGCCCGTTGTAGTTTCCATCGTGATCCAGCAATGCCCACGGCGTAATCTCGTTGAATAGAAAGAATATACCTCCGCAAAAAAAAGTAGGTTTTTATGAAGATATCTAAATCGTTTGTGAATTACGAGTGGTTTCACAAACAAGTGTAGTTGACCCGCTTAAAACATTTAATTATAAAACATATTCTCCGAGCCATAAATATATCCGAATCTAGACAAATTCGAGTCAACTAATATGGATCGGAGGGAGTACTGTATATCGTGTAGAGGTTACGTGATTCTTGTGTGGGATGAATTGTGATTTTGTAGAAGTTTAAAATATGCGAGGATCTTCCAAGAATGAGTCCAACAAGGCATCCGTGAGCCAGCTGAGACTCATGGATGTTGATGGGCTGCAGCCAGCACACATGCTCGATCTATCGTAGTAGCTAGGTACGTATCCAGCCCTGCATCCTATGATCTACTAGTACCCATTAATTTTAGTCCCACCCCGGTAACAGCTCGAGGATTAGCGCGTCTTAAATACCGAGCGATCTGTCTTTGTAGCAGCCGAGCGTGGTTGTTCGCGCATGTGACTCCAGCTGCTTATTTGGAGGGCTAAAGGGGTCGGTACGGTTACTTGGGGTTGTTGGGCTTGAAGCCCATGTTGGAGCGCAGGCTGGCTGGCGTAGAGCCGGAGGGCGACCCTGTGTTTGGAGATACAATTCTTCAGCTCAAAGCCTAACCAAACCTACACGACGGTTTGATGATCGCCTGAGGGTTTCCACCATCGGGGGTGGGTCTTGTTTGGAGCATGGGTTCGTCTACCACCTTACTAACCATACCAACTCTTTTTGTCTTTTTAATAAATACTACTCCCTCCGATTCAAATTAATTATTTAGATTTGTCTAGATTCTGATGTATCTAGACATGTCATTTTTCTGAATAGTTTAACTCTCTAATAATTTCCGAACAAGAAGTCTCAATATATTCGTGTTATTCCTATGCCTTTTTTTCTCTTTAAAATCGTCGACATAATATAACTTTTGTTCATGTGTGATTCACAAAATGAAAAAAAAACTTTAAGTAATATTTATCCATAAAATCTGCACTATTTTTATATTATACACTTGAAAATAACATATTCATAGGTTTCTAGAAAATGAAATGAAATGGAAAAAACATGTGTGCTACATTTGGTAGGAAAGTATTTCAAAAACCATGGTAGGAAAGTATTTCAAAAACCAAAGTATTGTAAAACTGGATTCTTTTAGCATGGAGGCTTAAGATACCAGTTTTTACAAATTATTGATATTTTAGAGTATTTTGATTTTTTTTCCTGTTTTTACAAACTGAAACTTGCTTGCACACAGTTATTTAATACTAGGATATGTAGACTACCATGCTACTGAAGGCTATCAGTATTGAATACTGATTTGCTCCTGCAGATCACCGGCGACGAGCTACTGGGCGAGCAGGAGTACCTCGGGTGGTGAGGAGGAGAAGCCGGTGAGGTGATGCTGCTGCATATCGCCGATGGGCACCTAGGCGAGGTGTTGGGCGAGCAGGAACACCCTGGGAGGCAAGGAGGAAGCTCGTGACGTGCTGGCCGGCAGTCGTGGAGGTACTGGGTGTCGATGAGGGATCGATTGCGAGCTGGAGGTGCTGGGCACGTGGCTAGGCATCGGCGAGGCATCGATGGTGAGCTGGAGGAGCTGGGCGCAGGTCAGGTGCTCGGCACGTGGAGGCGCTGGACGTCGGCGAGGGATCGATGGCGAGTTGTTGGTGCTGAGAGACGCCAAGGGGTTGATGGTGACCTGGCGAGGGATCGAACCCAAGCTTGGCGAGGGATCGAACCCAAGCTTGGCGAGGGATCGATGGCGAAAATCACGAGATAGGCAAGGGAAAGATCCTTAGATTGGCGAGCTGGGCCGGGGATTGACCCCAGAAGATTCAATTTCAAATTCTTGATCGTTGACCTTCGGACAAGTCGCGGGGTATTTTGGTACAATTAGTGTATTTGTGCGTTGTCTGAACAAACCTTAAAGGTCTTGTATTTAGGAACGGAGGGAGTACCCGTGAGTGCTGACTTGGGTTTTCGGTTACAAATGTCTTGTTCAGGGAGGTTGCAGAAGCAACTTGTATACCTTATATTTGTTGATCTCGTAATGTGTTCCTCTTTAGCTGGAGTGATTTGTAATATTAATTATATTGTTCTCATTCTGCTTAGAACGGGTTGGCATGTGTAAGCAACATTCTTCATCTGTTTATTATCTGAGTGGTTAATAAGTTGTCAACATTCTTGTGTTATGAGTGGTGAATATTATTTGTCGTCATCTTTTGAGACCCTATATTTTGATGGTGAACACAGTTTTAACGAACTATTTAGTAGAACTCGCTCGTTATCTATATTGATATTGTGCATGGATAACAAAAAGAAGTTTGTGTGTATGAACGGGTGCCTATCTATATAGTAGTAGTAGATAATGTGTTGCGTGTCTGAACTGGTGCTTATCTATGTAGTAGTAGATCCTGTGTTGCGTTTCGCCGAGGCTGATTTGATGGCTGGCTACTTTAGGCCTTTGACAATGGGGTGTTTCTTAGCACGTTTTCATAAAAGTAATTAAAACTTAAGAAACAACAATGACAATGCATTGTTTCTTAGATGGTGTTTCTTAGTGGTGTTGTATTTACTGATTTTAGTCTCATGCATGTGTGTGATTGGTCTAGCCAAGGTTTTTGCCTATAATACCATGCAAGAGGTGTAGCTTAGCTAAGATACAGCAACACCCTCTTTCTTCATTAAATGAAATGCCACATATACAAAGCACCTAGGATACTGCGCTAAGAAACACCCATTGTGAAAGGCCTTATTCCTATACTCGTCCTGTCCATGTGTGGCTGCTGATTGGTGCTAGCAGTACAGGTATAATTTCAGTTGTTCATGATAGCTGCACGAGTAGATAAATGGAGATCAACCGTGTGCGTGTGTAATATTTGGAAATGAAGCGATGCTATCGCTATCGATCAGCCAAAGGCAGTGTAGCTTGGTATAGTTCGTAGCCATATGACAAGACTGCAGTACACATGTAGCTCATGTTTCTTCTTTCGGGATGATGTTCCAGGCATTGTTGATATAATATGGTTCCCACTTGTACTCGTACCAACCTTTTTTTGGTTTTTACTAGTTGAAGTTTGCCAGCTTCTACCTGGAACGAGAGGATGAGAATTCCGCAAGTCACCATTAATTACTGAAGAATCAGCCAAGAATCCTAGGCCGAGTTTAGGTAACCAAGAGATAGTAAGGAAAATCGAGGCCTCTGCAATTACTAGTCCATCACGTAAATAAATTAAGTATATCTCCTCTCCTCACCAGTAATTAAGGGTTGTTTGCTCTTGTTGAACAGGGAGGGCCACCGTCCACGTCACCAATCCTTGGGAGAGCGCATCTCAGCTCTCCATCTGTTAGCAACGGGGAGAGAGAGGATCCATCTAATTCCCTGGTTTCGTCCTTAATTCCCGCCAGCGCTAATTTCGGAAAGTTTGAAACACCTCTCTTCCCTCCGCTTCCAACCTTGGTGTTTCCCTTTAAATACGAGTCTGTTGTCACCGGCCGCGTGCGGGGTGTGCGTGCGTGACCTGTGGCTTTGGACTTTGGACTTTGGCGACGGCGAGGAACGGAAGCGGAGTGGTCATGCCATCCTAGTCGGCGGCGAGCCCTTCTCGGTCGTCCATGCCGTTGTCCTCTCGCCGGCCGGCCGGCGGCCACTTCATCCGAGACAAAGCCTCCGTATCTAGAGGTAACCAGCCAACAAAGCCTCCGCTTCTTTCGTTTTTACTTGCTTCTTTGTGGTTGGTTCTTTCCCGGTCCTCCTTGGGCTGCTCGGCAAAAGAAGCTGTTTTTTGTTCAGTCAGATCTCAGTGGTTCTGGTCACGCACGGGAGAAAACCAAGAGGCGCTAGCTGGGAGAGAGTCTTGGGCCAGGACGACGGGTTTCCTTATTTTTTCCGACTCGCTCGTGTACGTGTCCCTCCTCCTAACCCGTGACCCGCATGCATCCTCCTTCGACCAGAAGCCCAATAGCCAAATGAGGCACACTTGCGATGTTAGGGTCCAAATATTCAAATCCACTCAATCATCAATAGATACAGAGATTTCCTAACTAAACAGAAGAACAAGCATGAAGGGGACTGGGAATTCAGAGCCGAGATGGGAGAGAAGAGCCGCCGCCGTTCGCCTGATCCTCTTGGATGGTGTGATCCCTGTCTCCTTCCATGTATAAATACCGTACAGCCGGAGGGTCAACGCCAGACCAGGCTCATGTGGCGGCCCATAAGGCCGGCCCAGGTGCAAGTATAGGTATGACAGGGATAGGCTCCTAACATGGGAAGGCATCCTCCTCCACGTCCTTAACTAGTTACGGGATTCCAACATGCATGGATGGATTATTACGGGATTCTTGTTCAGATCAATTTCTACTACTACTCGACAGCTAGAGGAAAGGCATGATCGATCGTTGCATGCCGGTCAGCTCAGAGACTTGTCGTGCGGCTAGTTGGGAAAAAAGAAAGGCATGATCGTTGTTGCAAAGCCGGTCAGCTGAAGACGTGTGTGCGGCATTGTCAGTTGGGAAAAATAGAAAAAAAAACTGATCTGATCCGACCTAGGCCTTGCCCTCGCTGCGTGGAGCGGTGGACTATGTTGTTCGCTGCCTCGCTGATCGCCGCTCGCAGATCACCGTCGCTTTTGGACTTGGCCGCTACTCCATCGGAAGACCTCGCACAACCACGTCAAGACTTGGGACCGTACCCGGGAGAAGCATATCAAAAAAAAATTGTCATCAATTTCGGCACGTTGCGAGGTTTTCGGACGCCAGCACACCGCTCGCCTTGCCTGCAACGCCGTGAGGTTAAACAACAATTCATGGCTTCGTGTTTCCTACTTCGCCAGCCGCCGTGAACCTACGAAATAAGGATATTTTAATTTGACAGCCACTCGGAGGTAATTATCGGTAGTTGATCTTGTTTAAGTTATAGATTCATTGTAAACATTACCTTGGGATTAAATAGAGTTCAGTTAAAATGCCCCCTCCATCCCATAATATGTTGCACATAGTTTTGCGTGCAAGTCAAATTCTGCAAAGTTTGACCAAGAGTATACAAAATAATATGAATATATATGATACAAAATGTATGTAATTTGAAAATATATTTTAAGTCAATTCTAATTATATTGATTTAGGATTGTATATGTTTATATTTATATCAAACTAATTGGTCAAACATTATAAAGTTTGACTTCAATAAAATCTTATATGCAACATAACTTGGGATGGAGGGAGTAAACTCTAAACATATATGATATATTGATGATTTTTCGTATTATTTATTTATGTAAAGATATTATATCCTCATGAATATGAACTATATTCTCATATGAGTTTTATTACACATGTCGTATATAGTCATTTGTACTTATATTATTTTGTTTTTTAATTACTCAGTTATGAAAAAGAGAGGTGGAGACACTGCATCCCTTTTTCAGGAACACGTGGCGAAGAAGGCTATCATTGCTTCAATACCTTCTCCGGATAAAATTGTGACGGAAGAGTAAACTCAAGAGCAAGAGAGTGTAGTTGAAGAAGTTGTGAATGATATGCCACCGTCACTGCCACGCCAATGCCACCACCACAGTCACATCAACAACATTTCAAACGATCTAGGTGAAAGACATCCTATACTAAGTTAATCTTTCAAATAGATATTATTTATTCTTTTAACGTTTTACACTGCAAATTATACAGTTACTTAGTAAATTATTTGTAAATATACTTTATCAAAATTATTGTCAAAATTTTATGGGCATACCCATCTATAAAATCCTAGGTCCGCCACTGGCTAGAGGTTTTGGTTTTGATTAGTCCCACACGGCTCAAAAACAATGGTTCCAGTACGTACATAGAGTAGACCAAAGTGCAGTCTTAGTTTCCGGTATGTCCGGGCTTTCAAACATTGCTAGGTCCTCCACTGTTTTTTTTAACAAGGGATAGACCCTGAAGGGTCTAGTTGGTGCATTAATTCCTGACGGTGATAATACATTTTGCACTTTCACCCGATAAATTTTTCAAAACATTTTCTATGCATATGTCGAATGGAACGCCCGAATTATGTGACTCATGGAATCTACTAGGCAAGTTAGTTACTCGTGAGGTTTTCTAGGCCCTGTGTGGTTGTACGCTCGTCTCGGTTTCAAAGGCAAGAACTCGGTTCCTAGTGGTGGCGAGCATGGGACTAGAAAAACCACATCCCACCGTGGCCTCCCGTACAAGCCTTAGCATGTTTAACCTTACCACTGATCTTACCTCATCAGTATACCTCGTTCTCCTATCATACTAAATTCTCTGCATTTGGTACATTATCTGGATGAACCAACACTGATAGCTAAGCATGGCTAAGCAAGACATAGATAATAGATCTAGCAGTGCACACAAGCCAAACCTAGTTAGGCTAGGAGCAGTGGATCAGGTAATATAAACTCAAGGGAGTAATACAACAGTTGGGATACTCTATCTATCGATAAAAGACCACAGTAGAATCGTGTGCATCATGGCAAAAATGAAATACTTTCGAAAGCATAGGATTCTTTTATGTGTGGGGCTATGCTTGCCTTTGCCTGTTGATACCCAAATAAGCATATCTTCAGAAGCCTTGTACTTGACTTGATTATAGTTGGTCAAGTATTGTTCGTCGATCTTCGATGGTGTTGATCTCGGTCTTCGATCTTGATCTCGATATTGTATTCTACCGGGAAGAACCAAACATCGGAAAGAAAGGAAACAATCAACACATGGCATCGATGCAATGCTCAAGCAAGGATGATGATATGACAGGTTAATTAGTGTTGTAATGAACCCTAAGAATATGCTTCACAATTTAAGCGGGATCCGAAGGGTCCAAACCCTAAAACAGGAGAGACCCCGGAATCACCTGCAGGGGTTCACTTCGTTCTCTAATTAGACTTGTAATTAAAGTTGTTGAAAAATGCATAATTTTGATGCTATGAGACAGATCTCATTTTTTTGAACATTTTGATATATTATACATATTTTTCTGAGTTATAAATAATTAGTTATTAAATTTATAAGATTAAATCTTTTTCTGGAATTATTAAAACAATTAAATGGGTTTATTGCATCAGCACATATGCAGCCTGGCATCACCAGAGGGGAAAGGTTGTTTTCTACCGAGATTCTCCCAGCCCCAGTGTCTGACACGCGGGCCCAAGCCACATCAGCGTGCCACCTCAGCGATGGAGCCCGCATCGAACTGACCGATGCGGCGAAGGGGCTCCGATGCCGGCGACCATCCCGCGGCGGCGCTACGATGTGCGTGCGGACGCTCCCTTGCGCCTACGAGACGCGCCTCTACGTGGTCTACCTAACTAAGGCAGCGCGAGACCCTGCGACGGTCGGAAACCACGCCGACGACGAGGCCGAGCGGCAGCCGGCGGTGGTGCACGGCTCTAGCGAGTTACAACACTATTTTTCGAAGTTGAAATTTGTACTAGGTTATTTGCTAACATTTTTAGGTCTATTTTTTGAAGTATAAATTTGTACTGTATTTATATTATTTCGATCAGTAGTATAGGTATTACCTTTCAGACAAAATTATAATCTATTTAATTTTACTACTTTCGGAATTCAAAGTATTTACTTTTAGTAGCTTCTTTCAGAATTCTCTGTGTTCGACATGGGCACCAACTCAGCGTCGGAATTCAGGTTCCACATGGAAAATTGCACAATAATGTGCTGTGGGTGGCACCAGCCCTTGAACCTAGGATGAGCGTTGTCGAAGGTGTAGGAGGCGAGCCCGCCAGTCAGGAAACATGCTACGTCTGCATCCCTTGTTTCTGATGCCCTTTAAAAAAACACGTCACGTCGTTATCCCCTATTTTTGACGGTGTTGCTACAATCGACGGTACATGGTGGCATAGAAATAATATTGTATAAACATAAGGGCACAGTCGTCAACATTTCTAAAATGAAACCCGGCCTCCTACCTGTCCTGGTACATTGCCCGATGAGGTGGATAGCCACGACCGATCTTTTTAATACGTTCGCACTCTTATGCTGAGAAGGGAAACGAGTGTCGGATTATTACCTCTAAGGAAATGGTTGATGGCTCAGTGTTGATGTAGAGCTCGTTGGAAATCCCAAGAGGAAGGTATGATAAGCACAGCAATAAGTTTCCCTCAGTTATGAAACCAATGTTTGATCGAACCAGTAAGAGCAAGAAAACACCCTAAAGGTGTTGCTATCTGAGCCTTGGCAGGGCGCACTACCGGTGCTAGTAGCAACGTGGAGACTTGCACAACACAACCACAGAACTTTGTCCCCAACTTGCGATAAGGTTGTCAATCTCACCGTGTTTTGCGAAAAACAAAGGATTAAACGTATCAAATGGAAGGAAGTAAAAGTTTGCAGAAACTAACACAAAACAGTAAACAGTTTGTAAATTTTATATAAAACAAAAAGGACCGGGATCCATAGTTCACTAGAGGTGGCTCTTCTTAAGATAGATAACATGCTGGGTGAACAAATTACAGCGGGGCAATTGACAAACATCGAGAAAGCAATACAACATATACTAATCATCTTGACTCCTTTGGAACTTGATTGGGCATTACAACATTATACATAGACCGTCATCCAACTACATCTATGACTAATAATCCACCTTCAGGTTATCATGCGAACCCCCTCCAGTATTAAGTTGCAAGCAACATATTATTGCTTTACGAATTGCGTGTAAAGTAAACAATACGATTGTTCTATGAACAAAGGATTGTTGTTTTCTCCCTAGTAGCAACAACACATCTAATATCTTAGAGATTTCTGTCACTTCCCAAGATTACCAGAGGCATGAACCCACTATCGAGCATAAATACTAACTCTTGGAGTTGCTAGCATCTACTTGGCCAAGATAGCTACTAACGACGGAAAGCATGCAAGATCACAAATAACAAAGACATGATAGAATTAATAATCAATCTGAAATAGCATCTCAATATCCATCGGATCCCCGTAAACACAACATGCAGAATTACAAATAGATGATCTTGATCATGAACGGAGCTCACAAGATCTAGACACGAAAGCACAAAGGAGGAGAACCAGCCATCTAGCTACTACATGGATCCGTAGTCCAAGGATGAACTACTCACGCATCACACTGGAGGCTTGCATGGTGATGAAGAAGGCCACCAGGGTGAATTCCCCTCTCCGGTAGGGTGCCGGAAAGAGTTTCAGATCCCTCCCAATCTAGGGATGGAGATGATGGCGGCTACAAACTCTTTCGTGCATGTTTTGATCGGGCACTTAGTTTTTCGTCCCGAGGGCATCTTATAGGCGGAAGGAGAGGCCGAGGTGGTGCTGGGGTCGGCCAGACCACCCCATGGCAAGGGCCAGGCTGGGCCGGGTGGCAAGTGATGTGGCTGGCCCATTGGCCCCTCTCTGTCTCGTATTCTGGCAACAAATGACTTCCGGAAAAATAGGCACTTTGGCTATTGTCCCGTCCAATTCCGAGAATATTCATTTTCGGACTTTCCTGGAACCAAAAACAGCAGAAAACAGGAAGTTGACACTGTGGCTCTTGTTAATAGGTTAGTCCAAGAAATCATATGAAAAGTACTCCAAAGTGTGGACAAAACACAAAAAGTGGATAAAACTAAGCATGGAACATCAAAAATTATAGATAAATTTGCAATGTATCAACATCCCCAAGCTTAACTCCTGCTCGTCCTCGAGTAGGTAAGTGATAAAAAGAAAGAATAATTTTTTAGGTGACATGCACCATCAAAGACTTGATCAAAGTATTTGTAAAACATTCAAAGCTGGGATCATAGTACTTCAATCATAGCATGAAAGACAAAGTTCTAGCAATAGGACAAAGAAACTATGATGCAACATGAAAAGGCACAAACAAAAGATTCATGAATAATAATTATTTGCAAGACGTTTGTTTGTTTCACATAAAGAAAACATAGCATAATAGTATTCAGCTTGTCCCTCATAGAGTAGCAAATATAAATGCATAGGACACCTTCAAAGTTTATAAGAGTGACTAGATACAAATAGTTTAAAGCAAGCAATATCAAGTTATGCATCAATCAACTAGTCTTAGGACAATGCACATAGAACTAAGAATGGCCACTATGCTCTCAAAGTAGGTGCATACAGATAGAAGGTGGAGACTCAATATAATGGTGGAAGAAAGGCCTTTATAAAAGGAAGTAGGGATTCAAGTCTCATAAAAAGCTTCCAAAAATTATGGTACTTATAGCTTTTAGCTCTCATTGCCCCTATCATAAGCATCTTGAAGTGATTAAGGTTAAAGTGAACAAACTATGGTGTACATGCTTGACGAAGTATAAGTTAGAAATCTCATGTCCCTTGTATACGAGGGCTGCTCCTCATGCTACTCAAGTTTAGTCACCGGTGATGGCTCTGTGTATGGCGCCGGAAAAATGCTAGAGCGATGATGATGTAGAGCTCGTTGGGAACCCGAAGAGGAAGGTATGCTGGGCACAATAGCAAGTTTCCCTCAGTATGAAACCAAGGTTTAATTGAACCAGTAGGAGCAAGGAAACACTCCAAAGGTGTTACTAGCTGAGCTTTGGCAGGGCGCACTACCGGTGCTAGTAGCAACGTGGAGACCTGCACAACACAACCACAGAACTTTGTCCCCAACTTGCGATGAGGTTGTCAATCTCACCGTGTTTTGCGGAAAACAAAGGATTAAACGTATCAAATGGAAGGAAGTAAAAGTTTGCAGAAACTAACACAAAACAGTAAACAGTTTGTAAATTTTATATAAAACAAAAAGGACCGGGATCCATAGTTCACTAGAGGTGGCTCTTCTTAAGATAGATAACATGCTGGGTGAACAAATTACAGCGGGGCAATTGACAAACATCGAGAAAGCAATACAACATATACTAATCATCTTGACTCCTTTGGAACTTGATTGGGCATTACAACATTATACATAGACCGCCATCCAACTGCATCTATGACTAATAATCCACCTTCAGGTTATCATCCGAACCCCCTCCAGTATTAAGTTGCAAGCAACATATTATTGCTTTACGAATTGGATGTAAAGTAAACCATACGATTGTTCTATGAATAAAGGATTGTTGTTTTCTCCCTAGTAGCAACAGCACATCTAGTACCTTAGAGATTTCTGTCACTTCCCAAGATTACCAGAGGCATGAACCCAGTACCGAGCATAAATACTAACTCTTGGAGTTGCTAGCATCTACTTGGCCAAGATAGCTACTAACAACGGAAAGCATGCAAGATCACAAATAACAAAGACATGATAGAATCAATAATCAATCTGAAATAGCATCTCAATATCCATCGGATCCCCGCAAACACAACATGCAGAATTACAAATAGATGATCTTGATCATGAACGGAGCTCACAAGATCTAGACACGAAAGCACAAAGGAGGAGAACCAGCCATCTAGCTACTACATGGATCCGTAGTCCAAGGATGAACTACTCACGCATCACACTGGAGGCTTGCATGGTGATGAAGAAGGCCTCCAGGGTGAATTCCCCTCTCCGGCAGGGTGCCGGGAAGAGCTTCAGATCCCTCCCAATCTAGGGATGGAGATGATGGCGGCTACAGACTCTTTCGTGGATTGTTTGATCGTGCACTTAGGTTTTCGTCTCGAGGGCTTCTTATAGGCGGAAGGAGAGGCCGAGGTGGTGCTGGGGTCGGCCAGACCACCCATGGCGCGAGCCAGGCTGGGCCGCGTGGCCAGGTGATGTGGCTGGCCCATTGGCCCCTCTCTGTCTCGTATTCTGGCAACAAATGACTTCAGGAAAATAGGCACTTTGGCTTTTGTCCCGTCCAATTCCGAGAATATTCATTTTCGGACTTTCCTAGAACCAAAAACAGCAGAAAACAGGCAGCTGGCACTGTGGCTCTTGTTAATAGGTTAGTCCAAGAAATCATATGAAAAGTACTCCAAAGTTGGAACAAAACACAAGAAAGTGGATAAAATCAAGCATGGAACATCAAAAATTATAGATACATTTGCAATGTATCAACACCCCCAAGCTTAACTCCTGCTCGTCCTCGAGTAGGTAAGTGATGAAAATAAAGAATAATTTTTGATGTGACATGCACCATCAAAGACTTGATCAAAGTATTTGTAAAACATTCAAAGTTAGGATCATAGTACTTCAATCATAACATGAAAGACAAAGTTCTAGCAATAAGACAAATAAACTATGATGCAACATGAAAAGGCACAAACAAAAGATTCATGCATAACAATGCTTTGCAAGACGTTTGTTTGTTTCACATAAAGAAAACATAGCATAATAGTATTCAACTTGTCCCTCATAGAGTAGCAAATATAAATGCATAGGACACCTTCAAAGTTTATAAGAGTGACTAGATACAAATAGTTTAAAACAAGCAATATCAAGTTATGCATCAATCAATTAGTCTTGGGACAATGCACATAGAACTAAGAATGGCCACTATGCTCTCAAAGTAGGTGCATAAACGTAGAAGGTGGAGACTCAATGTAATGGTGGAAGAAAGGCCTTCATATAAAAGGAAGTAGGGATTCAAGTCTCATAAAGAGCTTCCAAAAATTATGGTACTTATAGCTTTCAGCTCTCATTGCCCCTATCATAAGCATCTTGAAGGTGATTAAGGTTAAAGTGACACAACTAAAAAGATATGCTTGACAAGTTATAAACCGAAACCTCATGCCCCTTACTTACAAAGACCGATCCTCATGCTACTCAACTTTAGTCACGAGTAAGCTCTTGTCATTGTAAGTACATGTGTATCATTAAGAACCGCCAACGGGATACCCCTTGCACATGATACGGGAGCTTTCCCATAATCAAAATGACAAGGCAAGCAGACAATGAGCATCTTAGCGATCTTTTTATTTGCTATTTGCGTAGGTTTTTATTGAGGATGCTTCATAGAGTGCTCATTATGGTGATGCTGCAAGTTTCCACCATGATTAGGCATGGCTTAGGCTAGCGTCCCAGGCATTTCTCTAACACACATCAAAAGTCCATGATCTTACAAGTTCCACTTTTATTTCACACCGTTGGGATCCGTAAGCAAAAGAACATGATATAACGGGGTACAAAGTACAAGTGCAATGTTGAAAGAGTCCCCATGAAACATGGTTCTGCTAATTTCAACTTATAAAGCGCAAGCATATACGCAACAAAGAAGGACCCAATGGTTCAAGTTTATTAGATGTAAAAAAGTAAAGTGTGCCATCAAGTTCGTGAGAGCTTTAATCACTAGTTTTTTCTCATAACAAGTTTAATTTGGAAGGTAAACAAAAGCATGAATATACTTGGAATAGCATAAGCTAGTAGGTAGGTATGGTGGACTCTTTGTAATAACTTGGTTTAGGGAGTTGGATGCATGAGTGGAACTCATACTTGGTTGTGGAGGCTAGCAAAAGACTGGGAGCAACAAACTAAGAGAGAAATAATGGCCATAATCATGCAGGGCGATAAAACATCATTGATCAAAGCATAAAGTGATACTACAAGTTGAAAACTAAAGGATCATAAATGCTATGGTGACTTGAGATAGTCATAACATGGTGTGAGCATGCGCCAAGTCAACCCAAATAAAGCATCAAAGGAGAATACCACTATACTATGCTTTAATATGCTAAAACAACGCATGATTCATCCAAGGCACATTAAGCAATCTCAATTGTTTATAACAAGTCATGCTACAGCAAAGAATACTAAGCATAAAGCCAAAACAATATCAAGCATGGCATGCCAAAGCATAGGCCACAGTCAAAAACGAGCTCTTTTTACCACATAAGCATGAACTTTCCTACTCTTTTCCAAACCAAACCAAAGTATTTGAAAACCAATGTATGAAAGAGGGGGTCCAACCAATTTATTTAGAAAACTAAGCAAACAAAAGCAAATGAAAAACCAAAACGAAAACGAAAAGGAAGACGCTCCAAGAAAAACACAACTGTGCATGAAACAATAAAAAAGAAGCGTTTGGAAGAAACTTGGGATTTTTATTGATGAAGAGGGGGATGCCTTGGGCATCCCCAAGATTTGATGCTTGTACTTCTTGGATATTTCTTGGGGTGACACGCGTGGCATCTACAAACTTGATCTTTAGTCCATCCTTCATCTCATTACTCATTCCTTTCATACACCTGAAATTTTTCCTTCATACAAAACTTCACACAATCTTTATTAGCAACATTAGTGCACTCAAGATAAAAGGTCTTAAGGTTTAGTTCTAACACCAAATAAACTTCCATTAGAACACTATCTACTGTAGCACTTTCCTCAAAAATCTCAATTTCCCAAAAGAACTTAAAAAGGAACCAACAAGAAGCAAATGCAGAAAATGGCAGAAATCTGTCAAAACAGACGAGCAGGTAAAGACGTTTTTTTCGAAGACCTTCTGTTGCTCAAATCAGAAAGTGTTGAACTAACTAAAGTTAGATAACAACCTTAGGCAGAAGCACAAAAATTCACACCTTAAAAATACGTTCAGAGGTTTTACACGAATTTTTACGGTGAAGCACAGAAATCTGTTTCGGGACAACAACTTTCCCAATCATTACTTCTCTCTCATTAGAGGTTACTCTTGGCACAAAAAGCAAATAAAAGGATAAGGAGCGGTTATTAAAGAGGTAATAACTTCCAAGACTCATCTAAAACTTTTGGGTTATCTCCCAATAAGTACTTTTGTTTAACGCCTTTAAGTTAGGCATAAGAAGGAAGAAAAAGAATCAAGTGTTCTCAAATAAAGAAGCATTAAGACCAAATTTTGTTTTCATAGGAGAAGCAAAAGAAATCTTCTCTCTCTTCTTAGGGAAGTGTTCTATACCTTTCTTGAGTGGGAGTTGATATTTAATGGTGTCTTTTCTTTCATATCAATAATGGCACCAACAGTTCTAAGAAAAGGTCTTCCCAAAGTAATAGGACAAGAAGCATTGCATTCAACATCCAAAACATAGAAATAAACGAGGACATAGACATTGTTAACCATAATAAGAACATCATTAAGACTCCCCATGAGTTTCTTCTTAGCATTATCATCAAGTGGGACATTCAAATAACAATCTTCAAGTGGAGGCAAATCAATCATATCATAAACCCTTCTAGGCATAATAGAAACATACTATCAAGATAACATAAAGCTTTAAAATCAAAGTCATTCACTTTCATATTAATGATGGGTTCCCAACCATCTTCTTGTTTTATAGGAATAGAAGCTTTATGTTTCATTTTTTCTTCTTTAATCTTTATGAGAGCATCAGTAATGTGTTTTGTAAAGGCCATGTTCATAGCACTAGCATTAGGACTTTTAGCAAGATTTTGTGGGAACTTAATAACTTCAGAGATGTTGCAACCATCAAGATCAAAATCAAAATTATCATCTAAAGTAGTAGAGCTATTACTAGCCTCAACACTAGTGGTGGTGATAGTAGAAACACTAATGTTTCTAGCAATTTCATCTTCTCTTTCCCACTTAGAATGCAACTCAGCTAATAGTCTAACATTTTCATCAATTCTTACTTGTATAGCATTAGTAGCTGCAAAGGGATTATCATTAGTTTCAGGTTTAGCAGCCATTTTATTCAAAGAAGATTGAACTTCAGCCAAAGATGCTATATTTCTTTCAGCATTAGAGAGTTTTTCCTCAATAGTTTTATTGAAAGCAGTTTGTTTACTAATAAAGTCTTTAAGCATAACTTCAAGTTCAGAGGGAGCACTCCTATTATTGTTGTAAGAATTTCCATAAGCATTACCATTGTTGGGAGGATATGGGTTATAATTGTTGTTACCAAAATTACTCCTATAAGCATTATTGCCAAAATTATTATTTCTTATGAAGTTCACATCAACTTGCTCTTCTTGAGCAACCAAAGAGGATAAAGGAGCATTATTTGGATCAATATGGGCTTTCCCATTCACAAGCATAGACATAATAATATCAATCTTATCACTCAGGGAGGAGCTTTCCTCAACAGAATTTACCTCCCTACCTTGTGGAGCTCTCTCAGTATGCCATTCAGAATAATTAACCATCATATTGTCCAGAAGTTTTGTTGCAGTACCCAAAGTGATGGTCATAAAGGTACCTCCAGCAGCAGAATCCAATAGGTTCCTTGAAGAATAGTTCAATCCTGCATAAAAAGTTTGGATGATCATCCAAGCAGTCAGTCCATGAGTGGGGAAATTTTTTACCAAAGATTTCAGTGTTGATGTAGAGCTCGTTGGGAACCCCAAGAGGAAGGTATGATGAGCACTGATGACCCACAAGTATAGGGGGTGTATCGCAGTATTTTTGAGGGAAGTGAAACCCAATTTATTGATTCGACACAAGGGAGCCAAAGAATATTTATAAGCCTTGACAACCGAGTTGTCATTTCAGCTGCACCTGGAAACAATCTTGCTCACAACAGTTTATTAGTAGCAACAGTTTTGTAGTAGGAATAGTAAAGTAACAGCAGTAGTAAATCAAAGACAGTAGTAACAAAAGCAGTAAACAGTGGGATTCGAGTGCGGTAGGTATAGGGATGGATGGACGGGCGTTGCATGGACAAGACAATTCACATAGCAATCAGAACATAGGGCAATTACAGATAAATAAGATAAAGCATCCAAGTACTAGACAATCCTAGGCATGTGTTCCATATATAGTCATACGTGCTCGCAATGAGAACTTGCACAACATATTTTGTCCTGCCAGCCCGTTTCCAGTGGGGCCTTTAGGGAACTACTAGAAATTAAGGTGCTCCTTTTAATAGAGCACCGGAGCAAAGCATTAACACTCCATGAACACATGTGATCCTCACATCAAAGCCATTCCCTCCGGTTATCCCGATTTCTGTCACTTCGGGGCCATCGGTTCCGGACAATAACGTGTGTATACAACTTGCAGATAAGACCATAAACAATACTATCATCATGAATCAATAACATGTTCAGATCTAAAATCATGGCACTCGGGCCCTAGTGACAAGCATTAAGCACAACAAGTCGCAACAAAGTCATAAAGCACTAATAGAAGATACTAGGCACCATGCCCTAACAATCTGATGCCATTACATGAACAATCTCATCCAATCCCTACCATCCCCATAGCCTACAGCGGGGGATTACTCACTCATAGATGGGGGAAACATGGATGGTCGATGGAGAAGCGATGGTGATGATGATGGCGATGATCTCCTCCAATTCCCTGTCCCCGAAGGGTGCCAGAACGGAGTTTCTGGTGCTTTTTCGTGGAATCTGGTGGTAGCGGCGGAGCGGAACTCCTTCTGGAAAAACGTCGAACCCCCCGAAGTTTTTAGGTCAGGAGGCTTCTTATAGGCGAAGAGGGAGACCGAGGGGGTGCCTGGGGCCACCACACCATGCCCTGGCACGACCAAGCCCAACCCGCGCCTGGGGGTGGTGTGGCCAGGCCCTGGCCCTCCTCCGTCTCGTATTCTGGCTCCGTGATTCTTCTAGAAAAATAGGCACTTTGGCTTTTGTCCCGTCCAATTCCGAGAATATTCATTTTCTGACTTTCCTGGAACCAAAAACAGTAGAAAACAGGCAGCTAGCACAGTGGCTCTTGTTAATAAGTTAGTCCAAGAAATCATATGAAAAGTACTCCAAAGTGTGGACAAAACACAAGAAAGTGGATAAAACCAAGCATGAAGCATCAAAAATTATAGATACATTTTCAATGTATCAACATCCCCAAGCTTAACTCCTCCTCGTCCTCGAGTAGGTAAGTGATAAAAAGAAAGAATAATTTTTGAGGTGACATGCACCATCAAAGACTTGATCAAAGTATTTGTAAAACATTCAAAGCTGGGATCATAGTACTTCAATCATAACATGAAAGACAATGTTCTAGCAATAAGACAAAGAACTATGATGCAACATGAAAAGGCACAAACAAAATATTCATGAATAACAATGCCTTGCAAGACGTTTGTTTGTTTCACATAAAGAAAACATAGCATAGTGGCATTCAGCTTGTCCCTCAAAGAGTATCAAACATAAATGCATAGGACACCTTCAACGTTCACAAGAGTGACTTGATACAAATAGTTTAAAGCAAGCAATATCAAGGTATGCATCAATCAACAAGTCTTGGGACAATGCACATAGAACTAAGAATGGCAACTATGCTCTCAAGAAAGTGCTCATAGAATGTGTGGACACTCAACAAGGAAATGAAAAGGTTTTGAATAGTTTGAAAGGCTTCCAAATGCTGAAATTATGGTACTCATTAGCTTTGAGATCTCATTGCCCCTATCATAAGCATCTTTAATGTGGTTAAGGTGAAAGTGAGGTCCAATCTGAGTTATATGCTTGACAGACTATAAACTAAAAATTGCAAGTCCCTTGAGTACGAGGGCCGCTCCTCATGCTACTCAACTTTATTTACCGGTAAGTTCTTGTCATCGTAAGTATGTGCGTATCATTGAGAACCGCCAACGGGGTACCCCTTGCTCGATGATAAGGAAGAATCCCCATATCAAAATGACAAGGCAAGCAGACAATGAGTATCTCAGCAATCTTCTTATTTACCATGGGAAAATGCTGCTTTTTTCTCTCTTTCCTCTTTTTATCAGTCTCTTTTTTTCTCAATAGCTATCTCTCTTTTTTTATAAGAAGAATGCTTCAGAGATATCATTATGGTTACGCTGCAGGTTTCCACCATGTCAGCATGGATTAGACCAGCGGCCCAGGCGTTTCTCTAACACACATACATAACTCCATGGACTTACAAGCTCCCCTTTTATTTCACACCGACGACATCCGCAAACAAAAGAGCAAGGTATCAACTGGGTATATATTTACAAGTGTTGAAAGTGTTTCCCGTGACAGCACAGTTCTGCTAATCCCCATCCTATAATTTGCAAGCATATAACTTTCATGGAGAGTTCACAATGGTTCAGGTTTATTAAGTGCAGGAAATAAGGTGTGCCATCAAGTTCGTGAGAGCTTTACTAACTAATTTTCTCATAACAAGCAAACATTTTATTCGGAAGAAAACAAAGCATATTGAATATGCACGGAAGTAGCAAATGATGCTAATAGGTAGGTATGGTGGACACTTTGGAAATATTTGGTTTAGGGAGTTGGAAACTTGAGTAAAACACTTAGTGGAAGTGACGGCTAGCAATAGTAAGGGAGCGACAAACGAGAGAGCAATAATGGCCATAATCATGCAGAGCGACAAAACATCATTGATCAAAGCTAAAGTGATACTACAAGTTGAAAACTAAAGGATCATAAAGGCTATGGTGATTTGAGATAGTCATAACATGGTGTGAGCATGTGCCAAGTCAACCCAAATAAAGCATCAAAGGAGAATACCACAATACTATGATTTAATATGCTAAAACAACGCATGATTCATCCAAGGCACATTAAGCAATCTCAATTGTTTATAACAAGTCATGCTACAGCAAAGAATAGTAATCCTAAAGCTAAAACAATATCAAGCATGGCATGCCAAAGCATAGGCCACAGTCAAAAACAAGCTCTTTTTACCACATAAGCATGAACTTTCCTACTCTTTTCCAAACCAAACCAAACTATTTGAAAACCAATGTATAAAAGAGGGGGTCCAACCAATTTATTTAGAAAACTAAGCAAACAAAAGCAAATGAAAAACCAAAACGAAAACAAAAAGGAAGACGCTCCAAGAAAAACACAATTGTGCATGAAACAATAAAAAAGAAGCGTTTGGAAGAAACTTGGGATTTTTATTGATGAAGAGGGGGATGCCTTGGGAATCCCCAAGATTTGATGCTTGTACTTCTTGGATATTTCTTGGGGTGACATGCGTGGCATCTACAAACTTGATCTTTAGTCCATCCTTCATCTCATTACTCATTCCTTCCATACACCTGAAATTTTTCCTTCATACAAAACTTCACACAATCTTTATTAGCAACATTAGTGCACTCAAGATAAAAGGTCTTAAGGTTCAGTTCTAACACCAAATAAACTTCCATTAGAACACTATCTACTGCAGCACTTCCCTCAAAAATCTCAATTCCCCAAAAGAACTCAAAAAGAAACCCACAAGAAGCAAATGCAGAAAATGGCAGGAATCTGTCAAAACGGACCAGCAGGTAAAGACGAATTCTTTAGAAGACCTTCTGTTGCTCAAATCAAAAAGTGTGGAACTAACGAAAGTTAGATAACAACCTGGGTCAGAAGCACAAAACATTACAGCTCAATACGACATACATAGCTCTCTCACGAATTTTTACGGTGAAGCACAGAAATCTGTTTCGGGACAGCCACTTTCCCAATCATTACTTCTCTCTCATTAGAGGTTACTCTTGGCACAAAAAGCAAATAAAAAGGATAAGGAGAGGTTATTACAGAGGTAGTAACTTCCAAGACTCATTTAAAACTTTTGGGTTATCTCTCAATAAGTACTTTTCTTTAACGCCTTTAAGTTAGGCATAAGCAGAAACTAAAATAGATAGAATAGAAATAAGTGGAGATAATCACGGTGAAAACATTGTTTTGTTCAATGAAATCCTTTTGTTAACAAGGTTGATCAGGTCTTGTTACCAAAATAATTTCATACGAGACAAAACTTTGTATTTCACTAATGATTATGTTACCTCAACCTTGATAGCAATAGTTCCAATCATAATAGTTTCAAATTTTTCTCTTGGTATGGGACAATATATTTCTCCAACTTGAGTGCCCTCAACATGTTTAATTGAATTCAAACCATAAGTCCTTTCAATCTTCTTGAGGAAATAGACAATGTGTTCCTTGTCATTAACATTGAAGGTCACCTTCCCTTGATTATAATTAATAACAGCTGCTGCAGTATTTAAGAAAAGGTCTCCCAAGAATAATAGACATATTATCATCTTTAGGCATAAAAGTTTGAGAGGACGCTCTCATAAGAAATATGAAGTGAAGTAAAAGAGAGCATCAAGAAGCAAATCCAAAACACATTTAAGTCTAACCCACTTCCTATGCATAGGAATCGTGTATGCAAATAAATTCGCAAAGAACAAAGTGACAAGCATAGGAAGATAAAACAAGAGCGACTTCAAAACTTCCAGCACATAGGGAGGTGTTTCAATACCATGAAAACTTCTACCACCATATTTTCCTCTCTCATAATAATTTTCAGTAGCCTCATGAATAAACTCAACAATATAACTATCACATAAAGCATGCTTTTCATGATCTACAAGCACTAGAGATTTTATCAAAAACATCTTCAAAAGAATCCTCAGGAACATAACATTCATCCTTCTTTAGTAAGCATGGGGGACAATCAAATAATGTAAGGGATAAAGAGTTACTCTCATTATAAGGTAGGCATGTGTAGCTAATCCATTCTTCCTCCTTTTGTTCATCACTCTCCTTCTCTTTTTCATCTAATGAGATTTCAGGTTCATCAATTTCTTCTTCCATAGGATCCTGCAAGGCATTAGTCTCTTCCATTTGTGGAAAGCATCTATTAAAATATTCAAGAATGTAGCCATTTTCATCCTTGTAATTATCAAAGCAAAATTTAAGTATACCATAAACCTCATACTTATAAGGTGAATCATCAATATTTTGAAGCAAACTAGCAAGTTCAAATGCACCCTTCCAAGCAATAAATTCCTCAATTCGTTCCACATCATAAAGGTCATAATTTCCCTTAACATACGAAGATATGGTATCATTATCATTATACTCACATTGAAAAGGGAGGTGTTTGTACCTCCTACAGCAACAAGATTTATCAAGGCAATAAATAACATTATAAGTAGAGCACACATTTCTAGCAATGGTATACAATCTATCAATTTGTTCCCATAAGTGTTTCCCTTTTTGTGACAAGCGGTGTTCCTTATAATAATATTTTTCATCTTCCGTGAACCCACCTTGCCAATAAGCTCCAGTTTCAAAGAAACCATCCATTGACAACAAGCATGATAAGGCAAGACAATAACAGACCAACGAGAATAACAACTAGAGAAGGAACTGCTTTTTTTGTATTTTTGATAAAGAAACAAGCAACCAAGGAGAAAATAAACTTAGCTTGAACAATAGTGAACCCAAGTGGACTTGATAAATAAAGCTATGCTCCCTGGCAACGGCGCCAAAAAATAGTCTTGATGACCCACAAGTATAGGCGGTGTATCGTAGTATTTTCGAGGGAAGTGAAACCCAATTTATTGATTCGACACAAGGGGAGCCAAAGAATATTTATAAGCCTTAACAACTGAGTTGTCAATTCAGCTGCACCTGGAAACAATCTTGCTCACAACAGTTTATCAGTAGCAACGGTTTTGTAGTAGGAATAGTAAAGTAACATCAGTAGTAAAGCAAAGACAGTAGTAACAAAAGTAGTAAACAGTGGGATTCGAGTGCGGTAGGCATAGGGATGGATGGACGGGCGTTACATGGACAAGGCAATTCACATAGCAATCAGAACATAGGGCAATGGCAGATAAACAAGATAAAGCATCCAAGTACTAGACAATCCTAGGCATGTGTTCCATATATAGTCATACGTGCTCGCAATGAGAACTTGCACAACATCTTTTGTCCTGCCAGCCCGTTTGCAGCGGGGCCTCTAGGGAACTACTGGCAATTAAGGTGCTCCTTTTAATAGAGCACCGGAGCAAAGCATTAACACTCCGTGAACACATGTGATCCTCACATCGAAGCCATTACCTCCGATATCCCGATTTCTGTCACTTCAGGGCCATCGGTTCTGGACAACAACGTGTGTATACAACTTGCAGATAAGACCATAAACAATACTATCATAATGAATCAATAACATGTTCAGATCTAAAATCATGGCACTCAGGCCCTAGTGAAAAGCATTAAGCACAACAAGTCACAACAAAGTCATAAAGCACTAATAGAAGATACTAGGCACCATGCCCTAACAATCTGATGCCATTACATGAACAATCTCATCCAATCCCTACCATCCCCATAGCATACATCGGGGGATTACTCACTCATAGATGGGGGAAACATGGATGGTCGATGGAGAAGCGATGGTGATGATGATGGCGATGATCTCCTCCAATTCCCTGTCCCCGAAGGGTGCCAGAACGGAGTTTCTGGTGCTTTTTCGTGGAATCTGGTGGTAGCGGCGGAGCGGAACTCCTTCTGGAAAAACATCGAACCCCCCGAACTTTTTAGGTCAGAAGGCTTCTTATAGGCGAAGAGGGAGACCGAGGGGGTGCTTGGGGCCACCACACCATGCCCTGGCGCGGCCAAGCCTAGCCCGCGCCTGGGGGTGGTGTGGCCAGGCCCTGGCCCTCCTCCGTCTCGTATTCTGGCTCCGTGATTCTTCTGGAAAAATAGGCACTTTGGCTTTTGTCCCGTCCAATTCCGAGAATATTCATTTTCTGACTTTCCTGGAACCAAAAACAGTAGAAAACAGGCAGCTAGCACAGTGGCTCTTGTTAATAGGTTAGTCCAAGAAATCATATGAAAAGTACTCCAAAGTGTGGACAAAACACAAGAAAGTGGATAAAACCAAGCATGGAGCATCAAAAATTATAGAGACATTTCCAATGTATCAAGCACAACAACAAGTTTCCCTTAGTTATGAAACCAAGATTTAATCGAACCAGTAGGAGCAAGGAAACACCCCAAAGGTGTTGCTACCTGAGCCTTGGCAGGGCGCACTACTGGTGCTAGTAGCAACGTGGAGACCTGCACAACATAACCACAGAACTTTGTCCCCAACTTGCGATGAGGTTGTCAATCTCACCGTGTTTTGTGGAAAACAAAGGATTTAAACGCATCGAATGGAAGGAAGTAAAAGTTTGCTGAAAGTAAACACAAAATAGTAAACAGTTTGTAGATTGTATGTAAAAGAAAAGGACCGGGATCTATAGTTCACTAGAGGTGGCTCTCCTTAAGATAGATAACATGCTGGGTGAACAAATTACAGCGGGGCAATTAACAAGCATCAAGAACGTAATACAAGCATATACTAATCATCTTGACTCCTTTGGAACTTGATTGGGCATTACAACATTATACATAGACCGCCATCCAACTGCATCTATGACTAATAATCCACCTTCAGGTTATCATCCAAACCCCCTCCAGTATTAAGTTGCAAGCAACAGATTATTGCTTTACGAATTGCGTGTAAAGTAAACAATACGATTGTTCTATGAACAAAGGATTGTTGTTTTCTCCCTAGTAGCAACAGCACATCTAGTACCTTAGAGATTTCTGTCACTTCCCCAAATTACCAGAGGCATGAACCCACTATCGAGCATAAATACTAACTCTTGGAGTTGCTAGCATCTACTTGGCCAAGATAGCTACTAACAACGGAAAGCATGCAAGATCACAAATAACAAAGACATGATAGAATCAATAATCAATCTGAAATAGCATCTCAATATCCATCAGATCCCTGCAAACACAACATGCAGAATTACAAATAGATGATCTTGATCATGAACAGAGCTCACAAGATCTAGACATGAAAGCACAAAGGAGGAGAACCAGCCATCTAGCTACTACATGGATCTGTAGTCCAAGGATGAACTACTCACGCATCACACCGGAGCCTTGCATGGTGATGAAGAAGGCCTCCAGGGTGAATTCCCCTCTCTAGCAGGGTGCCGGGAAGAGCTTCAGATTCCTCCCGATCTAGGGATGGAGATGACGGCGGCTACACTCTTTCGTGGATTTTTGACCGGGTACTTAGGGTTTTCGTCCCGAGGGCATCTTGTAGGCGGAAGGAGAGGCCGAGGGGGCGTTGGGGTCGGCCAGACCACCCCCTAGTGCGGGCCAGGCCTGGCCGCGCAGCCAGGTGATGTGGCTGACCCCCACCCCTTCTCCGTCTCGTATTCTAGCATCTGATGACTTCTGGAAAATAAGCACTTTGGCTTTTGTCCCGTCCAATTCCGAGAATATTTATTTTCTGACTTTCCTGGAACCAAAAACAGCAGAAAACAGGTAGCTGGCACTGTGGCTCTTGTTAATAGGTTAGTCCAAGAAATCATATGAAAAGTACTCCAAAGTGTGGACAAAACACAAGAAAGTGGATAAAACTAAGCATGGAACATCAAAAATAATAGATACATTTGCAATGTATCAATGGGAGATGGTTATTTTCACGCGTGCCCGTAGTCC
The DNA here is from genome assembly GCA_910589775.1 of Avena eriantha. Classification (NCBI taxonomy): domain Eukaryota; kingdom Viridiplantae; phylum Streptophyta; class Magnoliopsida; order Poales; family Poaceae; genus Avena; species Avena eriantha. The sequence continues at coordinate 436,317,830 of OU342745.1, read as the reverse complement.
AAACCTACTGTCAGTCTTTCACTCCCCTTCTCCGACCAACCACAGTTCACCTTGTGCAGCTCCTCCGTGTCGCACCACCTAGGGTAACATGGCCCCGCCTAAGCAGCCGCCGCCGCCGTAGCCGCCGAAACTGGGGTATTTAGCCCCTGTAAGGTAGGCCATGAAGCTCTACTTCAAGGCCGGTCTCCCATTGCCCTGCCAGGCGGATGATTTCCCCGAATGTGCTGAATCGGCCACGATGGCGATGGCGACGACGGTGTCGTCGGCGCCAGATGCGGCAAGCAGGGCCAAGAGAGCGATGTGGAGAAATCGCGTGGCGGTATTACGGTTTGCTTTAGGCAGTGGGAACAAGGTATGAATCAAATCGTTCACGAGAGCATGCCGCCAAGAGTACACACCCTCGAACAGGACAACACCAAGGTCTAGGAACTCTTGCGTCCACGCTTCGGTGTGGGCTACCTTACCGCAGTGGGGGAGGCTAGGAACACGCCATCTGCGGCAAAGACGCTCCATCGTATGCACTGTCGGAGGCCGTACCGTGGCAGCGACCAAGCGTCTACACTCAGCATGCTGGATTGTTCGACAGCTAGAGCCGGCGGCGGGCATCAGCTCAACGCCGGAATTCAGGTTCGAGTTCACACGGACCTACGACCCCGAGAAGGAGATGCCAAATTTCAGTTTCAAAGAAATCGTTGCGGCAGCGCGAATGGTCCAACTGAACCGGGACTGGCGCACGCAAATCGCTCGTGTATGAACGATGCAGATTTCTGGTAGTTTGGCGGGAAGGCAATAGATCAGTTTGGGTTAAATGATCAAAGAACTTATGTCCTCTCAAGGCAATTGGCCAGCCAACTTTTCTGGTGGAGATCTGTAGTTTTTTCAGTATAGAATAGTTAAGTTCAGACTGAAGAATGGCTTTTGTATATGAAATGCTGACGAATTGTTCTATAAACTAGTAGGAAGTTTAGCTCATTTTTGTGCAGGTATAAGACCCCTTTGTATGGAAGTACTACTGTTGTAAGCAAATACTATCAAGTATCTATTTCCTTCAATTACTAGTCGTGGTTAAATCCAGTTAACTATCTTTTTTTATCCTAGACTACATATTTTGCGTCCGTTGTCTATGCTGTAAACCATTTTTTCCTTTGTCTTGTGTTGTCTACAAAATAGTCCTATAGTTCAACGTGTTACAAATATAGCTACCTTGCATTTTAAGAGGAGATGGACTACATTTTCCTGGCATCCACAGATTTGGCATTGCTCATTGCCAGACCACCCTTTTTTCATGAGGTTGTCATTGGTTATTCACAGAAATTATAAAGCACGATGTTCAACTACATCGATTAAAACTATTACACACACACACTACATCAAATTCATTACCCACACATACTACATCGATTTAAAATTACACACACATACTACTTCAAACTATTACACACACGTACTACATTGATTCAAATTATTACACATTTTTAGTCGATGCTAACTTCCTGCTACGCTCCCCATACTACAAATTCATTAGCCACACATACCACGGCAATTCACTAGAGCTCTGTCTTCACTCGAGGGAATTTAGAACCACCAGCTCGTCCAAGCCCAGTTCCCCCACCGAAACTGTGTGCGCCGTCGCGAAACGGTGGTGGTCCTGTGTCATCGATCCTTCTAGGCCAACACTGCAGGCGACGAGGACGCTTTATGGCAGCCTCTTCGGGGCCCTGAATGCCATGTACCGATTCCAGAACCTCCTCCAGGTGGATGATGAACGAGTGCTTCCAGCAAAGCTGTCGCCCTGCCCTGCTTGGAATTTGCACCTCGTACATCTTAGGAACGGCGTCAGGATCTTTCAGCCACGCCTTTACCTCGATGACCCATCTGTCGCTCGGTGGCACGATTTCCACCAGCTCGCCGCCAAGGCTACTGATGACCTGCTTGAGGGCCTCCGGCTCCCAAGCATCCAATGGGAGGCCGTCAAAGCCGAGTTTGGAGAAGAAACGAAGCTGCCCTAAGCGATCGTCCCACCCACATGCGCGATGCCAACGCATAAAGCTCATTTTCTCCCCGCAGCACTCGAAAGAACGGGAAGAATGCAGAACGCGCTCGGTGTCTGAGCTGTGCTCGAACTGGACGAAAAAATCGAATGGTGGCGCGCATACCTCAATGTTGACCTCATTTCGTCTGATCCCAAAACGAGACCTAAAAGCCGACAACAACTCTGCCGGCGACACGGCGGGACGGACGCCCAACACGGTGGCCATGAGAGCATGGTCGTCGAACTACTGTGCCAGGGCTACCATGCCTGGGGTGCGCGGCAGCACGCAACTTCCCAAGGCCGGTCGCCGGCCTGGATTGTCCGACAGGACGCGCTCTGCTGTGCGAGAAGGACTAGCTAGAGGCGAGATATTAGTCTGGGGACACGAAGCTCCGATACGGTGGACGATGCGACGGCGATGGCGACGGCTGCGAGCTTCGATTAAAGGCGTGGGAGGTTGACCGGACATGGCGGGGATGTAAATTAGAGCAAGTGCGAGCTCTGATCTGAGACGAGCAGCCGGAGCTGAGAAAATGTTATGGGGAGGGGAGCAGGGGAGAAGACCAGAGCAGGGGAGAAGACCAGAGCACAGCAAAGAAATAGATCTGGTCCACTCAGGGATCTAGTCCACGCAGGGGTAAGCTAGTCCACGACCGCAAAAGATAACGGGGAATACTGACAGGGCGGGCCAAGAAGAGTTGACCTAACGGCGGTATTTGAGTTCAACCGTTTTTCGTCTGGTTCAAACGACCGTTTGGCCGTTAGATTTGTATTCGCCCCCATTTGGCCCTTCTGGACAATTGGCGATTCTACTAAGGCCCATCCGCGCGATTGATGACAACTCGGGTACCGGGATGCACTCACCCGCGCACTTTGGTACCGCAAGCCATCAATCCCGGGCACGGAGCCCGGTGCTCAACCGAACTATTCAAGTCGAATTCCACATATTGTAGTTGATTCTTTCTCGACTCATTCTATATGAATATGATGTAGTCAATGGCGCAAACCGAAACGCATCTTGTTCGAACGAGGTTCTCCCTAGTCTTCTATAGAGCCAAAGGCACCCGCTGCTGCATATTAACATACATGTTTTCTTCGGGAATGTAGCTAAACAAACCATATTTTATGGGTGAACCATGAGTGTTTTATCCAGCTCCCCTCGATCTCCGCGATTTGCTACAAAGCCTCCACGCCGAGCTCCACCCTCCTCCCCCCCCCCCCCCGGTTGGAGGTGGGGGCATCTGCCGCCACCATGGAGAGGCTAGCGGCGGACGGGGTCGACGGTGGGGGGGGCTGCAGTTGTTAGGTTCCCTCAAGTCGCCCCTTAGGAGCGACGCGAGGGTCGGGGTCGTGTGTTTTTTACACCTATTGTTCCAACAATTTAAGTGTTGATTCCCTATCACTGTTTTAATTTAAATTATATAACAATCATAACATAATTCATCATTTTTTTCACGTGTGCCTAATTTTCAAGCAATGTGGGAGTCTAGATTTAGGCCGTGTGTGTGCACTGAATTATTCACCCTTTTTCTTGGATTTTGGCGAGTGTCAAAGACGTTCTCCCTGTAGACAATAATATGTTCTTCCTATTGACAATACATCGTATATAAGTAGATCATAAAAAATCAGGAACACAAAAATTGTATTTTCACACACACAAATCAATACATTCTCCAAATCAATACACCGGCACAAATACTGCGGTCTGTGTTGCCGACTCAGCTGAGCGTGGTGGTTTACGCTTGTAACTCCAGCCAAACACAGGAGGGCTAAAGAGTTGATGCGGGCCTGCTCAGGTGGGCTTTGAAGCCCATGTTCAGGGGCAGTGTTCCGTCGAGGGCCGTCGGGACACACGTTTGTGTGCAGCCGGCCACGGGCCTGTTGACTTTGGCTCCCAGGCCAGGCCCAGCTCGGCACGAGCCGCCGATGCCGAGTTGGGTAGCCCGTGCTCGAGGACGACTCAGCAAGAAAGATATCTGAATGCTTGTGGGGTTACCATGCAATGGGCCGTGATCCCATGGCTTTGTACGGAGACACGAAGCCGCTTGCGTGGGGCATGGGTTCACCCCCTAACCAACAACCTATCAACTCTTTTTTTATTACCTGTGGAACAGGTCGACTCGGGTTACATTAGTTTGTATCAAAAAAACATGTAGAGTTGAATGCGCAGTCACCGCTATGTCGGTTACGCTAGGCTCCTCTCCTCTGGCGATCTAGAGGCGAAACCCTACACCTCTCGACTCCGTCTATCGGCGGCGAGGCTCCACTCCCATCATCCACCTTCATCCCCTGGCTTGTTGATCCTCGCCTGCTGCCTCACCTCTCCGTTGATTCGTCTCGATCTCGGGGTGACCAAGGGGCGAACCTGGTTTTGTTTCCCACCCTTGTTTCGAGCGGGCTTTTTTCGGATCGGGACCGTGATGGCGGGATCAGATACCGCTAGGGTTACATGTTTGTTTGCTGCCACTCTTATTTCAGATTGTAATTACCACTTATAATCATCCATATTACTTGTATTTTACTATCTCTTCATCGAACTAGTGCACCTATACACCTGACAAATGTATTGGGTGTGTTGGGGACACAAGAAACTTCTTGTATCTTGATTGCAGGGTTGCTTGAGATGGATACCTTTGACCACTTTCTCTCTGAGTTCGATAAACCTTGGGTGATCCACTTAAGTGAAACTTGCTGCTGTTTTACAAACTCTGCACTTGGAGACCTAACACTGTCCACTATAAAATCGAACTATGTACTACAGCTCTACAAACAAAAACAACATTGCATTGTGAATGTCTCAAATAATAGGTCCCTATCACTTGTTTTAATTTGAATTATATAACAATCATAACATAATTCATTATTTTTTCAAGTTTGCCAAATTTGAAGGCAATACGTCGTGTGCGTGCACTCAATCATTCTACCCTTTTCTAGGAATTTGGCGAGCATGATAGACGTTTTCCATGTAGATCTCCTGGCCTGTAAACAAATACCTCGTATATAGATCATAAAAATCAGCAACACAAAAATTGTATTTTCACACACACAAATCAATACATTCTCCGAAATATTCAGTCCTCGTCGACTTTGGGAATGCCATTTGCCCCCACGTTGAAGAACTCGGTGATGACCTCGAGCGGTAGCCCCTTGGTCTCGGGCACCCTAAGGGCGACGAACACGAGCGCGACGCAGCAGACGACGGCGTAGATGGAGAACACGCCGGCGAGGCCAACGGAGTTGAGCATCACGGGAAGGCTGTATGTCACGATGATGTCGCAGAGCCAGAAGGTGAGGGAGCATATGGCGATGCAGAGGCCGCGCACCCTGGTGGGGAAGATCTCGGAGCAGAGGATGTTGGGGATGGGGCCGAAGCCCATGACGAACGTGCAGAAGTAGACAATGACGGAGCCGGTGGAGATGGCGGCGTGGGCGGTGGTGGCCATGGGCAGGATGTCGGCGGCCACGAGGGCGACGAGGGATGCGATGAGGACCGGGATGGTCCAGAGGAGGAGGCTGCGACGGCCGGAGACGTCCATGAGGCGCATGGCGACGACGATGGTGGGGAGCATGAGGAGCGTGGTGAGGCCGGAGATGAGGATGGAGGTGGAGTCGGAGCTGAGGCCGAGGCCCTCGAGGAGGACGCTGACGCCGACCTGGTCGAGGATCTGCGGCGTGTAGTAGAGCACGCCGTTGATGCCGGAGAACTGCTGCAGGATCTGGAGAGTCACGCCGCAGAGCAGCGCGTGCCGGACGCCTGGCTGGAGCAGCTCCCTCCACAGTGCTCCAGGCTTCGCCGCCGTTGTCGCTGGGTGCACCAGCGCAGGGCCCATGATCGGATGCTCCTGTTGGAGGTTGTCGTCGTCGTTGTTGGTGGTGGTGGTGTAGAGGGCGGACTTGCTGACCAGCGCCGCCGCGTGCACGTAGAGGCCGTCGGTGGCGCCGCCTTCCTCGTGCAGGTACATCCGCTGCACTTCGTTCTGCCTCGTCCCGTCCGGCCCGGCTTCGCCCTCCGTCCACTTCCACGCCAGCTGCCACCCACCGCCGATGCCCATCGTGCTCGCCACCCCATCTCGGCAGGTCAGGCTGCTCTGCCGCCGCATGTCCAGTAGCGGCGCACGGAGGGCGCCCCCGCCGTTCTCCGCATCAGCCTTGTCAAAATGGTGGTCGTCGTCATCGTCGGTGTGCGTGGCGTGGACGGCGTGCTCCTCGTCCCAGTCGATGGGGTGGTCGCCGAGCACGCTGCCGAAGTTGGTGAAGAGCGTGCTGCCCGTGACGCCGCCGTCGGCATGAGGCGGGACCCTGTTCATGTCATGAAGGCCGCCGAGGAGGGCGACGACGGGGTCCTGGAGGTTGTCGAGCATGCTGCCCATCCGCGAGAGCCCCATGGCGCTGCCGAGCAGGCTGCCCTGCCGCGACTGCCTGGCGCTGCCGAGCATGCTGCCCTGCCCGCCGAGCGGCACAGGCTGTGCCACCCAAGACATCCCGCGCTCCGTCCCGAACAGCGTGACACCGCCGGACTTGCCACCGAGCTCATCTTCCTCGCCGTCGACAGGCGCCGGGCCGAGGATGTACTCCTCGATGGCGGTGACGCCGCCGGAGCCGAGGCCCTCGGCGAGGAGCGCCATCTCGCCGTCGACATCCTCCCGGTCCCTGAGCATCTGCAGCACTACCCTGGCCTCCCTCATCCTGCCCTTGCTCACCAGCCAGCGCGGCGACTCCGGCAGGTACAGCACCGCGACGGCGATGTACACGAGCGAGGGCACGAAGAGCACGCCCAGCATGACCCGCCAGTCCGGGCTGGGCGCGAGCGTCATGGCGAAGACCATGCAGTAGGAGAGGAACATCCCCGCGGACCCGGTGAACTGCGGGAGCGTGTTGAGCAATCCCCTGATCTCGGGCGGCGCGGTCTCGGAGATGTAGACGGGGACGAGCGTGACGGCGAGACCCACGGCCAGGCCGTCGACGAGGCGGGCGAGGAGGAGGACGTGCACAGTGGGGGACCAGAGCATGAGGAGGCCGGAGAGGGAGTAGAGGATCGAGGATGCGATGAGCATGGGGCGGCGGCCGACGGAGTCAGAGAGCGGGCCGGAGAAGGTGGTGACGACGGTGGCGCCGATGAGGGACGTGGCCACCACCAGGCCTTCGAGGGCAGGGTGCGCCTCCAGGCCGAACTCGCGCTTGATGTAGAGCAGGGAGCCGGCGATCGTCGCGTTGTCCCACCCCTGCAGCATGTTTCCCAACGCCGCCGCGAGCGCCACGAGCGCCGCACCCCTCATTCTGCACTGCTGTGCAGCTAGCTCGTCGGAAGGCGCAAGAAACGTAGAATCGAGACGGATAGATGCAAGCTCGATCGGACGGAGACGGTGGCTGTGGTTGTGGTGAATGGAGATCGATGGACTATATGATGAGCAGAGTAGGTGGAGTGACGGTGGCAAAGGGAAGGGGGGTGAAGGCGTCGTCGTCGTCCCCATGTCCGACTTCGATTTTGTTGCTGGCGCGCTGAAAAACTGAGCACGAACTCAAACTGGTACGTGATGCTTGCCCACTCATCTTCCCTAGCTATAGGCTGTGCTGTCACCCATCTCTGACAGGAGGACTACTCTCTTTTTTCCCAAGGATTATTTGTCTCCACAATTAATCTGATTTCTCCAGCTTTGCTGACTTTGAGTTGTCTCTGGATTATTAATACTTTCTAAATTGCGTTGAGAGAAAAGGGCAGCTCCAAGTGTACATCTTTTAATCAAAATTCAACTAGTACAACTTTCCAAAATAATAGTTATGATCAGATATGTGCCCTTACTGCCATTTTAAATTTATTCTTACATTTACAGTTCCTGGATCGATCGTTCTAATTCAACCAGCAATCTCTGTGCACACGGTCATGAGTCATCATTTGCTGATTCCTTGGAAAATCCAAATGTTTATCTGCACCCATAAAACAAATGATAAACACGACACACATATGGCCGTGCATTGTAATCGATTCGTCAGCATGCATGCCTTACAATTTTTCTAATTTGATGGACTTGGATATAGATACAGAGCATTATTCTCTATGTTTTTTTTTGTTTTGAAAATGGGAATAAGATCCCGGCCTCTGCATTATTCTCTATGTGAAATCGACCTCCCACAATTAAATAAAATCATAACCTCTATTTTGTATGATAATAATGTTTCCGCGTCTTGAGATCCATGGCCAGTCCACCATTATCCAGGCTTGTATTGATGTGCAAGGATCCTTTGCAAATTGATGCTACTTTATATAAGCAAGTCTGAATATCCGGTCAGTAGCGATGGGATCTTTGAAATTATCTATATCTAAAGCATAGGCGAAGGAAATAAATTTGATCTGAGAAATATATGACTCAACGATGACTCATACTTGGACACGACTTGGAAATATATTGATAATTAGATTGGATATATATTGATTTTACTCCTTCTGTGTTGTTCACAAAACAATGTGGACTTTCCTTTTCCCATCCGAAATTTTCCGCATGAAAAGGAAACTATTGTAGTGAGCCTCATTGTCCTACCTATGTGTGATGTGGATGCGAGATCAATATATATATCGTACGCTTTCCATATAGATCTACGCTAATATATGTGTGATGTAGATTGGATATATATCTACACTAATACATGTGTGATGTAGATTGGATATAGAAACCAGGGTGCAGAATAGTTATTTTGCACCCCACATATTTTTATGTTCTCACGTATAGAAATTTTCGTTTTGTGTACTAATAATTATGTTTATGTTCATCAAAAACGTAAAAAAAATCAACATAAAAATATGATTTATAAGTCATTATAGTGTAAAAACATAGAAAATACACATTTTATGTCGTATTTTTATACGGCATGTAAACGAATTTTTTTACGACATGTCTAAATTTTCTTATGTTGTTCTCGACTGCTGAGGTAAGAGAAAATTTACGTGACGTAAATTTTTTATACGGTTTGTAACATAGATGGTGGGTGTAGAATAACTATTCTACACCCAAGGGGTCAAATAGCGCCACTCATAGGTAGGACAATAAGGCTCACGAAGGTTCCTGAATAACTATTCAGGAACCACTGTTTCCTGTCACGCGAACAACAGGAACACCTTGTTAACTTCCACGCGAACACGAGATTCGAAGTTAACTTCCAGTTGTAGTACTAATAATAAATGTTAACTTCCGTCCGTGCAAGTTAACTTCCGCGAACTTCTTAACTCCCCTGTTTGTACAAGTTAACTTCCACTTCTGTGCTAGTTAACTTCCTGATGGAGCGCATGTTTTCTTTCAAACGAACACACAGGAACCCCTTGTTAACTTTCACGCAAAAACGAGTTAACTTCTTTTTTTTTCAAGTTAACTTCCAGTCTGTAGCAGTAATAATAAATGTTAACCTTCACCTGTGCAAATTAACTTCCGCGAACTTCTTAACTGTCCCTTGTGTATAAGTTAACTCCCTCTTTCTATCCTAGTTAACTTCCTAACTGAGCATCGTTTTCTTGTTTTTTTTGCGGACTGAATATTAACTTCCGCATGTGCAAGTTAACTTCCGCGACCCTTCTTAACTTCCCCATCTGTACAAGTTAACTCCCTCCTTTTCTATACTAGTTAACTTCCTAAAGGAGCACTAAAGAGGGGGCCTGACGATAGGGAGAGGAGGAGGAGGAGGAGGAAGGTAGTTAGGTGGGGAGGAGGGCGCGGCGACGCGTGGGCCGGAGGGTGCTCGGGGCGGAGGAGGGCACGGAAACGCGTGGGCCGGAGGGTGCTCGGGGCGGAGGAGGCCGACTGCACGCGGGGTGGAAGGTGGACGGCGACGCGCGGGGACGAAGGTTGCCGGCGACGCACAGCGAAGGAGGCCTGCAGGGAGGATAGCGCGGCGGCACGTGGGCCGGAGGGCGCCCGGGGCGGTTGAGACCGGCGGAGTGCGGGGAGGAGGATTGTCGGCGGCGCAAGGCGGAGGAGCCCAGCGGCGCGCGGATCAGAGGAGGTAGGTGGCACGCGGATCAGAGGAGGTGGGTGGCGCGTGGGGTAGGAGGAGGGGGCTAACGACGCGGGAGAGGAGGAGGACGGAAGGTAGTTTAGGTGGGGGGTTGCTAGATAGTTAGTATTTAGGAACCTCTTAAGGAGGTGTTTCTGAATAGTCCTATCGTATATATACATATATTGATTTTACTCCTCATGTGTTGTTCACAAAACAATATAGCCTTTCCTTTTCCCATCCGAAATTTTCCGCATAAAAGGGAACTATTGTAGTGAGGCTTATTTTCTTACCTATGTGTGATGTGGATGCGAGATCAATATATATCGTATGCTTTCCATATACATCTACACTAATATACTACTCCCTCCGTCCCAAATTAGTCGACTTAGACTTGTCTAGATTTTATTGTATCTACACATGATTTAGTATTAGATACATCCATATCTTTTCAAATCTGAGGCAACTAATTTGGATCAGAGGGAGCAGTAATATCAGAAGACCGAGAAGGCCTGATCCAAGAGATCCTACATGCGCAATCAAGATATTTGACGTATGAATACTGATCCATGTTTGACGGCTCATCAAACCTGAACGGACAAGAAGAACGAACAAATTGCGCTAAGTGTATGCCCTTGCCCCTTCTTTGCGCGGACCATCCCCACACCGCATTCAAGATGGGAATGGGCCGAGTTGACCTGCTAGGTTACTGGCTCAATCCAAATTTTTGAGGCCATTGGGATGCACGGGTCGGCCTTGAACGTGTTTTGGGCCAATGGAGCCGACTCTGACTAACCCACTGGGGCGATAGGGGTGACCCGCCAATTTCATCTTCAAATAGGAACATCGAACAGGTCAGAGCGCTCTGATTGTCCTAGTCGTCGCCCATCCCTTTGCCCATATCTGCCCGCGGTGACGTTGCCTTCTGCTCTCGTCCAGTTCCTTCCCCAGGTAGTCGCCACCCCCAACTCATGGTTGTCCCAGCCGCATCCCAGCCCGTCATTGCATTCCTTCTCCAGGTCGTCCTGCTCCAAGATCTTGCTCCCTCTAGTCGGTGTAACGCCTCAACCACCTAGGGCCCAACTGCTATTACCCATGGTAGCTCTCATAGGATCTCTACACTGACCCCACAGACCAATACTAATATTTTCCTACACACTTTGTCCTCACTCGTGCGCACTGAAACAATTTCCTGGTCGGTCATCCATCCTCAGATTTTTCTAGGCCAACACGTTTAACCTGGAAGTTCTTTGAGACGAGCTTCCGAAAAAAATTACGACTTATTGGTATGAGTATTATATCAATCCTATTAAGCTCTGCTCCAGGATCTCATATGCACCCACCTTTAGAAGATCGATGTCCTCGTTGATCAACACCAAGGCAGAAACGTCCCCTCTTGGCACACGCCCGTGCGTCCTATGTCAGCACATGTGTCATGGCTTGTGCCACAACGGGCTGCATAGGGGCGGGAGCTAGACAAATTGTTTCCCCGATGCACCTATTAAACCTATCATAAAAATGTCCAAGTTTGCAACCATTAGGATTGAAATTATGCTTCCTGATGCACTTTTCTCATCCTACCTTGATGCATTGGCCTTATACTAAGCTTATAAGTGGCACTAAAAAGATTTTTGACTCTAATGCATGTGCACTAGGGATAGCCCATAGAAATCCGGACCTGGCATCATATGTTCGCGTCCTTGGCCCACACACACCCATGTAACCATGAGAACATGGCACTGTTACCACTTGTAACGCCCCCGAATCGGGACAATACAAATCTTAGCATTCTCGCTGAAATCTGCATAGAAGCGATTCAAATATGCCCGACAAACACTTCCGTGTGGGTAGAATTGTTACAAGTAGTTACTACATCACAATAGTATACAATAGAACCCACAAGAAACATATATTTACAACAAAACTATTGTGTATTCTTGGCTCGTTGGAGTCACTGATGTAAATATATGTTTTTGTGGTTTTGTTGTAAAGTATTTTGATGTTCCATTTGTATTCTTGGCTTCGTTCGGTGAAAAAGGGCTCGTTTTTTTGTGCTGGCACAAAAAAAGATCGTCTGGCGCATTCCCGGGGGGGGGGGGGGGGGGGGTGGATGGAAATGCTCTTAGCTCGATGTGTCTGTCACCCTGTTGGTGAGGATCGATTGCCCGACCTCTCCACTAATAGTCCCAGGGAAAATCCCCTCTACAAGGTTGATTTTGCCCCTTTATTGGTTTTTCAATAAATCCCTCTCTTCTAGTGCCTTCCTCACTGGATTTCAATAAATCCATATGGAGAGTTGGTTTCAATCCTTCCTCTTGGATTCTTGAGCAGATCGGTTTTGGGAACTTTGCATGCTTTCTTGGTTGTTTTAATGATGGTGCTCCTAGCTTCTCTTCTGATGTTATCTGTGTTGGGAGGAGGTCGATCTATGGCTGGTTTTCGGTCGCCATGTGCCTTTCCTTTAACTCCTGTCGGAGGACCGCACTACTCGCTTGGGGTATAGAAAGGGAGGGCTTGTGTCTTTTTTTCGACCTCTCACATGGGTCATGCAAACTACTTAGAGAGGATCCAACACTAACAATCTGATGCCAACCAAGGTTGAAGTCTGAGGTCTTGGTGTATTATTGATGCTAGTTACTTTTCTTGTTATAAGTTATATATAACCTATATGCATGATACCATCTTGCAGTAATAATACTTAAAACATAGTCATAACAATTCCATGCATGTGTATTGTGTTTCTAGGGAGTGCTTGTCTCTAGACTGTTTCTTGTTGATGCCTCGGGGCAGCCGGACTGGCCTGGTGTCGGTGGGCCAACTCCTGTTCAATCGAGGGACACGTGGTTGTAATATGTGGTGTCGACAATGCAACCCAAAAGTGTTTTTTGAACATGGATAAACCTCGAGGGACCTAGATTATTCATTTATAGGATGGTGGGTATACTTTTGAACAAAGAACCTCAGAAGAAACAAAAAGTACACACTGGTCATCTGTTTTTACTTACAACACCCTAAAATAACTCGTGAAAACGTGATCAGGTCCTTTAGAATGCCCACCACCGCACAACCTGGCGTCGATGTTTCTACCACCGCCGGGGATGCTACCACTTAGGGAAGAAGGAGAGTGTATCGCCACACCAAGGCTAGAAAAGATCCTCCACCGGAGGAAGAAGATGCTCGAGTCCCCATCTCGAGCTTGGCGAGGCCACCAGATTGGCCACATATATTGTCTGGTCATCGTCATTTCATCTTAGAGGTCGTCGAAGAACATGAAGAAGCCAACTAGGAGAGATCTCCCCGCCATCTGCCAGCATCAGCACCCCCTACTCTGCTAACACCTACTCCCTCCCCACCACGACCGGCCAAGAGAGTGGGCAGAAAAAAGGGGAGGCAAACCTGGAGATGGCTAGGCTTATAGACCAAGCTTGCCCTAGACTTCGAGCTGAGCTTCCACCTCGAATGCATGACGATGAAGCCCAGAGCTCGCCTCTCGACGCCACACTAGAGCGCAAGGACGACAAAGGTCCTAGAGGCCATATTGTTGGCCTGGCTCGAGCTCCTCTGCATGCCACTGCCCCCGCCACAGGAGCAGAGCTTCCAAGAAGATCAACCCAAGGATGAGCCAGTTCTAGCCACAAAGATCTAGCTTACAACTCCAATACTACACTATGGAACAACTACCACTACGACTAATTAAAGGAGGACTCCTGCCCCCCCTCTCCCATCCCCTCCGACCTGTGAGGCCATCAGAGAAGGCGAGGAGATCTCGGAGATGAGAATGTCCCTCAAGTGGGGAGGAGGAGAGAGAGGAAGGGGAAAATGAACGTCCGTAACCCATAAATGGTACAAGAGGCAACACATCGCCAACCGGCGAGAAGTCGGTGTGTGCTTAATGGATTTGAATGTAATATTGTGTTCGGCTAGGGTTATTTTTGCTATCAGGATAAGTTTGTCTCAATCTTGTAATATGCAGTGAGGATAATAAAAATATTTCTTTGGAAAAAAATTAGTTATGAAATATGATACTCTCTCAATTCCGATTTAATTGTCAAATAATTCGGCCTAAATCTTGCTAGTAGTACATTTAAATCAAAAATCGGAGGCCGTACTACTTTTTTTTTATATACTCCCTCCATTCAGAAATATAAGACGTTTTATCTTTGTGAATAGAATGTATCTAGACATCTTTTAGTGTATTGGTTCATAGAGGTTTGGAGTGAATCTATACACTAAATTGTGTCTAGATACACTCATTTCATAAATCTAAAATGTCTTATATTTCCGAATGGAGGGAGTATTAACTATTTAGTCATATTGCCGCCATTACAATATCTGTGGCAAAAAATACTAGCGGTAAAATTGTTTTTGCCTCGTCTAGGAAAAATAAGCATTTTTTTTGCATTTTATACGACACGTACAAGAATCATGGCCGATGAGCCAAATTGACACTTTCTCCCATCGAGCCCTAGCTACAGCTACCCGCCGCCGCCGCCTCCGCCTCGCCCCCTCGCCCCCGCTGCCTTCCACCGGCGCCACCCGCAAGATCCTTGCTGCCTGGACCTTTCTCCGTCTACTCCAGCTAGACTCCCCGGCACAGAGCTCGCCCGCCGCCTCCTGCCCGGAATCGTCTGCACCAAGCTCTGCCTCCAGCCCGAGCACCTCCTCCCGCCGGACTTCCAACCCAAGCACGATCTCCAGCCAGGAACTCCACCAAAGCACCCCAGGCCCATCACAGACGCGCTCTCCCCAGGTGAGCTGCTGTGCATCCCACGGGTATATCCCGCTGTGAGCTAGCTTAGCACTGATATTGTCCCAATGTTGGTGGTTTGTGGTATAAACAAAGCTATGCGGTGTGCCGATTTCTTAGATATCTGCTATTCTCCAGATCTGTACCATTGTATAAACTGTTAGATTGATCTCTGGATAGGGCCCAACGGTCCTATCGACCCCTTGTGACTGCACCCTGATCGGGGCGCCCAACCCTCTTATGGTTGGTGGGCCCCTGTCGACGTCGCTATATAAAGAGGTGGGGGGCCGGCCGCACACGGTACGAGGTTCACCCGTGCGCCGCCAACCCTACCGACACTCCCTACCGATCTAGGGTTTAGCCGACGCTTGACGGGAAGCACCGCCGCCACAGCTACCGCTTAGTCCCTATAGCTACGCTCTTGCCGTTGACCAAGATGGCCAACGGGTCATCGAGTTCGTCCACCGGAGAAGGTACCCATCTCCCTCTCTCTCTCTCTGTAAGATCCAAACCCTAGCCATGCCTCTACCGAATCGATCTAGATCTCTATAGATCCTAACATAAACAAATGTTCATAGGATTTTGTTATGAGAGCACACACAAGTTATGCTAGTTCAGAAAAAAGATGGCATGCATTTCTATGCCCAGCCCATTTCCCAACCTAACTCCCTGCAAAATGCTAGGCTGTTGCACTCTGTTTCTTGGGGAGAAGCGGCGTGGGGGGTGGCACGGACTGGAGCACGGCCTCGAGCAGCTGGAGGTGACCAGGTTTGTCCCCTCAGCTCACCCATCTTAGCCCCAAAACCTGGAATGTGAATGGTGACTGGATTTTGGATCTGACTAACAGATTTTGTCATGTCGTCGTTCGCTGGTGTATCTATGCTCATCGACAATGAGGTGTACACCACGCCGGTCGTCGACGCCGGCGGGGACAGCGGGTACCACCTTCTTGTGGTAAAAGACTACTCGCGCACCATATGAAACGGCAAGGGAATCAGCTTCGTGGATTTCATGGTAGGATGCCATAAATGGTCCATCTATTACTTCCCTAACGGTGAGGGCCCGAGTTCTGCGGGCTTCATCTCTCTCTTATTTTGCCGTTGCTATGACGATGATAACATTGAAGAGCCCGTGGAGGCCAAGGTCGAGTTTAGCTTCGTCGACCAGGTTGAGTATCAAAAGCCGATGAACATTCGTGCAAGTAAAATATACAGCTTCTGCAGAAAAAGTCCATCTCGATGCTTCCCTAAATTTGTGAGAAGAGATATCCTCGAACGATCTGGCAATCTGAAGGGTGATTGTTTCACAATCCGGTGTGACGTCATGGTTTGCAAGGATCTCAACACCCAGGATGCCGGTGGCGCTGTGTCTGACATACACCAGCATTTTGACAATCTACTTCAAAATAAGGTGGGTACTGATGTGACATTTGAGGTCAACGGCGAGACATTCGCTGCACACCGGTGTGTGCTTGCAGCCCGATCTACGGTCTTCATGGCACAACTTTTTGGCCCCATGTCACAGGGCACTACATCCAGCACCATACATATCAAAGACATGAGAGCAGAAGTATTTGCGGCTTTACTTAGGTTCATCTACACAGATTCATTCCCTGCGATTAATAAGGACGACTACCTGGAAGGTGATAAAGCAGAAGTTGTTGAACAAGGACAAAAGGAGAAAGAAGTAGACTATGCAATGTGGGTGCAAGACTTGTTTGAAGCGGCAGACAGATATGATGTCCAACGGCTCGAGCTGTTATGTGAAGAGCTCTTGATTGAGCATTTAGGTGTGAGCTCTGTGGCGTCCACTCTTGCTCTAGCTGAGCAACATTGCTGCCATGGATTGAAGGAGGCATGCTTGATGTTTATCCAAGTCCAGTCTCCCGAGTGTTTGGATAAAGTAATGGCCACTGATGGCTGGGAGCATATAACTACGGCCTATCCCTCTGTTTTGAAAGAGCTCATTGCCAAGCTTGCATCCAATCAGAAGGACAAGAAGAGGAAGCACGAGAGGATGTAATGCAAGACCTGAATTAACACTATTATGCATATATGGGATGGAATCCTCTAGGTAGATGGCAGTCTGCGTGTCTTGCTTTTGTTACATCATGTTGTTTTCCTATATGCCGAGCCAGAAAGATCCAAACATATGGGAAAAAGTGGGGTCTGTAATTTCAGGTTAAGTGTTGACATTGATCTGTGCAAGTAACCTAGCTAGTCGCTTCTCTGTGCATTGTCTCCGTGCGTTGCTGTTTTGTGCCTTGTCCTTCATGTAAACCCCTTCTTTAGTTGCTATCCAGAACTATGCTGATGTTTCTTGTAAGGCAGGTTGTGAACAACTTTGATGTGAACTTACAATATTTATTATTTCTTCACTGCTTTTCGTTTATTGGTGTTTTGTAATGAATTTGCTATGAATCTGAACGAGTCTTGCACTGAGTGTAAGTTATCAAACTAGTTCTTTGGGCTATGTATTGGATGAGGAGGTTCGGTTTGAGGTTTAGTTTTAGCTGGTATTATCAATGATGCTTTCCTGTGGGTTTGTTTGATGACAATTTCTTTTATTAACACTAATTAATGTGTTCTTAGACAATTTATATCTTGAAAGGGTGTCATGCAGATATGCTTTTTCTCAAAATTAACTTGATCTTTTTGAACTAATAGGTGTCTAGTCAAAACATATGTCTGATCTAATGGTTATATTGTGTTATAGTTTAATTTAGATGAGACATTATGAGTCAATTTTAGAGTCAAGGGAGATTTAAACCAAAGCCTAGCCCACAGCCGAAACATGGACAGCTGCTACTTTCACACTTATTTGTTGTTTCCAGTACTGGAATGGGTTCAGTAATTAACTAGTTGACGATATGCTTAGTACAAGGGGCCAAATTCTGTTCTCCAAACCATGGTAAGAATTTTGATTATGGTATGATGAACAGAAAGCCAAAGGAAGCAAACCTATTCTCCAAGGCATGATAAACTCTCTTATTAACTAAATTACTGTGTGATTCTTCAGTTTATTCATTATGTAAATTAGCAAAATTGCCCGTGCGTTGCTACAGGTTTATTTTGTATAGAATCTACATTGTTCTTCCCTTTATCATGTTTTAATTAAAATCAAATAATAATATTTGTGTAAGTTTTCAAAACTTATTCAAAAGAAATACAAAGTTTTTCAAATTTCAATTTCTTTTTTGAACCTTTTATTTTTCCCGGACCTAATCTTCTGAAAGCTTCACGAGCGTTGCTTGTCAGTTCTCCAATTTGATTTCCGAGAGTTAGGTCACACGATTTCCCTTTCATATATGGATTTAATTGTTGGCCTACTCTTACTATTCTCTATTTTAAAATAGGAAAATAATAAAATAAAAATGCTTTGAGAAACAAAGGAGAGGCAATCCCTAAGCCTAGCCCTAGCCTTTTGGCCCAGAGGCCACACCCCATCACCAACCCCCCCCCCTCTCTCTCTCTCTCTCTCTCTCTCTCTCTCTCCCATCCTGCACACGCCAGGGCCACCGTCCTCCGTCCTTGCTGCAAGGATCTCCGGCCGGCAACCCCCGACGCTACCAGCACCGCGCCCTCGACCATCCTGCACCGCACGCCCCTGACCATCCTACACCACCCCCGCAGGTTCTTCCCTATCTCATCTCTGGCACTCTGCCCCCTGTGTTTCCTGATTTGTGGTCGCTTTCTCGAATCATGCCGGCGGTGCTTCTCGTTTATTCTAGAGGAGGCTAATTCCTGTCAATTTCCGAGGGTATATAAATCGGTGGAATTCAGTTTAAGATAGCAATGTGGGACTATTCAGTATAAAATATCTACTTTCTGGTTTATCGGTAAATAACCCAATAAGAAAAAGGCCAGGAGAGCAGCGCTGTTAACCTCGTACGATTAGAAGTCTCGCTTGCGGCCCATAAGAAAAGGCTCAAGAGAGCAGCCCATAAGAAAAAGCCAGAAGAACAGCAACCCATAAGAAAAATCCAAGAGCAGTGATGTTCTCTAAAATATTGATTCCCTTACCGGTGGCATTGGTGGGCAATTTGGTGTGTGGTGGGAGGGTCAAAAGGTTCAAAAAAGTGTTGGACGACAAGAAACAATCCGTCCTTATCAACTAGCTTATGTATAATATTTTGTAGATTAGTTTCATTACTACTTTATTAATGCGTATGTACTGTTGGATTTGTTAGCATGTTAGTAACTGTTGTTCCACTCTCATCCTCTGCAGAAAACTACAGGATGGTACACAAAGATGGGTGAGAGAATATGGACCCCTTGGTGTCTTTCATTTGTCCACTCACGTGTGGATACTTCAACATCTACACAAAAGCTTTTCCTGAAGGGAATGCCCTCAGTATCTCTCATAGGGCGGAATGCAGGTGTCAACTATGAAAGAAGTGTTGGACTAGATTCTACAACATTAGATGGGAATAATATCGACTTCACTATATGGCAATTGCAGCCCCGCCAAGAGCTGAAGTGGTATGATTTCTGGTTTTTTCAAATTCTTCTAGGAAGGGCTGTTAGGAAATCCAGTGAACTTGTTTCTGTACTCAAGTCTGTGCATCTGAAACAATGTTGTACTCATAAGTTTGTACTCAGTGGAACAAAGGATTGTGAGAAACCTCATTTGCCATCTTGAGATGGCAGTCATGCGGGATTACATTTTCCTTGGTGACAATATAGTTTCTGGATGGCCTTTCTCATAGAGGGCATGCTTTCATTGATGCTATTGAGTTGCCGCAGGGCTTCAAAATGAGGGGTTCTATGAATTGTGATGGTTTTGTTAAGGAAATATTGGCTAAAGCTTATATGATACAGTATTGCTTTGATCTAGATGCAAATATGATTCAACTTGGTAGTAAGTTGGCCAAGGTTGTTGATTTAGGGGGAAGGATTTTGATAGGGACCTTCTCCTAGATGCTTGCTTCTCGAAATGTTTATCCATTTTTGCTGCCGGTTGTATAGATTAAGGTTGACTTATTTGTGGTCTGAGTACATGTTTTGTGCTATTGTGGGTTTGAATTGTTGAAGTTATTTCGGTTTTTTGATCTGTCGCCATAGCTGTTGAGTACATGTTTTTTTCTTGTCACTGATATTGAGTTGATTAGCTCTTATAAACCATGTATGATCAGGAATCAGGATGATGTGTGAACTATTTCTTAGTAATTTGGATTCAGTGTTGCTGTTACTCCCTCCGTCCCAAAAAGGATGTCTCAAGTTTGTCTAAACTTGAATGTATCTAGACACTATTTAGTATATAGATACATCCAAAATCAAACAAACTTGAGACATCCTTTTTATGATGGAGGGAGTAGATAAGATGCGCAATGGTAAAATTGTATATTGAATTCATATTATCGCACATTTTTCACAAGCATTTATTGATTTGTGTCTGATAAGGTCGGTTGGGGCTATTTCTAGATGCAGCTGTTTGTTTGAGCTGAAAGCTATTTTTAGCATGAAGTGAAGTACGAAGCAAGTGTAGCTAATCTCTTGTATAGGATTTTTGGCATGGAAAATTTCGAGTATATGATATCTAACAATGCTACTAGACCAATGAGAGTATAATTGCATCTTTTCTATCCTTGTGCTTCGTGCAGCTGGACTGTTTTTGTACCTGAGTTTAGTGATTTATCAGTTTCATTAACACTTTCTTTTGTTTGTAGCAAATCTAGAGAAACATTGCAATTACATTTTCTGAAATTTCACATCCAGCTGAAGACAAATGTCAAATTATATTCTTGTTATTAGTTTCCTTTCGTAATTTCTTGTAGCATTCTCTCAAACATTATACCCGTTTGTTCCAAACTAGAAAAAGCTTCTGCTCTTCCTCTCCCACTTTAAGTTTCTTCTAGTTACAACAATCCTAGACTAGTAGATTTAGTCCGTCTGAGTATGGTGCAAGTCAATCAGGAAATATGGAAAACTTATTTGTCGATGAAGAAATGAACTTACCTGCGATCTCGCAAAAGTATCTTGGAATTCATTTTGGTGGTGTCTTTTCAAGCACATATGATCTATCTACATACCAATGAGCAGGATAGCATCTCACTGGCCCTTTCATCGACAAAAAAGACAAACGTCTTGATTTTTATTGTAACAGTAAACTGAACATTACATACTAAGTAACCTATTGGAGCATTTATTAAATCGTTGTGCACTTAGTTGTAAACTTTTCCTGAAGAGTACATACGAAGTAGCAGTCTGGTCACAGTCTGGTCTGTTTTCATGTTGGTAAGCAAATGTGTTTATCTTGGGAGGGGGGGAAAATGATGGTCTGATGCAAATCCAGCCACTTCTCTTTTGCTAATGTGACGTGCAACTTTAATTTCCTTTGAATATCTTTTTTCTTGGTAACCATTTATTTCAATTGACATATGGTATATCTCTCTCCTAGTGCAGGCTTGGAGACACTTTTTTATTAATTTTATTCGGAATTTTGTTAATTACTTTAATTAACAAACATTCACATAAAACCTCCTGCAACATTTCAATATTACACGCAGAACCAATTTCAGCAATTTCATCCGAAACAGTTTCGGTGTCTATTGAAATAATTCCAGCGTTTTCTTAATCTTTATCTGAAACATATTTGCTCCTAAATGGTGTCGGTATCCCTTAAGTGTGTCACCCTACGGTTCACGAATAATGCAGACATGATCGAAACCCCTCTCTGATCATAATCAGCAGCGGGACCTAGAGATCCGTACTGACTCCCACATATTCAGCGATGACCCTTATGATCGTGTGAACCTTTAACGTCGTAACTAAATCCCTTTGTCTTGCGATATATTACATGTCCGAGATTCGATCATTGGCATCCAAATACCTAGTTTGATCTCGTTACCGACATGCACTCTTTTCTCGTTCCCGTGATATAACACTCTAGTGATCACATCACTTGCTTGCAAGCTATTTCAATGTGATATCATCGAGAGGGCCCAGAGTATATCTATCCGTCATCAGGATGGATAAACCACACTCTTGATTCATGAGCCTCAACATAACACCTTCGTAGCACTGAACGCACCTTTAAGTCACCCTGTTACGATGTGACGTTTGATGTTAT
Organism: Avena eriantha; assembly: GCA_910589775.1. Classification (NCBI taxonomy): domain Eukaryota; kingdom Viridiplantae; phylum Streptophyta; class Magnoliopsida; order Poales; family Poaceae; genus Avena; species Avena eriantha. The sequence goes on along the minus strand of OU342745.1, from coordinate 436,296,000 downwards.
CAAGATACTCTTCCGGTGTTAGCAATTAACATGATCTCATGGTCTAAGGACTAAGTTTACTTCGTATGATGTTATAGCAATATAAACATAATAACTTTGATCGTAATGCTATACTTTGGATGAATGTTCATCACATCATTCCACCAATGTTGTAACCTTGTTATTACCAACATCCAATATCCATGATCAGGAAACCTTGATCATCTTGTTAATCAACGAGCTAGTTTATATGAGAGGAATTACTAGGAACTTTATATTTTGTTTATTAAACACACATGTATTAACGTTTCCAAATTAATACAATTATAGCATGCAAAATAAACATTTATCATAAACAAGGAATAAGATAATAACCACTTTATTATTGCCTCTCGGGCATATTCCCTTCAAAAATCTCCTACTAAATATTCATTAAAGCGATCAAGTGTCTTGGTGCAAGATGACAATGATCTTTCATGTTCACCTTAAAAAACTTCAAATATACTAGGTGTATACACCTTGCTAGCCTGCACCAATATTGGTGGTGGCCTCCTCATACATAGTTTAGGAAACTTTTTTCTTGATTCGAATTCTGAATTCAGTTTATTATTCCTTTTTCCTTGTACCACCCTTTCAAAATGCTTAATGAACCGGATGATATCAAAATCAGATCTGAAATGGATTTTCAAGAGGGGCCACATGTTAACATGAGGATTTGTTTATTAGTTATTTAACATAAGCAAAAAACAACAACAGGCAATCATCCTTGGACTTGAAGATTAATTCAGACGAATGACACCACCTGTGGCCCCTCCAGGACCACCGGGGCCTCCGAGCTCACCACTCCCGCCAGGTAGAACACCTTGCAGTCTGTTGAACAATCGAGTAGCCATTGTGTATTTGTGTTAGCTTGTTCAGTTTCGTCAGGTGACCTTGCGTGTCGAAACTGGACGACGGCTCGGCTTGGGCTTCTGCTCGATCTGAGATGGTGGTCTTTGGATCCCTGTACTCTACAAAATAGCTAGTCTCCATGGCGCAACCACACCTTCTCAATACTCTTAAAAAATGCAATGCTATTATTTAATGGTCTTTAAAGTTTATTATTTTATCTATAAATATAATGCAGATAAATATTCTTATATTTAACGGCAACGCCTTCCAACAGAGGAAAAGAGAAATCTAATTTCTTAGTTTTTGTAAGTAAGTTCTTATTAGTTCATATTTGCTCACCTAACATGACTATATTAGCACCTACACACATCAACAAAGATAGGAAATTTGGCTAAATGATAAAAAAACCTTGTGGGTAGAGAATGCACAAAACGTGGCTACAACAATGACAAATCAATATGATTTAGCCTCTACATAGTTATAGAAATAGAACTTTGGATAACGGCTGAATCCAGAACGGGTAAATTTATTTTATGTGTAGATGAATTGATTAATTCAGAACCGGGCCGTGTTGATAAAAGTTGGCAATCACACTACCTACTGAAACAACCATCCTTTCACGAGCCAACCACAGAAGCAACGCGGCCCCAGTATCTTTGGCAATGACATCCTGGACACAATTAATTATCTTCTCCTGCTTGCAACTTCCGATTCATCATGGGCGCCAGCGCATAGAGTTAGAGTGGTGAATTGCTATGATTCGTGCCCAACCAATGCCCTGTCGACTCTGAAGGAAAAAGAGAGCATCAATTCAATTGTAGAGATTGTAATACCCGTGAGTTGAAAATGATAGAAAAGTTGTAATTTTTCTGGCGAGAATGAAGAATAAACCAGAAAGTTCATACCCGCAGCAGCATAATCCAATTCTCCGAGGACCCGATTCCTAATTTTGCATCTATTTAGCGAGAATAATTGGGATACAAAATAATTTAGTTGCTCTCGTTCACTCTTAGTCTTAGTATTCGATCATGTATCGGAGACGATCATCTATCAGAGGCGGAGTAGATGGGATCGATCGATTTAGAAATCAAGTGCTAAGCTTTGGAAGGAAGCGGCAATAAGGGCTAGAAAGATGTATAGGAGATTTGGTCGAGCAGAAAGGCGGCAGCATTGGAAACATGCTCACGTAGCCCGGGCCGCTCGTAGCACCGCATCGAGGCGCACCGGAGCTCCAGCGCAGCAAGTTCCGGCGCCTCCTCCTGCGGCCACTCCTCCGCGAAGGGTTCGTCCCCCTCGTTAGTAGCTGCAGCAGTGCATCACCATGACGCCGAGCGGAACCCTGCCAGAGATGCGACGACGCGAGCAGTGCAGCGGGGTAGGTGGCGGTGGGGAAAGGAATAGTGTTGGGAGAGAGTGCCAACGAGAGACCTGGCGGTGGCAGCGGCGGGTAAATACGTTGCAATAGCAGGGGCAAAACTGTCCAACTAAAAATTGGAACCAAAATTCCGCGCAGGCAAACCAGCTCAAGACAAATTGTAAAGTATAGATAGCTCAATGACCGTGTGTTGCTATGACGTCTCTAGATCAAATAGTTTAATTCTCTAGCAACGGTTATACAAAAAAAGTCTTGATATAACGGCCTCAAGCCATATGCCTTTTGATTTTTTTGAATCATCGACATAATATATCTTTCATCTACTTGTAATCCATAAAATTAATACTCCCTCCGATCAATATTACTTGTCATTAAAATGGATGTATCTAGCACTAAAACATGTCTAGATACATCCATATCCATTTTAGTGACAAATAATATGTACCAGAGGGAGTACACAAATTTGAAATAATATAACACATATGTCCGTGCGTTGCAATGAATTGATTTTTATTCAATTATTTTAGTATCTAAATACCGGATTGCAAGTTTTGATCTCGGCCATCGGTGCTACAACTTAAATGAATCATGTTTTATTTCTAAGTTTCATTAGTCGAGTTGCCGAACTTACTAAGAAAATACTTTGAAAGAAAAAACATACGGTAATAAAAAAATTAAGTACTATTGCTACCTGCTCGAGTTATGTAGAGTCTGACCATGGTTGGAGCTAAAACTGTCTAGATTGGTTATATTTACGTATCCCAACATTAAATTTGTATTTGAAAAAGAGGCACACTCACCGTCGCCATGAACTCACCTTTTTTATATGGAGTTCTGATATATATATGTAACGCTGCAGAGTCGCAAGTGCACTTCCTTTTAATTTAAAACGAATAGGGTGCACAACTGAAAAAATGTGCTCGTTCAGAATAGGAAGACTCCTCTAGGAAGAATTTTATTGACATCGAAAAGAATCAGTTTCTGACATCGGAGTATAGCGCGAGTAGTGTGCTCAGTCGTCAGAGATTTGGAGTCTACTTAAAGATTTGTTATGCTATTTTTTAAGTAATTACTAGTACTAATTAGTCTACAATTAGAAGAAGCAGCCCCGCAACCACGCACCCACAGTAGCCTCAGCCCTCATTCGCTCATTTCGCTCATGCTCTCCCTCTGAACTCTAGAACAAATGGTAGTACAACAACAGAGTGTCATAATCCTTCCACACATTCTCTCAACTCCTCAAATCTTGGCATACAGTAGCTCAAATCCATGACTCCATCTTCTCCACATCGTGGCTGCCTGACGGTGAAGCTATCAGGTCGAATCCCAGCGGGACTTTCACACCTCGTTCCAGACGTGCAGTTAACATCACAAATAAAATGACAGGTAGTTGTGTGTGACATCCACCTCTGCGCCTCCCGAAGATCCGGTGTTGTCTCAAATCCCAAATAGAATTTGCTGCACGGTGGCCGCCCCGACGCCGCCTTCTTCTCCCAGCCACTTCAGCGCGCCCCTCCTCCTCTGGCTCTCCTCCGCCACGTTCCATCCTCGCCACGGCCGCGCCAGATGCTCGGCCCCCTCCTCCTTCTTCCCGGCTCCACCACCCTCGCCCCCTCCCCCACGGGCCTCCTCCTCCCCAGCCAAGACTCAAGAGGCTCCGTCGCTGCTGCCGTCACCAGAGTCCCGGACACGACCTAGGCGATGAATCTCCTCTGCTGCGAGATCGAGTGGATATGGTTGATGGGGATGCACCTGGCGGTGGCACGACCAGTAATATTTTCAAAGAGTCAGGGGCAAAGGTGTCCATAAAAATTCGGACGGAAACCGCAAAATTATAGTATAGATAGATAGATATAATAGATAGATAGTTGAATACCCGTGCGTTGTTACGGGTCCATGTTAATTTTTTTTTTTGACATTATGGGTCCATGTTAATTTAATGCACATGCAAATTTGTTCCTAGAGTAGGCCAAAATGAGATAAAACCTACTGAATTTAAGATAAAGGACCTAGCCAAAGTGTGTGCCACATCACTCAAGGACCGAGATATATGTTTAAATATTATAGAAGTAAACCCCGCAACTAGAAACTTTATGTACTTGACCAGAGAACCAACTACTGAACGATCCTGGCTGCTAGAGTTGATTCGTGGGATCAGAGACAAACAGTCCGAGGCAAAAATCGCCTTGTCAAAACCCTTGTCGGGTGCAATAGCCACAACACCCGAAGCGCCATCGCCTTGTCGATTTTAGGAGAAGTGAAGCCCTGGAGAGGTAATCTAGCCGCAACTAAGCCTCTTTCGGTAATGTCCCGTACAACACCTCACATGGCATTTGACGAACATCAGCAAACATCACATCTATACTAACAAGGAGGACGCTAGGCGATAGTTATGTGCGCCACCACCAGGATAATATTGCAGCTATCTTCTTAACTCTTTTGGCCTAGAAGGCAGATGCTATTATCAATCTGCATCCCACATGATTAAGCATCTCAATGAAATCTCTGTGTGCAATTTTTAGATAAACAATCGGCACACATCCACCATGTTGAAGTATGATCCAAATTCAATTAAGGAGGCTAACTTATGATGGAGCGGAGTGAGGCCCATCCGGATCGTTGAGGACCTAGGTTTTCACCGTTATATATACCTCTTGTAAACCGCCAGCTGGGATAAGTTGCATCTGTGAAAATCCCAGCGTTATATAAACACTCCCTTATGGTGAAGTTTCACTGACTGATGCCCGTGGTTTTTCTCTCTCTTTGTTGAGTGTTTTTTCCATGTTAAATCTGTGTCCTCTTGCTACGATTTCTTTTTCGTTCTTCGTTACTTGCTTATCGCGAATCTAACACACCAGATGAATGAAGTTGACAGTTGAATAAGAGAAGCATTTAGAATTTGAGATTGTCCGTGGCTATCCGATGCCACGTCTTTGACTTGATACTCTCGCAGCATCCTGGATCAGACGTCTATTAATAAAGGCCACTACCCACTATGTGACAAACTATGGCCAACAAGGAGATCTGCTGATTTTTTTTATCTTCAACCATGCCCAGGAGTCCAAATTTGAGATGATCCAACCTGACTCATGAAGAAGGTGGATCTCGTCCATCGCTAGAGAAGCTGATATGAACCATCACTAAGCTGAAATTGACAAAGAACCTTAGCCAAACTTTAGGTAGCCGTTGATCATGTCCAGCGCGCGGCCGAGCGCTCCCGTCCAACACGCAGTCGAGCAGCAGTGGACAGGCCGGCTCCGTCCAGCGCGTGGTCGAGCGGACATGCCGGCTCCCGTCCAACGCAAGGGCGAGCGGCAACAAACAGATGGGAGTCTGGAGATAGAGCGCCGGCAGGGGCGAGGCATCGACATGGTTGTAATATAGCATAGGCCCGAGGTTAATAAAAAATAAATAAGCTAAGGAGAACAGAAATTAACGACACTTCTATACAACAATCAAATTAAGGAATGTTTTTTACATCTTGTCAATGCAACCCATGACAGACGCACTATGCAGTTACTAATTAGCAGTTTTAGGGTGTACTTTTTTTGGCATTTTATCCTTGTCAAATCAAGGATATACTCAATATTTTCAGGCCAAATCGCTTGAAGGACGTACAGAAGATTAACTGGTTGCATTGCTGCGGTCAGTCGATTTGTAAGCCGGCTTGGTGAAAGAGCTGCACCATTATACAAACTCCTGAAAAAGACCAAGGATTTTGTTTGGACTAACAAAGTTGAAGTTGCACTATAAGATCTGAAGAAAGTACTCTCATCTGCTTCTATCCTTGCAGCGCCGGAACCTCAGGAACCGATGTTGTTCTATCTTGCTGTGACAAATAAGGTCGTTGTATCGTCATGGTGGTGGAGAGACCAGAGAAAAATTAAGAACACCTGGTGCAGCGTCCGACTTACTTTGTCAGCGAAGTCCTGACAGAATCAAAACAGCGGTATCCGCACTATCAAAAGTTGTCTTACGGTGTTTTTCTAGCATCTCGTAAGTTACGACACTATTTTCAAGAGCACCCAATTACCGTGGTGAGCACAGCTCCCATGAGAGATATAATCAACAACAGTGACATAACAGGATGCGTCGCCAAATGGGGAATAGAGCTTTCAGCTTTTGATATTGAGTATAAACCCCGGACAGCAATCAAATCTCAAATCCTTGCTGACTTTGTCGCTGATTGGACAGAGACGAAGGAAAATATGACCCTACTTGAGTCGGAATATTGGACCCTCTACTTTGATGGGTCTAAGGCTCGCGGGGGCTGGCATGGTGCTCAAATCATCCCAAGGAGATAAACTTCTATACGTGTTGCAGATCCACTTCATAGCAACAAATAATATTGCCGAGTATGAAGCACTGCTGCATGGAATCCGGATTGCTAAGGATATTGGCATCCGACGTTTGATGTGTTACGGAGATTCGGATCTTGTTGCCCAAAAAGTGTCAGATATTTGTAATGCAAATAGACACATGGCAGCATATAAAGCTGTCGTGGATGATCTATCTAAATCGTTCGAAGGGTTTGAGGTTCAACACATCCCTCGAGCAGAAAATGAGGAAGCAGATGCACTATCTCGGATAGACTCTACGCGGAAAGAAGTCCCGGATGGCGCTTTTTTAGAGCACCTCAAAGTTCCCTCAATAAAGGGAGTAGATGAGGAATATCCGACCAAATCCGACTCACCTCTAATAGCAGTTCTGGCTGTAATTCCCAGCTGGACTCAACCCTACCTAGATTATCTGGTAGATGGCAAATTACCCGAAGACGAGGTGTTGAGCCGGCAGATCATCTGACGAGCAAAAGCCTATACTATTGTTAAAGGTGAGCTCTATAAGCGGAGTGTTTCTGGGGTTTTTTAGCGCTGCGTATCTCCGGAAGAAGGAGTGAAAATCTTAAGGGAAATCCACGAAGGCGAGTGTGGCCACCACGCTGCAGCCAAATCTTTAGTGGCAAAAGCTTTTAGACACGGATTTTTTTGGCTTACAGCTCAAGCAGATGCCAAACGATTAGTCAAGACGTGCAAAAGCTGCCAAAAGTACGCCAAACAAGCTCATGTTCCGGCTGATCAGCTGAGAACAATACCTATAACATGACCTTTTGTGGTCTAGGGGCTTGATATGGTAAGACCATTTAAACGAGATCTAAGTGGATTTACTCACCTCTTAGTGATGGTGGATAAATTCACCAAATGGATTGAGGCTAAACCCGTCACAAGTTGTGATGGAGCAACAGCCAAAAGATTTGTCGAGGGTGTTATAATCCGGTATGGTTATCCACATAACATTATCACGGACAACAGGAGTAACTTCTCTATGGGAGAATTGGCAGAATTCTGCAATGAGCAAAATATCCGGCTTGACATTGTGTCAGTCGCACATCCACAGGCTAACGGACAAGTCGAAAGAGCAAATGGTTTAATCCTACAAGGCCTAAAACCGAGACTCGAGGCACCACTACGACGTGCTGCGGTGGCTTGGGCGGAGAAATTACCCTCTGTAATATGGAGTTTAAGAACAACCCCAAATAGGTCAACCGGATACACACCTTTCTTCTTGGTCTATGGCGCAGAAGCAGTTCTTCCTAGTGATTTAATTCATACTTCTCCTAGAGTGGCCCCGTATATTGAAGAGGATGCCGAGATTTCTCGACAAACTGATCTCGACTTAGTCGAAGAAGTTCGCGCCGTTGCTGAAATGAGATCAACAGCCTATCAACAGAAGTTACGCAAGTATCATAGCCAGAGAGTCCGAAATAGATCTTTCAATAAAGGTGATTTGGTTCTCCGGCTTGTGCAACAAAGAAAGCACAAACTTTCCCCAGTATGGGAAGGGCCCTTTTTAGTTATTCGAGTATTGCACAATGGATCGTACTACTTAACTGACATGAGGCCAATCAAAGAAAGACCTGCTACTAAGAAGAGAAAGAGAGCTGGAGGCAGTACAAATCCGGATGAGTTAGACAGACCATGGAATATTGCTCAACTACGTCCTTTTTATTCTTAGTTTATCCTTCTTTGTAATCATATATATGTACATGTTCTGTGAGAAGTAAAAGTTTTGGTTGCCTCAAGTTTTTGTGAGAAGTTTTTACCATCTTATTTCTGAATGATCATGTCATAGTCAAAAATCCCAGAATGCTTGAAAGTACTTTATGCTCATGTTCGTTCTGGTGTAGATTTCCGATTCTAAAACTGCTACCCTCGGGTATAACTCTAAAGTTTCTAGTCTTTACTTTGGTTATTTGTTTGGTTGCTGGATGCGGGCATTTTCCGAGTAGTGAATTGTTGGTACTGGAAGCCGGCTTTGTTTCCGAGTTTAAACTGGTTTAGCAATTGAGCTCCGTTGCTTGGCAAAGTTTCCGGCAGAAGGTTTAGCCGGCTCACGAAAGGGACGAGACGGAAAGCCAGATAAACGATAAGTATAGACGAAAAAAGTACAAGTGCTTCTGTAAACATTTCAGGCACGCAAAAATTTAAAAGCCAAAAGTGCTGAATAGATCAAAAGCTTAGCACTAGCAAAATTATAGTACTGCATATTTACAAGCCCATCATGTTTTTCAGAATAACACAAATGTTTTCGGGATTCTATGATGCAGGAGAGGAAGGAGCTGCCGGCTTGCTGGATACGTCGCCTTAATTTCATTCCGAGATGTCCACATCCGAGGTGGTGCGTACATCGTCGGAAACTTCTGCTGAATCTTCTGGAGGCGGAGGCGGAGTGTCCACGCGGGTGAAGAAAGGGGTCTCGTAGCTGTTTAAATCAGCCACGTGACACCCATATCCGGCACAGGAGTCCATGATGGCTTGGATGTCTTGCTCCTGGCCATCTTCATCTACTTTGCAGTACCCTCTTGTCACTTGCCATATTTCCATGTTTCCATGGTGGCTCATGACCATGGTGAGAGCGTTCTGCGCCGCGGTCCGCGCGTAGGACATGTTCCAATCCTGGACGAGCTGCGGCATCTCCTTTGCCTTGTCCCGCACCTGAAAATCCGACATGCTATGCATATTCGGAATCTTGAGAGCTTCGCCAACATCCTCAAGAGATTGGCGGAAGTCATGAAGCAGGTCACCGACTTGGGTAAGCCGGTGGGTGCGGGGCTTAGCGGAGGTGGAGTCCGTCAAGTTCAGAGGACCTATAAACAAAGACAGTTAAAGAAAATCCGACATTGAAAAGAAGTCGAAGAAAATGTACAAGTCAGACAGATAGAACGTACCGAAAATGACGTCGTCAATTTTGGTCTTCTCTTCCCGAAGACTCTGGAGTTCAGCCCGGAGCACCTCGGAAATATCCCTCTCTCTGCACAACTCGTTATTGAGGTCCGAGATTTTTTGATCTTGAGCAGTAATCTTGCGATCACGCTCATCAGTAGCCATGGAGGAGGACTCAAGGATTTGAGCAATGCTCTTTTCATGATCTGCCTTGAGCTGATCCAGCTCTTGGCGAAGTTCCTTGTTCTCCACCACCAAAGTCTTGAGGTTCTCGGCCTCTTCAATCATGGCACAGGACTGTTTTACCAGCGCTGTAAGTCAAAAAAGAACACCAGTTCAGTAAAAAACTCGACTATGAAAAAACATGAAGGACAAGGTTTGAGTCTCGGAATGTTTACCTTCGGCCTCATCCTTGGCAACTTTTAGCTCAGCATTTTTAAGTCGGAGAGCTTTGATCTCTCTCCGCTTATCACAAACATTCTTCAACAAATCCTGGTTATAGGAATATACTTTCTGTAAGTCAGAATACCCAAAGTCAGAAAGCTACTAAAGACTCGGGCTAATATTGTTGATATCAGCACGAGCCTTGGGGGCTACACTAGTTCGTTCTTTGGCATCCTAAGGAAGCATAAACCCGGATTATTTATCCTACTTCATGCTTGGGGGATAGAGGATAGGATATGAAATAAAGGAAAAACAGGAGTTGGAATTCTGACTTACATATTGTTCGCGAGTAAGTTTATCCAAACTCGCATTCACTTCAACAGCGACCTTCTCGGCGAGAGTCATAGGGGTCACTGGAGCCGCTGGAAGCTCACCGACCCTTATCCTCTCGTCGCGAAGACGCACTTGTTCAAGAAGATCAGAATGCTTGACGTTCTCTGCTTCTTGTGCTTCTTCTTCGGCAGATAAGTTTCTTTTCTCCAGGCATTGCCTGGCTAGCCCCTGGATCTCTTCAGTAGATTTCCAGGATAGGCCAAACTTGGCAAGTCCCGGATTGCTGAGAAGGTTTTCAGCGAAGGTTTCTGCCGAGGGATCATTACCCAAAGAGGGTTCACCCTTATCTATACCTGACTCACCCATGGTGACGTCAGTTTGCGATTCAAGGATCGTAGGCTCCGTCGAAGTAGCCAGATCTTCTGCGACAGCAGGAGAAGGAATTATCACCGGCGTCGCGGGAGGCTGAGGGGCAGGAGTCGGAGGAGCCACGATAAGAGAAGCTATGGTAAGCTTCGTCTGTCGCAGGGGCTTCGAAGAAATCCCCTTCCCCTTGCCCTTGATGAGCTGTTTAGCTCTAAGAATGTAATAGAGCTGGAAACATTACATCTCGGAAGGAAATTCGAGTAAAGTGCAAAGGTGGAAGTTGTGATGGAAAGTTACCTCTTCACAACGGGCACCTCCTTTGTGCCAACAGCCACTGTCGGAGCTTTGCGCTTCTTGAGCGCAGCATCCGGCAATGGTACCACTTCTGTCTCCTGAGAAAACTCTGGAGGATATCCTTCGAGCGGAGCAAATTCCGACTCGGGGAGGTCAGCAAGCTAAAAGAAGAAAACATATCAGTATTGCAATGTAACTTAAAGACTGAAACACATAAAAAGGTTTAATGTTAGAAGCTCACCAGCACTACGGGGTTTTCCGCCGTATGCATATCCAGAGAAATCTCTAGGATCCTCCTCTCGATCCGCTCCCTTATCAACCATTTAATCTGGCTTATGTAGCCTTGCGTGGTGTAGGCTCTGGAGCTAATGCGGAGGGAGTCTTTCTTGGACGACGTGATGGAGTGCATCAGTCGGTCTCCGTGGTACTGAAGGGGCTAGATCCGGCGTGATACCCAACATTGGACCAAATCGGATCCCTTCAGTCCTTTGTGTTTGATCAAGTATTCGATCCACCTCTTAGCAAGGATCAGATCGTCACTGAGAGCCGGAGCGGCCTCGTCCCAAGATGGTTGGGCCGTGGCAGCTCTGTTGATGAAAGCCGGCAAAGCAGTACCTTTGCCGGGAGCCGGAATATCCTCATGATAAAAGAATGTGGCTGGCCATTGTTTGACCGAGTCACTAGCTAAGATTTTGGGATATGCGCCCTCGCGTTTAAGGGAAAAACTAATGGTACCGGTGATGTAAGGAACACCGGTAGTAATAGAATTTCTCCGGACATGGAAATAATACCGGAACAAGGTCAAACTCGGCCTAATGCCGAGAAATCCCTCACACGAAGAAGTGTAAGCGCTCATCTGTAAGAGAGAGTTGGGAGGAAGATGGTGGAGTTGAACACCAAAATGATCAATCACCTCGGAGAAGAATTCTGAGGGAGGAAATGACAAACCTCTGTCGAGGTGGGTGCCGAAGTGGACCCGCTCGTCGGCGCGTGGATTGGGGATGGTCTCCCCGAAGCCGCTCCGCCAGTTGCCGGCGCGGAGGAGCCCTTCTGTCTCCACGCCGAGGAGCTTTTCATCATCTAAAACGCAAGGGATCCAGACCCCGTGGAAGCTTTCCTTCTCCGCCGCCGCTTCCGTCGCCTCCGTCTCCGCCGCTACCGCTAAGCCGGAAGAGGAAGAAGAAGCCATGTCACATCCCAAAATTTTCTAATTTTGGAATGTAAAATAGATAAATAAGTGTGGTTGATTGTTTGACTTTGTTGAAAATTCTCAAGGAAAACAAACCATTTGAATTTGGAAACAACTCATTTTGTTATGACCTATTAAATCATCATGCATGCATTGGATCATCACTGTTTTATTGTAGTGTTGCATTGTTGCACGATTGCAATGTTTGAATGATGTGTTGTTGTGCCTTTGCTTTTGAACGATAGACTGCGAGGAGTGCAACTACTATGATCGCAACCTCTATGATTGCGAGTATTGTGATAGCAAGTCTTTTGAGTGCGACGAGTGCAACCATTATATTTGTGAGGATTATCTAATCGACTACATCCACGAAAGGCAAGTGGTGCTATCTTGGTCATAAATGTCCTACTGTTTTTTATGCATTGTAGATGTTTTTGTAGAATTGTATATGTAGAAATTGGTGTGTATATGCTATGCCATGTCCCATATTATTCCCTAGTATTCCTTGTTTATGAGTCATCGTATTGGTAGATTGCTTAGCTATGCTATTTAAACGAGGAAGGGAATAACACCATGGAAGATTTATATTTTGCTAAAATGACAAAATGAACCACCTAGGCGGAATGGCATTGATTGGGTCATCGAGTATAGATTTATGGTGGGGAATGCCACCCAGGGTACTGAGAAAGGATTGGTTTCTTTGTTTGGAAGCTTACGTGTGCAACCATGTGCCAGTAAGAAATGAGTGGCTGGCTGGACTTAGTAGGTTGTGGTGACTCAAACCCTACGTAGCCAGAGATGTAGATAGTGTAGGTTGGCACGGTGCGTGGATGGGTTTGGGAAGCTCTTGCCGAATTGTCTTGTCTTGTACTTCTCCCTATCATCACACAATATGAGTGTGATGGCACGAGCGGGTTGACCAGTCACATGGGTAAAGTGTACAAACCAATGCAGGGTGTCTAAACTAAGTACTTAGTCGTGTTCCTGGTTATGGATAATTTGAGCAACCTGATTTTGAGGCTATGACATATTTCTCACTCATCCTTATTTCTCAATTACTTAAAAACTTGTTGGGTGAACTTAATTGGGTAGGAGCACCTGGGAGTGAACCAGCGTGTCCTATTTATCGTATTGGAAAACTACTTTGTTACAAATGATAGGATAAAACTATTGCTTTACGCAAATGAGCCTGAACTCCACCTAGCCAAATAAGCATGTAGTTGTTAGATCTATTGTTAACCACTTTAGCCTACGTGCCATACATTCAATGTATTGACCATTCGTGGCTGCAACGTTTTATATTGCAGGTTATACCAATTCTGAGTGATCGTATTAGGTCGCGAGACTCCACTCAACAATTGTTCGCCTGTGGCACATTTGAAGGATGGAGATCTACCTTGTATTGTTTCTGCTGTAATATAATGTAAATTTTGGATCATATTCGTTATATTCATGGCACGGTTATATATGGTATCATTTTGTACTGTGTGTGCTAGTGAACCGATCTAGGGATTAGCACTATACACAGGAACTCAGCGTTATCAGGCGAGGGTGTTACAAGATGGTATCAGAGCCGTGTGTTGACTGTAGGATCTTGACCTAGGATTGGAATAGAAAAGCCATATGAATATAAACCCTATTTCATCCTATCTATTCTCATCTTACAATTTTTTTTCTAGTATCTTTTACCTATTCAATTCTCATACTCTCCTCTTCTAAAACATAGAAGGAAGACTTTTTGTAGGATGAACTCAAAACTTTGTATTTATTAGATTCTTGTAATCCTTTATCCTTCTTTTATAATCTCATCTTCTTCAAAACTTATAGATGAGCACTCGTGCGAAGAAGTGCGAGATCCAAGAATAGTTAGATGATGTCCACCATGTAGTATTGATAGGATTTCGTTTAGATTTAGCAATCGATTATCGCAAGAACTTGTGTGATAGTGGTTTTATTATGTTTAGGTTGTGATACTTGATACCCCAAAGTTTCAGAATATTTTTGATAGTTTTTATAATGAATTAATGAAGGCTTTGATTAAAAATTCGTGGTATTACTGCTGCAGTTTTCTGCCTGACCAGTTGTACCGCGCGATTTTTAATTCCTTACTGGTAACTCGGATTGCGCTCATATTTTAGGATCTGAAGGGTAATTACCTGTAGCACCTGCACAAATTTTTTCTAAAATTCCTGATGAGTTTAAGGTGCCCAGAAAAAATCGTGAACACTACCATAGTTTCAGGACAGATTCTGTCCATTGCTTTTATGATTGTAGGTTCACCCCCAAATGAATTTTAATCAAATGAAAACTATTTTGTGGATGGTATGCCACTAAAACAAAACTTCTAGAACATAAAGAAAATTATTTTGGCTTGAGTGTTGCTTGTTATGATTGTTTGCTTGTGTGTTGATTGCTTATCGTTGAATGTTTGTATGATTGTTGGACAATCAGCTTGTTTGCACGGGTAGAACTATTTTATTAGTAGTTCTTTTCTCTAGAATCTATTCTTCTCTATCTTAAACTCTTGGAGATAAAATGATGTGTTTAATATAGGAAGAATGAGTTAGTGGAAATATTTGGAAGATGATGCCCCAAAGAGTGTGAATAGTTTGGCTAATGCAACAAAAGGATATGGAAGTATGAAGTGTTGCAAGTGATGTTATGTAGTAGATTTACGCAACCCAAAGGTGTTGAAGTATCAATAGTTTACCTTTTGTAGTAGCTTTATTGATTTAGTACATGGGAGTCTACATGGAACATTGTTTCGTGCCCATGGAAACCATCTACAAGGAAAGTGAGGATGCCCGAGTGGTAGAAAAACGAGATTCGCCTATCCTCATGCAGGGTAATGATTTGGGTGCAGGATGGATTGATCACCATTCCTACTACTCTTATTATTTGCTCTTGTACTGTTGGCTTTGCGAATCTTGAGTGCCTTTCCAACCTCAGAAAAGAGACGGCGTTAAGCCTAGACCTTAGGATGGTATGACTTTTGAACCTTTACAGAAGCATTCATCGCTAAGCGTAGGAATGTACGGTAAGGATGAATCTCAACCGTGTATAATGGGTATCGTGAAGCAAACGTTCCCTACATGCCTACCATGAGAGTTTCGCTAGTTCAAGTAGTTGCTAGCCTAGAATCTATAAATCATGGAGTTTAGAAAATGTAGGGACATTGCACCAATAAATGTCCAAGGGAGAATCAATAGGAGCCATGTGAATTCCCAATAAACAATCTAGTCAATTTCCTTTTAAGGGTGGTAGCACCATAGTGGACCCTTAACCCATATTTCTTTCTAGCCTTCCCGAATCTCGGGACGAGATTCCTTTTAAGGGTGGTAGTCTGTCACATCCCAAAATTTTCTAATTTTGGAATGTGAAATAGATAAAATAAGTTTGGTTGATTGTTTGACTTTGTTGAAAATTCTCAAGGAAAACAAACCTTTTGAATTTGGAAACAACTCACTTTGTTAAGACCTAAGTAGCCATATAGGCAAAGAGGCGTGAATTGAGTTTTAGTTTTAGTATTTGTGTGAATGTTTGCAAAAAATGAAAATCATGAAGCATTCATAAGCATTGCATTGCATCCATGCAAAGTTCCCAAAAATTGAATCCAAATCCTAATATCTAAATCCGATAGTTGATTTGCCCAAATGTTCCTATAAGGAATATATAGAAATTTATGAAGCAACCATCTTCAAACTAGTGAAAATGTTACAAATATGATACTATAATGATATACTGAATTTTAGAAAAATTTAGAAACAAGAATCATGTCATTTGGAGTTCGTATGCAAAAGATATAAAAAAAATACCAAATTAGAAAAAGAAAAACAAAAAGAAAAAAATAACGAAATGGGCCGGCCCACTCAGCCGACCTAACCACCAGCGCAGGGGAGAACCCATCGATCCAACCGATTGCTTTAAAAAGCGTGCGAAAATCTGTTTTCTAAACCTATAGGTATTCAAATCCCTATAACTTTTTATCTACAACTTCGAATTGGCTTCCGTTTGTTAATACTCGTTCCCTACTCCAAGATCTATCTTTCCATCGTCCTAAAAGTCTATATAATCCTCCGGAGCCATAGCTATATCACTTTTCCTTCTGAAAATCCCAAATCTACACCCTATCGAATCATATTTCGCTTCTAAACCTATCTAAACTTCGTCGGATGCCTTTGGCTACAACACGAAAGTTATAAATCTCGTTGAAATCTTTCAATCTCGACAAACCTCACCTGTTCTCATCCACCACAGCCGGAGAAGTTTGCAACGCAATATTTCAGATCTGACGGTGTAATACCAAGATTTACTCGCGCTCGTTTCTTCAAATCCAAATTCCTTTGGTGAAAAGGTGGATCTAATGATTATTCACAACTTTCATGTTGGAAGTTTTTAGATTTGATCTACGGATTTGTCTCTCTAACACATATGTGTTTCTAATCTTTTCCGAGACAAAATGGAACAGTTTTGGAGCCAACTTCTGTCCTAGCCACCGGATCTTATCTCGACGGTCCAGATTTAATCATCCCGGTCAGCCGCCTCATCACCGCCACGTTGTCGCCAGGTCAGCGTCTAGTCCCGGTCAGCCTGCATGGTCAACCCGTCCAGTCAGCGGAATACTCCCTGAAATATTCCGTTCGAATTTAAAATTGCAGATGATAGATCTAACTTGTAAAATTCATAGAACATTCACACTATTTTCAAAAATTACATATAATATATCAAATTGAAGATAATTTCATGTAGTTTCATAATATCTGTTTAGATCTTGGTTTTGCTGTATAGATTACTGGCGAATAATTAATTAGTATTATTGGCCTTTTAAATCATTAAATTCATAGTAAATAATCTACAGATCCGAAAAATATGAGTAGTATGTCCTTGAGTTCATAACCTTGTGTAGTTTTCAGATATGTACTTAGTTTTGTTTGTTGTCAGTACGATCTGTTCAGATTAATTAAACTCCATTAAACACTAAATAAATCCTAGAAAAAGATCTATAAATCCGATTAGGGTGAATCCAATTGCTACTGGTTCATATTAAAGCCCTCTATCCATTACAGTTCAGATACAAATTTAATTCGGCAACTAGTACATAAGCTACAACAGTTATGTTAAATCCCCTTTATTGGAATTGAAATCGGATAACAAATACTATATTGCATTAAAACACTTCTACATGCATCATGTGATCTAGTATTATTTAGATAACTAATTACAACCATTATGACATATTAAATCATCATGCATGCATCGGATCATCACTGTTTTATTGTAGTGTTGCATTGTTGCATGATTGCAATGTTTGAATGATGTGTTGTTGTGCCTTTGCTTTTGAACGATAGATTGCGAGGAGTGCAACTACTATGATCGCAACCGCTATGATTGCGAGTATTGTGATTGCAAGTCTTTTGAGTGCGACGAGTGCAACCATTATATTTGTGAGGATTATCTAATCGACTACATCCACGAAAGGCAAGTGGTGCTATCTTGGTCATAAATGCCCTACTGTTTTCTTATGCATTATAGATTTTTTTGTAGAATTGTATATGTAGGAATTGGTGTGTATATACTATGCTATATCCCATATTATTCCCTAGTATTCCTTGTTTATGAGTCATCGTATTGGTAGATTGCTTAGCTATGCTATTTAAACGAGGAAGGGAATAACACCATGGAAGATTTATATTTTGCTAAAATGACAAAATGAACCACCTGGGCGGAATGGCATTGATTGGGTCATCGAGTGTGGATTTATGGTGGGGAATGCCGCCCAGGGTACTGAGAAAGGATTGGTTTCTTTGTTTGGAAGCTTACGCGTGCAACCATGTGCCAGTAAGAAATGGGTGGCTGGCTGGACTTAGTAGGTTGTGGTGACTCGAACCCTACGTAGCCAGAGATGTAGATAGTGTAGGTTGGTACGGTGCGTGGATGGGTTTGGGAACCTTTTCTCGAATTGTCTCGTCTTGGACTTCTCCCTATCATCACACAATATGAGTGTGATGGCACGAGCGGGTTGACCAGGTCACATGGGTAAAGTGTACAAACCTCTACAGGGTGTCTAAACTAAGTACTTAGCCGTGTCCCTGGTTATGGACAATTTGAGCGACCAGATTTTGACGCTATGACATATTTCTCACTCATCCTTATTTCTCAATTACTTAAAAACTTGTTGGGTGAACTTAATTGGGTAGGAGCACCTGGGAGTGAACCAGCGTGTCCTATTTATCGTATTGGAAAACTACTTTGTTACAAATGATAGGATAAAACTATTGCTTTACGCAAATGAGCCTGAACTCCACCTAGCCAAATAAGCATGTAGTTGTTAGATCTATTGTTAACCACTTTAGCCTACTTGCCATACATTCAATGTATTGACCATTCATGGCTGCAACGTTTTATGTTGCAGGTTATACCGATTCTGAGTGATTGTATTAGGTCGCGAGACTCCACTCAACAATTGTTCGCATGTGGCACATTTGAAGGATGGAGATCTACCTTGTATTGTTTCCGCTGTAATATAATGTAAATTCTGGATCATATTTGTTATATTCATGATGCACGGTTATATTTGGTATCATTTTGTACTGTGTGTGCTAGTGAACCGATCCAGGGATTAGCACTATACACAGGAACTCAGCCTTATCAGGCGAGAGTGTTACAAGCCATTTCTCTGGTGAGTAGTTAACCTAGGATGGGCGGCGCTGGGAGTTGTTTGGGGGAAAGCAAAGGAGCTCTGTGCACGCGGAGGAGATTTGGAGGAGAGGAAAAGGCAAAGGAGAGGTAAAGAAAGGAGGAGGAGATCCTCACCCCTTATATCCACCTAACCGTGCCAAGATTCGTGCAAATGCTACAGTGTAACCGCCACGCGTCGTGGAAGGAACTGGGAAGGACCCACGCGATGATTACGTCGCCTCGATCTTCATGTAGGCATTAGAGACCATGTAAACTGCGGACCCACCAACGGTCGTGTTGACATGATGTCTGTTAGATGACATGACTTGACCATGACTTGTGTCAGGTGGCATTAGAGACCAAATTCTAGCTTAGTTTGAAATCGAGCTGGAAAATCCGAGTAACCTGTTGATAGGTCTGACTTATTTTTAAGACCCGGATCGTATTTTTTGTTGTGAAGTTTCAGGAACCCTTCAAGATTCCGCAAGCCGAAGATCAAGCTAGACGATGATGAATCCGACTTTGGATCTTGGAGGCCTCCAGGGGCTGCTATTGTGGATATACTTTCTGGGTATCCTCACAGTTCCTCGTTGACCAGGGTGGCCCACTTCAGGTTAGAGCTTTGCTTCACGGGCGGCCCAGTCAGGGAGAGAACGTGGAGTCCAATTCGGCTACGGGAAGGCCCAGAAGACTTACCGACTTAGGCCCATAATGTTACTTGTAGTTCAAGATGTACTCTGTAACCGACTCTTAGTCGTAGCCGGATAGATCTATCTTGTAAACCCTAGGCCGGATATCTATATAAGAGGTCCTAGGGAGAGCCTTTAGGGCGACACCTCAATAGTCTACAATCTCAACTCGCACAGGCGAACCCTTGTAACCCATATTCCGACTCTGCCGTATTACTGGATAATAGGAGGAGTAGGATCCGTCCAAAGCCGGCGGATTCGAACCTGGGTAAACTTGTGTGTTCACCGTCCCGGAACACCGTACGTCTCACACCCTCTCTTTCGCACGCTTCAAGGACCCCCTCATGGCGTACTTGTCATCAATCCGACGACAGCTGTCTCGCAATTCAATTCTCCACATTGTCTACTTCGTAACCCTCTGCGAGTGCTAGCTTGAAATTGAGCCGCACTTCGGGGTCTTCAAAAAGTTATATGGGCTAAAGAGGTAGTCAGGCTATGGATAAGTGGTGTACGAGGCTGGCGGGTGCGGCATATCTGTTCCTGATGTAGCCCAATACATGGAACTTACCATTGGTCCACATCACGCTACACCAACCACTCCTACTAAGGTGAACTCTTTCCATATCTTATGTTCCTTGGACTATCTTTTGAATGGGAACCTACTTGAGACAAGAGCCTATTGTATGACTAGGCCCATGACCATGATGCCAAGATGGAGAGACAGGGATGCCCCAGCAGCCAAGGCGACCAAGCAAGAGGCCTGGAAGAGGAGACACAAGAAGATGGCGTCTGAGGGGGTCGGTACTACCGCTCCCCAACACCAGTACTACCGGACCCACCTAACAAGCAGCACCCCACGCCGGACCTCCCCAGTACTAGTAACTGGCACTACCGCGCGGGAACCAGTACTACCGCCGCCATCACCGGTACTACCACTCCCAGAGACAACACTGTTGGGTTCGTAGCATAGAAAACAAAAAATTTCCTACGATGGGAACTATTTGCCAAGATCTATCTACTAGATACAAGCAACGGGTGGATATAAATCCATGGAAAATTTACCCTCGAAGACAACAAAGCTTTGTTAACGAGATGGAACTCGTGGATGATGTAGTCGTACACTTGCCGATCTCAAGATCGTGATGAAGTCCAGCATGTTCGGCTCCAGCACGTCCTTCAGATCCAGCTCCAGCAAGTCCAGCACCACCAAGTCCAGCACCGCAAAGCAGCGGTGCATCTGTGATCACACACACGTCCGGTACCCCGACAACCTCCGTCCCTCGCTCCAGCAAAGCAGCGGAAGAAGCAACTCCTTTCTAGATAAAGCCACCAGGAACATGTATCTTGCTAATCCGAGACCATTGGGAATAACTAGAGGGTGAGAGAGATCCTTCACGAGGAGGTGTGAGGAAGAAGGAGTGAGAGGGGGGCCTTTTATAGGAGGAGGGGAGGGTGTCCCTTCACCTCCCCCATTCATGTGGTGGTAACCCCCTCCACATTAAAATGCCCCTTCACATTCTCTTTAAAAGTCTCCACTTTAAATGCATTAAATTTCTCCAAATTTAATGCTCTCTCATTTAAAAAACTCTTTTATTAATTTTATTCAGAATTTTGTTAATTACTTTAATTAACAAACATTTACATAAAACCCCCTGCAACATTTCAATATTACAGGCAGAACCAATTTCAGCAATTTCACCCGAAACAGTTTTGGTGTCTATTGAAATAATTCCAGCGCTTTCTTAAATCTTTATCTGAAACATATTTGCTCCAAATGGTGTCGGTATCCCTTAAGTGTGTCACCCTACGGTTCGCGAATAATGCAGACATGATCGAGACCCCTCTCCGATCAATAATCAGCAGCGGGACCTAGAGATCCGTACTAACTACCACATATTCAACAATGACTCTTGTGATCGTGTGAACCTTTAACATCATAACTAAATCCCTTTGTCCTGCGATATATTACATGTCCAAGATTCGATCATTGGCATCCAAATACCTAGTTTGATCTCGTTACCGACATGCACTCTTTTCTCATTCCCGTGATATAACATTCTAGTGATCACATCACTTGCTTGCAAGCTATTTCAATGTGATATCACCGAGAGGGCCCAGAGTATATCTATCCTTCATCGGGATGGACAAATCCCACTCTTGATCCATGAGCCTCAACATAACACCTTCGTAGCACTGAACCCACCTTTATAGTCACCCTGTTACGGTGTGACGTTTGATGTTATCAAGATACTCTTCCGGTGTTAGCAATTAACATGATCTCATGGTCTAAGGACTAAGATTACTTCGTATGATGTTATAGCAATATAAACATAATGACTCTGATCATAATGCTATACTTCGGATGAATGTTCATCACATCATTCCACCAATGTTGTGACCTCATTATTAACAACATCCAATGTCCATGATCAGGAAACCTTGATCATCTTGTTAATCAACAAGCTAGTTTATATGAGAGGTAGTACTAGGAACTTTGTATTTTGTTTATTAAACACACATGTATTAACGTTTCCAATTAATACAATTATAGCATGCAAAATAAATATTTATCATAAACATGGAATAAGATAATAACCACTTTATTATTGCCTCTCGGGCATATTCCCTTCAGTCTCCCACTTGCACTAGAGTCAATAATCTAGTTTGAAAAACTTTGCGTATTGAACACCTATGGCTTTCTGGTGTTGCATATACGCGATTGCTAGTGGTCATCCAACTTTTGCATATCCGTCACAATGTCTCAACTTTTGGAACTCATCCAAATCCATCATGGAACATCCTTTCCATTACATTGTGCCACCCATAGTCTAAATTGAGATAAATTTAATTTGTATCTTGTGACAAAACTAGTATCAATGTAACACTTTACAATGAACTACCTTTAACTATTTGTCACTTATACATGATATATTCTTAGTTCTTCCAAAGCTCATAAGAATATCTTTACTATCATCCAATGATCATCTTATGAATCATTCTGTTATGTGCTCATGAAATTTAGAGCATAGGACATATTTGGATATATACATATCACGGTATAATTGATCAAAATATTCATGTGATTTTTACTCACCAAGTGTTGAAACACTTGAATCTTGATACAATCATTTCCATGCAGCAAGAACCTTTCTTGTTGTTTCCATATTGAACCCTTTCAATATCTCATATATGTACGTCTAGCATAACCATATTAGCGCCTCAATCTATCCATATAGACATTGATGCCAAATATTCTGGTTTTGCCCAAGTCTTTCATCGAAATCCTATTTTAATGAAATTCTTAACTTGTGTCAATAAAAGATACATCATTTCCAATCAACAATATGTACTCTGCAAAATGTATTGGAAATTTGTCTCAGCGCTCCCACTTAATTTCTTGCAAATGCAAGCATCTTCATCACCTCCTATGAAATTAAACTCCTTTAACATTTTTCATCACGGTGAAGATTCCAACTCCGCTATGCTCACTTCAACTATTGAAGTTTGCATGCCCTTTTAGCATCCTTTGAATTAACAAAACCCTTTGGACCATGTCATGTACACGTCCTAGGTAACCAACCTTGTTTTGTTTATTCAACTACCATATACCAAATTATATGTAGTGGTTGCTATATTAATCTGTCAAGACTAAATATCGCTATGAAAGATCAAAACTTGTCATAGTCAACTCCTTGAACATTGCCATAAACTTCTTTCCGACGTGTCAACTATTTCATAGATGTTAAACATCCATGTCTATTTCTTTATAGATCCAAACACGATTGATAGGCTTCACGCCTTTCCAGAGGGTCTTCCAAGTTCAGAAACTTGATTTCTCGTGTATGGATACTATCACGGATTCTATGACTTCTAGTCATTTTATGGAGTCAAGGCCCATCATCACTTCTTTGCATGTAGTCGGTTCATCATTGTCAAAACAATAACGACTTGCTTATCAAATCACACTATTTGATTCTCACCGACCCACACGGTTCAATAGGAACTCTAATCTCCGAGATCACAACCTTTGTAATCACGGGAGCCATGAGCATTGTGGCCGCCACCGGGACACTTTCCGGCGCTGCGCTACTTAGCATATATAGCTAAGGTTCAACAACCTTATCAAAGTTCTATTTTCCTCCCACATAACTTTTCGCGAAAAACTCCTTCTCAAGAAACTTGACGTTCCAAGTAACAAACTCTTTTGTCCTCCGTGTTATGGAGAAATTACCAACAAATTCTTTGGGATAACCTACAAAGACGTGCTTATCCGACTTTGGTTGTAAACATTTTACTTATGCATAGCATACCAAAATTTAAGAAAAGACAATTCAGGTTTTATCCCAAACCATAACTTATATGGTGTCATTTCAACGGATCACGATGGTGCTCTTTTCAGTGTAAAAGCGATAGTCTCTAAAGCTTCAATCCTTAAAACATAATGGCAGTTTTATAAATGACACCTTTGATCTTACCATGTCAAACATGGTTTGATTTCATCTCTCGAATATGCCATACTCCTATGGTTTATCGGGAAACACAAATCACGGAACAATTCCTCAAATCTTAAGTGTTTTGCTAAACATGTAACTCAAATATCTTCCTTTATGATCAAATCATAAACTCTTTTATTTTCTTATTACAATGATTTTTCACTTCATCTTGAAAGACTTTGAACAATTTTCAAATGTTTCATACTTCTTCCTTATTAAGTAAATATATAGATATATTCACTCAAATTTCTGGAGAAAGCATATGAAGCAAAAAGATCCATCGCATATGGCTACATATAATGGACTATATACATCAATATGTATAATATCCGATAAGTTAGTCACCCGTTCCTCTTTGGCCTATGGACGGAGTTTCAATTATCTCAAGGAAAGTCTCACAAGCGTCAGTTGATCAAAATCAAAGACTCCAAAAATCCATCAACATGGAGTTTCTTCATGTTTTCTTTCCAATATAATTTAAACAGCGATGTCACTTCATAAGTGATCTTTCAATCATTTGTCTTGCGACATTTTAGCAATAGTGTTTATGGATGTGATTTCTCCCACCAGACTTGTAAAAGTTCATCCATCCTTTATGGAATACGGTAATTATTTGAACAACCATTGTTCTCATAATACCAGAACAAAATAACAATTATTAAAACAAATCTTGAAGGCTAGGTTTGACGACAACAAAAAACACAATAACACTTTATTTGTTTTCGATGAACATCATCACTTATTCTCTTGCTAGTTACTTAGGCCATTGCAGTTCATGAATTGCGTTGTCATGTATGACACTTCATACCAACCAATTCGGTATCCAATACCTAAGAACCACATTGTTTAACAAGCAAGGAATACAACCATAACATGTATATCTTCTATATACCTAAGCTGGACATTTCCAACTTTTTATTTTCTGCCAAATATTTTATAGATTCTCTTTCAGCAATTCCTTTTCCTTTTAAAAGAATCTATCAACATCAATAGTGGTGTCATTCACATGACACATAGTACAAAGCGGATATAGTCAAATACTAATACCTTTGGACTTGCACTTTGAAGTGGATCACCATCATCAAATGTTTGGTATTCTTTCAAAAATCCATTCTTTAGTAATCTATTAGTGTAGTAAACATTTTACTTACATCTTCTATTCATCCTTATCATGAAAACTTTCATGATCAAGCTACTATAGCCTGTAAGGAAGAATCGCGAGTATAATGTTAGTTCCCAAAAACCTTTTTGGGAGATCCGGATGCCTAGCATCTCCATCCTTCCCAAATTCTCATAATATGAGAACATGTATTTTGCTAAATATACTCTATCATAATGCAACCAAAAACATTGTTTCAGATATCACAATATCTTTCACACATGATGGTTTCTAAAACAATTTTCAGCTCCTATATAATCTTGATATTAAAACAACTTTTGAATATCAATAATCATGGAGGAAAACATGATACTTTAGATACTAACATTGGAATTCTTACTCTTGATTTAATATTACTTCTTAAACTTCATGGAGTAAATAGAGTTTGCTGAAAGTTTGCAATAGGACTTCTAAACTTTAAATTGACATTCAAAACAATACGATACCAGTTCGTAAAGTAAATATCCAGAATTATATAGTTCTATTATCTCAATTACAACTAAGCATAAGGTAGTGAACAGATGCCAATGTCTACAACAAAATATGCAAATTCACTTCGATTTAGTTTATGACAAATTGAGTTCGACTAATCCAAATTAGAAATGAACTCCCACTCAAAAACGACATCCCTCGTGCCTTTTTGGTGATTACATGAACTAAATCCACTACACCAAGTCCGATCATCACGTGAGTCGGTGTAGCTTCAATGGCGAGCATCAATATGGGCATCACATAAACTATATGACTCATGCTTAACCTTTCGGTCCATGTTCCGAGGCCATGTCTGTACATGCTAGGCTCGCCAAGTAAGAACCTTAGTACTCGCATGTATAAAACTGTCTTACACCCGTTTGTATGGAAGCACAGAGTCGAGTACACCCGATCATCATGTGATGTCTCGAAACACGATCCATAGAACGGTGCATACTTAAGGAAGAACACATTTTATCTTGATATTTAAATGAGGGATCATCTTATAATGCTACTAAAATGCCAAACTAGCAATATAAGATGCAAACATCTAATGTGTAAAGTGAGATGATATGGCCCATGCATTTGATCCCTATCATATGCATCCTGGTATGATCTCTATCATTCCATTGTGTGTAAGACCAAGGTCTATGGAACTTACACGTTAGGTGTGTTATAAGAGTATCTATCATACATCTACTTACAACATTACCATATCATGACACTAGCCCAACAACGATCTAAACTAGATGCCTCTAATTTATCCATTGCATGTTTTACGTGGCTTAGAGCTTTCAGAGATAGAGCCGTTCTTACCTACGAACATGGAACCACAACGAGGATACCCAAGTTATTAGCAACTCGTTGTAAATCAGATATTGACTATAGTAGGAGAGACAGATACCCGCCAACCACTTATGCAAAACTAGTTGCATGTCAGTCGTGGAACCGGTCTAATGTATGATGACATGTAAGGTTGGTCCGGGCCGCTTCATCCCACTATGCCACCAATATTAAAATACATGAAAGAAGCAATAACATGATCATCATCGCCCACATATAAACATATGTGTACTACCCGTGCAAAGCACCTACGCATAGATCAGGCTCTGGTACCACTGTTGGGTTCGCAGCATAGAAACCAAAAATTTCCTACGATGGGAACTATTTTCCAAGATCTATCTACTAGATACAAGCAACTGGTGGATATACATACATGGAGAACTTACCCTCGAAGACAACAAAGCTTTGTTAACGAGATGGAACTCGTGGATGATGTAGTCGTACACTTGTCGATCTCAAGATCGTGATGAAGTCCAGCAGGTCTGGCTCCAGCACGTCCTTTAGATCTAGCTCCAGCAAGTCCAGCACCACCAAGTCCAGCACCGCAAAGCAGTGGTGCATACATGATCGCACACACGTTCGGTACCCCGACAACCTCCGTCCCTCGCTCCAGCAAAGCAGCGGAAGCAGCAACTCCTTTCCAGATAAAGCCACCGGAAACATGTAACTGCTAATCCGAGACCATGGGGAATAACTAGAGGGGAGAGAGATCCTTCACGAGGAGGTGTGAGGAAGAAGGGGTGAGAGCGGGGCCTTTTATAGGAGGAGGGGAGGGTGTCCCTTCACCTCCCCCATTCATGTGGTGGTAACCCCCTCCACATAAAAATGCCCTTCACATTCTCTTTTAAAGTCTCTACTTTAAATGCATTAAATTTCTCCAAATTTAATGCTCTCTCATTTAATAAAACTATTTTATTAATTTTATTCAGAATTTTTTAATTACTTTAATTAACAAACATTCACATAAAACTCCCCTGCAACATTTCAATATTACATGCAGAACCAATTTAAGCAATTTCACCCGAAACAGTTTCGGTGTCTATTGAAATAATTCCAACGCTTTCTTAAATCTTTATCTGAAACATATTTGCTCCAAATGGTGTTGGTATCCCTTAAGTGCGTCACCCTACGGTTCGCGAATAATGCAGACATGATCGAGACCCCTCTCTGATCAATAATCAGCAGCGGGACCTGGAGATCCGTACTAACTCCCACATATTCAACGATGACTCTTGTGATCGTGTGAACCTTTAACGTCATAACTAAATCCCTTTGTCCCGCGATATATTACATGTCCAAGATTCGATCATTGGCATCCAAATACCTAGTTTGATCTCGTTACCGACATGCACTCTTTTCTCGTTCCCGTGATATAACATTCTAGTGATCACATCACTTGCTTGCAAGCTATTTCAATGTGATATCACCGAGAGGGCCCAGAGTATATCTATCCGTCATCGGGATGGACAAATCCCACTCTTGATCCATGAGCCTCAACATAACACCTTCGTAGCACTGAACCCACCTTTATAGTCACCCTGTTACAGTGTGACGTTTGATGTTATCAAGATACTCTTCCGGTGTTAGCAATTAACATGATCTCATGGTCTAAAGACTAAGATTACTTCGTATGATGTTATAGTAATATAAACATAATGACTCTGATCGTAATGCTATACTTCGGATGAATGTTCATCACATCATTCCACCAATGTTGTGACCTCGTTATTAACAACATCCAATGTCCATGATCAGGAAACCTTGATCATCTTGTTAATCAACAAGCTAATTTATATGATAGGCACTACTAGGAACTTTGTATTTTGTTTATTAAACACACATGTATTAACGTTTCCAATTAATACAATTATAGCATGCAAAATAAACATTTATCATAAACATGGAATAACATAATAACCACTTTATTATTGCCTCTCGGGCATATTCCCTTCAAACACGCCAGCCCTAGACACTAGTAGAAAAAGGGCCTTTGGTTCGGGCCACTAGTCCCGGCCGTGGCTAGGGCCGGGACTAATGGTCCGAACCGGACGGCCCTAGGTCGTCAAATCCGATGTCCCGGTCCGTAAGAGGTCATTAGTCCCGGTTTGAGACACAAACTGGGACTAGTAGGTCTGGGCACGCCCGCGTGGTCCTGGTAGACCCATTAGTCCCGGTTTGTGTCTCAAACCGGAACTAATGGTCTGGCCCTATATATATGCACCCAGCCCTCCACTCTCTCCTGTGTTTTTCCTATGTGAGGTGTGTATAACTTTGTGCTAACTTTTTTTCTTCATATGCACTAGAGGTGTTTGGTGAAATGCCTGTTAGAGCGATGCCACTTGAGTTCACACAAGACAAAACATGATATGAGGTGCCAGAGCGACACTTAAGGTTTCTCCTCTTTGTTTTGAAGTGTCCTAAAAGGTTAGCAACTATTTCTCGTTTTGACTGCGCCGTACTAATTTAAGCATCGTGATTGCGTTTGATATATATGCATGGTTGTATAATGCAGATGAGCCACCCATGGATGTACGGTGACCGACACTCTGACGCTTACAGAGAAGGCGTGCGTTGTTTTCGCCTTGTGGCCGAGGCGAACAAGCGGCGGGATGGTTTTATGTGTTGTCCATGTGTTGAATGTCGGAATGAGCAGGCTCACACTTCCTCAAGAGTCATTCAGAGCCACCTGCTTTGGTCTGGCTTCATGTCCGGCTATAATGTTTGGACCAAGCACGGAGAAAGAGGGGTTATGATGGACGACGGCGATGAAGAAGAGAACGATGATGACAACTACCGATCTATCTTCCGTAAATACGATGATACCGCAGTTGAAGATAATGAAGAAGAAGGGGGTAAAGAACGGGAACCAAATGAGCCCGTTGATGATTTTGGTCGGGTCATTAGTGATGCAAGGCGAGACTGCGACATAGAAAAGGAGAGGTTGCAGTTCAAGCAGATGTTACAGGACCACAACAAATTGCTGTACCCAACTTGTGAAGATGGCCAGAAGAAGCTGGGTAACACACTGGAATTGTTGAAGTGGAAGGCAGAGACCGGTATGACTGACTCGGGATTTGAAAAGTTGCTGGTAATAATGAAGAAGCTGCTTCCAAGAAATAACCAATTGCCCTCCAGTACGTACGAAGCAAAGAAACTTGTCTGCCCTCTAGGATTAGACGTGCAGAAGATACATGCATGCCCTAATGACTGCATCCTCTACCGCGGTGAGAAGTACGAGAATATGGATAAATGCCCGGTATACACTGCATTGCGGTATAAGATCAGAAAAGATGACCCTGGTGATGTTGAGGGCGAGCCACCCAGGAAGAGCGTTCCTGCCAAGGTGATGTGGTATGCTCCTATAATACCACCGTTGAAACGTTTCTTCAGAAATAAAGAGCATGCCAAGTTGTTGCGATGGCACATGGAAGACCATAAGAAAGACGTGATGTTGAGGCACCCTGCTGATGGTCGGCAGTGGAGAAAAATCGAGAGAGACTTCCCGGACTTTGCTGGTGACGCAAGGAACTTATGGTTTGGTCTAAGTACCGATGGCATGAATCCTTTTGGGGAGCAAAACTACAGTCACAGCACCTGGCCCATGACTCTATGTATCTACAACCTTCCTTCTTGGTTGTGCATGAAGCGAAAGTTCATTATGATGCCAGTGCTCATCCAAGGCCCGAAGCAACCAGGCAACGACATTGATGTGTACCTAAGGCCACTAGTTGATGAACTTCTACATTTGTGGGCCAAACCAGGTGTACGTGTGTGGGATGAGCACAAACAGCAGGAATTTGACCTACAAGCATTGCTGTCCGTAACCATCAATGATTGGCCTGCTCTTAGTAACATTTCAGGACAGATGAACAAAGGATACAATGCATGCATGCACTGTTTAGATGAGACTGAAAGTATATATCTGGATAAATATAGAAAGAATGTGTATCCGTACAATCGTCGTTTTCTTCCGCCCAGTCATCCCTTAAAGAAGAAAGGCAAGAATTTCAATGGCAAGGCAGAAACCCAGACGAAGCCTGTCCCCCGTAGTGGTGCTGATGTATTTGGTATGGTCAAGGATTTGGATGTAATCTTTGGAAAGGGTCCTGGAGGACAACCTGTTCCGAAAGATGCCGACGGACACGCACCCATGTGAAAGAAGAAATCTATATTTTGGGAGCTACCCTATTGGAAGTGCATGAGGTCCGCTCTGCAATCGACGTCATGCACCTGACGAAGAATCTTTGCGTGAATATTCTAGGCTTCCTGGGCTTGTATGGGAAGTGAAAAGATACCCCGGCAGCACGAGAGGACCAACAACATCATAAAGTATAAGACAGCAAGCATCTAGGGTAGTTTCAAGGGCTTGCCAGCTACGCTCTTACCAAAGAAGAGAAGGAAATCTTTTTTGAAGTCCTTTTCAGTATCAAGGTCCCGTCTGGCTTCTCGTCGAATATAAATGGAATAGTAAATATGAAAGAGAAAAAATTTCAAAACATAAAGTCTCATGACTGCCACGTGCTTATGACACAATTGCTTCCGGTTGCATTGAGGGGAATTCTACCAGAAAATGTTCGACTAGCCATTGTGAAGGTATGTGCATTCCTCAATGCAATTTCTCAGAAGGTAATCGATCGAGAAAGTCTATCAGGGTTATAGATTGATGTGGTCCAATGTCTGGTCAGCTTCGAGTTGTTGTTCCCGCCATCCTTCTTCAATATTGTGACGCACCTCCTAGTTCACCTAGTCGAAGAGATTAGAATTCTCGGTCCTATGTTTCTACACAATATGTTCCCCTTCGAGAGGTTCATGGTAGTCTTAAAGAAATATGTTCATAACCGTGCTAGGCCAGAAGGAAGCATCTCCAAGGGCTATGGAACATAGGAGGTCATTGAGTTTTGTGTTGACTTTCTTCCTGACCTTAAGCCGATTGGTGTTCCTGAATCTCGGTATGAGGGGAGGATGACTGGAAAAGGCACTCTAGGAAGGAAATCAATGGTATGTAGGGACGGGCATTCTTTCACTCAAGCACACTACATAGTTCTACACAATTCCACCGTGGTGGCTCCGTATATCGAGAAACACAAGAATATTCTATGCTCCGAAAACCCGGGGAAGCCTGAAACCTTGATTAAAGGGGAACACAAGAAGAATTTTGGCAGTTGGTTGCAGACACATCTCATGAATAACACCACTGTTGGAGATGATTGTACTCGTTGGCCAGGTTACCATCTTTGACTATATGTACTTTCCAAGGGTACGAGATAAATGGGAATACATTTTACACGATCGCCCAAGATAAAAAGAGCACCAACCAAAACAGTGGTGTCTGCTTTGATGCAACAGATGACAATGGGCAGAAGGACACATATTATGGGTACATAGAGGAGATATGGGAACTTGACTATGGACCTACTTTTAAGGTCCCTTTGTTTCGGTGCAAATGGGTCAAGCTGACAGGAGGCGGGGTACATGTAGACCAAAAGTACGGCATGACAACAGTGGATCTCAACAATCTTGCGTACATGGATGAACCATTCGCCCTAGCCAACGATGTGGCTCAGGTTTTCTATGTGAAGGACATGTCTACCAAACGAGAAAAAGGAAAGATAAGCAAAAGAATACAGAATACGATGAGCCAAAGTGCCACATAGTTCTTTCAGGGAAAAGAAACATCGTGGGAGTGGATGACAAGACAGACATGCCAGAAGATTACAATAAGTTTCATGAAATTCCGCCCTTCAAAGTGAAAACTGACCCAAGCATCCTGTTAAATGATGAAGATTCTCCATGGCTACGGTGCAGAAGAAAACCACAACACTAGATGTTGGTGATGTGTAATAATGTATTAAACCTTTTATTTGAGACATAAATCTATGTAATATATTAAACCTTTTATTTGAGACATAAAGGTCCCCTTTCATGTAATACATCTTGCTCAATCAAACTAGACGTTGACGACCGGGTTCTGAGCCGCGGGAGGTGATCACCCAAAGAGAAGGAACCATCACAAGAGAAGGAACCCACAAACACTAAGGATACATAGCACAACTGAAAATTAAGATACATAGCACAACTGAAAATTAAGAAACATGCCTAATGTTGGAGTGATTCAGTCATGCTCCTGCCTATCCCTGTAATACGCGCCACTGTAGTCGTCGTAGTTGCCGGCGCCGTCGTCGCTGTCGTCATCGGGGTCGCCGTAGTCGAACCTTGAAGGTTGGGCACGCGTGGGCTGGATTTGAGGGTACCGCAGGCGGGGGTTATTACCGGTCGTGTTGTAGGCCATGACACTCTGGAGAGTCCGGCCGCGCCACCACAGCCGACGGCCGGCCTCATTGAAGTTCAAAGGAGGTGGGTCGTCCTCCTTGTGCCTGGCGAGCGCCCTCTCACGCCTATTGATGAAGAAGGCTTCCCAAGTCGGGATGCCAGTTGGGATTCCTCCGCTGCTCTGGCGTGAGCTCGAGGTAGTAGTGGTTCGTGATGGACATCCGGCGCTCCACACCTAGAGGGACAGGAGGGACCGGCACGCCACCGGCACTCAGCATCCAGCCGGTGGGGACGCGGTAGCCTGGCGGGCAGGGGTAGTTCGAGGCACAAAGCGCCTCCGCCTCCCTGGGGTTAGAGGTATGGTGGAAGCCATGGGAGAGAGTGGAGAGAGGCGGAAGATATGAGTCTAGATGTGCTATGGCAACGACCAAGCCTACATATATATAGTGAGAAATGGCGGGAAGTCAGAGGAGGGAAGCGGTGGAAAAGGCGAGAAGAAAATGGGCGAGAAAAAATAAGGCAGGAAGAAACAGATCTTTAGTACCGGTTTCGCGCGAATTTTTTATCAACCGGGACTAAAGGGGCCACCCTCGTACGGAGAAAGCTATAGGGGTAAACGATCCGGGGCCCCCGGTCTAGGGTTTCGCCGGAGGAAGACCACCGGAGCGTCGGAATCACATGAAAATGACAAAATGGTTAATAGTTTGACTAGTTAGAATAATTATTTTATAAAACAGAAAATGGATTTGAATCGCTTATTCAAATTCAAGCACTTTTTATGTTAAAAATTTAGTGAGATTCAAAAATATGCAAAATATAATAGTTAATGCATTTTTAAATTGAAAATGGCAAAATGGTTATTAGTTTCACTAGTTAGAATAATTATTTTATAAAACAGAAAATAGATTTGGATTACTTGTTCAAATTCAAGAACTTTTCATGTTGAAATTTTTCTCAAATTCATAAGTATGCAAAAACTGTATAATTCAAATGTTTAAAAATATGCTAATTGAATTTTTTTAAACAAGCGCGCCCCTGGGGTGAAAAAATTGAAAAAAGGACCTTTAGTCCAGGTGCGTGCTACAAACCGGGACTAAAGGTGTGGCGTTGGCGCGCGCGTGTTGGGCGGTGCCGAAAACCCTTTATTCCCGGTGGGTGGCATGGACCGGGACTAAAGGGGCGTATAACGCACCGGGACTAAAGGTCCCCCACCTATATATTGGCGCGCCCCTTCTTCTCCCCGCGCGCCCCTTCTTCTCCCCACGCAGAGCACCCCACGTGCGAGGACGACGAATTAACGCCGATAGGCTGCCCAATTCTCTCCGGCCGCCACCACCCCAACCGCCGTCGCCACTCACTCCAGCCGCCACAGCCCCCAACCACCGCCGCCACTCTAGCCGCCGCGCGCGTCCTCTGCCAGAGGTACCCCGCCCCCTCCCCTTCGCTCCCCCGTCCGGCTATGCGGCGGCGTGGCGGCGCCGACCACTATGGGCGAGCAGGCCAGGACGCCCCCTCCCCTTCGCTCCCCCGTCCGGCTACGCGGCAGCGCAGCGGCGGTGCGGGCAATGCGGCCGGGGCGACGCCTCCGGCCAAGTTCTCTGTTTTTTCCATTTTTTTATTTTGTAGTATATAGTTAATTGTAATATTATTTAGTAGTTGTAATATTATTTAGTAGCTAGTGTAATAGTAGTGTATATAGTTGTAATTTTATTTTGTAGTGTAATATTATTTTGTGTGTAATATTATTTAGTAGTGTAATAGTAGTGTATACTTGTAATATTATTTAGTAGTGTAGTATTATTTTGTAGTGTATATAGTTGTAATTTTTTTAGTAGTATATTGCATTATAGTAGTATATTATAATATTATTTTGTAGTGTATATAGTTGTAATATTATAGTAGTATATTGTAATAGTAGTATATTGCATTATAGTAGTATATTGTAATATTATAGCAGTGCTCGCGGGCCGCCGCACTTAGGGTTAGGGTGGTGGTGCTCGCGGGCCCCTGGACTTAGGGTTAGGGTGGTAGTGCTCGCGACCCCCGCACTTAGGGTTAGGGTGATGGTGCTCGCGGGCCCCCGGACTTAGGGTTAGGGTGGTAGTGCTCGCGGGCCCCCGCACTTAGGGTTAGGGTGGTAGTGCTCGCGGGGCCCCGCACTTAGGGTTAGGATGGTGGTGCTCACGGGCCCCCGGACTTAGGGTTAGGGTGGTGGTGCTCGTGGGCCGCCCGGAGATAGGGTTAGGGTGGTGGTGCTCGCGGGCCCCCGGACTTAGGGTTAGAGTGGTGGTGCTCGCGGGCCGCCGAGGATAGGGTTAGGGTGGTGGTGCTCGCGGGCCCCCGGGCTTAGGGTTAGAGTTGTGGTGCTCGTGGGCCCCCGGAGATAGGGTTAGGGTGGTGGTGCTTGCGGGCTGCCCGGACTTAGGGTTAGGGTTAGGGTTAGGGCATCACTAGAATTTTGCTATTGTTTAGTATTATTGTAGCAAATTGCGTGTTCATATTATAGTTTAGCATTATTTTATGCAGCAATATTGAATGAAAAATGTTATTGTGTGCATTTTGTAGAAAACTATGGATCCAATCCAGAGAGACCTAGCACAGGAAGAAATTCTCGAGGATATGATCAACGACACCCCCCATGTTGATCCACCCGAATCTCCGTCGATTTATCTCAACCCCTCCGGTGAGGGAGAGGAGGTCGACCGAAATGATCAAGGAGAAGCCGACGGCTTCGATGGACCCTTAACGAAGTCCGGCGAGGTATATATATGAAGTCTGGTGATCAGTAGATGCATTAACTGAGTTGTATATATATATATAAATTGACGAATGTTTCTTCTCTTAGGCCTCCACATCGAGCAAAAAATATTCCAAACGAGGCCCGGCCAAAAAGTTGGACGCATCTACACGTTATACAATTACGATGGTATCACCACGGGGTGAACCGTTGGAACCCGAAAAGGCTAAAACTGTATTTAAACAACAATGCGGAGTTATGGTTAGGGATCACATCCCGATCACCGTTCGAGAGTGGAATAAGACCAAAGGGGCGAAAGAGGGTGAGTATGTCGCCGACAGGTACAAAGAGGGTCTTTGGAATGACCTCATGACACATTTCACACTGCCAGAATGTGAGGATGATGCCGACACAACAGCATTGAGGAAGAAAGTCAAGAAGTGGACTCTTATGAAGATGGCCGAACTATTCAAGAACTGGAAGAAAGCATAATGGCAAAAGTATCAGAAGACGAAGACTCCTCCTGAATTTGAATGCTATCTAACGAAGCAGCAGGCTAACTGGGATGCATTTGTGAAGTGCAAGGAGTCAGAACCTGCTATGGAAAAGTCAAAAAAAACAAGAAAAATGCCGCGATGAAGAAATATCACCATCACCTGGGGCCAGGGGCTACGCGGCTGCCATGCCAAAGTGGGATGCTAAAGAGAATGAGCTGCTTGCTAAAGGGATCACTCTAGAACCAATACGCGAAGAATGGGATCTGAGGGCAAGGAATTGGTTCCTTGGGCATGGGAGTGAGTATGACGAAAGTACAGGGGACCTTATTTGCAGTGACGGGATTAGGATACCCCGGGATACATGGCAGTAAGTGGTGAAGGAGATTAAAGCGAGGACAACAAAGTTCCGTCCTGATAGAGAGAAAGACTTGCTGATAAAGGTCCTCGGGAATGAGGAACGCGGAGGACGTGTACGAGGCCTTGGCCCTAGTTATACGTGGGAGATGGGGTTTCCCAAAGACAGAGATACTTATAGGAGCCGAGAGAGAGCAAAGAGGCGACGACAGGAGGAGGAGGGAGACAGGTTCACCGAGTTGCTAGGAACACTTCGAATGCATCAGCAACAGATTGACGAACTTCGAGGAGCAACGCGCCTCCAAGATCCTGTACTCGATATTACCGTCGTCCCATCTCAGTGGAGAAGCAGCGTGGCTGAATCGGAGGTCCCTTCTGACGATGCACGTATGGTAGATGGCGGTCCCGGCTACCCCGTGGATGGAATCAAGGAGCAGGCATCTTGTGAGCTCCATCATAAGGTGAAGAACCTATCCATCAAGGTGGCGGTCGGATGTGCTTTACCTTGTCCACCTGGCGCACGCTGGCATGGCTGTGAGATTCCAGCTGGCTATGCTAAAGTTGCTGTGGATGAAATCGCAATGGGGTGGGACTCAATGGAGCTTGACATCCCTAGACCTGAAGGTGAGAGGACACTCGGAGAAGTACTGGGTGGTATCATTCTATGGGACAAGAACAACATCAATCTTCCAGGCTGGACGCCAAAGCCAACACCGCCTCCGAGTCGTCGCATGCCACCTTCACCTCCGTCACCTCCAAGAAGCCCACCCCATGACTACGACCACCACAGCCTGAGTCCATCTCAATCTCCGCCATAGCCTCCGATTAGTACTAAACGACGCAGCAGCCCAAAACGACAAATGTCGCCCCTCCCAAGAGTACCTCATAAGAATCTTCCCATCAGACCTTACGATCGTACTGACGAGGAAACCGACATGATCGTAAAGGCCGAATGTGTTGCGCAGCTTCAAAAGAAGAAACCCGAGCCCGCCTCGGTATACACCAAGAAGCAAAAAGCGTATGCACTTTCTTTTCTGAACACAAAATCGAAATATGAATTGCACCATAAGCCAGATGACTATCGACGCACACTTCAGAAGGAAGTGAAGAAGAGCAAATCAAGTAGAAGTGCAAGCGGGAGCAAATCATCAGGTCAAAGTGCAACCTAGAAAATAATGCACGTCCCCCCGCTCGGGAAACATGCCAAAAAACCGATCCCACCCCTCCAGGTGTTATCCTATGACACTCCCCAGCAAGATATGGAAGAAGCTAAGAAGCTTGCGGCCACTATGAATGTGACTGTTGAGGAATTGCTAGGTGCCCAGGACGACAAGTTACCCAAGGCTCAGGTAGTCCCTACATATGTCCCAGGGAAGCCTCTGGTCTAGGGATGGCACCCGCCGGGTTCGGGTCCGGGTCCGGCCCCCCCATACCCGCCCTCGCCCCATTTTCCTGTCCCCACGACCCGCCCCGTATACATTGGCGGGTACAGATCCCCACCAGACCCGCCACCTGCCGGGTAAACGGGGACCTGACGGGTACCCTCCAATATCTGCGAGACGGTGGCGGCGCTAGGATCTATGGCGCTGGTGTCGGCGGTCACCGGAGCTCCCTTCCCCATGGTCGCCGACCTCGACCGGCGGCGCAGGTAGTCACTGGAGGTGCGGACTGCGAGGTGCAGGGAGGTGCGGACTGCAGAGGCGGCAATGGCGCAGGAAGGTGCAGACTGCCGAGGCGCGCAGGGAGGTGCGGCTATAGCGGCGGAGGATGTGGGCGTGCGACGCGTTCGCGTGGAAGGAGATGAGTGCGGTAGGTGGGGAACTGGGGAAGGGAAGGAGATGGAGAGGCATGTTGCGGTGGACTGAGGGAGCGACACGGGGTCAGTGCCGTCAGGCACTCGGGCTCCTCTCCTCTAGGGTTTTGGCTAGGAGCCTGGGGTGGGCTCTAGATGGGCCAGTTGGTGGGCTTCGGACGGGGTAGTAGTAGGCCTAGGCGGCAGCTAGTTAGGCTATTCATATGCAATAAACGGGTGGGCGGGTCTGCGGGTACGGGTTTGACACCCCCATACCCGCCGCCGCTAGACCCGACGGGTCCAGGTTTTTACCAATAAGCAGCCCCATGGGTTTTTTCCCTTACCAAACCCTCCCCGTTTAAGGTGGATACCCGTCGGGTTATCGGGTATCGGGTACCCATTGCCATCCATACTCTGGTCAGCTTTGAGTAGTTCCAACAACTGCCAACACAAATGTGGAGTTTACATAACTAGTACTTGAAAGCCGTAAAGCAGGAGAGAATAATGATCGTGGCGAAAGTCCCACATGACTACTACTTCCGAGAAGAAGAGGTCCATGTTGAGTTTCCAGAACTCTTCCAGTTATACAGTTTCGACACCCTCGACAAAAGTCTCATGAGTTGCTATTGTCTGTAAGTTGTTCAATTCATTGTCTATATATAAGTTGTTCATTTTTTCAGTTGTTCAGTTCATTGCATATAATTATCCTCATTATATCCTTTTGTACTCTGTTATTATGCAGAATGAAGATCATGGAATGTAAAAGAAGGTCACTCTTTAGTGTTGTGTTCATTGACCCAGATAAAATACATTGTAAGACGCTAAAGGATAAACCCGAGGAGACGCAGGAAAACCTTCCAAGGTTTCTAACAGAGCAACATTTCTGTGACCACATACTGTTTCCTTACAATTTTCGGTGAGGGTCTTACTATGTTGTACACATTCACTTTTTCTTACTCAATGTTAAATGTAATTGATGAGTTACTGATGTATATATAAATGTGTGCAGTTTCCATTGGATTCTCATGGACATTCAACTTGATAAGGGAAGAGTTGAAGTCATGGACCCATCGAAGAGACCCCTGGAACAGTTTAGGGACATGCAGGACATGCTCCAGAGGTAATTTCCGTGCTACATCGGTCTCTTTATTTGATTTCCTGAGATATCACGTAATAAATAACTCATTCATTCATTTTCTTTGCCGGGCAGGGTTTGGAGCATGTTCAAGAGTAGGGTTAAAGGTTTCTTTAGTAAGGAGCTGACGTTTACTCCAGTCTCGGTAAGTAATACGTGATATGTTCGCGCATCTCTTTACTTCTAATTTCAAGACAATTATGATGCTTGCCTGTAATTTTGATTGAATTCTATTCTCGTAAAGTGCGCGAGGCAGCCACAGGGGACGAATCTATGTGGATTCTATGTTTGCGAGTTCATTCACACATTTTACACTAAGCACAAAGATTATAGAGTCGATGTAAGCAATATATTCACAACATTATTTTATTACCATCACTTTTTGTTATCAAGATTGATATTCATATTGATCTCCTTTTCTTATATAGTTCGAGAGAATGTGGGATCAGCTCCTACCAGAGCAACGCGTACGAGGAATTGCTGAAGAACTGGCAGGATTCTTGATGAACGAGATGATAGATGACGCCGGGGAATTTAGCATGAATAGGCGCTACCGATGATCCACTAGTGGAAAACAGGCCTCCAGTCCTGGCCTGTAAGGGGCTTTAGTCCCGGTCCTGGTAACCGGGACTGAAGGGGTGGGACTAAAGGCCCACACATTAGTCCCGGCTCTCTTACCAGCCGGGACCAATGGGCATCCACGTGGCTGTCTCTGCGGGCGCTGGGTGCCCCCCCATTAGTTCCGGTTCGTATTACGAACCGGGACAAATGGTTCTCTGTCGCGGCAGAATTTTAGGCACTTTCTCTACCGCGGCTGAGAATTTAATTTGTATTCTTTTTTTCATTTCAAAATAGTTTTCTACGCTACCACATACCGTACATGTTCGTGCATGCATAAGATAACTTCTCTTAAGATCGAGCATACAAATATATACATGATAGTTACACATGGAGATCACAATTATCGGGACTAGAGCCCGTCTATTCAATTACACGGTCGGGGATCATCGGCGCCTATTCACACTAAATTCTCCGGCATCATCTATCATCTCGTTCATCAAGAATCCTGCCAGTTCTTCAGCAATTGCTACTACGCGTTGCTGTGGTAGGAGCTGATCCCGCATTTTCTCGAACTATATAAGAAAAGGAGATCAATATGAATATCAATCATGATGTCAAAAAGTGACGGTAATAAAAATAATGTTATGAATGTATTTCTTACATCGACTCTATAATCATTCAGCTCACTGGTAAACGTGCGAATGAACTCGCAAACGTAGAATCCACATAGATTCGTCCCCTGTGGCTGCCTCGCGCACTTTACGAGAATAGAATTCAATCAAAATAATAATCCAGCATCATAATTGTATTGAAACTAGAAGTAAAGAGATGCGCCTACTACTTACCGAGACCGGCTTAAACGTCAGCTTCTTAGTAAAGTCACCCGTAACCGCACTCTTGAACTGGTTCCAAACCCTACCCGGTAAAGAAAATGAATGAGTTATTTATTACGTGATATCTCAGAAAATCAACGAAAGAGACCGCTATAGCGCGAAAATTAACTCTGGAGCATGTCCTGCATGTCAGTAAACTGTTCCAGGGGTCTCTTTAATGGGTCCATGACTTCAAATCTTCCCTTATCAAGTTGAATGTCCATGAGAATCCAGTGGAAACTGTACACGTTTATATATACATCAGTAACTCATCAATTACACTTAACATCGAGTAAGCAAAAGAGAATGTGTACAATAGAGTAAGACACTCACGCGAAATTGTAAGGAAACAGTATGTGGTCACAGAAATTTTGCTCCGTTAGAAACCTTAGAAGGTTTTCCTGTGTGTCCTCGGGTTTTTCCTTTAGCGTCCGACAATGCATTTTATCTGGGTCAATGAACCCAACACTGAAGATTGACCTTCTTTTACATTCCATGATCTTCATTCTGCATAATAATAGAGTACAAAAGGATATAATTAGGATAATTACATGCAATGAATTGAACAACTGAAAAAAATGAGCAGCTTATATATATACAATGAATTCAACAACTTACAGACAATAGCAACTCATGAGACTTTTGTCGAGGGCGTCAAAAGTGTATAACTGGAAGAGTTCTGGAAACTCAACATGGACCTCTTCTTCTCGGAAGTAGTAGTCATGTGGGACTTTCGCCATGATCATTATTCTCTCCTCCTTTACGAATTTCAAGTACCATTTATGTAAACTCCACATTTGTGTTGGCAGTTGTTGGAACTGCTCAAAGCTGACCAGAGGCTTCCCTGGGACATATGTAGGGACTACCTGAGCCTGGGGTAACTTGTCGTCCTGGGAACCTAGCAATTCCTCAACAGTCACATTCATAGCGGCCGCAAGCTTCTTAGCTTCTTCCATATCCTGCTGGAGAGTGTCGTAGGATACCACCTTGAGGGGTGGGGTCTATTTTTTGGCCTGTTCCCCGAGTTGGGGGACGTCCTTTCTTTTCCCGGTTGCACTTTGACTTGATGATTTGCTCCCGCTTGCACTTCTACTTGATTTGCTCTTCTTCACTTCCTTCTGAAGTGTGCGTCGTTAGTCATCTGGCTTATGGTGCAAGTCATATTGCGATTTTGTGTTCAGAAAAGAAAGTGCATACGCCTTTTGCTTCTCGGTGTATACCGGGGCGGGCTCGGGTTTCTTCTTTTGAAGCTGCGCAACACATTCGGCCTTTACAATCATGTCGGTTTCCTCGTTAGTACGATCGTAAGGTCTGATAGAAAGATTCTTATGAGGTACTCTGGGGAGGGGCGACATTTGTCGTTTTGGGCTCTTGCGTCGTTTAGTACTAATCGGAGGCTGCGGAGGAGATCGAGATGGACTCGGGCTGTGGTGGTCGTAGTCATGGGGTGGGCTTCTTGGAGGTGATGGAGGTGAAGGTGACATGCGACCACTCGGAGGCGGTGTTGGCTTTGGCTTCCAGCCTGGAAGCTTGATGTTGTTCTTGTCCCATAGAATGATACCACCCAGTACTTCTCCGAGTGTCCTCTCACCTTCAGGTCCAGGGATGTCAAGCTCCATTGAGTCCCACCCCATTGCGATTTCATCCACACCAACTTTAGCATAGCCAGCTGGAATCTCACGGCCATGCCAGCGTGCGCCAGGTGGACAAGGTAAAGCACATCCGACCGCCACCTTGATGGATAGGTTCTTCACCTTCTGATGGAGCTCACAAGATGCCTGCTCCTTGATTCCATCCACGGGGTAGCCGGGACCGCCATCTACCATACATGCATCGTCAGAAGGGACCTCTGATTCAGCCACGCTGCTTTTCCGCTGAGATGGGGCGGCGGTAATATTGAGTACAGGATCTTGCAGGCGCGCTGCTCCTCGAAGTTCGTCAATCTGTTGCTGATGCATTCGAAGTGTTCCTATCAACTCGGTGAACTTGTCTCCCTCCTCCTCCTGCCGTCGCCTCTTTGCTCTCTCTCGGCTCCTATAAGTATCTCTGTCTTTGGGAAACCCCATCTACCACCCTAACCCTAAGTTCGGGGGCCCACGAGCACTACCGGACTTAGGGTAGTTATTTCTTCAGCACTACTATATATATTATTACTAGTAATAAATATATATACACAAACATATATATATATATACTATATTTATATACTAGTAATAAATATTACAATATAAAAAAGATACAAGAAATAAAAAAACATATATATACTATATCTATATGATCTATTACTATTATACACAAACATATTTATATATACTATATCTATATATACTAGTAATAATTATTAACATATAAAAAATACAATAGAAATTAATATATACTATACTAGTAATACTAGTAATAATTCTATCTATTACTAGTAATAATTCTTAATTAATATATAAAAAATACAAAAAATTAAAAAAAGTGGCCAGGCTCGGGCTCGCCGGTCGGGGCCGGCGGGGATGGAGGCAGTACGTGCGGTCGCGGGGCGCCGCCCAGGCTCGAGCGGCACGCGGTGGGGTGGCCGGGGACGGGGACGGAGAGAGGCAGTACCTCCCAGCAACAAGCCGACGGACGTGCGCGCGTCTCGAGAGGCGCGGCGGCAACACGGCGGGGTGGCTACGCGGACGGGCGTCTGGAGAGGCGACAACACGGCGGGGTGGCTACACGGACGGGCGGAGAGGCGCCGAGGTAGCGAGGCGGCGGCGTAGCTCCAAATTTTGGCAGCCTAGCGGCGTACTGCTAGCTCCTCGCGAGATGTGCTCCGGTCGATGGATTCGACCGAGGAAGAAGCGGCATAATAAATACCCCCACACCCTTTAGTCCCGTTGCGTGGCACAAACCGGGACTAAAGGGGGGTCTTTAGTCCCGGTTCCAGCCACGCACCGGGACTAAAGGCTTTGGATGCCTTTTCGCCTGCAGAGTCTTTAGTCCCAGATGGTGTTCTGGGCCGGGACTAAAGGCCCAAATTTGCGCGCGCTGAGCCTAAGTTGGCGCCTGTTTTTTCAAATATTACAATTTGTAACTATTAGATTTTTTAAACATTTGAATTATACAGTTTTTGCATACTTATGAATTTGAGAAAATTTTCAACATGAAAAGTTTTTGAATTTGAATAAGTAATCCAAATCTATTTTCTGTTTTATAAAATAATCATTCTAACTAGTGAAACTAATAACCATTTTGCCATTTCCAATTTAAAAATGCATTAACTATTATATTTTGCATATTTTTAACATAAAAAGTGCTTGAATTTGAATCAGAGATTCAAATCCATATTCTGTTTTATAAAATAATTATTCTAACTAGTCAAACTATTAACCATTTTGCCATTTTCATGTGATTCCGATGCTCCGGTGGTCTTCCTCCGGCGAAACCCTAGACCGGGGGCCTCGGATCGTCTACCCCTGTAGCTTTCTCCGTACGAGGGTAGCCCCTTTAGGGTTTAGGGTTTAGGGTTTAGGGTTTAGGCTTGGTCGTTGCCATAGCACATCTAGACTCATATCTATCGCCTCTCTCCACTCTATGCCATGGCTTTCACCATACCTCTAACCCCAGGGAGGCGGAGATGGAGTCTTTCACGGGCTAGCAGGAAAATATTTTCCGAGGCGGAACTTCCGAAGATGCCATAGGGCGTGTGCACCAAGGGCATCTTCAAGAAATTTCGCCACGGGAGATTTCCCAACCCTTTCCTCCATCCATGGGGATGAAACTCTCCATCCATGTTGGCTTGGTCGTTGCCATAGCACATCTACACTCATATTTGCCGCCTCTCTCCACTCTATCCCATGGCTTCCACCATACCTCTAACCCCAGGGAGGCGGAGATGGAGTCTTTCACGGGCTAGCAGGAAAATATTTTCCGAGGCGGAACTTCCGAAGATGCCATAGGGCGTGTGCACCAAGGGCATCTTCGAGAAGTTCCGCCACGGGAGATTACCCAACCCTTTCCTCCATCCATGGGGATGAAACTCTCCATCCATGTTGGCTTGTTGAGTTACTTGCCATGGCGTATCGATGCTCCTTTTATAGGCACGTCGCCGCTTCTACTTTGTCTTCTTCCTCCGACAGGGCATCGTGCGCTACATGCTTTATCTCATCGAGCAGTGCGTCCACCCACGCGTCCTTATCCTACC
The DNA here is from genome assembly GCA_910589775.1 of Avena eriantha. Lineage (NCBI taxonomy): Eukaryota > Viridiplantae > Streptophyta > Magnoliopsida > Poales > Poaceae > Avena > Avena eriantha. The sequence goes on along the minus strand of OU342745.1, from coordinate 436,251,244 downwards.
GACAGCTTTAGTCCCGGTTTGAGCCCCCACCCGGTACTAAAGGTTACCCACGCGTCCTTATCCCACCGACAGTTTTGTTAGATGACACAAAAACCACCTTTAGTCCCGGTTGCACCCACCAGCCGGTACTAAAGGTTAGCTACCCCCCAGATAAGGCCCTCCCAGATAAGCCTCCCCCAGATAAGGCCCCCCCATCTCAAATAAAAGGTTTAATTACATAGATTTATGTCTCAAATAAAAGGTTTAATACATTATTACACATCACCAACATCTAGTGTTGTGGTTTTCTTCTGCACCGTAGCCATGGAGAATCTTCATCATTTAACAGGATGCTTGGGTCAGTTTTCACTTTGAAGGGCGGAATTTCATGAAACTTATTGTAATCTTCTGACATGTTTGTCTTATCATCCACTCCCACGATATTTCTTTTCCCTGAAAGAACTATGTGGCACTTTGGCTCATCGTATTCTGTACTCTTTTGCTTATCTTTCCTTTTTCTCGGATTGGTAGACATGTCCTTCACATAGAAAACCTGAGCCACATCGTTGGCTAGGGCGAATGGTTCATCCATGTACGCAAGATTGTTGAGATCCACTGTTGTCATGCCGTACTTTTCGTCTACATGTACCGCGCCTCCTGTCAGCTTGACCCATTTGCACCGAAACAAAGGGACCTTAAAAGTAGGTCCATAGTCAAGTTCCCATATCTCCTCTATGTACCCATAGTCAGCTTGACCCATTTGCAAGCATGTGACTGGGTCACAAGGGATGACATATCACGGAACGAGTAAAGAGTACTTATCAGTAACGAGGTAGAACTAGGTATGGAGACACCGACGATCAAACCTCGGATAAGTATAGTATCGCAAGACAAAGGGAATTGGTTTTGTATGTAAATGGTTCAATCGATCACGAAGTCATCGTTGAGTATGTGGGAGCCATTATGGATCTCCAGGTCCCGCTGATGGTTATTGACAGGAGATGTGTCTCATGTCTACATATTCACGAACCGTAGGGTGACACACTTAAGGTTCGAAGTTGTTTTAAGTAGATATGGAATGTGCGTTGGAGACCGAATGTTGTTCGGAGTCTCGGAATGGATCCGGGACATCACGAGGAGATCCGGAATTGTCCGGAGAATAAGATTCATATATAGGGGATCATTTTCTGAGTTAGGAAATGTTCCGGAGTGTTTGTATGAGGATTCTAGAAGGTTTCGGAATGTTCCGGAAGGTTCTAGAAGATTTCTTGAAGTTTGCTTGAAAATCAAGATAGGGATCAAGGAGTCCTGGTGGGTCAAGACAAGGAGTCGTGGGGGAGGAGGACTCCTCCCCCCTCCCCAATCCGCCGACCTAGGAGGTGGGGAGTCCTACTAGGACTCCCCCTTCCCAAGGCGCCCTCCCCCTTTAAATACAGGGGCAGGGGCGCCCCCTCCAAGCCCTCCTCCATAACTCACAATCTCTGCCGCCTCTCTCCTCCTCCTTTCTTCTGCACAGGCATAGGCGAAGCCCTGCAGAATTCTCTACTCCACCACCATCACCACGCCGTCGTGCTGCTGGGATTCCGTGGAGAAGATCTACTACCTCCGCTGCTCGCTGGAACGAGGAGAGGAAGGTCTGCTTCGACTCTGCACGTGTGACCGACTGCGGAAGCGCTGCCGGAATGCGGCGCCGGAAGGATCGTCCACACGATCTTGAGATCGGCAAGTGATCGACTACATCAACCACGAGATCTAATCTCGTTAACGCTTTCGGATCTACGAGGGTTAGTTCCTATCTATCTCGTTGCACATGTCTAATAGATTAGATCTTGGCTTTAATCTAGATTAGATCTGGGTTTTGTTCGTTCTTGCGGTAGAATTTTTTTGTTTTCCATGCTACGAACCCATCAGTGGTATCAGAGCCGTATCTATGCGTAGATCTGTTGCACGAGTAGAACACAATGTTTTTGTGGCGTTGATGTTTTTGTTGTCGGTGTCTTAGCGTGTACTTTGCATCTTGCGGCATGGTGGGATGAAGCGGCTCGGGCTAACATTACATGTCATCGCACATGAGACTTGCTCCACGCTTGACGCGCAACTTGCTTTGCACAAGTGGCTTTGCGGGTGTCTGTCTCTCCCACCATAGTTAAGATTCAATGAGCATCTTGACAACACTTGTATCAACGTTGTGGTTTTTGTTCGTAGGTAAGATCGGTCTTATGCGAAAGCCCCAAACCACGTAAAACATGCAAATAAAATTAGAGGCGTCTAACTTGTTTTTGCAGGGGTTTTGTGATGTGATATGGCCATCATGTGATTGTGATTGTATTTGATGTATGCAATGATCCTTGTTGTAATATGGCAACCGGCAGGAGCCTAATGGTTGTCTTTAATTCTGTTAAGACCTGCGTGTCTATTCATCTTGTAATAGCTTTATTCCAAGTAGTTGTAATAGTTGCTAGTGATGATGGACAACCATGAAGCGGCGCCACTGACCTTGACGCAATGCTGGTGATGATGGAGATCATGTTCGTGCTTTGGAGATGGAGATCAAAGGCGCAAGAAGAAAAGGCCATATCATATCACACTAATTATGAATTGCCTGTGATGTTAATCCTTTATGCATCTTTTATTGCTTAGATCGCGACGGTAGCATTATAAGATGATCCCTCTCACTAAATATCAAGTAATAAAGTGTTCACCCTTAGTTGGCACCGTTGCTAAGACTCGTCGTTTCGAAGCATCTCGTGATGATCGAATGTGATAGATTCTACGTGTGCATACAACGGGTGCAAGCCAGATTTGCACATGCGGAAACTAAGGTTATCTTGACGAGCCTAGCATGTACAGACATGGTCTCGGAACACGGAATACCGAAAGGTAGAGATGAGTCATATAAATGATATGATGAACATGAAGATTGTTCGCCGATGAAACTACATCTTCTCTCGTGAAGATCGGACTTGGTGTAGTGGACTTGGTTCGTGTAATCACTAAGACAATGTGAGGGATGTTGTTTTGAGTGGGAGTTCACCTAGTTAGTTTAATAATTAAATTTGAACTCAATTTGTCATAAACTTAGTCTAAACTACTTGCAAATTGTTGTAGATTATGGCGACCCCCTCCATCAATTTCAATGCGTTCCTAGAGAAAGAAAAGCTTAAGAACAATGGAAGCAATTTCACGGACTGGTTCCGTGGACTGAAGATCGTCCTCAGGGCTGGTCAGTTGACCTATGTGCTCGAAGGACCGCTAGGTGACCCACCTGCAGATAATGCCACCGATGACGAAAAGAATGTTTTCGCCACTCGGAAAAATCATTACTCCACAGTTCAGTGTGCCATCCTGTACGGTTTAGAAGCGGAGCTCCAGAAGCGTTTTGAGCACCACGACCCGTTCGAGATCATTAAGGAGCTCAGGCTAATTTTTGAGACTCGCGCGGCCATGGAGAGCTATGAGGCCTCCGAAAAGTTCTTTAACTGTAAGATGGAAGTGGGAAGCTCTGTTAGCGAGCACGTGCTCACCATGTCTGGGTACGCAAACAAGCTCCAAGAGTTGGGAATATCGATTCCTAATGAATTGGGGATTCACCGTCTCCTTCAATCACTGCCACCAAGTTACAAGAACTTTGTGATGAACTACAACATGCACTGCATGAACAAGACGTTGCCTGAACTCTCGTCCATGCTGAAAACTGCTGAAGTGGAGATCAAGAAGGAGCACCAAGTGTTGATGGTCAATAAGACCACCAATTTCAAGAGACAGGGCAAGCCTAGGAACAAGGGTAACTTCAAGAAGGACGGCAAGAAAGCTGCCGCACCTGCTAAGAAGCCCAAGGCTAGTCCTAAGCCTGAAACTGAGTGCTTCTACTGCAAGGGTGCTGGTCACTAGAAGCGTAACTGCCCCAAGTACCTGGCGGATCTGAAGAACGGCAACATCAAGAAGAAAAGTATATTTGATATATATGTTATAGATGTGTATCTTACTAGTAATCGTAGTAGTGCCTGGGTATTTGATACTGGTTCGGTTGCTCATATTTGTAACTCAAAACAGAAGCTGCGGAATAAACGAAGACTGGCAAGAGACGAGGTGACGATGCGCGTTGGAAATGGCTCCAAGGTTGATGTGATCGCTGTCGGCACGCTCCCTCTACATCTACCTTCAGGATTAGTTTTAAATTTGAATAATTGTTATTTGGTGCCTGCGTTAAGCATGAACATTATATCTGGATCCTGTTTATTGTGAGACGGTTACCCTTTTAAGTCCGAGAATAAAGGTTGTTCGATTTATATGAGTAATATCTTTTATGGTAATGCACCTGATATGAATGGTTTATTCTTACCGAATCTCGATAGTAGTAATACACATGTTCACAACATAGATGCTAAACGAATAAAATTGAATGATAATTCTACATACATGTGGCACTGTCGTCTTGGTCACATTGGAGTAAAGCGTATGAAGAAACTCCATTCTGATGGACTTCTTGAATCACTTGATTTTGAATCACTTGAAATATGCGAAGCATGTCTAATGGGAAAAATGACTAAGACTCCATTCTCTGGTACAATGCAGCGAGCTACAGACTTATTGGAAATAATACATACCGATGTGTGCGGTCCAATGAGTGTAGCATCGCGTGGTGGATATCGTTATGTTCTCACTTTCACAGATCACTTGAGTAGATATGGGTATGTCTACTTTATGAAACATAAATCCGAAACTTTCGAGAAGTTTAAGGAATTTCAAAGTGAAGTGGAAAATCATCGTAACAAGAAGATTAAGTTTCTGCGTTCTGACCGTGGAGGTGAATATATGAGTTATGAGTTTGGCATGCATTTAAAGAAATGTGGAATACTTTCGCAGTTGACACCGCCGGGAACACCACAGCGTAATGGTGTGTCCGAACGTCGTAATCGAACTCTCTTAGATATGGTTCGGTCTATGATGTCTCTTACAGATTTACCTTTATCATTTTGGGGCTATGCATTAGAGACAGCCGCATTCACTTTAAATAGGGCACCATCTAAATCCGTTGAAACGACACCGTACGAATTGTGGTTTGGTAAGAAACCTAAGTTGTCGTTCCTTAAAGTTTGGGGTTGCGAAGCATATGTAAAGAAGTTACAACCTGATAAGCTAGAACCCAAAGCGGAGAAATGTGTCTTCATAGGATACCCTAAAGAAACAATTGGGTATACCTTCTATCATAGATCCGAAGGAAAAGTTTTCGTTGCAAAGAATGGATCCTTTCTTGAGAAGGAGTTTCTCTCGAAGGAGGTGACTGGAAGGAAAGTAGAACTCGATGAGGTTATTGAACCTTCTCTCGGATTTGAGAGTAGCACAGCACCGGAAGATGTTTTTGTGCCGCCTACACCAATTGGAGAGGAAGCTAATGATAATGATCATGAAACTTCAAATGAAGTTACTGTTGAACCTCGCAGGTCAACGAGGGATCGTACCACTCCTGATTGGTATGACTCTGCCTTGAACGTCATGTTGGTAGACAACGTTGATGACCCTGCGACGTATGAAGGAGCTATGGTGAGCCCAGATTCCGACAAATGGCTAGAAGCCATGAAATCCGAAATGGGATCCATGTACGAAAACCAAGTGTGGACTTTGGTGGACTTACTGGATGGCCGTAAGGCTGTAGAGAACAAATGGATTTTCAAGAGAAAAACAGATGCTGATGGTAATGTTACCGTCTATAAAGCTCGACTTGTCGCGGAAGGGTTCCGACAAATTCAAGGAGTTGACTATGATGAGACTTTCTCACCAGTAGCGAAGCTAAAGTCTGTAAGGATTTTGTTAGCAATTGCTGCACATTTTGATTATGAGATTTGGCAGATGGATGTCAAAACGGCGTTCCTTAATGGTGACATTGAGGAAGAGTTGTATATGGTACAACCCAAGGGTTTTGTTGATCCTAAAGATGCTGACAAGGTATGCAAACTTCAGCGCTCCATTTATGGACTGAAGCAAGCATCCCGGAGTTGGAATCAACGTTTTGATAAAGTAATCAAAAACTTTGGATTTATACAAACTTATGGAGAAGATTGTATTTACAAGAAAGTGAGTGGGAGCTCTGTAGCATTCCTAGTACTATATGTAGATGACATATTGTTGATTGGGAATGATATAGAACTTCTTAATAGCGTCAAAACCTATTTGAATAATAGTTTTTCAATGAAGGATCTTGGCGAAGCGGCATACATTCTAGGCATCAAGATTTATAGAGATAGATCAAGACGCCTAATAGCGCTTTCACAAAGTACATACTTGGACAAAGTTCTAAAGAAGTTTAGAATAGAAGATAGCAAGAAAGGGTTCGTGCCCATGTTGTCAGGTAAGACCTTGAGTAAGACTCAAAGTCCAGCTACGGCAGAAGATAGAGAAAAGATGAATAATATTCCCTATGCCTCGGCTATAGGTTCTATCATGTATGCCATGCTGTGTACAAGACCGGATATAGCACATGCTGTTAGTTTGACTAGCAGATATCAAAGTGATCCTGGAATGGAACACTGGACAGCGGTCAAGGCTATCCTAAAGTACCTAAATAGAACTAAGGATATGGTTCTTTCTTATGGAGGTGATGAACAGCTTGTTGTAAACGGTTACACCGATGCTAGTTGGAACACCAATCCGGATGACTCAAAGTCACAGTCGGGATACGTATTTATTTTGAATGGTGCTGCAGTGAGCTGGAGGAGTGCGAAGCAAAGCGTTGTGGCGAAATCTTCAACTGAATCGGAATACATAGCTGCTTCGGAGGCTGCACAAGAAGCCGTTTGGATAAAGGAATTCATTACAGAACTTGGCGTGGTTCCCAGTGCGTTGGACCCGATGGCCATCTACTGTGACAACACAGGTGCCATAGCTAATGCACAGGAGCCAAGGTCACATAGCAAGCTGAAGCACATCAAGCTACGTTTCCACGCTATTCGCGAGTATGTCCGAGATGGTGACATAAAGATTTGCAAAGTACACACTGATCTGAATGTGGCAGATCCGTTGACTAAACCTCTCCCTAGGGCAAAGCATGACCAACACCAGAACGCCATGGGTGTTCGGTATATTACCATGTAATCTAGATTATTGACTCTAGTGCAAGTGGGAGACTATTGGAGATATGCCCAAGAGGCAATAATAAAAGTGGTTATTATTGTATCTTTGTGTTTATGATGAATGTTTACATCCCATGCTATAATTGTATTATTAGGAAACACTAATACATGTGTGTTTTGTAAACATGTAAGAGTCCCTAGTAAGCCTCTTGTTGAACTAGCTTGTTGATTGATTGATGATCATGGTTTCCTGATCATGGACATAAGGATGTGATTAATAACAAGGTTATATCATTAGGAGAATGATGTGATGGACACACACCCATAGTAAGCGTAGCATAAGATCAAGTCATTAAGTTCGTATTGATGTAAGCTTTTAAATGCATAGTAACCTAATCCTTCGACCATGAGGTTGTGTTAATCACCATCACCGGATGGGTACTTTGATGACATCAAACACCGCTTCGTAACTGGGTGGTCATAAAGGTGTCATTGGGTATTCTGAAAGTATGTGTTGAAGCACATGAACCAAGATTGGGATTTGTCCATCCATATGATGGATAGATATGCTCTGGGCCCTCTCAGTGGAATGTCATCTAGTTAGCTTGCAAGCATGTGACTGGGTCACAAGGGATGACATATCACGGAATGAGTAAAGAGTACTTATCAATAACGAGGTAGAACTAGGTATGGAGACACCGACGATCAAACCTCGGATAAGTATAGTATCGCAAGATAAAGGGAATTGGTTTCATATGTAAATGGTTCAATCGATCACGAAGTCATCGTTGAGTATGTGGGAGCCATTATGGATCTCCAGGTCCCGCTGATGGTTATTGATAGGAGATGTGTCTCTATCATGTCTACATATTCACGAACCGTAGGGTGACACACTTAAGGTTTGAAGTTGTTTTAAGTAGATATGGAATGTGCGTTGGTGACCGAATGTTGTTCGGAGTCTCGGAATGGATCCGGGACATCACGAGGAGATCTGGAATTGTCCGAAGAATAAGATTCATATATAGGGGTCATTTTCTGAGTTAGGAAATGTTCCGGAGTGTTTGTATGAGGATTCTAGAAGGTTTCGGAATGTTCCGGAAGGTTCTAGAAGATTTCTTGAAGTTTGCTTGAAAATCAAGATAGGGATCAAGGAGTCCTGGTGGGTCAAGACAAGGAGTCGTGGGGGAGGAGGACTCCTCCCCCCTCCCTAATCCGCCGGCCTAGGAGGTGGGGAGTCCTACTAGGACTCCCCCTCCCCAAGGCGCCCTCCCCCCTTTAAATAGAGGGGCAGGGGCGCCCCCTCCAAGCCCTCGTCCATAACTCCCAATCTCTGCCGCCTCTCTCCTCCTCCTTTCTTCTGCACAGGCATAGGCGAAGCCCTGTCTCTACTCCACCACCATCACCACTCCGTCCTGCTGTTGGGATTCCGTGGAGAAGATCTACTACCTCCGCTGCTCGCTGGAACGAGGAGAGGAAGGTCTGCTTCGACTCCGCACGTGTGACCGACTGCGGAAGCGCTGCCAGAACGCGGCGCCGGAAGGATCGTCCACACGATCTTGAGATCGGCAAGTGATCGACTACATCAACCACGAGATCTAATCTCGTTAACGCTTTCGGATCTACGAGGGTTAGTTCCTATCTATCTCGTTGCACATGTCTAATAGATTAGATCTTGGCTTTTATCTAGATTAGATCTAGGTTTTGTTCGTTCTTGCGGTAGAAATTTTTTGTTTTCCATGCTACGAACCCATCAATTCTTTCTACATTTATCCAGATATATACTTTCAGTCTCATCTAAACAGTGCGTGCATGCATTGTATCCTTTGTTCGTCTGTCCTGAAATGTTACTAAGAGCAGGCCAATCATTGATGGTTACGAACATCAACGCTTGTAGGTCAAATTCCTGCTGTTTGTGCTCATCCCACACACGTACACCTGGTTTGGCCCACAACTGTAGAAGTTCGTAACTAATGGCCTTAGGTACACATCAATGTCGTTGCCGGGTTGCTTCAGGCCTTGGATGAGCACTGGCATCATAATGAACTTCCGCTTCATGCACAACCAAGGAGTAAGGTTGTAGATACATAGAGTCACGGGCCAGGTGCTGTAACTGCAGTTTTGCTCCCCAAAAGGATTCATGCCATCGGTACTTAGACCAAACCATCAGTTTATTGCGTCACCAGCAAAGTCTGGGAAGTCTCTCTCGATTTTTCTCCACTGCCGACCATCAGCAGGGTGCCTCAACATCCCGTCTTTCTTACGGTCTTCCATGTGCCATCACAACAACTTGGCATGCTCTTTATTTCTGAACAAACGTTTCAACCGTGGTATTATAGGAACATACCACATCACCTTGGCAGGAACCCTCTTCCTGGGTTGCTCGCCCTCAACATCACTAGGGTCATCTTTTCTGATCTTATACCGCAATGCAGTGCATACCGGGCATTTATCCATATTCTCGTACTTCTCACCGCGGTAGAGGATGCAGTCATTAGGGCATGCATGTATCTTCTGCACGTCTAATCCTAGAGGGCATACAAGTTTCTTTGCTTCGTACGTACTAGAGGGCAATTGGATATTTCTTGGAAGTAGCTTCTTCATTATTACCAGCAACTTTTCAAATCCCGAGTCAGTCATACCGGTCTCTGCCTTCCACTTCAACAATTCCAGTGTGCTACCCAGCTTCTTCTGGCCATCTTCACAAGTTGGATAGAACAATGTGTTGTGGTCCTGTAACATCTGCTCGAACTGAAACCTCTCCTTTTTTGTGTCGCAGTCTCGCCTTGCATCACTAATGACCCGACCAAAATCATCAATGGGCTCATCTGGTTCCCGTTCTTCACCCCCTTCTTTTTCATTATCTTCAACTGCGGTATCATCGTATTCAGGGAACATAGATCGGTAGTTGTCATTATCGTTCTCTTCTTCATCGCCGTCTTCCATCATAACCCCTCTTTCTCCGTGCTTGGTCCAAACATTATAGCCGGACATGAAACCAGACCGAAGCAGGTGGCTCTGAATGACTCTTGAGGAAGTGTGAGTGACATGGGTATACCCTACAGGTACTCGAGCTTGGTATATACGGTCTAAATACGTACAAGCCCACGGTGTCGCCAAGGCCTAGACGAAAGGACTCGAGTAACCTGCGGACTCTCGATTGCTTGAGAGACAAGAAGAAGCTAAAGATAGAAAGTTTGAAGGGGAAAACCCTAACTTGTAACCGACTCGACTTGCTACCTGAGACCTGCCTATCTATATAAAGGCTAGGAAGGGGTGGCGAGAAGGACACACACAACCCTAGTTTTCACAACCCTCGCCAGATTGCATCTGCGCACCATTGTAACTTTCAACTCCCTCGATAATTCCACGAGCAGACAAGCAGGAGTAGGGACCTCTACGAGGCCTGAACCTAGGTAAATCCTTTGTCCCTTGTGTGCTTGTTTTCTAGCCGATAGATGTCTCTAGCACTCCCTCCTTCTCCAAAACCCAAGTCCATAACAATGGGCATTGATGAGTTAAACCCTCGTCAATTGGCGCCGTCTGTGGGAATTGGGAGTGCTGATGTTGTGGCTTCTTCGGCCCCATCAACCGCGATCTACAACTCCGCAATAGCGGAGATTCGCCAGCTCTTCGGCGCCTTCGACTTCACCGTCCACACACCGGCCACCCGCCCGGCTTTCGAGTCCGTGGGAGACGGAATCAGCTTGGCGATTGGGAGCTTCCGCTTCCAAGTTGGTCAGATGGGCACGCTTCGCATGCCTGATCAACCGACAACACCGGCGATTGCCCCGGCATCATGGTTCCCTCCATCGATCGGCACCCTCAGCGAGCTCAATACTTCGGCGGCAGTCAGGAACACGATCAGCGACAGCAGTCGCGACTCCGATCTGAGCGATCTGGCCACAGAAGATGGAACCTGTGGTTCCGAATCTGAAAGTTGCGGAAGCAACAGCTTCCCCAATCACTTCATGTGCGTCGTCATCAACGCAGGCGACACCTCTGCCAATCGTGACGTCGTCAACACCGGCAACGGTGGCAACGGCGGTAATGGCGCCAACGGTGGAGCAGTCGAACCTCCCAGCATAATCAATGAGCAAACCGGCGAACGCGTCGTAATCAGGCTCAACGAGCAAGAGTGGGAGCGCTGCCGCGAAGCCCTATGAGGTACACCTCTGCCCCTTGGATCCCCACAGGAATTACTAATGGGCTACCACTGGCTCCTGAAAGAGGAATTCAAGCGCCAAAAAGAAGCAATCGCGCAGCTGGAGGCGCAAAAAAGGGCGGCGGACGAATCGAGCCTTCGTCGTGCTGGGCTCTCCTCCTACGGAGGATCCTCCTCACGAGGAAACGAGTATGTTGCCAAGAAACGGCAGTCGCGAATGGCTCACCTCACTGAACAAGAGCGCATAGACGCCACGAAAGTCCTCGACTTCAGCTCTATGACAGTCGACACAAGAGGCAACGTGGTCCTCAGAACGCCGTAGGCCGTGGTCACGGCAGCCACCATGTACCTCCTCAACAACCTGCCACCGGCTGGAGATCCCCGAACCGCCATGCACCGATCTACGATCGCGGGTTTGGGGCTAATCGAGGCCGCCCTCGACAAGCAGCCAGTACCAGACCCCAAAAAGGGCAAAATGTTAGCAAAATGCTACTCCTCGCCCTCGTCTAGCAATGACAGCCACGACCTGTCACGATGCCGTCGTTGGCAACGACACGATCGCGACTACGACGCGTGCAACGACCTCACACAACGTAAGATCGACAAATCAAGAGCACGACGTGCCCGGTCGACTGACTCAGAGGAGGAAGACGGGGAGCTCTGCGGCGCCAGATGCTTCAGCAGATCCATTAGGCAGAAACGAATGCCGAAGGGGTTTAAACTTCCGTCGGAAAACCCAAAGTTCGACGGCCTACAAGACCCTAAAATTTGGCTAGAGGACCACATCTCCTCCGTCAGACTCCACGGAGGTAGTCGAAGTACTGCCATGCAATGTTTGTAGCTACAGCTGTAGGGCGCCGCCCGAGCATGGCTCAATAGCCTCCCATGCGGATCCATTCGCAGCTGGGATGAGCTGGTCTATAGCTTCGTGCGCAATTTTAAGGGCACGTACAAACGGCCCGCATCAATCGAAGAACTGAGATGCTGCCAGCAAAAATCTGGCGAATCACTGCGCTCATACATCCGAAGGTGGTCCATCATCAAGAATTCCGTGGAAAACATCTCAGAAGATCGCGCGATTGATGCATTCAACGGTGGTGTTCGCCGCTTAGAGCTCAGGGAGGAGCTGGGCCGCTCAAAGCCCCAGACTATCGACCACCTAATGGATATCGTGAATCGATGGGCTGATGGATAAGATTCAGTGAAGAACCACGCTCACTCTGACGAGGAGGCAGAGCTCGAACGCAGACGCGACCGCCGAGGCAAACGCCGCATGCGCATCTACAACGACCGTGACGAAGTTAATATGGTCGCAGCCGGCTACGCTGAGAGACGCGACGACAACCGCAATAGTGGATACCGCAGCGGCGGATACCGCGACTCTGGAAAGACCATGCAAGTGTGGCAACGCCGCACTCGCGACGAGGCAACCGCGACCTCCATCGAGGAGAAACTGTCCGGGCCATGCACAGTACACTTCTACATCGACAAGCATGATGGCAAGAGAAAGTCCAGCCACCTCCTCAAAGACTGCCGCGAGTTCCTCAAGCTACACGAGGGATTGGTTCGGATGAACCGCAACGCAGTCGAAAGAGGCTACGGGGCCGCTCCAGGCGCCGTGGCACATGGCGCACCGCCACCACCACCAGGGCCACCCCCGAATGGAGCTGCACCGGACCAGCACCACGGAGGAGAACCGTACCCACGGGCCATGGGTACCATGATGATCCAAAAGGGGCGCCCCTCCAATAGGGTGTAGAAAGCTATCACTCGCCAAGTCAACTTGGCCACGCACTCACCACCATCCACCACTGAGTACCTCGATGGCAGTGAGTCGTGCATCACCTTCGATAAACGCGACCACCCGCCTCAAGTACCTCGCCCAGGCCATTGCCCCCTCGTTCTCGAGGTGCAAATTGGAGGTTTCGACATGAGTCGCGTCTTCATGGACGGCGGAAGCGGCATCAACCTCATATTCGCGAGTACCCTGCGAGCAATGAGGATTCCTCTAACCTGCTTGGAGGCATCGGACACAACGTTCCATGGCATCGTCCCAGGGAAAGGTGTATGCCCCTGGGCAAAATCAACCTCGACGTCATATTCGGCACCCCGAAGAACTTTAGGCACGAGCGCATTGACTTTCAGGTCATCGACTGGCCCTCACAATACCACTGCATCCTCGGACGCGTCGCGTTCGCTGGGTTCATGGCGGTACCCCACTACGCCTACCTGCAGATGAAAATGCCAGGTCCCAACGGCGTCATCACGATCAACGGAAGCTTTGAGTGATCCGACAGTTGTGACAGGGAATTCAACAGAATCTCCTAGTCCTTCGGCATGCAGGAGGAGCTCGCGCGATTGAAGGAAACGACAGACAATAGTATGTCTCCCCTGAGCAGGCCAATCTCATCTGATATCTCCTTCGACTCATCTGTGCACACAAAGAAGGTGCAAGTCCATCCGACAGATCCCGCCAAAACGGCCCTCATCGCCAACAACTTGAGTCCCGCATAGGAACTCACGCTCGTCGAATTCCTCCGTGAGCACTAGGAAATTTTTGCCTGGTGTCCTGCAGACATGCCAGGAGTTCCTAGGGAATTCGCCGAGCACGCACACAACGTCAATCCCGACGCAAGGCCAGTCAAACAAACAATCAGGCGACTATCTGAGCCACGAGCGCAGGCAGTTGGCATGGAGATCAACAGACTCCTCGAGGCCAAATTCATACGCGAGATCAAGGAAAGCACTTGGCTCGCCAATACGGTGCTGGTGCCAAAAAAGGACACGGATATCCTACGGATGTGCGTGGACTTCACTTCTTTAAACAAGCACTGCCCAAAGGATCACTTCCCGCTACCGCGAATCGATCAAATCATCGACTCCACCGCTGGATGCGAGCGCCTCTGCTTTCTTGATGCCTACTTAGGCTATAACCAAATTCAAATGAAGGAGGAAGACCAAGAGAAGACCGTGTTTACAACGCCCTTCGGTGTGTTCTGGTACAACACAATGCCCTTCGAGCTAAAAAACGTGGGAGCCACCTACCAGCGGTGCATGCAGGCTTGCCTCAAGGAGCAATTGGGTCGCAACATCCAAGTCTATGTCGACGACATAGTAATCAAAACCAAGGAGGAAGCCTCTCTAATCGACGACTTGCGCGAAACATTTGCCAACCTCGATCATTACCGGATTAAGCTCAATTCGGACAAATGCGCCTTTGGCGTACCATCTAGGCAGCTGCTCGGGTATCTCATCTTCGCAAGAGGAATTAAGGCAAACCCGAAAAAGATAAAGGCCATACTGGTCATGGAGAAGCCGAAGAACGTAAGAGGCGTCCAGCAACTAGCCGGACGAATCGTGGCCCCTCAGTCGATTTATCAGTCGAATGGGGGAAAAGGCGCTGCCCTTCTATCAGCTCCTCCGCAAAGCTGACAAATTCGAGTGGACCAAGGAAGCGGAAGAAGCATTCGAAGACCTCAAGCGCCTGTTATCCACCTCGCCAGTACTGGTGACTCCACGAGAAAGGGAGCCACTACTACTATACATCTTCGCTACCAACCAAGTGGTTAGTAAAATGCTCGTCGTCGAGCGGGCCGAGGAAAACAAGGTCCACGACGTACAGCGCCCGGTATACTACCTCAGCGAGGTCCTCACGCCAACAAAACAGCGATACCCGCACTACCAGAAGCTGGCGTACGGCGTCTTCATGACCGCCCGGCGACTGCGCCATTACTTCCAGGAACACCCAATCGTGGTAGTCAGCGACGCCCCATTGGGACATATCCTCAATAACCCCGACGCCACGGGACGAGTCGTGCTCTGGGGAATCGAACTGTCTCCACAGGACATCACATATGAAAAGCGCGACGCAATCAAGTCACAAGTTCTCCCTGACTTTCTCGTGCATTGGATGGAAAACCAACTCCCGGATAAGCCATATATGTCCTACCTTTGGACCATGCACTTCGATGGATCCAAGCGGAAAGACGGAGCAGGAGCAGGCATCATTCTGACGTCACCTCAAGGAGAGAAGCTGAAATACATCCTGCGAATGCAGTTCACAGCCTCAAACAACGAGGCTGAATACGAGGCCCTGTTGCACGGGATGAGGATGGAAAAAGCCTGCGGCGCAAAGAGGCTCATCATATATGACGACTCCAAGCTGGTCGTCAACCAAACAATGCATGAGTGCGATGCACTCAATGACAACATGATCGCATACCGCGACCTCTACGATACACTCGAGGGAGACTTCGATGGTTGTGAGTTGCGACATGTAGGCCGCGAAAGCAACGAGGAGGCGGACACACTCGCCAACATAGGCTCTACCTGCGCCCCCATACCACCTAGGGTATTTCTCGAGCGCATCTGCGAACGCTCTATCAAGCCAAAGGCCGCAGAGAAGAAAACAAGCGCAGCAATGGACTCGGGGGCTACGCCACCCAATGAGCCAATGGCACTCGATGACTTGGAGCTGGACACAGGACTCGAAGGGCCAATGAGCGTCATGATGATAGAACAATCTTGGACGCAGCCGTACATTACATATCTCCTCATCGAGCGCCTACCGGACGACCCGACGGACGCGTGGCACATCGCACGACGCTCCAAAGCATTCGCTGTTATCAACGGCGAACTGTATAAACGTAGTATCATAGGCATGTTACAGCGATGCGTCTCCCTGGCCGATGGAAAAGCAGTCCTCCTCGACATACATGAAGGAACCTGCGGACACCACGCCGGTAGTCGCGCCCTCGTTGCCAAAGCTCTACGAGCTGGATTTTACTGGCCCACGGCCATGCGCGACGCCAAGGACATAGTCCAAAAGTGCAACGCTTGTCAGCGATTCGCGGACAAACCACACGCACCAGGCGCGGAATTGCGGCTTATTCCATTGGCCTGGCCCTTCGCACAGTGGGGTCTCGACATGGTTGGCAAACTTCCAAGGTCCTCGCAAGGAGGATACGTCTACCTCTTGGTCGCAGTCGACAAATTCACCAAGTGGATCGAAGCCATGCCAGTAACCAAGAAATCAGGGCACAGCGCAGTCAAGTTCTTCGAGTCCATCGTCTATCGCTTCGGCGTGCCACACAGCATCATCACTGACAACGGGACGAACTTCAGATCCAAGGAGTTCCACAAATTCTGCGAAAAACTGGAGATCAACATCAGTTATGCCTCAGTCGCGCATCCACCGACCAACGGTCAGGTGGAAAAAGCAAACGGGCTCGTCTGCAGCGGCATCAAGAAGCGACTCCTTCGACCACTCGAACAAGCCGCGGGTTGCTGGCCAGATGAGCTCCAATCCGTACTCTAGAGCCTACGTACAACTCCAAACAGCGCCACAGGCTACACGCCATTCTTTATGGTGCATGGGGCAGAAGCGGTATTACCCGCCGAAGTAAGGTACAAGGCGCCGCGCATAGTCGCTTACAGCGAACAAGAGTCATCTCTTGCACTGGAAGACTCCGTCGACCTCCTCGACGAGGTGAGAGAAATCGCCGTAGAAAGATCCACGATCTACCAGCAGAACCTGTGCAACTACCACAGTAGAAGGCTTCGCCCCAGATCCTTCGTCGAAGGTGACCTGGTCCTGCGACTGAAGCAGCAGGGGCATCTCAAGCTCGAGTCCCCCTGGGAAGGACCATACTTGGTTACAGAAGTAATTCCAGGTGGCGCCTATCGCCTTCAAGACCTAGAAACAGGAGTCGCATACTCCAACCCTTGGAACGTCGCACAACTGCGACGCTTCTACCCCTAGCTATTTTTTACTTTTACATCGCAAATAAGGCTACTCAGCCAAGGCTACTTAGCCACACATTGTACCTCGTACTGTTCTCCAAATAAATAAAAGCTAAGTGCCCCAAAACTCTGTGTTTTTCTTTTTCACTTCTGTTACTATTGTACTCGGGGGCTGCGCCACCCTACACACATTTGTTCTTCGAACTAATAAACGCGACATCCTGAGTAGCTAGCACATCAGTCGAACCCCTTAACACAAATTCAACCCAGCTGCAACGCACCTGGCAGGTTGATAAGAGGGATGGCCAGGCTAACGAAAAGGACTCGCATTGTGCAACGCACCTTACGCTTACAAGAGCTATTTATAAGCGTTGAACAATAAATTACATACAAATATATATATATATATATATATATGAACTTTACAACACAAATACACTTATGTGCAGGATACAAATCTGGTTACTGCTACAACAGAAGAACGTTGGTTTGCTCCTCGAAGAAGTCGACGATCTCCTCTGCTGGGCGGTCCACCGCTTGATAGTGCAGCACCATATTCCAAGAAGATCCGGCTGGCGGCGCTGGCAGACCGAAAACTACGACAGCGACATCCACGTCAGTCCTGTGCAATCGCACCATCGAGAGGGCAGCCTTGGCACCAGCCACCAATTGCTGCCTCACGCACTCGCGAACCGCGGACATATCTTGAAATTTGGCCAGGAGAGCCAACAGGCTGGACGGCGTGTCATCCAACGGGAACATCGCTCGGTAGATATTCTTCAAACTTGACTGCGACTTCTTCAGGAAGAGCAGCACTCGCGAAGCACGATCCTGCAGGGTCGCCAATGCAGTCGCACGATCATGATCCACCCAGAAGTATCCACTCTCTTGAAGTTGCTCCTGGGTGAGACCATGAAGGCAGATGGCAATCCTATCCCTCTCCTCCTGAGGACGATGTGTGCTAACAACTACACGAAGCAGCACCCACAACATGAGTACAACGTACCACTGCGACTATCTACAAAGGAAAAAGATAAGGACGAGCAAACTAACACTTAAACTGGTCGCCCAGCTGCGTCACCTCGCCAAGCAGATACTGCTCGCGGGCGGCGGCTTTTTCCGCCTTTGACTTCCACACATTTGCGTTACCGCGGATCAAGGGCAACTCACGCTCCAGCTGCTTCACGCGGTCACGAAGTCGCGACAGCAAAGACAGCTCCTCTACCCTGGATCGTGGCGGTACCACTGTCTCATCAAGAGATGATGGATCCTGATTTCCCCCTACGGGACCACTCGATGTGCCCTACCACAGATCAAGACAGAAGCAAATAAGGCGACCAAACTAACACAAAGGCAGGGATAGCAGATGCATTCAGGATAAGCATAAAAACATATTCACAAGCACACTCGCCAGCAAGGCATGTTCTTAGGGCAAAAGGACAATTCGCTATCTACTACACAAAGCTAAATATGGAGCAGCTGGCTTCTTCGACTTCGACGCCTTCGGGGGCTTCATCAAATCCGTGGCAGTATCAGACGCCACTGATTTTCCACCTGTCCCTGAAGCCGAAGCTTTCGCTGCCTTCTTAGCGCGTTGGACCTCCTCCGAATACTTGGCAACGGTATTAATCAACGAATGACCGTATTTGGCACAGGCAGTCGCAAAGGGGGCGAAAACTACCTGCTGACCATCCGCGCCAACAGGCATTGTCTTCGACACCGCAGAAGGATCTTTCTCGACTCCGTGGTCCTGCACCATGGCAAGTGACATTTTTGCACCAGCCGCCCGGAGGGAGTTCTTATAGGTGGAAGGCACACCCCCGGCGAGTGACTCCACCAGCTCGTCCATTTTGTCGACCTGCTCCGCCTTTGGCATCAACTCCTCTCGGAGGCGACTAAGGGCGACCTTGGCCTTGGACAATGTATTCTGGACGACGGCGCTTCGGTCTTCGACCGCGGATACCGCGCCAGCCAGAGCGTCATCACGACGAAGGGCCTGCGGGTCAAAACTCAGGCCGCCGGCATCTACACCAACAAACACGTATCAGATTTCTGGTGCCAACGGCAAAACTCCAGAAGCAGAGAAAAGCATCAATCAAAAATCCACCAGTAAAGGTACCTGAGAGGGCCTTGGCGATTGAGAATAGCTGCTCCTCGAACAACTTCTCCCTGGCCGCAAAAGAGGCGCGCATATCCTCTTCACGCTTTCGGGCTTCATCACGAGCCGCGATTGCCTCATCGCGTCCCTTGACAGCTGCGGCCAGTGTCTTCTCCAAGGATGCGACATTGCGCAGTAGGGCGTTATGCTCGGCTACATGGCAGTCAAAAATAATTGGCTATCAGTCAAACACACCAGAACAGGAAAAAGACGAAAGAAACAAGCATGGAAGCACTCACTTTCGACCACACGGTAACGCCTCTCCAGCATCGCATGCTGACGACCCATCGCCATCACCTGCTCCGCCACTCGCGCGGCCTCTTTTACAAGGAGCTGTTGCACCAATCAAGGAATCAGACAAGGGCAACAGAAGGCGTTGACTGCCAAAATACAAAAGAAGGAAAGATATACTCACATGGTCTTCTAGCGACTCTGAAGAAGTCTGTTGAGCTGTCATCCGAGCAACTATTCGATGCTCCCCTCCGTGAGGAGAACTCGAAGAATTATGCCCGGAGTGGGCCGCCGCAGGAGGCGAAGGAGCGCGCTCGACCTCTACCTTGGCCCTTGAGGTCGCAACTCCTGATTCCTTCAAAAATTCAACGTCGCCAGAAGATGACGACGCCTCTTGACTGCAAGACCAAATTCACATTGAGAAAGGGCAAAACTCAAGGGCAAAGCCAACAAAAAGAAAACAGAGAAGAAAGAAAGAACTCATAAACTTACCAGTCAAACTTGTTAAGATCAAAGGTGGCCTCCGCCGACTCCGACGAAGACTCCTTGGGCAATCGCATCTTCTTGCGAGAAGCTGGTGCTACAGCCCTCACAGGAACAGCGGGAATTGGTGACTCCGCGCTAGCAACAGTGCCCTCTAGAGTTGAAGGAGTGGACGCATCAGAGACCTCGCTACGCGGACGCTTGCGAGTATCTGGGCTCTCCGACTCGGGGGCTTCCTCTTCCACGTCAGAAGGGACAGTCGACTCAGACTCGTCCTCTTCAAAAGCTTCGCGAGGAATAATGCCCTCAGGGAGAGGAGGCATGCAAGGCGAGACCGCCCAATCCTGCATACAAAAAGCAAAAAGGGGCAGGTAAGCAACAGAAAAGCAATCATGAATATAAGCTACTACGTAGTACGACTGTACCTCGGGAGGAGAATTCGAAGCATCGAAGGGAGGAACGACTGGCTCATTCGGAAGCACATCCTTGAAGGTGTACTTCGTGACCAGTCGCACCCTCTTATCTACTTCACTCGCGGACATGCCATCGGCAGACACGCGAGTGGCATCATCAGCACCACCCCATTGAAACATGGGATGGACTCTAGCTTGGAGAGGCTGGACGCGATGACGCAGCCAAGTCCTGATAAGGGCGCAGCCTCCCTCTTCTGTGCCCATGCGACTCTCAAGGTCGCAGACGCGTTGATATAGCACGTCCATCTCTGCGAGTTCGGATGGCATGATCACATTCTTCCAAGAACACATCTTCTTGCAGGGAGTCGCGGGATCAAAAGGAGCGAGTCCAAAGTGCTCGTCCTTGGCCTTCAGGTCGCGAACATAAAACCATCTGTCCCTCCATCCCTGGACGGACTTGGCGAGCTTGATGTTGAAGTAGGTGGCGGATGGGTCGACATGGATGCCACAACCACCTACGTCATAAACTAAAGAGCCAGATGCGGACTGACGCTTTAGCTTGAACAAACGCTTGAAAAGGCCAAAGTGCGGCTCGATTCCGAGCCAGCACTCGCAGAGAGTGATAAAGCAAGAGATGTGAAGAATCGAATTCGGGGACAGCTGATGGAGCTGGAGCCCATAAAAACAGAGGAGACCCCTAAGAAAGGGGTGGATAGGCAAAGAAAGGCCGCGAATGATGAAAGCCAGAAACATCACTCGAAAACCAGCGGAGGCACAGGAATGGTCTCACCGCTGGGGACACGCGCGTCGGCGACTGCGGCGGAAATAACTCCGTCTTGGCGAAGAAGACGAAGATCGGACGCCTTGATGATTGAGGGGCGCCAGGCACCATTGGTCACGCGGGTGCCCGCGACTTTCTTCTTCCCGCCGATGGCGGCACTGGTACCCACAGCAACGGCGCCACCCTTCTTTGCCGCAGCAGCGGTGGTGGCGGATTCAGCGGCAGCGCCTCCTTTCTTCTTTCCCATTGCGCGGCGGCGATGAGAACGCAGAAAGTAACTTGGGAACGAGTGGAGATGGTCCAGAACTGCGGAAAAGATGAGCGCAGGAGAAAAGCAGAGGAGCAGCGGCAATGGCGATGGCAGCGAGGAAGAAAAGGGGCGCATATGGAAATTTTAACGTCGTAGCATCGCTACTTAACCCCTAAGAGATGAAATCCAACGGCTCACAGAAACCCTATTGGACGCGTGGCACATATCGCGCTCGACACGTGGGGAAGGGGAAGCGCGAACCGTCCCTCCACTACGTGAAAATCGAGGAGGCACAGTTAATAAAAACATTATGCACGCCCAGTCAAATCAAAGTCAGAAAGTGGGACCACCGCTTGTCACGTCCCGTCAAAGCCGCTCACGCGGGCAACCGAGGTCATGAAAGCGTCAGCACTGACGTCATCAACAGCTACGCAACGGAAAACTATGACTACTTTAGTCCTTGCTAGAGTCTGCGACTCCACCAAGCACTCGGGGGCTACTCCCATAGGGAGCGCTGACTGCGCACCCTATGATTTTTATTTTTTCTTATTGCAGGGATACAAGCAATCACAATCAATCCCCAGCCACTCAAAAAACGATTCGACTATGGACGTGGGTTACTCCCATAGGGAGCGATGGAAACAATTCTGACTGAAACAAGCAAGCAAAAGACGACAGCAGTCGCAACCCAAAGTCTTCGACTCAAACAGACAAACAAAGACGACAGCAGTCGCAAAATTTCTTTAGTCCCTGCCTGAGTCTTCGACTCAACCAAGCACTCGGGGGCTACTCCCATAGGGAGCGTTGGTCGCGCACCCTATGATTATTTGCACGAAAGCTGTGCATTGATTACATCAGCACTCGCAGATCATGGCGACACCGCCTCATAAATTTCCCTACAAAGAGATTACGTCTCCTGGTTTGCCGAATCATCTCCGCGATGATAAAATTCGGATGCCGCGCTTACAGCGTGAAGGTAAGACCTGAATAAAGGCCTGGCAACGCATTTAACTGCGCACTACCAGAAACATATCCGTGCCTACAGGCACGATGAACATGCCTTGACGGACGCGTCAAGTGCTCACACCCATATAACTGGAATTCGACTCCTGTAAGACCTCCGCGGCTTGAGTCGAATTACACCAGCACTTTTCCGGGTTCGAGTCCGGGGACTCGAATTCGAGTAGATTGCGTTGTTTCACCCTAAGGTGGTTAACTGGTACCGATACTTCGGTTATATCAGGCACGTATATCAACAATCCCTATGACACAAATAAAAGCAATCGAAATACACTCATTCAGGCACTCGAAACTTCAAAAAGTACCCAGTCGAATCTGCGATTCCGCTGGATACTCGGGGGCTACTGACATGGGTATACCCTACAGGTACTCGAGCTTGGTATATACGGTCTAAATACGTACAGGCCCACGGTGTCGCCAAGGCCTAGACGAAAGGACTCGAGTAACCTGCGGACTCTCGATTGCTTGAGAGACAAGAAGAAGCTAAAGATAGAAAGTTTGAAGGGGAAAACCCTAACTTGTAACCGACTCGACCTGCTACCTGAGACCTAGCCTATCTATATAAAGGCTAGGAAGGGGCGGCGAGAAGGACACACACAACCCTAGTTTTCACAACCCTCGCCAGATTGCATCTGCGCACCATTGTAACTTTCGACTCCCTCGATAATTCCACGAGCAGAAAAGCAGGAGTAGGGACCTCTACGAGGCCTGAACCTGGGTAAATCCTTTGTCCCCTGTGTGCTTGTTTGCTAGACGATAGATGTCTCCAGCACTCCCTCCTTCTCCAAAACCCAAGTCCATAACAATGGGCATTGATGAGTTAAACCCTCGTCAGTGAGCCTGCTCATTCCGACATTCAACACATGGACAACACATAAAACCATCCCGCCGCTTGTTCGCCTCGGCCACAAGGCGAAAAGAACGCATGCCTTCTCTGTAAGCGTCAGAGCGTCGGTCACCGTACATCCATGGGTGGCTCATCTGCATCATACAACCATGCATATATATCAAACGCAATCACGATGCTTAAATTAGTACCGCGCAGTCAAAACGAGAAAATAGTTGCTAACCTTTTAGGATACTTCAAAACAAAGAGGAGAAACCTTAAGTGTTGCTCTGGCACCTCATATCATATTTTGTCTTGTGTGAACTCAAGTGGCATCGCTCTAATAGGCATTTCACCGAACACCTCTAGTGCATATGAAGAAAAAAAGTTAGCACAAAGTTTATACCCACCTCTCACATAGGAAAAAAACAGGAGAGAGTGGAGGACTGGGTGCATATATATAGGGCCAGGCCATTATTCCCGGTTTGAGATACAAACCGGGACTAAAGGTTCTGCCACGAGCACGCGCGCCGGCCCAGACCCATTTGTCCCGTTTTGTATCTCAAACTGGGACTAATGGTTCCTTACGGACCGGGACATAGTGCCTCGGCCTCCTCGGGCCGTCTGGTTCGGGCCATTAGTCCCGGCCCCAGCCACGGCCGGGACTAATGGCCCGAACCAAAGGCCCATTTTCTACTAGTGATCCCCAACCGTGTAATTTAATCGTCGAATTGTGATCTCCATGTAACTATCATGATCATGTATATATTTGTATGCTCGATCTTAAGAGAAGTTATCTTATGTATGCACGAACGTGTACGGTATGTGGTAGCATATAAAACTATTTTTGAAATGAAAAAGAAAAAAAAAGATACAAATTGAATTCTCTGCCGCGGCAGAGAAAGTGCCTAAACTTCTGCCGCGGCAGAGAACCATTTGTCCCGGTTCGTAATACGAACTGGGACTAATGGGGGGGCCCAGCGCCCGCAGAGACGACCACGTGGATACCCATTGGTCCCGGATGGTAAGCGGTCCGGGACTAGTGGGGGGGCCTTTAGTCCCGCCCCTCCAGTCCCGGTTACCAGGACCGGGACTAAAGCCCCTTACGGGTCGGGACTGGAGGACCTTTTTCCACTAGTGAGAGCCACCGCTCCTATCGACGGTCCTACCACTAACCCGTAATACCAGGCGCAAACACCGGTACTACCGGACCTGCCAAAGCCTACGCGCTTGAGAGTTGGGCCTCTGTCCATGTAATGCCCCAAACTTCCCTTTATGCCCAAACTACCCCTGTTTAAGTGGCTGGCCTATATATATGCCCTACCCCCTTATGTATACCCTAGAGATGATGATGAATTGAGACATGTGCCAAACCCTAGATGCTTAATAGTAGATCTATGAGTTGTACAAGGCTTTGGAGTCGGTGCCCTTCTCCAATTCGTCAAGACCCTCCTCAAGTGTTAGGTCTCTCCTTGTCAAGGATTCTAGTAGTGCAAGGTCTCTCCCCTTTGGAATTCTACTTGGTTGCTATTCTCTACTTTATTTGGATTTTACCATCCGCTTGCCGATCTCTCCTTTGGTGATTCTACCGCATGATCTCTCTCCAATGATTTTATTAGATTGGTTGTTCGAACCAACGGGAGCAAATCGAATAGTATGTGTTTTGGCGTGCGTTTGTATCTTTACCTTGCATTAGAGTTGCGTTCATCAGGTTTCCTCTCACTCCCCGCATCAGATCTGTGAAGATCGGGCCACCCAAGGGTCAATCCCACAAGAGCCCCATAACATATTGGTATCAACAGTTTTTGGTTGCCACGGATTTAAGTTGGTTCCTCGATTTTTACCATAAATTGAAAAATACCAAAAATATTGCCCAAATCGTTTTTGCATCGATCTCTCGTTTCGGTGAGTTGAACCATTCTGGGCAAAGCTGCTGCAACTTTCGCAGTTAGAATAAATATATCGTTTGAGAGACTTTTCCGGTTCTTTAATTTAGTTCGGGCAAATCTGCTCCTTATGTTTAACCATGGTTGCTTTTGATGAACGTGTGTCTAATGTTCTGTACCTGTGAATTGTGTCGAATGCAGTGTTCACGCCTGTTCTGCCTCTGTTCAAAGCTACTGGCAATATCCCCGCAAAAAAAAGCTACTGGCAATATGCTGGGGCAGATTGTGCCTAACGACGTGTCGCCTTCAGCCTTCATCTAGTACGGCAGACAGGTAAAATATATGTCTGCGCTAGATCACGATGGCGCGCGTTGCCGCGCCCGTCTATTTGTACAATAAATAACAGTAATATGACATGGCATTTAAATGTTAATTTACATATTGGTCATTGGTCAGTTCAAAGATGTCTCAATACACCATGAAGGACATGCCAAAAACAAATCGTAATAGAATGTCTAAAGCACAAGCACTGATGCAAATGAGTGTCTAAATCTGAATACATCAATATAAAGTGCAACACTTAGCCTACATATGTCCCAAGTTAAAAAGGTTTATCTAATGCCAAGTTGTGTGGTTGTATAGTAACATACTCAGAATCTGCATGGTGCAAAGAATCTTGTTGCAGTGATACACCTAATGAAAAATCAAGCAAGTGCAGTTTCTTATTTTTGTAACATATTCAGAATCTGCATGGTGCAAAAAATCTTGTTGCACTGATACACCGGATGAAAATTCAAGCAAGTGCAGTTTCTTATTTTTGATTCTGCAATAGATGAAAGAAACACTCAATAATCAATATGTCAAATGGGGGCTCAGTTCTTAGAGAGGAAGAAAACATTGTAACAAGTCATATAGTTTGATGGGAAATAGACGATGTAATTTAGAAAATAACCCGGCTAGCAACCATTGTTAAAACCAGCTGACAAAATTTAACCATTCATCGATATTTAACAGAAACAAAGGAGCTAAATCAGGATGAACACAACCTACGTATAAAGAATTTGATATCTAGTTTAGAAAGGGTCAAAATTGGTATGTAAATAAAACGAGATTTCACAGAACAAAGAATCTACCTGGCAGAGCACCTTTGGACCTGAAATTTTTTATCGGGTAGAAGTAGTATGGAGAGGAACCGAGACAAAAGATTTTATAGGGCAGACTAGTACCGTACAATCATCATCCGCCGTCAATTTATGCATGACGGCTGCCATTGGAGGATAGCAAGAACTAAAAATTGGAACGGTCTACAATCAGGAGCATGGACATCAATGACGAACAGACACAGGCTAACTGCCGAATTCGCATCGAAGATCGATGTCCTGCTCCAGGTACCAGCCCGTGCTCGATCGAATCAAACGGACCGTCACATCACCATATCAAATCGTGTCGGTAGAAGCACCTAATATTCCGTGTTCGCTGGGATCCAACGCATGGTCAAATGAATTGCATTGACCGCTATCTTCCCTGCCGAATCGTGTCAGTCCAAGCCCCAATCCTCCACGCTCGATTGGATCGGCCGCACTATCAAATTGCATGTGTCCTCCCCCGCGGAATCGTGTCGGCAAAAGTCCCCAATCCTCTCCGTTTTTGTTTCTCTTTGGTACCAGGTAAATAAAATCGATCGGAACTAATGGGCTGGATTCGGGGCCCAGTTAACCGGAGGAAGGCTATTAGATACGTAGAGGAGCGTCCCCAAGGGATACTCGGCCCAGGCGGGACGTGAAGAAAATCCAACGACCAGAGAGAGGCAGATGACATGATCCGATGGCCACAAACGCAAAGAATTTGATATCTAGTTTAGAAAGGGTCAAAATTGGTATGTAAATAAAACGGGATTTCACAGAATAAAGAATCTACCTGGCAGAGCACCTTTGGACCTAAAATTTTTTATCAGATAGAAGTAGTATGGAGAGGAACCGAGACAAAAGATTTTATAGGATAGGTTAGTACCGTACAATCATCATTCGCCATCAATTTATGCATGACGGCTGCCATTAGGGGATAGCAAGAACTAAAAATTGGACGGTCTACAATCGGGGGCATGGACATCAATGACGAACAGACACAGGCTAACTGCCGAATTCACATCGGAGATCGATGTCCCACTCCAGGTACCCGCCCGTGCTCGATCGAATCAGACGGATCATCGCATCACCATATCAAATCGTGTCGGTAGAAGCACCCGGTATTCCACGTTCGCTGGGATGCAACGCATGGTCAAATGGATTGCATTGACCGCTATCTTCCCTGCTGAATCGTGCCAGTCCAAGCCCCAATCCTCCACGCTCGATCGGATCGGCCGCACTATCGAATTGCCTGTGTCCTCCCCCGCGGAATCGTGTCGGCAAAAGTCCCCAATCCTCTCTGTTTTTGTTTTGCTTTGGTACCAGGTAAATAAAATCGGGCTGCATTCGGGCCCAGTTAACCAGAGGAAGGCTACTTGATACGTAGAGGAGCGTCCCCGAGGGATACTCGGCTCAGGCGGGACGTGAAGAAAATCCAACGACCAGAGAGAGGCAGATGACACGATCCGATGGCCACAAACGCAAAGATCGTGAGATTGCTCCCTCTTGTTCCGGTTATAATATCCCTAATAGGTCGTTCGCTTCAGTAGCCAGTCACTTTAGTGATTCCGGAACCGTGAATTGCGTCGTGACACACAGTCACACACCATGGCTATCGATTTTGGGAGATAGTACCTGCTCATGCCATTGGTTGCCTCTCTATATATTACAGGTAAGATGGCATTCGCGACACAGTTCCAGCTAACTTGATTGCTAGTCCTGGAATGACCAAATTGGGGTGTTGGCTACGTGTACAATTGAACAATGGGAGTGATGATCCGTCGGTGCTTGAATTATATTTATGTGCAGGGGCTGTACAAAGATCTGGGGATACATACAGGGCCTGACCATCCAAACTGAAGAGTCTTAGATGCAGATGTCTTTCCTTTTCAGTGTACACGTGGTAGAATAGGCCTAGAAATTCTTGGATCTTTGTGTTATTTATAATACTAGTCGGTTCTGGTAGCTGGTTCTGTGAACTAGAAACGTGATTAGTCAGGTTTTCTCTATCCCTCAATCTGTTCATCTACTTGAGCACTTCCTCTATAACCTATGCATGGCTGCCAGTGAGGCTCGTGATGGCAACTGCGGATAATTACACTTTCCATACGCAAAGAAGCTGAGAGATATCACACGAAGGCATTTGAAGAACTTGAGGAGGATGCACCAGCAGCCATCATTCAGGTTGTTCACATTCCAAATGTCTCTTGGGAAGATATTAGTGGTTTGGAGAACGTCCAGAAGGAGCAGCAGGAGATATTTAGCTGTATCAGTTATGCAAGCTCCTACTGCATCTTCAGATCCGCAAGAGAGACAGTGCCATCCCTCTTGCTGAATGTGTCGACCCACAGCCTTGGCATGTGGTCGTTGAACCCAGCTACGATATATCGTTTTACAACCAAAACATCAGAGTTCATAACCAGAAGTGTTTTTCTCGGCTTCAAATACACCAAAGAATTATTCCCCTAAATTCTAAAACAGTTCGTCAAAGATGTAAAGGGGTCACTTTTGTCGGTTCTGAATGCGTGGAATAAAATCATGTCTAAAATCAAACAAACTTATTGAAGTTTTTCCCAGTTGTGCTCATAATCGTAACAACACCGAATACAGGGATACTCTGGTGGTGCAGGTCCGCATGTCTGTTTTCAAATGAAACATGGTTTCTTTGGGGTGGGCAACATCTGGTTGCCGTTCAGGAACTCGACAACATCAGACATTGTGGGCCGGTCTTTAGGGAACTCCTGGGTGCACAAAAGTCCGATCTCCATGCATCTATTTATTTCCACTAGCTGATGCTCGTCACCCCACGAAGGATCAAGTAGCCCCTTCATGCCCTTAGCTTCCCGTACCCCCCAAGCCTGAAAAAAAGAGGAACTGTCATCCTAAAATAAATTATGTGCAAAAAGATCGCTATATATATGGAAACTAATGAACACTCAGGCAATTGTGCTTCCAAGTATACTACTGCTAGAAGGACAAGCGATCAGGTGCACAAGGAAAGCTATGACAAATTCTTGTGAGAAGACGTGTGGTACTTCTTACCCAAGTAATTGGATGTTGATCATGTATGGAACTTCTCATTCCATTAATGCTATGAAGGAGTAGGACACCAAAGCCAAACACATCGCTTGGCATCGCGATGATACCATCGGTGATATACTCCGGGGACATGTACCCCCTAAATGGTGAAATGTTACTTAAAAGCTTCAGATAATAGGTATGTAGTGAAAATGCTGATAAATGGAAACCATCTTACATTGTGCCCACTAGATCATAAGTCACTTCTTCAGCAACATTTTTATCCAGTAGTTTAGATCTTTCAAAATTTGAAATCTTAGGATTCATGTCGGAGTCAAAGACGATGTTAGCTGGGTTCAAACCCAAATGGATGACATGTTTGGAATGCAAATAAGCTACACCATGTGCCACCCCTTGTATAACTCGGAGTGTGGATAGCCAATCCAGCTTCTGCGAAGACCCTGCAAGTAAAAATTGACCATTCATCATTACAGACAGAAGAAAGTGAAGTTAACTTCGACCAAAGCCAAACTGTAATCAATATTTAGATGAAACATGCCATTAATGATCTCGGACAAGGATCCATTGGGCATATACTCTTCGACAACCATTTCACTTCCATCAACATGGCAAAATCCAAGAAACTTGACTACATTTTCATGCTCGATCAGCAACTGGAAAACATTAATATATTGTTTTATACTCTGTGGCCCCAATTGATCAGGATATTTCTTGATGGCAACAAGTTCGTTAGGTAGTGCACCCTGGAAAATAAACACATCAAGTGAAATCAAAAAATTATTTAACGATAATAAATTCATTTCAAAATACCCAAAGTATTATGTACAAATAGTATGCATGCCTTATCAGTTTGTAGAATCAATACCAAGGGCGAATTTAGACTTATTGCAACAAAGTATGTCCGAAATAAAACATCCATTCACGAATAAAAAGGGAAGAGATAACTAAAATACGAGGCTGGTAAGAATTTGTCTTTGAGTTAATTTATTTTACCCATAGATTTTTTAATAATTTGTTATTCAAACTTTTAGTGTATGTATAGAAAAGTCCTTGCAGTTCCAAGAATACAATTATATACAGTGACATGACCATTATGAGATTGACATAAGCGATTACATAGTTTCAAAAACGCTTATGATCGACTTAGTCAACAAAATAAGCATATGGAGGATTACTAGCAAAATAAGCATATGGAATGTTACCTTGTATACGGTAGCACTACCACCTTTTCCAATCACATTTTCTTCTGAAAATTTATTTGTTGCAACCTCCAACTCAACAAGACGGAAAATTATGAGAGCTGTCATAAAAAAATTATGCATACATGAATGAGGTTATAGGTGTAGAGATATTAGAGTGTCAGTCGTTGTTCGAGAGTGTAGTAGCCGATTAACACAAATTGGGATAACTCTATCTAGTTGAGATGAATGCAAAGGAAATTTCCGTGTCGAGATCATGTTCCTCTTTTAAAAGGAATATGTGATCTTACGTGGAGCATCTTCGTTTCCTTCGGCAGTATGTATACCCATGTAGTTTACCAAATAAGATTCAACACTGATATTTGAGTTATCCATCCCTCCAGCACCCTGCGATACCATATGAATTTCATTACGATATTACAATAACCTTAAACTAATCATTATGAATATGGGGATAATTTATAAATAAATAGGATTTTAAGTATATTTTTAAAAATGACAAGTTTGCGGTAAATACTTCTAAAAATACTGTGTTGGACACATTTCTATATTATATGGTCAGAATTATGAAAGTGATAATTGTATGAAAAATTGAGACTATTTTATGTTATGTATATTGTATGTGATAATAAAAATTAGAGTATTTGAATTAATTTATATTGAAATCACAATTTTTTCTACAATTTGTGTAGTATAATTAAAAGGTATAAATTATTGTAAAATTCTTTTTTCTAAAAGTTTTCAGATGTAGCTCAAATTATTGATGTGTCCAAGTTGCATACTTGTGATAATAAGATGATGGGAATTGAAGTTGAATAAACTACTTTCTTCGATCCATAATAAGTGTCGTTGTTTTAACACAATCTTATTATGGATCGGAAGGAATACATGTACTAATATGGATGTAAATGATGGTACATACATGTAGAGGCTGAGGATTTTGGGCTTGTTGAGGATGTCTATCATATGCGATGTTGACTAGGATGGTGACACCGACAGCCAAGTTAGCGATCCTTATCTGAGCATTGATATCTTTCTCAACCTCAAGCAACTGCTTCGACCGCCACCCAGCTGTGAAAAGAATGTAAATGATGTTCCGCTCCCTCTGGCAGGCTGTCACCAGATTGTGTCCCCTCCGAAGGGCCCCTTCGAGGCTCGTCAGTGCAGCTCTCATGCCCGGTGTCCACACCATATCCATACCTTCGAGCGGTGCCATGATGGCATGCAGTATGTCCACGATGTTTGTAAGCTTACCTACGGCAGCCTTATTAGAACGAACTGTATCCGCTGCCTTCTTTATGACAAGGGCAAGGTTCATGACCTCCTTCACGCTTCCCAGAACTGGATCGACCATTGTGATCCTTATTATAGTACGGTCTACAAAAGAAAGATTTTTTTTCAGAGGAAGGCGAAGGTATTGATTGATAGAGTTCAAAGTTACTTACTGACCTGTAGACAGAGTTAAGCAAGAGAAGCGATCCAGCGCCAAAACTTGAGCTTCATGATAGAATGCTCACAATGCTTCACTCTGTTACTCAGACGACCTCTACAAATGTACACACGACCGAAGATATGTAGAGAAATGAAAGCAACGGCTAACGCGGTGCAGCAATGACACAATAACTATATATAAATTAACAACTTGTATTATTGTAGTACTCATGTGTATGCTGAAGTACATATTGAAGTCTTCGCAAGCAATTTGAACAATTCATGTGACCAAACCGTTTTTGTTTTGTTGTTAGGAAGTAAGTATAGTATATAGCGTGGCCAACACGGTCGCTCACCAGTCCCTAGCACACTAGGTCATAGCCAAGACTTTTTCTACGCGCAAACAAAGATTTGATTGAACAAAACGAACGAGTTGGGTGAGTTGTTTAGGGCCAAGTGACCAGCTACACAACACAATCGATATTTTATTAGTATAGTAAACACATTCAACAACTACGCACCTAACACGGTACAAAACACATCTTCTTTAAAAAAAACTTATGTATTTTGTACTATTCTCAAAGCATGCCTCGTTGTGCTGGAAGACAGATAGAAATTGTGGCTTGGACTCATATCCAAGGCAGAGTTTCTTCCGAGCAGCCAATCGTTGTATTAACGAGAAAGATAATTGACACGTTAGTATGATAAAAAAATCGACTGAAAATTGGTACATGTGCGACGCACAGTAATAATGACCAAGTTCAAGACATAGCTGTAGCATAATTTAATGTTTAAGTAAGAAATACGAACCACACAGAAACATTTATTCCCTCAAGCTATATAGGGAATTAATAACTTATCTTCGAATACATATGTCAATTTTGTAGCCTGCAAATCACTTAACAAGACAATAACAATTCCAAAACTTTAGACGGAATTAATAACTTTTATCATCATAGTATTATGCAATGAAGTTTTCTCGAGCGGTTTACACAAATCATGTAACCTAATTTTTTTATAGTAGTATAGTATATATATTGTGGCCGACATGGTTTCTCATTAGTCGCTAACCTTCTTGGATCCGGCTAGTGAGGCCAAAATTTCTTGCCTCATAGCAAAGAATTTTGCCGCGCGCAAATTTTCCGTAGATTCTACCTATCCGGTGATTAGGTGGGGAAACAAAAAGAACGAGTAGGATAAGTGTCTTACGGCCTAGCTACGAGCCACACAGGTCAGTCAAGCTAATCTAATTTTGAGACATATAATTAAGGTTTAACTATTTTAATAAACACAACCAACAACTACTTGTTCAACACGCTACAATACTGATGTCCTTTCTAAAAAAACTTATATATTTGTCATGTTCTTGAAACCTACCTCATGGTGGCGAAGGACCGGATGTGTGGCTTGAACTTGAATCGATGGAATACTTTATTTCGAGGAACCAATCTTTAATTAAGTAGAAAGATAATTGACAAGTTGATAAAAAGATGGCCAAAAATTGATGAATCTGCCACACACACACCAATAACCAGCAAGTGCAATACTACATAGTTGTTGCACAATTTACTGTTTATGTAAAATTTACAAACCACATGTAATACATTTATTACCTCAATCTATTGTAGTATATGTCACTTTTCTAGCACACTTTTACCTTAACAAGATAATAAAAATTCCGCAATTCTGTACGGGATTAATAATATTTATCATCTTAGTACTAAGTATTCTAGAATATTTTACACAAATCATGTAACCTAACAATTTTTGTTATAGTAGTATATATTGTGGCCCATGCGGTTGTTCATTAGTAGCTAACACTCCTGGGTCAGGCCAAGGAGGTCAAAATTTCTTGCCTCATAGAACTTGGCGCAATTTTTCCGTAGATTGTATCTATCCGGTGATTAGGTCGGTGATTAGGTGCGGAAACAAAAAGAACGAGTTGGATAAGTGTCATAGGGCCTAGCTACGAGCCACACAGGTCAGTCAAGCTAATCTAACTATGAGACATCTAATTAAGGTTTAACTATTTTAATAACCACAATCAACAACTACTCTCAGATCCTTTCTAAAAAACTTATGTATTTTTCCTGTTCACGAAACCTACCTCATGGTGGCGAAGAACGGGAAATGTGGCTTGAACTTGTATCGATAGAATAATTTATTTCGAGGATCCAATCATTTAATTAAGTAGAAAGATAATTGACAAGTTGATAAAAAGCTGGCCAAAAATAGATGCATCTGCCACACACACCAATAATTAGCAAGTGCAATACTACATAGTTGTTGCACAATTTATTGTTTATGTAAAATTTACAAACCACATGTAATACATTTATTACCTCAATCTATTGTAGTATATGTCACTTTTGTATCACACTTTTACCTTAACAAGATAATAACAATTCCGCAATTCTGTACGGGATTAATAATATTTATCACCTTAGTACTAAGTATTCTAGAACATTTTACACAAATCATGTAACCTAATAATTTTTGTTATAGTAGTAGTATATATATTGTGGCCCACACGGTTGCTCATTAGTCGCTAACACTCTTAGGTCAGGCCAGGGAGGTCAAAATTTCTTGCCTCATAGAAAAGACTTTTGCTACGCGCAAATTTTCCGTAGATTGTACCTATACGGCGATTAGGTGCGGAAACAACAAGAACGAGTTGGATAAGTGTCTTAGGTCCTAGCCACGAGCCACACTGGTCAGTCAAGCTAATCTAATTTTGAGACATCTAATTAAGGTTTAAGTATTTTAATAAACACAATCAACAACTACTCGTTCAACACGCTACAATACTCAGATCCTTTCTAAAAAAACTTATGTATTTGTCCTGTTCATGAAACCTACCTCGTGGTGGCGAAGAACGGGAAGTGTGGCTTGACTCGTATCGAAGGAATACTTTATTTCGAGGAGCTAATCATTACATTAAGTAGAAAGATAATTGACAAGTTGATAAATAGATGGCTAAAAATCGATGTCTGTGACACACACACCAATAACCAGCAAGTCCAATACTACATAGCTGTTGCACAATTTACTGTTTGTGTAAAAGTTACAAACCACATGTAAAACATTTATTACCTCAAGCTATTGTAGTATATGTCACTTTTGTAGCACACTTTTACCTTAACAAGATAATAACAATTCGGCAATCTTGCACGGGATTAATAATATTTATCATCATAGTACTAAGTATTCTAGAACTGTTTACACAAATCATGTAACCTAACAAATTTGGTTATACTAGTAGTATATACTGTATCTCACATGGCTCCGTGGAAATGATGAAGTGTTCACTGATAAAAATTCTACTCTCTTGCAAGTTATCTACCCATGTACCGGTACACTCCGCTTATGATCGTCCCTACATCATGTGGATTTTCACGACCTCTTGACGAAGGTGTATACACTTGAGGATACAACCATGTATCTCTTGACACATCATGGATGGCAGTATAAACTTCGGATTGGCCTCCATCACTTTATGCGTTTTGCAATTTCTTATTATGATATATAATTCGCCTATTTTCTTTTCTTTTCTCGATTATGGACTTGGATCGCATGTGTGAATCTTAGTTTTGCAGAGGCTGGGCGTAATGCTTAAAACTCTTTAGGTAATAAAATTGTTCTTTATAAAAAATCACTTTTCTAGCATTTGTTTACTTAACTAGATTATAAAAATTCCGCAAGTATGTTCTGAATTAGCAACTTTATTTTACGTAATTTTCTTGCCTCGTAGGAAGAACTTTTCTAGGCACAAATTCAAGTAGATTGTACTTTCCCTCTGAGGTAGTGTAGAAACAAAAATAACGAGTTGGATAAGTTTATAGGGCCAAGACACCAGCCCACAGAGCTCAAACATGATTATATTCTGAGACAAATAATTATATGTGGGCAACCAACATAATTATCCATAGACTTAAGTCTGGTCACATGCAAGGATTTTGAGCCCATCTACTCCTACCATGGCACTTCCACGTGGGCCCATTTTACATTGACCGTGTGGTGCTCCTTCGCGCGTGTTGTGGACGCGTGCAGGTATCTGCTTTACGCATCAGTGTATTTACTGCATCCTCTCTTACTCCGTTCTAGCGCCACCAGCCCAATCCCCCTCTCTCTCAGTATAAGTTGAGCAAAGATATGGTAACTATTTAACCTAAGAAACAATGATAGTTTCGAACATGTGTGGTCACCGTACCCTCATCCCTTTTGCATAGATCAAACTGATATCTTCTTACATCCACACATGTCAGTAGGACACAACAACAAAAAATATGGGTGTGGTGTGTTAGCTCATGGGTGTAAATGAACCTATTATGAAAATATATACAAACAAATTTTAAAATATAAAAAAATTAAGAAAGAAAATTCTGCATGTATATCTAGATATTTTGTGTACACAACTGTTCAGAAAAAAGTACCATTTTATATAACTCGTGTAAAAATAAAAAATTGTCCAAGAATAATCATGTTGGAGCATCTGAAATTGTGTTCTTACACTGGACACAAATAATATTCTTTTTGCCAAGAAAGGTGGGTGCAAATATGAAATATCCAAATATACATGCGGAAATGTTTTCTAATTTTTTTGAGATTTTGAAATATATTTTTGAACATATTTGCACTCATGAACCGAATTGGATTTCCAGACTTATTGCGCCTAGATTTTTATAATAGAACAAGTAGTTGTGGATGTACCGCCTATAGTGTCACAGAACAAACCACCGCGAGTGTACCGCATATATCACGTATTGTCAGGACGCCATGAAGGTGGCACGGCGAAGCGCGCCTATTCGTCTAGTATGATGTATATATGAACTAAGTGATACGATATGACCCAAGGATATTATCATATCAAGCGCTCTAACTTATGACAATTCACCATGGACCTCAAAGGTGGACTTCATCCTAGATAAGAGAACTTCAACTACACCTTGGATGGTATACTAGTTGAGCATGTATCCCATTGCAATACTGGGATTGAGTGGATGAGTACGGACACAGCAACATACACAACATAGGATGTTGTGTAGCTCGTGAACCCAAACCATCCATGAAAGAGGAGGAAGAAACGACAGCGTGAAGAAGAAGAAGGTCCTCCGGGCCGCTGGGCTGTTCGGCTCCTAAAACCCAACAGCCAACAACCTACTACAGAAGGTGTGCCGGAGTGTCTGGCCCTCCTCAGTCTTCGCCCGACCTGACACTAGACTACCCAAATAATTCCGACATTATGAGCAGGAGTATCTCTCGGTACGAAAACAATTCTGCTCCATATGGATTGCAATGTGATAATTGGCAAATCGGTGCCATTATTTTTGGTTTTGCAGAATTTAGGTCACAATTTCATGCTAATATACATGACCTGTTGTGCTGCCAGCTGGGATACACATTCAGATACATATATAGATATGACAAAGTTGACCAAACAGGATTACATAGTTTGAAGTTTCATTCAGTCGGTATGGGAATTCTTATTAATGGATATCATCTGAAACCGATCTGCAAAAAGATCAACAAAACCGTAGTTTCGAGCTAGGTTACAGAGGGATTTGGTGCAGCAATACAGGCTGCTTTTCTTGTCATTTTTCATTGCTTTATATAAGGGGAAACAAGCACATTGAACAAGACACGACCTGGTACAACGCTGGTTTACATAACTTTCTTAACACGAAACATGCAAATAGACTCGAACAGAAACTTTTACAACACTTATTCTTAGGATGGAGTCCATCCTAAGAAAGCACAAATTAACATAACCTTCGGGTAAGCTTCTATGGTAAAACACAGAAGCGATGTGATTGATTGGATTCATCTTGATCTAGTTGTCAAGCGGGACTTTCAGGAATTCTAGCTTGAACATCCAATTTTCTCTGGCAAGCGCTTTGCCAATAATACTGCCATCAGTAGCATTCGAGATGTAGCACGCGTCACGCTTGAACACAATGTTGCAGTCAAGCTCAGCAAGCTGGCTAACCGAGACAATGTTCTTTTTGAGCTCTGGGACAAACCACACGTCGGGGAGAACCACCGTATCCATAACCACGGTGCCACGGCCACTCACCGGCATGCTCATACCATCACCCAGTTGGATATTGAGACCATGTACAGTTTCGTAGTTATGGAGGAGTGCACGGTTCCCTGTGGCATGGTGTGTAGAGCCAGACAAGAGTTGCCAAGTAGGTGCAGCTTCGGAGACGGCGTTATCAACCATGTGATCAGAAGCACTGCAGCAACAGCAGCAGCAGTTACCATTTAAGTAATAAAGAAAATAATATTTGATGGGGTATATATCATGGACTACGAACTGCGACTCACCAAAAGTAATATTTGATGGCATCAAATAGATTTAGCAAGGTACAGAAAAGTGCTATTGCTACCATCCAAGTGCCGGCTGCTTTGGCCTGTAGAGGAATCCCAAATGCTTCAAACAGATCTGGCAAGCTACAGAAAAGTGCTATTGCAAGCGTGCAAGAGAAGAGTTTCCAACTCGTCGTTTCTTCTTTAAACTGCTTGTTGCTCCCTTGGCACCTGCAATGAATTGTTTAGCCTCCTGAGCTTGTTTGAGTTGGACCAAGTCATATATATCACCGAACTCGTGTGATTTCACAAGATAACCATACATGCTCTATTTGTCCTCGTTGTACAAAACTGAAAATCGTGACACCGAACAGGGGGGGATAATCGATGGAAAATATTAACAGAGACAAAGAGAAGTACCTGCTATGCTTCGACTCAGTGCCAGACCAAGATCCCCCTGGGGGATTCAGACCAGCTTGGTAGATTACAGAAGCTGCCAATGCTTCCGGTAGCTGGACATAGTTTCCCTGTGCATACTCTCTATGACTTTCCATGGAGTTTTTCCTGTTGAAGTACCCGCTGCCCTCTGATTCAGTGCCAGACCGAAATCCCCACGGGGAATTCAGACCAGCTTGGTAGGTTAGAGAATCTGCCAATGCTTTCCTTGGAGTTTCCATGGAGTTTTTCCTGTTTTCCTTGTCTGAGGTTGCAACGAATTGTCTGTAGAAGAATAAGAAACGCGATGATGGAGACTCTATATGACTTTCCATGGAGTTTTTCCTGTTTTCCTTGTCTGAGGTTGCATCGAATCGTCTGTTGAAGACGAATGAAGGCCATGATGCATACTCTATATGACTTCCAATGGAGATTTTCCTGTTTTCCTTGTCTGAGGTTGCAACGAATCGTCTGTCCAAGAAGAAGAAACGCGATGATGGACAAACAAGCAGCAGAAATCCTCCGCAACAAGAAACTGAGAAATGGAAAATAGAAAGCTGCTCTGCAAATTTTCAGAGATAAAAGGAAGATATCATACCCAGCGTAATAGAAACCATCCGCTTGTTCATCTGATGATTCCAGTACAGGCGGTAAGATGCGGAAGTCATCCCCTGCCCTTGGAAAGGAAGAAGGGCGGAACGAATCTGATGAACCATCCGCCTGTTGTTCATCTGATGATTCCTGTACAGGCGGTGAGATGCGGGCGTCAATCCATGCACGGAGGAACGAAAAGCAGGACTTAGTGATGCGGCCGTCCATCTTTGTGAGGGATGCAGATGCAAAGGGTGAGAGCACAAGGAAGAAGAGGAAAGCAAAAGGAATGTGAGGCGCAGCACCAATTTGACTAGACTCGGCCGTCTAGGCAAATACTATAAATTACAATGTTGCCCCTTTGGTGTTTGTTTACAACATACACCTTGCTCTTGAGAAGTTCAGCAACTGGCACCCTCCTTCATTTTGTGTTTTTCTTCTAATAATCACCGAATATCAAATGTTTACATTCTATACTAGTGTGGCCACATACTGTTAAAGTCCTCCCACTTGCTCAACTGATTGATGACTGAGACGGCCGGTTCATCCGTAAAATATATATATCTAGTACAAAACACATATATACGTCCAACCTGTCAGGTTCTCCATCGGTTCACAAACGAAGACTTTGCTTCCGTTAAGGCGCGTCTAGTCTTCTCTAGTCTGTGAAAGGTTTCCAAGGTGAATCTCCATTATTTCATCATTTTATGTATAAACAGCGCAGATGAACCTTAGGGAGTTCTTTGAAGGCTCACAAGCCAGCGAATCAAACAACCTAAACAAGTTCCCCAAAAACTGCTCCAACCGTGTGTTTAGAAATCCGTAGACATGTTTGTGGTCTCCGTACGACTAAAGAGACAACCACTGACATAGCAAATGGGTATACTGGTAAATTATCTATAAAGGATTACCAGCGTATCTCCACCGGGCCGACCCATTTCGGACACGGGAGGTGTCCGAATCGGTCCATTTGAATCGGCTCGCGGACAGGAAAATAGGCCATTTTGGGCTCTGTCCGTTTGGTTCGGGGTGCCCCCAGCAGGCTCAACCTATTTTTTTTTCACGAAATAGAAAACACATAAATAAAATAAAACTTAGCTATATTACATAATAGTCTTAATTTACATACTAGAAAATAAAAATAAAACATAACTGAAAATAAACCGTAGCTACGGCTAGGGCATCTGGTGGCCGGCACGGGCAATGGCGGAGGCGACGGCGGTGCCGCCTAGTCATCAGGCTCGTTCGAGAGGTCAGTGAACCCCGGCGGTGACCATGGCCCCGATAGATAGTATGTCGGGGCTGTTGGAGGCTGCTCGTACGCCGGTGGCGGCGGCGACGTCATTGGCCTGGGCGGGGCGTGCGGTGGCGAGGTCCACACTTCCTGCCCCAACACTTGGGCGTGGGCAGGCCACCCCTCCAGCAGTAGTGGTGCCGGGGGAAACTGGTTGTCATAGTCCACCGGGTGGCCAGAGAGCTAGACGACATCCTCTACCCCCTCCCACAATCACTTGGCTTCCTCGTCCGCCTTGGATACCTCCACCGCGGCACGGGTGGCCTCGTCTTCGTTGTAGCCCGGCGACACAGCCATGGTCGGTGGCATGGCCTCCTCCTCCTCCTTGACGTCCGCCAGCTCGTCCCCCAGCCATCGTCTTCGTCCTTGCTAGCGGAGAAGTCAATGTTGGGAAGGTCGACATCACCCTCGACCGGGTAGTCACACATGTAGGTCGAGCGGCGCCTCGCCTCGTGCTCCCACTCTAGAATTTCACCCAGAAATCCAGGAGCTCGTAGGAGGGTTTGTTGGAGAGGTGCGCCGGAAGCTGGCGCCG
The DNA here is from genome assembly GCA_910589775.1 of Avena eriantha. Classification (NCBI taxonomy): domain Eukaryota; kingdom Viridiplantae; phylum Streptophyta; class Magnoliopsida; order Poales; family Poaceae; genus Avena; species Avena eriantha. Next base: position 436,210,286 of record OU342745.1, on the reverse strand, counting down.
GCGGCGCTCGATCTCCTAGTCAAGAAGTGCGTCGTCCATCGGCACCGGCAGTACCAGGACGCGCAACCGGTTCAGGTGCCATCCCAGTGGCAGGGACACGTCGTGGTGCTCACAGGGGTGGCGGTCCTTCCATCGCTGCTGGCACTCGCCGACGGGCACGTACCGCCAATCCCTCTCCTTCTTGGGATGATGGCAACGGTGGCCTGCCGTAGTAGAAGCGTGTCCAGCATGGGCCACTGCGGCCGTAGCGGCGAAGTCCCGCGTGCGCGGATGCGGTGGCAGGGGCGCGAGATGACCCCTCGTGATTTGTGGACGCGGCAATGCTGGCGGAGACGATGGCGCAACGTGACGATGGAGGAGTCTCGACGAGGAACTAAAGGCCTCGTGGAGATTCCTCGTCGCCTTTTTCCACCAGTTGGGCATGGCGTCGGCGGAGAGGAGGGCTGGTGGCGCTCGATTTGGCAACGGGCAATGGGTTGTGGGGAGGCCTGGTCACGCGCGCCCTCGGTCTAAATAGGCCCGCTCTGCCCTCGGCTATCAATGCCAACATGGTGGCCATGGCCCCGTAGCTTTGGTTGCAGCGTCACTGACCGCCCAACAACATTTAGATGGCCTCCGCCATCAATGGTGCGCTGATCGTGGCAGCAGGCGAAGCGAAGCCGGTCACTGCTAGGTGGGCCCATGTGCGGGCGCGAGTACATGAGGGAGGACACGCGCTCTGTCCGTGGCGACGCATTCCGAGCGCATATTTGTGCGAGGAATGGGTCGGTCTGGACACGTCGTTTGGGTCGGGACGCTCGGGTGACATGTCCGCGTGGACCGATTCGCACAGCCCATTGTTGAATGGGTCAGCCTGGTGGAGATGACTTTATTCTTACCATGAAAAATCTATAATTTCTACATGACCACAACGATCAAATAATTGCAATTTCTCCCACCACAATGAGAGTCCTATAGTTTTGATCTATTCCACGCAACCAGTTGACAAATATGTGTGCAGCACTATGTGGTAGATACAAGTTAGAGTCCAATTGGACGACGTACCATCTATAACTTATGAAATTACACTAGTAGAAAAAATAAGTGACCAATTGTCTCATCTTGGCAACAAAAAATGCATTGTGAATTCTCATACCAATTGCGCTTTGCTAGGTTATCGCTGGTAGGGATTATACCGCTGCGAAGACATCACGTCAAACATAAATTTTCTGTGGTACTTCCATTTTGCAGATCTTTTGTTATTATTTAATAACACTTTTGAATCAATCGTCTGTTGTTCAATCCATCGAGAATTGACCATTCTCATGGATATTCGAACCAAATTTGTCTGTCCTCAATTAAACAATTGCCAACGGTCCAACAAAGAACACTTCATGCTGCAAGCCCGACTCTGGTTAAATCTTGTTTGAACATCACATTTGCTAGGGATGTCTCCAAAACCATGACGATTATGTCCCTGTTATGGTGGACAACATCTTTGAGCCTATATACTTTCTTGTGAGAAGAGTTTGCGAAACAATGTCCTCGGTAAGGAGCTTAAAAATTCAGGTACCGAGGACGATCTTTTTGACCACAAAAGCATGTCCAATCTGCTGACAGATAAAATTGGCTAAAAAAAAGTTTTGCACACAATATTGTATAGAAGAATCACGTTCAACCACGCACGCATTCTGACAGACTTACAGATATAATAAGTTCTAGAGGACAATTATTCACTGCCTTAAATCTGACCATATGAAGCTATTCACGATTTATACTGAACAAATTAATAGCTTCCAACGTCAATCTTTTTTTTTCTTTTTTCTGAGAACCAATAGCTTCCGACTTGACCAGACTCAAGGAGCAGCAGAGGACATCTTAAGCACAAATCATTGGTCTGCCGCTGGAGTCCGGTCAAGCGCGACTGCTGACACCGAGTCCAGCTGGTAGAGCCCATCGACTTTCCGAAGTTGACAGATTTGCTGGCCCGAGGCCTCGTCTTCGATGTAGGCTGCTTTTCCAAACTTAATGATGTACCCGAATGTCTCCTGGAACCTGGATAGACAGATCAAATTCCTGCGCAAGCCCTCAACATAGAAGACATGTTCGAGGGTGAAGTCGGCAAACTGCACCGTGCCGAAGCCACGTATTGGCAGCGAGTACTCGTGCCCACTCACTCCGTAAACCCAACTTCCTGTGTTAGTCCAGTTAAATAGACCAGAAAAGACACGCAGGTCACCTGTCGCGTGGCATTGCGCGGCAGTATCCATGATCCAAGTGCTGCCTTTCCTCACACTTCGTTCGCAGATGCTTTCACCGTCAGACACCGGACAGTCGTTTCCATTAATTCGCATCCTAGATGAAGAGGCTGCGGTATCTCCCCTTCTCCGAATAGAACCAACAATTCGCCTCCTGGTATCCACATGAACAAACCAGCATAAATAGACAGGCATCAAGCGCACATGTTTTTGTTACTTAGAAACTGAAGTCCTCAGGAACGAGACAATACAAACCTTTCCGTGTTTTTGACACCATCAGCCAGAGCTCCAAATATAATTATTCCGTAAGCATAAGTCCCGAGCATGTCGAGGAGCGCACTGAATTGTTTTTACAGAAAAAACCCTAGTACATGAGTACAACACAACAGAAAGGAAACTTTGAAACACAAGTTCTCAAGAACGAGACAACAATACAAACCTTATCTTTTCTCTGAGAAAATCGCCTGGCACATATCCAACTAAATATATTGAGAATCCAATTATGAGGACAAGGTCGAGCGCACTGAAAAACTCAACCCGAAGGGAAAGACATCCGCCAAAATAGATTTCGAAAGAAATACCGAGGAAGAGGTCGAGCGCCCTGAAAAATACAGACAACCCCAGTACATGATTACAACACACACAAGAGAAAGGATCTAGTAACTCCTCGCTAGCCATATGTGCAAAGCCAACCCGGAGAGCGAGGTTCATTTCCATATGTTGCATAGGAGGAAGAAAGAGGAATTACTAGAACATGAAAGAGGGCAAGCTCCAAACATGAGAGCTCCTACCACAGCAAGGCCAGCAAATGCAAGCGGGGAAAGTACAACAAGAAGTTATCATCATGGCGCATGTACGAAAAGGATGCACCAATTCTCCACCAGAAGGGTGGTCGATGCGCGAATAAGACAGGGGATAAAGAGCAATGAAGAAGCGACATGATCTCAGATATATGGTGGCATTGATGAATTTGTTTTATTTTCTTGAGTTGCTTAAATCATTGATGTCTATAAGTTCTTGACAACCTAAGACGTAAAACTTGGATACGAAGCTTATTGTCCTTTGTTGTGTACATGAATGAACAAGATACAAGTTGACCGATGCTTTAATTAGCTCTATCATCCAAGTTAATGATGTCCCGATGGAAAATTAGTGGTATCTACCCACGGGACCAACTTGACATGCATGTTGGATAGAATTATGTCCTAGAGGAGACCAACATACTTTGGGAGGGAAGTACTAGCTAGTACTGAAAATTTGGTTCCCTTACAAATGTTTCTATTTTGGATGAAAACAGTGCAAGTCTACCGTTAATTTAACTGTTTACAAGGTTTTTGTGTAGTACAAGAGAGTGGTAAAATATATAATAAAAGCAGAAAAAAGGAAGCTAATTATTAAAGAATCAAATAAAACAGTCCACCCAATCACGGTATAGCCCATGTGTACTTCTTGCTCGTTGCTCTGAATTTGAGCTAATTCCAAGCAAACAAAATTGGAATTTGAATAATCTAGAGACTAGGAGAAGAGGATAGAGAATATACCACAGAGAAACTACAACTCCGATGAGAGGATAGGCGTAAACCATCGATTCCTTGGCTGGTGGGGACGACCTTTCCTTCCACATGGTGGAATAAAGGTTTGGGAGAGGAGGACAGAGAGTATACCACAGAAAAATTGCAACTCCGATGAGATGATGATAGGCGTAACCCATCGATTCCTTGGCTGGGGACCTTTTCTTCCACATGAGATGAACAAGTGACGGGTCCGTAGACATGCTTTCTTCCCGGCTGGGAAAGAAGAAATGAGAAAGAGGTTGCAGGGCCTGCAACAACTTTGGCGTGGTATACCCATTAATCACTCATTAGTATTACCTGTATGACGATATTGCCCTCGTCGTCGTTTGTTTGTGGCGTTATGGACTTGTGGCCCATCAAAATTCAGTATTCACACATTACACCTTTCTCAAATCTTGACAAGTTGTTCATAGTAGTACATACAAATGGGCTGCTGCATTGCATTGGGGTGACCTCATCGATCGAGGACACCTAGCACGCGCAGTACGGATTGACATTTCAACGGAAATAATTAAGGCTGATCTCGTGGACACACGTATAGTTGACCGGTCATAAGTAACTAATCCAGTAGAGTAGAGAAAACCATAACGTCACATTCTATCATCAGTTTCCCCGAAATTCTCATGGGCGGCTCTAAATTACTGGGACAAAGAGTGTGACCCGGTCAGAGGACACGGCATCGCAGATAAACATATACGACACCCCAGTACCGTGTCACATGCACCTGGAACTCATATTTATTTCACTCCAAGACACTACTACAATAGTGATGTTTTCATTATTTTAGTTCCTAGAACTTAAATCACCATGATGTGCTGTGGCCCCAACGAGCTATCCTTTTTATTTTGTTCCTGACGCCTGGGCATCAGTGACTTATGATACTTTGTGTAAGATAGGGGAAACCATACGTTAAATGGTCTTGTATTGCTCATTATATAAGAGGATTACAAGGAGTCCCGGTTGCATACAACGCGGACATATATACAAGGAATACACACGCATACGTATCCTACATCTATACAAACACGTGTAGGATATGTATTCTAACATCCTCCCTTAGTCAAAACTGGGCAGCTGACGAATATTGAGACTGTCCCGAAAGTTCAAGAAGAGAGGCGATGGTAATCCTTTAGTAAAGATGTCCACGGACTATGATAAACTAGGAACATGTAGCACCTTAACCTCGCCAGTGGTCACGCGATCTCTGACGAAGTGTAGATCAATCTCCACATGCTTGGTATGCTGGTGAATGTACTGGATCTGTGTCATGTAAACAGAGCTCACATTATCACAGAAGACCACTAAAGCATCATGCACCGGTCCATGAAGCTCCAAAAGTAGCTGTCGAAGCCAACAAGATTCAGCCACCACATTTGCTACCGCCCGATACTCAGCCTCCGCACTCGATCGGGAAACAGTGTGTGCTACCGCTTAGCCGACCAAGACACCAAATTCGCGCCGAGGAACACACAATAGCCTGAAGTAGACCGTCGAGTGTCTGGACAACCTGCCCAGTCAGCGTCAGAGTAGGCCAGCAATTTGTTCAATGTGCGTCGATACAAAGTGAGACCATAGTCGGTGGTGCCGCGGATGTAGCGTAGAACACGCTTCATAAGGAGCAAGTGATTAGTCCGTGGATCATGCATATGAAGACATATCTGCTGTACTGCATAGGAGATATCTGGCCAAGTGAAAGTGAGGTATTGGAGACCTCCTGCAATACTGCGATATTTTGTGTAGAAGAAGCCTTAGTACCAAGATTAAGTTGTTGAGCTTGATTAGCGACACTATCCAAATCCATGTCACCTTCTTTTGCTTTATTTGCATCATCCCCATCATTTGATGGGTCGTTTCCTTGCTGCACATCAACCATATTCTCATCATGGATCACCACCACTTCCTCAACTACAATGTCTAACTTAAAAAAGCCTCTCTTAATGTACACCTCCATCGTGCTTGGTATACGGGATGGGTTGACACAACCAATCAGAAAACGCAGAACATTGTTCTTACGAGTGTACACCATATCCACAACCTACGTTTTTCCAAAGAGAGTTCCAAGCCCCCAAAGAGCGAGAAAATCACCTTGGACATCAGAAAGAATACCTGAGACTTGCACCCAAATCTCAGGTAGCATATACATGGGCTCCTCTGCTGCTGACCAGACATCAAAAGTAAGATCAGTGTCACGTAGAGGAACTTGGTACACCCTAAAAGCAGTAGCTCTGTCAACTTATTTCTTGCTTGGAAACTTGACCCTATATACATTATTTTGGAAGTGAAAAACTCCCATTGGAAGTTAGGAAATGGTACAATACGCTTAAGGTGCTCAATGATTTCAGGAATCGGCATTGCATTGTCCTCAACAGTCATCTTAACCAACTTAGCATTTTCCACCTTGGGTCAGAAAGTCCCCGTCATTGGCATCTCGAAAAGCATCAGACCCTCATTAGCTAATCCATACAAAATTGTTGATGGTTTAGGAGCCTTCAGCAAATTACATGCCTCAGATGCATGATTCACAGACTCACAAATATCACAAATGGGTGCTGGGCTTAATGTGATGAACTTGTATAAATTTCGTCACTTCTCCATTCATGATATTGTGTAATGGTTTTTGATGTACTTATATAATGCAGATTTGGCCATCCCTTCCTGAGCTCAAGTTTATCCCTATTTTTCACACGATTTATCAAGATTTGGCTGCGCCCCATATATCCTAGGGTTCTAAAAGGTTAGCAACTCCATCATTTTCGTCTATCATTGCTAGTTTAGCTCATTTTATGCTCTAGAAGTGGAGAGATTTACAACCACTGCATCTTCAAATTCCGGATGGATATAAACAAATCACTTCATCATTATGCATATACATATATACGTATCATAGTAAACAATAATAATCACAAAATTGTAACAAAAATAGGGTTAATTCAAAACTCTTCGTAAGAAGACATACTAGCAAAAAACATAATCTTTACCATTAGATCAATAAGCCCGAGAGCTAAAAAAAATCACATATATAAGAGTGTCTCTATGGCGAGCTCCTCGAAGATGTATGAGGACGGGTTCGATAAGCTTGTCGTACTGGTGTTCCTCTCGCACCATCTTGAAGTTTATAATTTCACACATATGGGAGTTCAGAAATTGGTTTGCACTCGTAATAGCGTGCACTGTTCAGAAACTGTAGGTTTAGAAATTTGTTTACACCAATATATGGGTCAACATAGACTCGCTTCAGCGCATGACAAACTTTTCACAGGACAACTCAAATGATAAGCTAGTTCAATGGAAGCCAAAAGAATTGGGCTGGAGTTTCTCACAAGCTTATTTTCACTACAGTTTTTCTGGACAGCTCAAGCCGGAGCGGTTTCTGCACAAACCAACACCGAAAAGAACTGGGCCATAGTGCCGCCACCCACCGAGGCTGCATTGTAATCCGATCCCGGTGAGTAGTACTAGCTAGGTCTGGCACATCTCTTTAATCCTAGTTTCAATACCATTACCATGCTTGGTTATTATTTCATTGAATTCTATTCTCGTAAAGTGCTCGAGGCAGCCACATGGGATTAATTTATGTAGATACTACGTTTGCGAGTTTATTTGCATGTTCTTCAGTGAGCGGTCCATGGATGCAAAACAATTTCAAGTAACAATATATTCACAGTTTTATTTTATGGCCATCAATTGTGTTGAGTTTCATTCATATTTTTTTATGATGATTGAGATATTCTTATTGATCTCCTTCATTAAAGGTCGAAGATATGTGGGAAAAGCTCCTACCAAAGTTAAAGGACAAAGATATCACCTAGAGGGGGGGGGGGTTGAATAGGCATTTTAAAACTTTTACGAGAGGGGCTCAACAAAGGCGGAATTAAACTAACGTTTTCTCTGCCAAGCATAAATCAAGAACAAGTAGGGTTCATCTATGTGCACCAACAACTTATGCTAAGCAAGACAAGCAACTATGTGATAGCAAGATATAGACTTTAAGCACGAAGGCTATCAGAAAGTAAGGTGCATAAGTAAGAGCTTGGGTATAGAGATAACGAGCCACGCGAAAACGACGATGTTTTACCGAGTTCCTCCCAACAATGGAGTACGTCTTGTTTGGAGAGGGGGTGGTTTCACTATCGGTGCACTTGTCGGTGGCAATTCGGAACCTCTCACAAGATTGGGGCACTTCTCCACAACTCAATTGGAGGCTCCCAACTAACAAGCTTGGAGAAAGCTCCACAACTTAATTGGAGTCCCAAGTAATTCACAAACCTGAAATACAACCAAACCGTCTAGGGTTCTAAGAACCCAAGAGTAAAAAGCTTCTCACCCTTTCAACCAATCGAATCCTCACCGAGAACTCAAACTGATGCACCAAATGCAATGGCAAGAACACAAGAAGTGCTCCAATCCTTCTCTCCCAAATTCCACCAAAGCTATAAAAGCTTATGGGGAATAAGAGAGGAAGAACAATGGAGGAAATCCACAAAAAACTCCAAAATATATATCCCAAGATATTCACCTCACTTAGAGGAGAGATTGATTGGTAGGGTTGTAGATCTAGATCTCCTCTTTCAAATCCCTCAAGAATACGCAAGAATCAATCGAGGGATTGAGGGATATCATTGAAAAGTTGGAACAGATGTTGCCCGCGGGATACTTGATGCATCACTAGTAGAAAAACGGCCTTTAATACCGGTTCTAGAGGGGCTTTGGTACCGGTTTGGCAACCGGTAGCAATGAATCGGGAATAAAGCCCCCCTCCTTTGGTACCTGTTCCTTACGAGCCGGTATTAAAAGTGCCTCCACGTGGGCACGGAGGAGCTCGTGGGGCTGGAGATCTTTGGTATCGGTTTGTAACACGAACCGGTACTAGAGATATTTTTTTAATTTTTTTAGTTTTTTTTTCAATTTTTTTGAACTTTTGTATTATTTGACTCGTTAATCTCTCTCTCTTGGAACATTTTTAACACTAACTATACTTAATCTTAGGTCAAATCGCATACTTCCCGGTCGGTCACCCATCCTAGCACTACTCCACCCCGGTCGGTCACCCATACTTAATCTTAGGTCAAATCGCATATCTTATCTTTAGTGTGAATTTGTGGTGACGGGTAAATCTTAAACGTGTTGGAATTATTTTGACAGCATGCTTTGCACCCGAAATAAGAAAGAGTAAATGGAAATCTTTAATGCAGGGTAAATATTCACATCAGCTGCATACCACAAGTGAACCGTCTCTTATGAAATAAATATTCTCCTTTAGTTTAGATGAAGTTACGTAAAATAGTTTGTACAACAATTTCCTTTTAATTTTCCCTACCGCCAAGTATCATATCTTTAGTGTGAATTTGTGGTGACAGGTAAATCTTGAAATGTGCTAAATTGGAATTGTTTTGACAGCATGCTTTGCTGCCGAAATAAGAAAGAGTAAATGGGAATCTTTAATACTTCCAACTTAACATGTACTGACAAGATACCATGTCATGGTCTAAACGCGTGGAAAGATTAGAATGACGGTTGTAGTTAACTTCTTTTCCGAGAGGAACGTGATGTTAAAACCGTATATTGTGCAGATAAATATACTTGGTAACTATAGAAATGCATGCCTGAATCTGAAACTTAAAATTAGAAATGACGAAATGAGATGCAGTACTTAGTCCCAAATTACTAAGCTATTGTCTGCCTGATAACCTTGGATCACTGAACTGTATGTATTTGTCAGTATTTCCAAACACTAACACAACGGCACCCAAATTTAGTACTTCTGAATACTGACTGGTGACTACACTATGTACGTGAGTCTCCTGAATGCAAGGAGAATCAAAAAAAACGTCATAATCAAAACTCACCTAATGTGGCTGAACGAGAGGAGCTGTGTGATCTTGTGGTGCCAGGGCTCTGCTTCCTCGAACCCCCACTGTGCGCGGACTGGACAGACTCGTCGTCAGTCACCGTAGTAGAAGAGCAAGTGGACGTCGATGAGCTGCTGGTGTGGGACGACGCAGATGAGGTGGCTACCAGCCGTAAATAATCCACTACGAAGTACATCAACGAGAGACACCGACCGGGACTGAAGGTGCAACGTTGGCCCCACCTCCGCCTCAAATTTAGCGCGAAACCCTTTCGTACCGGTTCGTAACACGAACCGGTACTAAAGGTGCAGCGCTGGCCCCACCTCCGCCTCAAATTTAGCGCGAAACCCTTTCGTACCGGTTCGTAACACGAACCGGTACTAAAGGTGCAGCGCTGGCCCCACCTCCGCCTCAAATTTAGCGCGAAACCCTTTCGTATCAGTTCGTAACACGAACCGGTAATAAAGGTGCAGCGCTGGCCCCACCTCCACCTCAAATTTGGTGCAAAACCCTTTCGTACCGGTTCGTAACACGAACCAGTACTATAGATTCTAAACAAACCGGTATTAAAGGTTTGCCGACGACCTAGACAGTTAAACCGGTACTAATGCGGCCTAAGAACCGGTACTAAAGGTCAAATCCTTTGGCTAGTTTTCTACTAGTGCATGATCATGGATGCAAATTTTGTTAGTGGCTGGAATGTCTTTATTGGTTTAGTTCTATCACTCTCTTAAATCTCTCCCCTGCCTGAGGAAATCAAGTCACTACGTGAGGCAGTCATCGTACTCTACCACATAATTTCATCATCGGACTCATCCACAATTTTAATCGTCCATCCATCCATGGAAAGTACCCACGCACGGATGCTCTGCTGGCCCTTCATTTGCTGAAGCTGCAACGTCCTTGAGAGGAATCCGGTACGGCTCCGGCTTGAGAGCCACCACGAAGTCCAATAGTGCTGTTGTGCCATGCGTTGTCCTGTCGAACTTGCTGTAGAAGTCCTTGGTGATGCGGACTTTGCTGGAGAAGTCCTTGTGGCCTTTGTTGAACTGTGGTCATATGCAGGACAGCTGCTCCTTCAAAATGTAGGCCACAACAACGTTCATGTGTTGCCTTGGAACTCAAGAGAGGTTATCGCTGTTGTCGGAGAGGTGGACCTGCTGATCGAGGAGCTTTTCATCCAAGGAATGCCCCTGCTACCCGCCTAGACAGAGCCACACCCTCACCAGTCCTGCAGGGTAAAAATTCACATCAGCTGCATACCACAAGTGAACCGTCTCTTATGAAATAAACATTCTCCTTTAGTTTAGATGAAGGTACATAAATAGTTTCTACAACAAATTTCCTTTTAATTTACCCTGCTGCCAAGTTCACAATAGATATCTTATCTTTAATGTGAATTTGTGGTGACGGGTAAATCTTAAACGTGTTGGAATTATTTTGACAGCATGCTTTGCACCCGAAATAAGAAAGAGTAAATGGAAATCTTTAATGCAGGGTAAATATTCACATCAGCTGCATACCACAAGTGAACCGTCTCTTATGAAATAAATATTCTCCTTTAGTTTAGATGAAGTTACGTAAAATAGTTTGTACAACAATTTCCTTTTAATTTTCCCTACCGCCAAGTATCATATCTTTAGTGTGAATTTGTGGTGACAGGTAAATCTTGAAATGTGCTAAATTGGAATTGTTTTGACAGCATGCTTTGCTGCCGAAATAAGAAAGAGTAAATGGGAATCTTTAATACTTCCAACTTAACATGTACTGACAAGATACCATGTCATGGTCTAAACGCGTGGAAAGATTAGAATGACGGTTGTAGTTAACTTCTTTTCCGAGAGGAACGTGATGTTAAAACCGTATATTGTGCAGATAAATATACTTGGTAACTATACAAATGCATGCCTGAATCTGAAACTTAAAATTAGAAATGACGAAATGAGATGCAGTACTTAGTCCCAAATTACTAAGCTATTGTCTGCCTGATAACCTTGGATCACTGAACTGTATGTATTTGTCAGTATTTCCAAACACTAACACAACGGCACCCAAATTTAGTACTTCTGAATACTGACTGGTGACTACACTATGTACGTGAGTCTCCTGAATGCAAGGAGAATCAAAAAAAACGTCATAATCAAAACTCACCTAATGTGGCTGAACGAGAGGAGCTGCGTGATCTTGTGGTGCCAGGGCTCTGCTTCCTCGAACCCCCACTGTGCGCGGACTGGACAGACTCGTCGTCAGTCACCGTAGTAGAAGAGCAAGTGGACGTCGATGAGCTGCTGGTGTGGGACGACGCAGATGAGGTGGCTACCAGCCGTAAATAATCCACTACGAAGTACATCAATGAGAGACACTGACCGGGACTAAAGGTGCAATGCTGGCCCCACTTTCGCCTCAAATTTAGCGCGAAACCCTTTCGTACCGGTTCGTAACACGAACCGGTACTAAAGGTGCAGCGCTGGCCCCACCTCCGCCTCAAATTTAACGCGAAACCCTTTCGTATCGGTTCGTAACACGAACCGGTACTAAGGTACAGCGTTGGCCCCACCTCCGCCTCAAATTTGGCGCAAAACCCTTTCGTACCGGTCCGTAACACGAGCCAGTACTATAGATTCTAAACAAACCAGTGCTATAGAGGATTGAACCCATGCATTGTTAATTGAAAACAAAATCTCAGACTTAGACTGGTCAGAGACGTGAGGTTTGAGAGTAGACCCATTGACTGCATGCTTGGCTCAAGCGAAATATCAAGTTCTCTGAGGGAATCAGGAAAAGGCTTGATGGCATGAGCTCCTCCACCTACTTCATCCATGGGCCACCGACAGAATAACTTCTTACAAAAAGATGCTTTAAATGATTGTAGCCCCGTGAGGTTCCTGAGTCCTCCATCCTCTTTAGGCCTTGTTTACTTCTCTCGTTTTCGCTAGTGTATTCGCGGGGATCGGAGGGGTTTATTGCAATTTCCATAAAATCTCCGTAGTCCCTTTACCACACGGGTTTGGCCGGGATAATCCCGAAATATCCCCACATTTCCTTCATGTTTTTGTCTAGATTGAAAACTCTCCTCTAAGGTAGAGTATTTGTGGGAAAGTGTATTGTAGGGGATTGGAGAGTATTGGGTGAACACCAAATCCCTGCATATCCCCGAAACTCTAGTGGATAAAAATACGAGAGAAGTAAACTAGGCCTTAGGCAGAAGTTCCAGGGTCTCACACTTTTTGATGCTAAGCTCGGAAAGAGCTAGGAAACACCTCAAAACATTTGAAAACAATTCTCTGGTAATCTGTAACTCTTCTATGTGAAGATTCACAACTTCATGGAGGACAACTGCGTCACTCAATTCTGCAAAAACCATGTCATTGCATCTTTTGAAATGTATGCTTCTCAAGGAGTTTAGCCTTTTGAGATCTGACAATGGAATGTGTGATACATCACTAATTTCCATAAGCTCTACTCTATCCATATTGTAGAAGGGAAAAGCACCAGTATACCCTTCAATTCTCAACCCATTTTTATCATATAACAGCTTTGCCATTTCCTTCACATGAAAAAATATAGATGTTAATTGTGAGGTGTGAGGCATGGTGGGAACCGAGAGAACTCATGACAGTTATCAATATCAAGTGTAAACATGTTGCTAAATCGATCTGAGCACTCCAAGAAGGGAAATGGTTAGAGAAGGGGACAATTTCAACATTTGATGTTGTAATATCCCAAATTTTAGAATGTTAATTCAATAAATTATGTAAACTCAAAATAGCCATTTCCAGCTTCGGGAGTTCAAAGGAATTAAATTGGGCATTATATGAAGCCCTAAACCATTTTTGGAATATTTTTCCTAAAATATCCGTATGGGGCCTCTATTCATAAATTGGTTTTACAAATTAAATTTTGGATTTGGAAATAGATTAACTAAGTCCAAAAAATCCTATTTTACCATTTAATTATATAGTTTTTTAAAATTGTTTGAGGAGTTTTAAGATAATATATAATATAAGACTTAAATCAAAAGTCAGGAAAAAGAAAAGGAATAGAAAAAATGGATTGGGCCAGCTAGGCCGACCCAGCTCTTTTATCTCTGCCTTCTCTCGGATAAGTGCCGAAGTTGCAGAGGAGCAAGGCGAGTTGAGAGGAGCCGCCGGCAAGCTGCAGAGGAGCACAGCGAGCTCCGGATGGGCACCGACAAGCTAGAGAGGAGCACAACGAGCTGCGGAAGAACGTCGGCAAGCTAGAGAGGAGCACGGCGAGCTGCAGAGGACTGGAGATACTGGGACGCCATCAGCTGGTCTCCTATCAGGAGATGGAGGACTGGAGTACATCAAGACACGCCCATCACTAGGACCCCATTGAGCAACGCAAATGAGTCCCAACGTCGTCGACGCGGTAGATGGAACACCGCTCCACCTCATGCCTCTTCCATCCAGCATTGCTTGAAGAAACGTTGCCTTCAAAAGGCAGAGCGACACCGCAGCAACGACACTATCCAATCGAGAAGACTAGATCTTAGGGTCTCCCCTAAAGTAGCGCCAGTGAGTAGATGATGGCTGCACGGCGATGCCTTCAACACGGTAACGCCGCTACTCGGTTCTCACCGGCAACTCGACCCCCCTTACTGTATCCGGTGCAACCTAATTTTGCGCCTTATGGAGGGACGCCCGATTGGTTTAGGATTTGGGGGCATACGCTCCCAGTCGTGTACCCATAAAATAAATTTTGTAATTATTTGGCGACAATTTTACATGTGCGAAAAATAAAAACTAGTCATAATCATGCGTAGTCCTGTAGTACACGGCTTCGGGGTCTTCTTCGTCGCCGCTTGGCGCGCACGACTGGAACCTCAGTCCTTCCCCGGTTTGCAGCGGGTAGCAGATACCATTGATCAGTTGTGGAGACCGACGGCCGCAGTTGCTGCAGCAAGCCACCGTGTCATCCTTCGCGCGGTACAGAGAGGCGTGCGTGGCCGCGTGCTGCACCAGGAACTCCTCTGGGTCACCGTGTGTCCAAGCTAACAGGCACCCATAGCGTACTCCGGAGGCACCCGCTACTCCGGCCTCGAAGGCAGGATGTCCAGAGGTGGGGTGTCTCGTTTGGCGACCGCCGCACCTGCGACCGCTGGTACCCTTGCTTGGGATCCGCGGTGGCTGAAAGTGCGGGTACCGCATGTGAGGGTGATTTCCTTCTGCAATGTGGCACATCACACCAGCGAGAGTCCAGTCTGCCGATCACAGATGCTGGCCGGCTTCGTTGTGGTTCACCGGAGGAGAGTTGTCACCCTCGTACCTGGCGAGCTCTCTTTCCTGCCGATTGACGAAAAACGCATTCCAGGTCGTGGTGTTGTTAGAGCACCAATATGGATCCATACACTGTTCTAGCGTGAGCTTAGTAGTGGCTCGTGATGGCCGTCAACCGGGCAGAACCTCAAGGCACATGACGGATAGGCACCCCTTCGGCGCTCAACATCTAGCCGGGAGGCACCAGGTAGCCTGGATGAGATGGGTAGCTGGAGGCGCACGGTATAAACATGCAGTGCACAACCGGTGCATTGTTAAGACATCGTGCCGTGCACTGCGACCGAAGGCAGTGCAACGCAACACAAAAAGGCAGTGCACTACGAGGATACCTCGAGTGCACTGCGCGCGAAGGCAGTGCAATGCAATACAAAAATGCAGTGTGCGGACAGTGCATAGCCAATGGACTGTCCCGTGCACCGTAACCGAAGGTGGTGTAACTCAGTAAAAAGGGCAGTGCACAGAAGCCAGTGCAATATAGTAGAAACAAGCAGTGCACTGTTCGTGCACTGCCAGGACATGTGCCGTGCACCGCGACCGAAGGCAGTGCAATGCAGTAGAAAAAGACAGTGCACCGGCCATGCACGGCGAGGACATCGTGTCGTGCACTGCGACCGAAGGAAGTGCAATGTAGTAAAAAAAGGTAGTGCACTGGCCGTGCACCGCCAGGACATCGTGCCATGCACCACGGCCGAAGGGTCAAAAGGCAGTACAAACAAAAGTTCGTCAAAACCTATCAATATGGTATCTAGTTTTATAGATCTCGACACAACTAGCACAACCATGAAAAGGGATCTCAGTTTGGGCGATTCGTTTAACAAATATCGTATTTTTCGTAGTTGAATATAAAAGAAAAAGAGAAAAAGGACCGCGACCTTCTCTCTCCAGGCACGATGTGTCCTGCACAAGAAGGCCGGGGATAGTGTGCGAACAACTCCTAGGATGCCACGTGCAGCAACAGCCGCGGCCGCAGGCCGAGCTTTGGAACGCGTGTGCCTTTTCTAGTGTTTCTGCACCGAATGTAACATTCCGAAGATATTTTTAATTGATCACAACCTTGCATTCTGGAATGTTTTGTTACAACGTCCAGCAATGGTCCAATTGTCTATGAGAGTGATAAATTCTCTATGGATTCTATGTATAGAGCTTTGGTCTAGCCGGACCTGACATTTGATAAAAACAAGAAGATCTGGAAGCCATTCTTAAGAAAGGAAACATTTGATAGAAACTACTCCATCCAAGTAGCTTCTGGTTTCTATCCTTAGCGTACTTGCTAATGTATTTGGCTATTGACTACGTGGGATATATTACAAGTTTAGAACTCTTATTAGGGTGGGAGCGCTAGCCGGTATTTTGGTCCCTTTGCATTCTTGATACTGTATTTTCTTTTCATATAAATATTGTTCTCCCGGTTTGTCCTTTATTCGACTTCATGACTCTCATTACCATGTTCTTACTATTCATGCTGCTCCCATTCCGGTTGCTAGTAATATTTCCTCACATGGGTACTAAACATGGAGTAATTTCCTTTGAGTATGGACTTTTGCTTCAGTGTTCCCCCTCTCATCCAAACTGATGAAATTGAAGACACAAAGATGGTCAGGATTAGCTGATACCCCTTCGGTTTGGAATGCGTGAAGGGGTATCGGTCAATCCTATCCATCCTTATGTTTTTAGTTTTAGAAGTTTGGGAGGGGGGAGGGGGGGGGGGGGGGGGCAAGTCTAGAGTAGCACCTTCTGTCGATCTCTCTACTTAGTTGTCTAATCTGCTCTATCGGCTGTTGGCAGACTTTGTACATGAGTTTACTTTGGTCGGATTGATTTCACCCACCAGTAACACTGTGTTAGTGTGTTTGCAAAGCAATAAATGAGCCTTTCAATATAAAAAAGACCAATGGTACTATACAATGAAGGAAGTAAAATGTGCATGTACTGGTATACTTTACTCCCACTAGACTAGTTTAAGAGTGCTCAGTTCACCTCTCAGCGCTCCGGATTACATGGAAGGAGAGTGTGAAAATAACCTCAATCTTCGCAAATGTACCGAGGAACCTCAAAATCAACACCCGACCTAAGATATCTAGTAACATAATCATTTTAATAAACGAAATCGAATAAGTATGGACCGAGCTAAAGAAACAGAGTAAGATCTCGTTAAAAAGTTCTGATAGTATTAAAGATGCATGTATAGGCAAACAAAGTTTTAAGAAAAGTAGATACTAACCCAGCTGTCTGTACAAGGGTGATGAACGTCAAACACCAAAAGTCCTTCTTGTGCAGCATAGAGACGAAGCCGCCGAGAAGTACGACGGTGGTCCAAGTAAGCACCAGAAATCCCAATCCCTTGATGGCCATGGATAGGTAACCCATGAACACGAAGTGTTGATGAGCGAAACCTCTTTCCATTCGCTGTCATCAAGCGGGTTTTTTGGGCCGTTACCGGCCATTAATCCCAGGTCCCCTGAAGAGTTGATCGATCAGGTATTTCCAATCCAATGTGATAAAATTGGTTTACAGTCACACCCAAGGAAAAAAGCATAACCGAAGAGCCATGAAAGATGATGCTAAACAGATAGAAAAAAACCAGAAGTGAAGAATCGTATTGTCCGATGGATTAATGGGATTGATCTTACTCACCTTCAACAAGTGAAGAAGAGCTAGCCTCACCTGCTTCAAACTGGTGCGCTGCAAGCGAGGAGAGGAATTAGCTAATAATATGCCTCTGGAAGTGGGAATGTCTGCCTATTTTATGCAGACAACCATAAAATAAGCACATCGGCCGTCGGGGACTTGCTGGCGGCTGGTGGCTGTGAGGATCGGAGTAGGCAAAGCAGGAGCATAATAATTAGCCGGCCAGTCTGTTTCAGCTTAATTAGCTCAACATTAGCACGCACTGACGCACCTTCCTTTTGCTAGTAGCATATATAGTAGGTAGATAGAGACAAGACCACTACCGCCAAGTAATCTGCCATTCATATATTTTAACTCAAAGTGAGTAGCCGGTGAATATAGTCATAGAGAAGTATTGCAGCCTCGCAAGTTTCTCTAAATTTGAATAAATCTATATACTAAATAGTGTCTAGATACATTTGAATTAGACAAATCTATGATATCCTTTTCAGGGTGGAGTTAGTATATGTATACATATACATCTTGTTTGTGTCGGAGCAACACAATAATCGAAGCCTTTATAGTGGATGCTTTATTGACAGAAATAGAATTGGTACATCTGTCATTCATACATATATAGCCACTTGCAGATATAAGATGTGCTATAACTAGACATTGTCCAAGCAACTTCTTGTTAGCTTATGTCATCTACGTACGTGGTCCGAATTCCATACGCGTGCAATATATGCTCCAAATTATAATTATATTTTGTCCGATTTAAGTGACTGCAGCTAACACTACTTATTACTTGCCGAATGATCACGTGTTGCTATGGCTTTAATCGTTTTTGATTCTCTGTCTTTTATTTCTCTATAAATAACCTTCTTCTGAAACTCCTTTAAACTTACAAGAGCAACCAACAGCTACGACTACTTTTAAACTCCTTTTATTTCTCTATAGATATCCCTTGCCAAGACAATCCAAACATTTTCTTGTGTCATGGTGTTACATTCATAGATCAATGCGTTTACTATGTAACATGACGATGATCGACACATTTACTATGTACACAACGAGGATCAACACATTCTTAAATACACGAAGAATTGCTACGGCTTTTTGGAAATGATAACTATTGCTCATGTTTGTCGAGTCATCCATTTAACAATTGCAGGTCAAGCTAAGCATCTGGTGCTACTGGTGTAGACATCAGCGTGTGGACGATGGTCGAACTGCTGCTTGGTCCCATTTAGCATAGGCCCCAAACTACGCCGACAAAGTGAGACTAGGTAGTGCTAGAGTCGAAGATGACGAGGTTGTTGACGCAGAAGGCGGAGTGGTGGGCAGGCGCACCAGAGGCACAAAATGTGGTGGCTGGTGGACATGAAACCGGTTGCTGCTCCGCTGGAAAGAAGATACAGGACATGTTAGGCTGTTAGCTAGCAGTAGAAAGATTCAGTTTATCCATGTGAGTTAACAAGCAAAATTAGCACGCTGAAATATATGTTCAGCTAGCTGTTGCTACACTGAACAGAGGCAGGAAGGCGTGCCTTGATTCAAACGAGGAGGCGGCACACACAGGTACGGTTGTGCTACCTATCGCCCAAAGCAAGCATGAATCATGAGCTTCCTTCAGGTTCTGGTTAGCGGAATACATGGACGATACACCAAGTTCACATGTCAGTGCGATTCAAATCTGAAAGCACACATTTGATTGCCACTTGACCGAAAGAACGACCAACTGACCTTTATGGAATTGCTGCTTCAGAATGATGGCAGGTTCTTGGATCGCTGTTATTATTTGGATGGAAGATCTATGACTAGTTTATCCAAACTATTGACTTAGAGTCCCAACTTGGGTTGTGCAATGAGCTCTGTAGTCCATATATACGTTCCTGCTGATAGCACCCAAAACAATCCACAACATGCGAGACTACTAACTGTACACACGATTAGTTAGCATCCAGTACCTGACGGAGCAACAGAGCATGCAACTGGTGGACGTCGCGGAGCAGCCCATCGCCCACCGGTGGCCGGTCCGATTAAGTGTGAGGAACGGGAGAGAAGCCTCGGTTGGAACGGGAGGGAAGAGGTTGCGTTGTTCTGTGCTGGCGGGAAAAGAGGTGGTTGTGAGCTGTGTCAACTGTCAATGGACATGGAAATTCGGTGTCTCACAGCTAGCCCTGAGAGGATCCCTCTAGAGCACTGCAAATGAAACATGTAGGGAGTCAAAAATGTCAAACAAAAGCTACGTAGGTATATCGGGAGGCATCACTGCCAAATTAAGACTCTGGGCGGGTTACATACCCAGTACTTGTACCGAAAACCACGGCTCTGCTCCTTTCATTTTTCTGGCTTGCTCGGTCAGCTCGGGACTGCAAAAGTATACTTGTAGATTTTCCAGTGAAGCTGGGAGGCCCTCCTTGGGTGGCAGGGCAAGGATTTTCTCACAACCCAAGATTTGTAGTATCTTGAGAGAAGAAAGGCCACTTAACCCTTGAGGGAGCGACCCCAAATTCACGCAATATCGGAATTGTAGATATCGCAGAGAGGTGAGGAGCTGAAGCGCTTGCTCTTGCTCTTCAGTGAAGCCTGTCACCTGCTGATAAAAAGAGAACTGCAGTGTGTGGAGTGTAGCGGCAAGGTGGCTGCAAATGGGAGCAGATAGCACTGCCGAGATGCAATCCACCTCAAGTTTTTCCAGCTGGACTAATGAACCTGTATGGATTAATTTGCTCCTTCCAATCTCTGAAAGAAGATCCCCTGCTATAGAGATGTCCTCTCGATCCCAAAGCATAGCATCTATGCCCAATTTCTTGAGATTGACTGTGATGAGAGGACTGAACCCGTCCATTGTTAATCTTTTATAAGATGCCAGGCTTAGACTGGTGAGAGACGTGAGGTTTGAGAGCAGACCCATTGACTGCATGCTTGGCTCAAACGAAATTTCGATTTCTGTCAGGGATGGAGGGAAAGGATTGAAGGCATGCGCTCCTCTACCTACTTGTCCCATGGGCCATCGGGAGAACAACTTCCCACAACGGTATACTGTAAATGATTGGAGCATCCTGAGGTCCCATAGTCCTCCATCCTCCTTAGGCACAAGTTCCAGGCTCTCACACTTTTTGATGTTAAGCTCGGAAAGAGCTGGGAAACACCTCAAAACATTTGAAAATAATTCTCCGCTAATCTGTAACTCTTCTATGTGAAGATTCGCAACTGATTGGAGGACAACTGACCCATTCAATTCCGTGAAGACCTTGTCCTTGTATCTTTTGAAATGTATGCTTCTCAAGGAGGTTAGCCTTTCGAGATCTGACAATGGAATGTGTGATACGTCACTAATTTTCATAACCTCTATTCTATCCATCTTGTAGAAGGCCAAAGCACCAGTATACCCTTCAATACTCAACCCCTTTTTATCATATAACAGCTTTGCCGTTACCATACCATTTTCCTTCACACACACAAAAAATACATGTTAATGTGGAGGTCTGAGGAATGGTGGGAAACTGAGACATCTCAATGCAGTTATAAACATCAAGTGCACACAGGTTGGTAAATAGGTGTGAGGACTCAAGAAGGGAAATGAGCAGAGAAGGATACAATATCTGCATTTGATGCTTTCAAGTCTTGAACACTATTTTTTCAAGTGTGATCCTCTTTGTAACACAATAAAACTAAGGGCTTCCATCATGACCACTCCCGGCGACTGCTGGTTTTCCCGCCCGCTACGTATTCTTCCACCACGACCTCGTCGCCATCGTCAACTGGTCGCTGACTACTTCGTCTACTCTGACAACTGTGGACAACGCCGACACCATATTCTTTTCGCTGCTCTACGTTGGGATGACTCCTTTGCTAGTCCCTGCGACGCTAGCATATATGTCATGATAGTCCCTGCCCTCGCGCACCTGGTAC
Organism: Avena eriantha; assembly: GCA_910589775.1. Classification (NCBI taxonomy): domain Eukaryota; kingdom Viridiplantae; phylum Streptophyta; class Magnoliopsida; order Poales; family Poaceae; genus Avena; species Avena eriantha. The sequence goes on along the minus strand of OU342745.1, from coordinate 436,188,798 downwards.
TGGCAACACCGGTACATGCCTTCGTCCTTAAGGTGTCCTCGAGTCTAGCAATATCGAATCGGCGCCTCGTATTCATTGGCATTGCAACACCTTCTTCGGCATTGGCTATCGCTTCTACGAATCACTCGGCCGCGTCATCGAGAAGTTCTTCTTTGCGTACTTGGTTCAGGCAACCCCGGAGTATGCATTCATCCCTGACATGCGCCTGGTTATGGAAAAACTATGGCCGCACCTCGTCATCGACGGATCGGACTGCATGTCCTTCGCCATCAGCTTCACTCGCAACCACCTCGATGCGTCTTTGTTATTTTACTCGCGCACTATGCACCTGCAGCTTCATGTGCTCCTACCTCGACACCGGCACCCGGCCACAACATCGACCACGACGATCCCACATGGATCCCTCGACCAAGGTTGCAGCGCTCTACTGTGCCCAACGATCTCGGCTTCATCTACTCAGCACAAAGGGCTATCATCTTGCATGAACACCTCACCATCTTCCTCGACAGTCTAGGCTACATCGTCATGACACCATCGATGACATTCCCGCTATTACTGGGGGAGCATGTCAGCCCACTAGTTCTACTTTGGTTTCTCTCAAGTATGACCGTCAGGGACGCTCATGTTGTTCATGATTCTACCATTACGACTGCACGGGGATGTTAGAGTGTATTGTTGGTTATGGAAATGTTAGAGAGAGATATGATTTATTTCTTGTCTTGTACTCCAGCTTGATCCATGTATGACTTTATATACTCATCAGAGAGGTTCAATAAAATATCCATCACATATTCTACCAATCCCTCTCTCTACCATTCCACACATTTTACTACTACTAGGGGAGAGCGGTATTGAGAATTGACTTATCTCTATTGTTGAATTGACTTGTTTGTTCTAAGATCAGCGCAGAACTAGCTAGGGAAAGGGCCAACACGAGGATTTTAAATTACAAGAACTCTAAGTTAGACTAAGACCGTGGTTTTAGACCATCAAGAACATCATCATCCAAAGTGCTCTATACCCCCAACTGATGTTTCCTTTGTGAGCTCCCTTTTCTTCTTCAATTTGGCATCACTAGCTTCTCCCTTGGATGCCACAACTTCAAGATTACATATAAAGAGTTCTCCTCCAAGCTCTCTCAGTTTAACTATCTCTCTCAAATCAAACCCAACACCCTCTTAACATAGAACTCCTTTAGCTCATGTAAACACTCCATCTTTCCAACATCATTAATATTGGAATGGAATTCATTGCATGGATGGAAATGGCGTAAGTGCACAAGGCGGATAATATCTTTATGCAAATTTTTCACTTCCATGCCAATATTCAGCGTCCGAGAATTTCAAGTGGTAAAATCTAGATAATGAGCTAGGTATTGTATTTTCTTCAAAGTCATAACAATGTGAACTCACTGTAATGTATTAGAGGTTGATAAGATGTTTGGCAAAGATTGTGGAATGTTCAATATTATAAACAGAACTCTCGGATCCTTTATTTCTTCAAGTGTTTCTTTCAAAATATTAGCAATTCTTGCTTTTTGTAACCAAAAAATAATGAAAGTTTGCAAATTTCAAATGTCTATATGATGCTCTTCAGTTTACCTATTTCCTCTTTAAAAAAATTCATCGTAGATTTTTTTATGGTGATTGGTAAGTGTCGAATCCTTGTATTAACTTTGAATAGGAGATTAATTACAAAGTCTTAAATTTTCAACATACCTGAATACCACCAAGCCTATCTATTATATTCCGTGCACTATTTGGTCTCTTCTTTGGATTATTGTGCATGCACTCCATTGCTATCTCGTAACATACTTGTATTTGTATGCATACTGTGTCTCATTGTGATGTCTCTTGCCTATCACTCCAACTTTTAAGTACCTAAAAACGAAAATGGTGAAATATTGTTGATCAAATGGATTGACAACATTTTTATATCTAAGAAACTCAAATATGTATAGTACATAACCTCAAGCATCTAACTAACAACCAAAATCTTTTAAACTAAACTGTGTCCCAATACATTTATGTCAGATCTCTCACCTTGTAAATTTCACTTTCAGGTTCGACACAAACAAGTGAAAATAAAAGGTAACTAATTTCTTGTAATTAATAATTTAGTGATTAAATTTATCCGTATATCTTTTTCATTTCCATATTTTTATTATTCCCTCCTCCCCATAAGAATAAGACCTTTAAGTTTCTCTTAAGTACGGATGTTAACCAAGTTTGTAATAAATTATATTTTTTCACTCCACCAAATAAATATACTATGAATGTGTATTTGATGACGGCTCGCTTAGTATTTTAGTATTTTGTGTTGATATTTTTCCTATAAACCTGGTCAAAATTACAAAAAAAATTGACCTCAGATAAAATTTATATGGCTTTTTATGGTGGCATGAGGGACTACATTTTTAGTAGCGGCTAATTTCTTCATGGCCTTCATTTTTTATCTTCAAAGAATTGGGTTCTTCTATACCTTTTACCTTTGAATTTTTTATATCTCCGCCCCAATTCACTCTAAACTACGAGCCATGTCAGGATTTCTTGAAATTGTGGAAACACTTCGGCCCGAATGTTCTATCTATGACACCAGTGGCCTTTAACCCCATATGTCGTAAGCTGTAATTGTTGTCTTCTTTGATCTTTTTTCCTATGAGGCCCACCAAATTTCCATGTTATTAGGGGTAAAAAAATTGTCCTCCATTCCTTCCAGTGTGGGCCAACGTAGGTCAACGTGACCCATTCCTTTTAGCATGGATGACCACGAGAAAGACTGGGGGATCCGCTCGCTGCCGCTACTGCAACCGGCGCTCTCCAAAGGCATTGTGGCGGCACTCAGGTGAATGTCTACAAGATGATGCTTAAGGGGGATCACAGTTGTCTTCTGGACACATATACGTACATGTTTCATCAATCCTTCGGAATGACCCAGCTTCAGGTGCATGGTATCCTCACAGTGCTTTAAGATAACCATACTAGAATAGGTACATTAGTCAATAAAGCCCCGTACCATATTAGGGGTAATGTGGTTGCACATGTTTGGTTATTCAGAGCATAACCTAGAACTATGATGCCTGTTGGAATCAAACCACATATCCTCCAAAAATCACTTCTTAAATTTATTAACCCACTTGGGAAATACATGTCTCCAAAGTGATTATTATTCTTCATATATATTAGAGCATATGGGAGGTTTATCCAATTTTTCCAACTATGGTTTAATTCTAGGGCTAAGCAATGAGATCCATCCTAAGATATTAACCCAACATGTAGGTGGGGTATAGTATCATGGCAAAGATGGGGTATAAGGTTCAAATGGTAGGTCCTAACTATGCCCAAGTAGGCATAGCTTCATAAGTGTGTCATAATATAGTAAGATTATTATACAATGTACTTATAGGAAAAATATAAGTAAAACATGCATATAAAAATATTAAGGGGTATGTTCAATAGATGGCTTGCCTTGTGCAACAACTCCTTGGACTTGGTATTGCTCAACATACTCTTCACCTTCCTCACAAGCATTCTCACGGTTGTCTACACGTAACAAAGAAGGAAAATCACATACACACATTTCAATCACCAATCATACCACACCATCACAACATCACACAACTACAAACAAGTAGTTTTGGTTGAAGTTTGGGTTAATTAGGTGATGATCACTTTGTTGATCTAAACCAGGTTACAACACTTTAGTTATAGTCTGGGTTTAATATTTTATACACATGTGTGGTCAAGCATAAACTTTTAAGTTAACTTCATACTGAATTGTTTTACTATACTAATATTCGCGGATGGGTTCATATAGGTGTTCTCTGGTTGATTAACATTATGCAAAGTGGGTTCAACTTTTAAGTTAAGTTCCTACAAACTGGCCCTACCTATTTAGGCTTTGTCTACGTGGGAGGGAAAAGTTTAAAATTTTGACATGTGGGGGCCACCAAGTCAGGGTGTCAATTAATGCGAAGGAGTACACGATAGTAAAATATGAAATGGCCAGCCTAGATCATTTCTCTTAACTTACCACGTACGAATGAGTATGCGGCCGTCCGATGTGAGACGAACACGTCGGATGAGACCACGCTGATGCCGACAGACGGTGACAAAAAATGGAGCACAAATCAAACGATGCGACGGAGCATGGTTGGGTTCTCACATGCATTTCATTGCCGGCGTCAAGGAGGCTCGCCTGGATGCACGAGTGGCACTCAAAGAGTCAGGAAGATGTCGTAGAGGATCTGGGATACTCCACGGCCAAAGAAGAGGTCCAGGAGGCAGAGCGTGACGTGGAAGGGCGAGAGCCGGAGTTGGGTGTTGATGGAGTCAAGGCTTGAATGGCTCTTGGCCTAAATTGATGGTCATTTAAGCTAATTGCCGAGGAAGGAAAGCTACTGCGTACTTAACTCATGGTGGCAGTGAAGCATATACTGAGATATGTGCGAGGATCTCTAAACCTCGGCAGTTTTTACGGAAGGGAGGAGTCAAAGAAACTTCAACTGATGGGTTTCAGCGACAGTGACCTAGCTGGGGATATTGTGATAGGAAGAGCACAACAGGGATGATATGCTATCTTGGCTCCAGTCCTATCACTTGGTCTTCACAAAAGTAGAAGATTGTGGCACTGTCATCATGTCAGGCTGAGTATATTGCTGCAGCCTCAGCAGCTTGCCAAGGAATTTGGCTTGTTCGTTTGCTGGATGATCTATTTGGAGAGACAGGTATCAAGATTGTGCTGAAAGTGGACAACAAGTTAGCTATCTCGTTAAGTAAGAATCATGTTTTTCATGGGAGAAGCAAACACATAGAAACACACTATCATTTCATCCGTGAATGCGTGGAAAATGGTCAGGTCGTGGTGGAGCACGTCCGAACTGAAGATCAAATGGCTGATATGCTGACCAACACTTTAGGGAGAGCAAAATTCCTAGAGAGGAGGAAAAGAATTGGGATGACAGTCACAGGTTAGTGTCAACAAGCTTAAGGGAGAGAATGTTAGTAGTTAATCCTGTTGACACGTTTTGTTTTTTCATTTGTGCTGCATGACATTGTCTGTCGCTGCTGTAGTGTAGCTGTCTTTCATTCAGTCTCAGCATGTTCAGAGAATAAGTAGGATCTGATCATGTGACTGTACACGATTCATAGTTAGCGTCTTTGTATGATCGCTCCGCACGGCTCCGTCAGTGGGATGGCGGGGGTAAAATGGCCTCTGAATAAAAGGAAAGAAGCAGAAAAGACGCACTAGGCTTGTGATCTATCACGATCGATTTAGATCCGTTCCACTGTGATCATGTGTGTCTCCTAGGCTTGTGATCTATCACAATCGATAGATATACTACGTAACATGACGATGATGGACACATTTACTATGTACACGATGATGATCAACACGTTTTTATAATTATACAAAGAATTGCGGTGGCTTTTAGGAAAATGATGACTATTGCTCATGTTTGTTGAGTCATCCATTTAACAGTTGCAGGTGGAGCTAAGCATCTGGGAAGAGGAGGGTCACAGCACAGCGAGCGCGTTATAAGGGGAGCGGTTGCGTTGTTCTGTGCCGGCGGGAAAAGAGGTGGGTGCGAGTCCTGCAATTCGGTATATCAGTATATCGGGAGGATCCCTCTTGAGCACTGCAAATGAAACATGTAGGGAGTCAAGTCTCAAACAAAAGCTAGGTATATCGGGAGGTATCACTGTCAAATTAAGACTGGGGGCGGGTTACGTACCCAGTACTTCTACCGAGAACCCCGGCTCTGCACCTTTCAGTTTTTTGGCTTGCTTGGTTAGCTCGGGACTGCAAAACCATACTTGTAGCTTTTCCAGTGAAGTGGGGAGGCCCTCCTTGGGTGGTAGGGCTATGATTTTCGCACAACTGTGGATATTTAGTCTCTTGAGAGAAGAAATGCCACGTAACCCACGAGGGAGCGACCGCAGATTCAGGCAATAATGGAACTGTAAATATTGTAGAGAGGTGAGAAGCTCAAGTGCTTGCTCTTGCTGTTCTGTGAAGGCTATCACCTGCTGGTCAAAAGAGAACTGCAACGTGTGGAGGGTAGCGGCGAGGTGGCTGCAAATGGGAGCAGTAAGCACTGCAGAGATGCAATCCACCATAAATTCTTCCAACTGGAATGAAGCTGTATGCATTAATTTGCTCCTTGCAATCTCCGAGAGCAGATCCCCAGCTATAGAGATGTCCTCTTGATCCCTATACATAGCATTTATGACAATTTTCTTGAGATTGACTGTGATGAGAGGATTGAACCCATCCATTGTTAATCTTTTACAATATTTCAGGCTTAGACTGGTGAGAGATGTGAGGTTTGAGAGCAGACCCATTGACTGCATGCTTGGCTCTAAGATAATTTTGAGTTCTGTCAGGGAAGGAGGGAAAGGCTTGAAGGCATGCGCTCCTCTACCTACTTGTCCCATGGGCCACCGGGAGAACAACTTCCCACAATTATATCCTGTAAATGATTGGAGCATCCTGACGTCCCATAGTCCTCCATCCTCCTTAGGCAGAAGGTCCAGGCTCTCACACTCTTCGATGTTAATCTTGGAAACTGCTGGGAAACACCTCAAAACTTTTGAGAACAATTCTCCGCTAATCTGTAACTTTTTTAAGTGAAGATCCACAACCGAATGGAGGACAACAGCGCCATTCAATTCCGTGAAAACCATGTGATTGCATCTTTTGAAATGTATGCTTCTCAAGGAGGTTAGCCTTTTGAGATCTGACAATGGAATGTGTGAGACATGACTGATTTCCATAAGCTCTACTCTATCCATATTGTAGAAGGCCAAAGCACCAGTATACCCTTCAATACTCAACCCCTTTTTATCATATAACATCTTTGCCTTTGTCATACCATATCCCTTCACACGAAAAAATACATGTTAATGTGGAGGTCTGAGGAATGGTGGGAAACTGAGACAGCTCAATGCAGTTATAAATAGCAAGTGCACATAGGTTGGTAAATAGGTCTGAGCACTCAAGAAGGGAAATGAGCAGAGAAGGATACAATATCTGCATTTCATGCTTTCAAGCCTTGAACACTAATTTTTCAAGTGTGCTCCTCTTTGTAACACAATAAAACTAAGGTCCAAACATACACATTCCACTGACTCACGACTACAGCTATGCCGCCCCTTCGCGCCGTAGTGTCGCTCTGCGCACCGACGTCCTAGGCTACCACCGCGTCACTTCCCTTGGCGTATGTCGCCAACGTTCGTGCACGGTCTTCGTCATGCTATCGGGTTATTCATCGCCTACTTCGAGCGCCGGGGCTGCTCTTCACATGGTAACCTGCACGACCACTTGTTACAGGCCATGCCAACTACCCGATCGCCAATCTAGGTTTCCATCATGACCACTCCCAGGGACTGCTGGTTTTCCCGCCTGATACATACTCTTCCACCACGACCTTGTCGCCATCGTCAACTGGTCGCTGACTACTTCGTCTACTCTGACAACTGTGGACAGCGCCGACACCATATTCTTTTCGCTGCTCTACGTTAGGATGACTCCTTTGCTAGTCCCTGCGACGCTAGCATATATGTCATGATAGTCCCTGCCCTCGCGCACCTGGTACTGGCAACAACGGTACATGCCTTCGTCCTTAAGGTGTCCTAGAGTCTAGCAAACTCGAATCGGCGCCTCGTATTCATTGGCATTGCAACACCTTCTTCTGCTTTGGCTATCGCTTCTACGAATCACTCGGCCGCGTCATCGAAAAGTTCTTCTTTACGCAATTGGTTCAGGCAACCCCGGAGTATGCATTCATCCCCGACATGCACCTGGTTATGGAAAAACTATGGCCACACCTCGTCATCAACGAATCGGACTGCATCTCCTTCGCCATCAGCTTCACTCGCGACTGCCTCGATGCGTCTCTGTTATTTTACTAGCGCACTATGCACATGTAGCTTCATGTGCTCCTACCTCGACATCGGCACCCGGCCACAACATCGACCACGACGATCCCACATGGCTCCCTCGACCAAGGTTCCAGCGCTCTACTGTGCCCAACGCTCTCGGCTTCATCTACTCAGCACAAAGGGCTATCATCTTGCATGAACACCTCACCATCTTCCTCGACAGTCTAGGCTACATCGTCGTGACACCGTCCATGACATTCCCGCTATTACTGGGGGAGCATGTCAGCCCACTAGTTCTACTTTGGTTTCTCTCAAGTATGACCGTCAGGGACGCTCATGTTGTTCATGATTCTACCATTACGACTACACGGGGATGTTAGAGTGTATTGTTGGTTATGGAAATGTTAGAGAGAGATATGATTTATTTCTTGTCTTGTACTCCAGCTTGATCCATGTATGACTTTATATACTCATCAGAGAGGTTCAATAAAATATCCATCACATATTCTACCAATCCCTCTCTCTACCATTCCACACATTTTACTACTACTAGGGGAGAGCGGTATTGAGAATTGACTTATCTCTATTGTTGAATTGACTTGTTTGTTCTAAGATCAGCGCAGAACTAGCTAGGGAAAGGGCCAACACGAGGATTTTAAATTACAAGAACTCTAAGATAGACTAAGACCGTGGTTTTAGACCATCAAGAACATCATCATCCAAAGTGTGGTGCTCTATACCCCAAACTGATGTTTACTTTGTGAGCTCCCTTTTCTTCTTCAATTTGGCATCACTAGCTTCTCCCTTGGATGCCACAACTTCAAGATTACATATAAAGAGTTCTCCTCCAAGCTCTCTCAGTTTAACTATCTCTCTCAAATCAAACCCAACACCCTCTTAACATAGAACTCCTTTAGCTCATGTAAACACTCCATCTTTCCAACATCATTAATATTGGAATGGAATTCATTGCATGGATGGAAATGGCGTAAGTGCACAAGGCGGATAATATCTTTATGCAAATTTTTCACTTCCATGCCAATATTCAGCGTCCGAGAATTTCAAGTGGTAAAATCTAGATAATGAGCTAGGTATTGTATTTTCTTCAAAGTCATAACAATGTGAACTCACTGTAATGTATTAGAGGTTGATAAGATGTTTGGCAAAGATTGTGGAATGTTCAATATTATAAACAGAACTCTCGGATCCTTTATTTCTTCAAGTGTTTCTTTCAAAATATTAGCAATTCTTGCTTTTTGTAACCAAAAAATAATGAAAGTTTGCAAATTTCAAATGTCTATATGATGCTCTTCAGTTTACCTATTTCCTCTTTAAAAAAAATTCATCGTAGATTTTTTTATGGTGATTGGTAAGTGTCGAATCCTTGTATTAACTTTGAATAGGAGATTAATTACAAAGTCTTAAATTTTCAACATACCTGAATACCACCAAGCCTATCTATTATATTCCGTGCACTATTTGGTCTCTTCTTTGGATTATTGTGCATGCACTCCATTGCTATCTCGTAACATACTTGTATTTGTATGCATACTGTGTCTCGTTGTGATGTCTCTTGCCTATCACTCCAACTTTTAAGTACCTAAAAACGAAAATTGTGAGATATTGTTTGATCAAATGGATTGACAACATTTTTATATCTAAGAAACTCAAATATGTATAGTACATAACCTCAAGCATCTAACTAACAACCAAAATCTTTTAAACTAAACTGTGTCCCAATACATTTATGTCAGATCTCTCACCTTGTAAATTTCACTTTCAGGTTCGACACAAACAAGTGAAAATAAAAGGTAACTAATTTCTTGTAATTAATAAATTAGTGATTAAATTTATCCGTATATCTTTTTTATTTCCATATTTTTATTATTCCCTCCTCCCCATAAGAATAAGACCTTTAAGTTTCTCTTAAGTACGGATGTTAACCAAGTTTGTAATAAATTATATTTTTTCACTCCACCAAATAAATATACTATGAATGTGTATTTGATGACGGCTCGTTTAGTATTTTAGTATTTTGTGTTGATATTTTTCCTATAAACCTGGTCAAAATTACAAAAAAAATTGACCTCAGATAAAATTTATATGGCTTTTTATGGTGGCATGAGGGACTACATTTTTAGTAGCGGCTAATTTCTTCATGGCCTTCATTTTTTATCTTCAAAGAATTGGGTTCTTCTATACCTTTTACCTTTGAGTTTTTTATATCTCCGCCCCAATTCACTCTAAACTACGAGCCATGTCAGGATTTCTTGAAATTGTGGAAACACTTCGGCCCGAATGTTCTATCTATGACACCAGTGGCCTTTAACCCCATATGTCGTAAGCTGTAATTGTTGTCTTCTTTGATGTTTTTTCCTATGAGGCCCACCAAATTTCCATGTTATTAGGGGTAAAAAAATTGTCCTCCATTCCTTCCAGTGTGGGCCAACGTAGGTCAACGTGACCCATTCCTTTTAGCATGGATGACCACGAGAAAGACTGGGGGATCCGCTCGCTGCCGCTACTGCAACCGGCGCTCTCCAAAGGCATTGTGGCGGCACTCAGGTGAATGTCTACAAGATGATGCTTAAGGGGGATCACAATTGTCTTCTGGACACATATACGTACATGTTTCATCAATCCTTCGGAATGACCCAGCTTCAGGTGCACGGTATCCTCACAGTGCTTTAAGATAACCATACTAGAATAGGTACATTAGTCAATAAAGCCCCGTACCATATTAGTGGTAATGTGGTTGCACATGTTTGGTTATTCAGAGCATAACCTAGAACTGTGATGCCTGTTGGAATCAAACCACATATCCTCCAAAAATCACTTCTTAAATTTATTAACCCACTTGGGAAATACATGTCTCCAAAGTGATTATTATTCTTCATATATATTAGAGCATATGGGAGGTTTATCCAATTTTTCCAACTATGGTTTAATTCTAGGGCTAAGCAATGAGATCCATCCTAAGATATTAACCCAACATGTAGGTGGGGTATAGTATCATGGCAAAGATGGGGTATAAGGTTCAAATGGTAGGTCCTAACTATGCCCAAGTAGGCATAGCTTCATAAGTGTGTCATAATATAGTAAGATTATTATACAATGTACTTATAGGAAAAATATAAGTAAAACATGGATATAAAAATATTAAGGGGTATGTTCAATAGATGGCTTGCCTTGTGCAGCAACTCCTTGGACTTGGTATTGCTCAACATACTCTTCACCTTCCTCACAAGCATTCTCACGGTTGTCTACACGTAACAAAGAAGGAAAATCACATACACACATTTCGATCACTAATCATACCACACCATCACAACATCACACAACTACAAACAAGTAGTTTTGGTTGAATTTTGTTTAATTAGGTGATGATCACTTTGTTGATCTAAACCAGGTTACAACACTTTAGTTTTAGTCTGGGTTTAATATTTTACACACATGTGTGGTCAAGCATAAACTTTTAAGTTAACTTCATACTGAATTGTTTTACTATACTAATATTCGTAGATGGGTTTGTATAGGTGTTCTCTAGTTGATTAACATTATGCAAAGTGGGTTCAACTTTTAAGTTAACTTCCTACAAACTGGCCCTACCTATTTAGGCTTTGTCTACAAGGGAGGGAAAAGTTTAAAATTTGGACATGTGGGGGCCACCACGTCAGGGTGTCAATTAATGCGAAGGGGTACACGATAGTAAAATATGAGATGGCCAGCCTAGATCATTTCTCTTAACTTACCACGTATGAATGAGTATGCGGCCGTCCGATGTGACACGGGCACGTCGGATGAGACCACGCTGATGCTGACAGACGGTGACAAAAAATGGAGAACAAATCAGATGATGCGACGGAGCATGGTTGGGTTCTCACATTGATTTCATCGCCGGCGTCAAGGACGCTCGCTTGGATGCACGAGTGGCACTCAAAGGCTCAGGAAGATGTCGTAGAGGCTCTGGGATACTCCATGGCCAAAGAAGAGGTCCAGGAGGCAGAGCTTGACGTGGAAGGGCCTGAGCCGGAGTTGGGTGTTGATGGAGTCAAGGCTTGAATGGCTCTTGGCCTAAATTGATGGTCATTTATGCTAATTGCCGAGGAAGGAAAGATAAGGGTGTCTTCGGTGGGTTGAGTGGCTCACCGTGCGAGGTAAGTGGTTGATTTCCTCCACGATAGAGCTCGGGCTATAGAAGGGCTCTAGCGGATCATGGGCCCGACCTAGAGCTTGATTGGGAGTTCAGAGAGCGGGAGAGGGAGAACAAGAGTGGTGTGGGAGCGGCAGGAGGGATCAAGACCCGTTTTATAGGCGTTGGTTGCCATCTGTAGTTAAGTGGGTGCACCTAGCCGCGGGGAGTTGTGACCCGCGCATTCAAGGTGGCGGCAACAAGGATTCAAGGAGCGCGTGCACGGGATTTCGGAGAGGCGCAGGTGCGCGGACGTCTATAAATCAAGCTCTCCCCGATGGTGACAGAGTGGAAGCAGCAATGCTTGTCGAAATGATCAGGCGAATTATGAGCACAAGCTAAGAGGGCATGCTGGCGTGGGATGGTGCATTGATGGCGGGATCGTTCTGGTGAATAGAGGACGTGGTGGTAGGGAACACGATTGGCATGGTGACTATATGTAGGGGACAATATCACCTTTCCCTGGTGCACAACTTTGTTAAGTTGTTCCCTAAGTTAGTGGCGAACAAATTGTGTACAAGGATAGAAGTGCTAGTAAGTGCCAACCAGTCAGCATCCATTTAGGGAACATGCAAACTCCCTCCATTTAGAAATATGAGATGTTTTAGCTTTGTGAATCGAATGTATCTAGACGTCTTTTAGGTTTGTAGAGGTTTGGAGTGAGCTTATACACTAAAGGTCGTCCCAACTTGGCAACGAGGGTTTTTGGAAACATCGAGGAGACTAGTGTTGATCAAGCCCTTCATCAGAGCAAGATCGGTTCACCACCAACTAGTGGTTGATACCCCTGCGTGGCTCTTGGAAGAAATCAACAAATTGATTTGTGTATTCTTCTGGGCTAGAAAGGAGACGGTGAATGTTGGTCAGTGTTTGGTGTCATTGTAGAGAATTTGTAGACCCTTGGGTCTTGGAGTTCTAGGCATTAAGAATCTCAGGATGCCAGGATTAGATCTACATGTATGATAGGAGTGGCTCAGACGTGCTGATATACACTACGGGAACGAATGCAGATGCTGAGCGGGAAATTCAACGCTGAGGGAAAATGGTCGGGCCGCTCGGCATAGCTCACGCAGTGTCGTGGGCCACAAAATGTCGTTGGCACAGCAAAACCTTCAGCACAGACGAGCAATGCCGAGAGAGACCCTCGGCGTAGCTATACCCTCAGCATAGATATAGCAATGCCAAGGGGCACCATCGGCGCAAGCTGAGCACGGGTCTCCTTCCCGCGTTGCGGACGGACAGTTCACGGTATATGTCAGTGCCGAGAGGTTTACCGTTGGCATAGCTCTGTGTAGTGAAAATTAACGGCACAAAGCAAAACCGAGAGGATTCCGCTCAGCATTACTATTAGAAAGCTAGCGGGATAGCACACCTGGAAGGTCCTACGCCGAGGGGATACCTCTCAGCATTGCTAGCAGCATAGCGCACCTGCCAGGACCTACGCCAAGGGGATTCCTCTCAGCGTTGCTAGCAGCATAGCACACCTGGTAGGACCTACGCCGAGGGGATTCCTCTCAGTGTTGCCAGCAGCATAGCGCACCTGGCAGGGTCTATGCCGAGGGGAATCCTCTCAGCGTTGCTGAGTACTGACCGAAAAAGTACTGGGCGTGAAGGAGGAACCTCCCGCCACGGATCAAACGGAGGGCTGCTCGTGGAATCTTGGTCCCAACCCGTGTTTTCCATGTATTTATGACCTATACAAACCTAAACCAATAAAAAAGTACATCGGTGAGCCCTCGTACGGAGAATGCTAGGGGGTAGACCTGCGGGTCCCACGGACCAGGGTTTCGGTGGAGAAAGACCGCCGAAGCACCGAAATCACGCGAAAACTTGCAAGTGGCCCTAGAATACGTGTACAAGTCTGGTGGAAGGTCCATAGATGCAATTCCTAGCTCCCGGGTGTGTTCATGTTCACTTGCATGCGATAACACATAGAAAAGTGCTGGGCGTGTAGGAGGAAACTCTCGCCACTGATCAAACGGAGGGCTACCTATCTTGGTCCCAACCCTTGTTGTCCATGTAGTTATGACCTATACAAACCTAAACCAACAAAAAAGTACATCGGTGAGCCCTCGTACGGAGGATGCCATGGGGGTAGACCTGCGGGTCCCACGGACCAGGGTTACGGTGGAGAAAGACCGCCGGAGCACCGAAATCACGCGAAAACTTGCAAGTGGCCCTAGAATACGTATACAAGTGTGGTGGAAGGTCCATAGATGAAATTCCTAGCTCCCGGGTGCGTTCATGTTCACTTGCATGCGATAACACATAGAAAAGTGTTGGGCGTGTAGGAGGAAACTCCCTCCACGGATCAAACGGAAGGCTACCTGTGGAATCGTGGTCCCAACCTTTGTTGTCCATGTATTTATGACCTATACAAACCTAAACCAACAAAAAAGTACATCGGTGAGCCCTCGTACGGAGGATGCTATGGGGGTAGACCTGCGGGTCCCACGGACTAGGGTTTCGGTGGAGAAAGACCGCCGGAGCACCGGAATCACGCGAAAACTTGCAAGTGGCCCTAGAATACGTGTACAAGTGTGGTGGAAGGTCCATAGATGCAATTCCTAGCTCCCGGGTGCGTTCATGTTCACTTGCATGCGATAACACATAGAAAAGTGTTGGGCGTGTAGGAGGAAACTCCCGCCACGGATCAAACGGAGGGCTACCTATGGAATCTTGGTCCCAACCCGTGTTGTCCATGTATTTATGACCTATACAAACCTAAACCAAAAAAAAAGTACATCGGTGAGCCCTCGTACGGAGGATGCTACGGGGGTAGACCTGCGGGTCCCACGGACCAGGGTTTCGGTGGAGAAAGACCGCCGGAGCACCGGAATCACGCGAAAACTTGCAAGTGCCCTAGAATACATGTACAAGTGTGGTGGAAGGTCCATAGATGCAATTCCCAGCTACCGGGTGCGTTCATGTTCACTCGCATGCGATAACACATAGAAAAGTGCTGGGCGTGTAGGAGGAACCTCCCGCCACGGATCAAACGGAGGGCTGCTTGTGGAATCTTGGTCCCAACCCTTGTTTTCCATGTTGTTCTGACCTATACAAACATAAACCAATAAAAAAGTACATCGGTGAGCCCTCGTACGGAGAATGCTAGGGGGTAGACCTGCGGGTCCCACGGACTAGGGTTTCGGTGGAGAAAGAACGCCGGAGCACCGAAATCATGCAAAAACTTGCAAGTGGCCCTAGAATACGTGTACAAGTGTGATGTAAGGTCCATAGATGCAATTCCTAGCTCCCGGGTGCGTTCATGTTCACTTGCATGCGATAACACATAGAAAAGTGTTGGGCGTGTAGGAGGAAACTCCCGCCACGGATCAAACGGACGGCTACCTGTGGAATCTTGGTCCCAACCCTTGTTGTCCATGTAGTTATGACATATACAAACCTAAAACAACAAAAAATTACATCGGTGAGCCCTCGTACGGAGAATGCTATGGGGGTGGACCTGCGGGACCCACGGACCAGGGTTTCAGTGGAGAAAGACCGCCGGAGCACCGGAATCACGCGAAAACTTGCAGGTGGCCCTAGAATACGTGTACAAGTGTGGTGGAACGTCCATAGATGCAATTCCTATCGTCCGGGTGCGTTCATGTTCACTTGCATGCGATAACACATAGAAAAGTGGTGGGCGTGTAGGAGGAACCTCCCGCCACGGATCAAACGGAGGGCTACCTGTGGAATCTTAGTCCCAACCCTTGTTGTCCATGTAGTTATGACCTATACAAAGCTAAACCAACAAAAGAGTACATCGGTGAGACCTCGTATGGAGGATGCTATGGGGGTAGACCCGCGGGTCCCACGGACCAGGGTTTCGGTGGAGAGACACCGCCGGAGCATCAGAATCACGCGAAAACTTGCAGGTGGCCCTAGAATATGTGTACAAGTGTGGTGGAAGGTCCATAGATGCAATTCCTAGCTACCGGGTGTGTTCATGTTCACTTGCATGCGATAACACATAGAAAAGTGCTGGGCGTGTAGGAGGAACCTCCCGCCACGGATCAAACGGAGGGCTGCCTGTGGAATCTTGGTCCCAACCCTTGTTTTCCATGTAGTTATGACCTATACAAACCTAAACCAACAAAAAAGTACATCGGTGAGCCCTCGTACGGAGAATGCTAGGGGGTAGACCTGCGGGTCCCACGGTCCAGGGTTTCGGTGGAGAAAGACCGCCGGAGCACCGAAATCACGCGAAAACTTGCAAGTGACCCTAGAATACGTGTACAAGTGTGGTGGAAGGTCCATAGATGAAATTCCTAGCTCCCGGGTGCGTTCATGTTCACTTGCATGCGATAACACATAGAAAAGTGTTGGGCGTGTAGGAGGAAACTCCCGCCACGGATCAAACGGAGGGCTACCTATCTTGGTCCCAACCCTTGTTGACCATGTAGTTATGACCTATACAAACCTAAACCAACAAAAAAGTACATCGGTGAGCCCTCGTACGGAGAATGCTATGGGGGTAGACCTACGGGTCCCACGGACCAGGGTTTCGGTGGAGAAAGACCGCCGGAGCACCGGAATCACGCGAAAACATGCAAGTGGCCCTAGATAACGTGTACAAGTGTGGTGGAAGGTCCATAGATGCAATTCCTAGCTACTGGGTGCGTTCATGTTCACTTGCATGCGATAACACATAGAAAAGTGCTCGGCGTGTAGGAGGAAACTCCCTCCACGGATCAAACGGAAGGCTACCTATGGAATCTTGGTCCCAACCTTTGTTGTCCATGTAGTTATGACCTATACAAACCTAAACCAACAAAAAAGTACATCGGTGAGCCCTCGTACGGAGGATGCTACGGGGGTAGACCTGCGGGTCCCACGGACCAGGGTTTCCGTGGAGAAAGACCGCCGGAGCAACAGAATCATGCGAAAACTTGCAAGTGGCCCTAGAATACGTGTACAAGTGTGGTGGAAGGTCCATAGATGCAATTCCTAGCTCCCGGGTGCGTTCATGTTCACTTGCATGCGATAACACATAGAAAAGTGCTGGGCGTGTAGGAGGAACCTCCCGCCACGGATCAAACGGAGGGCTGCTTGTGGAATCTTGGTCCCAACCCTTGTTTTCCATGTTGTTATGACCTATACAAACATAAACCAATAAAAAAGTACATCGGTGAGCCCTCGTACGGAGAATGCTAGGGGGTCGACCTGCGGGTCCCACGGACTAGGGTTTCGGTGGAGAAAGACCGCCGGAGCACCGAAATCACGCGAAAACTTGCAAGTGGCCCTAGAATACGTGTACAAGTGTGGTGGAAGGTCCATAGATGCAATTCCTATCGTCCGGGTGCGTTCATGTTCACTTGCATGCGATAACACATAGAAAAGTGTTGTGCGTGTAGGAGGAACCTCCCGCCACGGATCAAACGGAGGGCTACCTATCTTGGTCCCAACCCTTGTTGTCCATGTAGTTATGACCTGTACAAACCTAAACCAACAAAAAAGTACATCGGTGAGCCCTCGTACGGAGGATGCCATGGGGGTAGACCTGCGGGTCCCACGGACCAGGGTTTCGGTGGAGAAAGACCGCCGGAGCACCGAAATCACGCGAAAACTTGCAAGTGGCCCTAGAATACGTGTACAAGTGTGGTGGAAGGTCCATAGATGAAATTCCTAGCTCCCGGGTGCGTTTCATGTTCACTTGCATGCGATAACACATACAAAAGTGTTGGGCGTGTAGGAGGAAACTCCCGCCACGGATCAAACGGAGGGCTACCTATCTTGGTCCCAACCCTTGTTGACCATGTAGTTATGACCTATACAAACCTAAACCAACAAAAAAGTACATCGGTGAGCCCTCGTACGGAGAATGCTATGGGGGTAGACCTACGGGTCCCACGGACCAGGGTTTCGGTGGAGAAAGACCGCCGGAGCACCGGAATCACGCGAAAACATGCAAGTGGCCCTAGATAACGTGTACAAGTGTGGTGGAAGGTCCATAGATGCAATTCCTAGCTACTGGGTGCGTTCATGTTCACTTGCATGCGATAACACATAGAAAAGTGCTCGGCGTGTAGGAGGAAACTCCTTCCACGGATCAAACGGAAGGCTACCTATGGAATCTTGGTCCCAACCTTTGTTGTCCATGTAGTTATGACCTATACAAACCTAAACCAACAAAAAAGTACATCGGTGAGCCCTCGTACGGAGGATGCTACGGGGGTAGACCTGCGGGTCCCACGGACCAGGGTTTCCGTGGAGAAAGACCGCCGGAGCAACAGAATCATGCGAAAACTTGCAAGTGGCCCTAGAATACGTGTACAAGTGTGTTGGAAGGTCCATAGATGCAATTCCTAGCTCCCGGGTGCGTTCATGTTCACTTGCATGCGATAACACATAGAAAAGTGCTGGGCGTGTAGGAGGAACCTCCCGCCACGGATCAAACGGAGGGCTGCTTGTGGAATCTTGGTCCCAACCCTTGTTTTCCATGTTGTTATGACCTATACAAACATAAACCAATAAAAAAGTACATCGGTGAGCCCTCGTACGGAGAATGCTAGGGGGTAGACCTGCGGGTCCCACGGACTAGGGTTTCGGTGGAGAAAGACCGCCGGAGCACCGAAATCACGCGAAAACTTGCAAGTGGCCCTAGAATACGTGTACAAGTGTGGTGGAAGGTCCATAGATGCAATTCCTATCGTCCGGGTGCGTTCATGTTCACTTGCATGCGATAACACATAGAAAAGTGTTGTGCGTGTAGGAGGAACCTCCCGCCACGGATCAAACGGAGGGCTACCTATCTTGGTCCCAACCCTTGTTGTCCATGTAGTTATGACCTGTACAAACCTAAACCAACAAAAAAGTACATCGGTGAGCCCTCGTACGGAGGATGCCATGGGGGTAGACCTGCGGGTCCCACGGACCAGGGTTTCGGTGGAGAAAGACCGCCGGAGCACCGGAATCACGCGAAAACATGCAAGTGGCCCTAGATAACGTGTACAAGTGTGGTGGAAGGTCCATAGATGCAATTCCTAGCTCCTGGGTGCGTTCATGTTCACTTGCATGCGATAACACATAGAAAAGTGCTCGGCGTGTAGGAGGAAACTCCCTCCACGGATCAAACGGAAGGCTACCTATGGAATCTTGGTCCCAACCTTTGTTGTCCATGTAGTTATGACCTATACAAAGCTAAACCAACAAAAAAGTACATCGGTGAGCCCTCGTACGGAGGATGCTACGGGGGTAGACCTGCGGGTCCCACGGACCAGGGTTTCCGTGGAGAAAGACCGCCGGAGCAACAGAATCATGCGAAAACTTGCAAGTGGCCCTAGAATACGTGTACAAGTGTGGTGGAAGGTCCATAGATGCAATTCCTAGCTCCCGGGTGCGTTCATGTTCACTTGCATGCGATAACACATAGAAAAGTGCTGGGCGTGTAGGAGGAACCTCTCGCCACGGATCAAACGGAGGGCTGCCTGTGGAATCTTGGTCCCAACCCTTGATTTACATGTAGTTATGACCTATAAAAACCTAAAACAACAAAAAAGTACATCGGTGAGCCCTCGTACGGAGGATGCCATGGGGGTAGACCTGCGGGTCCCACGGACCAGCGTTTCGGTGGAGAAAGACCGCCGGAGCACCGGAATCACGCGAAAACTTGCAAGTGGCCCTAGATAACGTGTACAAGTGTGGTGGAAGGTCCATAGATGCAATTCCTAGCTCCCGGGTGCGTTCATGTTCACTTGCATGCGATAACACATAGAAAAGTGCTCGGCGTGTAGGAGGAAACTCCCTCCACGGATCAAACGGAAGGCTACCTGTGGAATCTTGGTCCCAACCTTTGTTGTCCATGTAGCTATGACCTATACAAAGCTAAACCAACAAAAAAGTACATCGGTGAGCCCTCGTACGGAGGATGCTAGGGGGGTAGACCTGCGGGTCCCACGGACCAGGGTTTCCGTGGAGAAAGACCGCCGGAGTATCGGAATCACGCGAAAACTTGCAAGTGGCCCTAGAATACGTGTACAAGTGTGGTGGAAGGTCCATAGATGCAATTCCTAGCTACCGGGTGTGTTCATGTTCACTTGCATGCGATAACACATAGAAAAGTGCTGGGCGTGTAGGAGGAACCTCCCGCCACGGATCAAACGGAGGGCTGCTTGTGGAATCTTGGTCCCAACCCTTGTTTTCCATGTAGTTATGATCTATACAAACCTAAACCAACAAAAAAGTACATCGGTGAGCCCTCGTACGGAGAATGCTAGGGGGTAGACCTGCGGGTCCCACGGACTAGGGTTTCGGTGGAGAAAGACCGCCGGAGCACCGAAATCACGCGAAAACTTGCAAGTGGCCCTAGAATACGTGTACAAGTGTGGTGGAAGGTCCATAGATGCAATTCCTATCGTCCGGGTGCGTTCATGTTCACTTGCATGCGATAACACATAGAAAAGTGTTGTGCGTGTAGGAGGAAACTCTCGCCACGGATCAAACGGAGGGCTACCTATCTTGGTCCCAACCCTTGTTGTCCATGTAGTTATGACCTATACAAACCTAAACCAACAAAAAAGTACATCGGTGAGCCCTCGTACGGAGGATGCCATGGGGGTAGACCTGCGGGTCCCACGGACCAGGGTTTCGGTGGAGAAAGACCGCCGGAGCACCGAAATCACGCGAAAACTTGCAAGTGGCCCTAGAATACGTGTACAAGTGTGGTGGAAGGTCCATAGATGAAATTCCTAGCTCCCGGGTGCGTTCATGTTCACTTGCATGCGATAACACATAGAAAAGTGTTGGGCGTGTAGGAGGAAACTCCCTCCACGGATCAAACGGAAGGCTACCTTTGGAATCGTGGTCCCAACCTTTGTTGTCCATGTAGTTATGACCTATACAAACCTAAACCAACAAAAAAGTACATCGGTGAGCCCTCGTACGGAGGATGCTACGGGGGTAGACCTACGGGTCCCACGGACCAGGGTTTCCGTGGAGAAAGACCGCCGGAGCACCGGAATCACGCGAAAACTTGCAAGTGGCCCTAGAATACGTTTACAAGTGTGGTGGAAGGTCCATAGATGCAATTCCTAGCTCCCGGGTGCGTTCATGTTCACTTGCATGCGATAACACATAGAAAAGTGCTAGGCGTGTAGGAGGAAACTCCCGCCATGGATCAAACGGAGGGCTACCTGTGGAATCTTGGTCCCAACCCTTGTTTTCCATGTAGTTATGACATATACAAACCTAAAACAACAAAAAATTACATCGGTGAGCCCTCGTACGGAGAATGCTACGGGGGTGGACCTGCGGGTCCCACGGACCAGGGTTTCAGTGGAGAAAGACCGCCGGAGCACCGGAATCACGCGAAAACTTGCAGGTGGCCCTAGAATACGTGTACAAGTGTGGTGGAAGGTCCATAGATACAATTCCTAGCTCCCGGGTGCGTTGATTTTCACTTGCATGCGATAACACATAGAAAAGTGCTGGGTGTGTAGGAGGAAACTCCCGCCACGGAACAAACGGAGGGCTACATGTGGAATCTTGGTCCCAACACTTGTTTTCCACGTAGTTATCACCTATACAAAACTAAACCAACAAAAAGTACATCGGTGAACCCTCGTACGGAGAATGCTACGGGGGTAGACCTACGGGTCCCACGGACCAGGGTTTCGGTGGAGCAAGACCACCGGAGCACCGGAATCATGCAAAAACTTGCAAGTGGCCCTAAAATACGTGTACAAGTGTGGTGGAAGGTCCATAGATGCAATACCTAGCTCCCGTGTGCGTTCATGTTCACTTGCATGCGATAACACATAGAAAAGTGTTGGGCGTGTAGGAGGAAACTCCCGCCACGGATCAAACAGAGGGCTACCTGTGGAATCTTTGCCCAACCCTTGTTGTCCATGTAGTTATGACCTATAAAAACGTAAATCAACAAAAAAGTACATCGGTGAGCCCTCGTACGGAGAATGCTATGGGGTTAGACCCGCGGGTCCCACGGACCAGGGTTTCGGTGGAGAAAGACCGCCGGAGCACCGAAATCACGCGAAAACTTGCAAGAGGCCCTAGAATACGTGTACAAGTGTGGTGGAAGGTCCATAGATGCAATTCGTAGCTCCCGGGTGCGTTCATGTTCACTTGCATGCGATAACACATAGAAAAGTGCTGGGCTTGTAGGAGGAACCTCCCGCCACGGATCAAACGGAGGGCTACCTGTGGAATCTTGGTCCCAACCCTTGTTGTCCATGTAGTTATGACATATACAAACCTAAAACAACAAAAAATTACATCGGTGAGCCCTCGTACGGAGAATGCTACGGGGGTGGACCTGCGGGTCCCACGGACCAGGGTTTCAGTGGAGAAAGACCGCCGGAGCACCGGAATCACGCGAAAACTTGCAGGTGGCCCTAGAATACGTGTACAAGTGTGGTGGAAGGTCCATAGATACAATTCCTAGCTCCCGGGTGCGTTCATTTTCACTTGCATGCGATAACACATAGAAAAGTGCTGGGTGTGTAGGAGGAAACTCCCGCCACGGAACAAACGGAGGGCTACATGTGGAATCTTGGTCCCAACACTTGTTTTCCACGTAGTTATCACCTATACAAAACTAAACCAACAAAAAGTACATCGGTGAACCCTCGTACGGAGAATGCTACGGGGGTAGACCTACGGGTCCCACGGACCAGGGTTTCGGTGGAGCAAGACCACCGGAGCACCGGAATCATGCAAAAACTTGCAAGTGGCCCTAAAATACGTGTACAAGTGTGGTGGAAGGTCCATAGATGCAATACCTAGCTCCCGGGTGCGTTCATGTTCACTTGCATGCGATAACACATAGAAAAGTGTTGGGCGTGTAGGAGGAAACTCCCGCCACGGATCAAACAGAGGGCTACCTGTGGAATCTTTGCCCAACCCTTGTTGTCCATGTAGTTATGACCTATAAAAACGTAAATCAACAAAAAAGTACATCGGTGAGCCCTCGTACGGAGAATGCTATGGGGTTAGACCCGCGGGTCCCACGGACCAGGGTTTCGGTGGAGAAAGACCGCCGGAGCACCGAAATCACGCGAAAACTTGCAAGAGGCCCTAGAATACGTGTACAAGTGTGGTGGAAGGTCCATAGATGCAATTCGTAGCTCCCGGGTGCGTTCATGTTCACTTGCATGCGATAACACATAGAAAAGTGCTGGGCTTGTAGGAGGAACCTCCCGCCACGGATCAAACGGAGGGCTACCTGTGGAATCTTGGTCCCAACCCTTGTTGTCCATGTAGTTATGACATATACAAACCTAAAACAACAAAAAATTACATCGGTGAGCCCTCGTACGGAGAATGCTACGGGGGTGGACCTGCGGGTCCCACGGACCAGGGTTTCAGTGGAGAAAGACCGCCGGAGCACCGGAATCACGCGAAAACTTGCAGGTGGCCCTAGAATACGTGTACAAGTGTGGTGGAAGGTCCATAGATACAATTCCTAGCTCCCGAGTGCGTTCATTTTCACTTGCATGCGATAACACATAGAAAAGTGCTGGGCGTGTAGGAGGAAACTCCCGCCACGGATCAAACGGAGGGCTACATGTGGAATCTTGGTCCCAACCCTTGTTTTCCACGTAGTTATCACCTATACAAAAATAAACCAACAAAAAGTACATCGGTGAACCCTCGTACGGAGAATGCTACGGGGGTAGACCTACGGGTCCCACGGACTAGGGTTTCGGTGGAGCAAGACCGCCGGAGCACCGGAATCATGCAAAAACTTGCAAGTGGCCCTAAAATACGTGTACAAGTGTGGTGGAAGGTCCATAGATGCAATACCTAGCTCCCGGGTGCGTTCATGTTCACTTGCATGCGATAACACATAGAAAAGTGTTGGGCGTGTAGGAGGAAACTCCCGCCACGGATCAAACAGAGGGCTACCTGTGGAATCTTGGTCCCAACCCTTGTTTTCCATGTAGTTATGACCTATACAAACCTAAACCAACAAAAAAGTACATCGGTGAGCCCTCGTACGGAGAATGCTACGGGGGTAGACCTGCGGGTCCCACGGACCAGGGTGTCGGTGGAGAAAGACCGCCGGAGCACCGGAATCACGCGAAAACTTGCAAGTGGCCCTAGAATACGTGTACAAGTGTGGTGGAAGGTCCATAGATGCAATACCTAGCTCCCGGGTGCGTTCATGTTCACTTGCATGCGATAACACATAGAAAAGTGTTGGGCGTGTAGGAGGAAACTCCTGCCACGTATCAAACGGAGGGCTACCTGTGGAATCTTGGTCCCAACCCTTGTTGTCCATGTACATATGACCTATACAAACCTAAACCAACAAAAAAGTACATCGGTGAGCCCTCGTACGAAGGATGCTACGGGGGTAGACCTACGGGTCCCACAGACTAGGGTTTCGGTGGAGAAAGACCGCCGGAGCACCGAAATCACGCGAAAACTTGCAAGTGGCCCTATAATACGTGTACAAGTGTGGTGGAAGGTCCATAGATGCAATTCCTAGCTCCCGGGTGCGTTCATTTTCACTTGCATGCGATAACACATAGAAAAGTGCTGGGCGTGTAGGAGGAAACTCCCGCCACGGATCAAACGGAGGGCTACATGTGGAATCTTGGTCCCAACCCTTGTTTTCCATGTAGTTATGACCTATACAAACCTAAAACAACAAAAAATTACATCGGTGAGCCCTCGTACGGAGAATGCTACGGGGGTGGACCTGCGGGTCCCACGGACCAGGGTTTCAGTGGAGAAAGACCGCCGGAGCACCGGAATCACGCGAAAACTTGCAGGTGGCCCTAGAATACGTGTACAAGTGTGGTGGAAGGTCCATAGATACAATTCCTAGCTCCCGGGTGCGTTCATTTTCACTTGCATGCGATAACACATAGAAAAGTGCTGGGCGTGTAGGAGGAAACTCCCGCCACGGATCAAACGGAGGGCTACATGTGGAATCTTGGTCCCAACCCTTGTTTTCCACGTAGTTATCACCTATACAAAACTAAAGCAACAAAAAGTACATCGGTGAACCCTCGTACGGAGAATGCTACGGGGGTAGACCTACGGGTCCCACGGACCAGGGTTTCGGTGGAGCAAGACCGCCGGAGCACCGGAATCATGCAAAAACTTGCAAGTGGCCCTAAAATACGTGTACAAGTGTGGTGGAAGGTCCATAGATGCAATACCTAGCTCCCGGGTGCGTTCATGTTCACTTGCATGCGATAACACATAGAAAAGTGTTGGGCGTGTAGGAGGAAACTCCCGCCACGGATCAAACAGAGGGCTACCTGTGGAATCTTGGTCCCAACCCTTGTTTTCCATGTAGTTATGACCTATACAAACCTAAACCAACAAAAAAGTACATCGGTGAGCCCTCGTACGGAGAATGCTACGGGGGTAGACCTGCGGGTCCCACGGACCAGGGTGTCGGTGGAGAAAGACCGTCGGAGCACCGGAATCACGCGAAAACTTGCAAGTGGCCCTAGAATACGTGTACAAGTGTGGTGGAAGGTCCATAGATGCAATACCTAGCTCCCGGGTGCGTTCATGTTCACTTGCATGCGATAACACATAGAAAAGTGTTGGGCGTGTAGGAGGAAACTCCTGCCACGTATCAAACGGAGGGCTACCTGTGGAATCTTGGTCCCAACCCTTGTTGTCCATGTATTTATGACCTATACAAACCTAAACCAACAAAAAAGTACATCGGTGAGCCCTCGTACGAAGGATGCTACGGGGGTAGACCTACGGGTCCCACAGACTAGGGTTTCGGTGGAGAAAGACCGCCGGAGCACCGAAATCACGCGAAAACTTGCAAGTGGCCCTATAATACGTGTACAAGTGTGGTGGAAGGTCCATAGATGCAATTCCTAGCTCCCGGGTGCGTTCATTTTCACTTGCATGCGATAACACATAGAAAAGTGCTGGGCGTGTAGGAGGAAACTCCCGCCACGGATCAAACGGAGGGCTACATGTGGAATCTTGGTCCCAACCCTTGTTTTCCATGTAGTTATGACCTATACAAAACTACACCAACAAAAAGTACATCGGTCAGCCCTCGTACGGAGAATGCTACGGGGGTAGACCTACGGGTCCCACGGACCAGGGTTTCGGTGGAGCAAGACCGCCGGAGCACCGGAATCTTGCAAAAACTTGCAAGTGGCCCTAAAATACGTGTACAAGTGTGGTGGAAGGTCCATATATGCAATACCTAGCTCCCGGGTGCGTTCATGTTCACTTGCATGCGATAACACATAGAAAAGTGTTGGGCGTGTAGGAGGAAACTCCCGCCACGGATCAAACGGAGGGCTACCTATGGAATCTTGGTCCAAACCCTTGTTTTCCATGTAGTTATGACCTATACAAACCTAAACCAACAAAAAATTACATCGGTGAGCCCTCATACGGAGAATGCTACGGGGGTAGACCTGCGGGTCCCACGGACTAGGGTTTCGATGGAGAAAGACCGCCGGAGCACCGGAATCACGCGAAAACTTGCAAGTGGCCGTAGAATACGTGTACAAGTGTGGTGGAAGGTCCATAGATGCAATTTCCTAGCTACCGGGTGCGTTCATCTTCACTTGCATGCGATAACACATAGAAAAGTGCTCGGCGTGTAGGAGGAAACTCCCGCCACGGATCAAACGGAGGGCTACCTGTGGAATCTTGGTCCCAACCCTTGTTGTCCATGAATTTATGACCTATACAAACCTAAAACAACAAAAAGTACATCGGTGAGCCCTCGTACGAAGGATGCTACGGGGGTAGACCTACGGGTCCCACGGACTAGGGTTTCGGTGGAGAAAGACCGCCGGAGCACCGAAATCACGCGAAAACTTGCAAGTGGCCCTAGAATACGTGTACAAGTGTGGTGGAAGGTCCATAGATGCAATTCCTAGCTCCCGGGTGCGTTCATTTTCACTTGCATGCGATAACACATAGAAAAGTGCTGGGCGTGTAGGAGGAAACTCCCGCCACGGATCAAACGGAGGGCTACATGTGGAATCTTGGTCCCAACCCTTGTTTTCCTTATAGTTATGACCTATACAAAACTAAACCAACAAAAAGTACATCGGTGAGCCCTCGTACGGAGAATGCTATGGGGGTAGACCTACGGGTCCCACGGACCAGGGTTTCGGTGGAGCAAGACCGCCGGAGCACCGGAATCATGAAAAAACTTGCAAGTGGCCCTAAAATACGTGTAAAAGTGTGGTGGAAGGTCCATAGATGCAATACCTAGCTCCCGGGTGCGTTCATGTTCACTTGCATGCGATAACACATAGAAAAGTGTTGGGCGTGTTGGAGGAAACTCCTGCCACGGATCAAACAGAGGGCTACCTGTGGAATCTTGGTCCCAACCCTTGTTTTCCATGTAGTTATGACCTATACAAACCTAAACCAACAAAAAAGTACATCGGTGAGCCCTCGTACGGAGAATGCTACGGGGGTAGACCTGCGGGTCCCACGGACCAGGGTTTCGGTGGAGAAAGACCGCCGGAGCACCGAAATCACGCGAAAACTTGCAAGTGGCCCTAGAATACTTGTACAAGTGTGGTGGAAGGTCCATAGATGCAATTCCTAGCTACCGGGTGCGTTCATGTTCACTTGCATGCGATAACACATAGAAAAGTGCTGGGCGTGTAGGAGGAAACTCCCGCCACGGATCAAACGGAGGGATAGCTGTGGAATCTTTGTCCCAACCCTTGTTTTCCATGTAGTTATGACCTATAAAAACCTAAACCAACAAAAAGTACATCGGTGAGCCCTCGTACGGAGAATGCTACGGGGGTAGACCTGCGGGTCCCACAGACCAGGGTTTCGGTGGAGAAAGACCGCCGGAGCACCGGAATCACGCGAAAACTTGCAAGTGGCCCTGGAATATGTGTAAAAGTGTGGTGGAAGGTCCATAGATGCAATTCCTAGCTCCCGGGTGCGTTCATGTTCACTTGCATGCGATAACACATAGAAAAGTGCTGGGCTTGTAGGAGGAACCTCCCGCCACGGATCAAACGGAGGGCTACCTGTGGAATCTTGGTCCCAACCCTTGTTGTCCATGTAGTTATGACATATACAAACCTAAAACAACAAAAAATTACATCGGTGAGCCCTCGTACGGAGAATGCTACGGGGGTGGACCTGCGGGTCCCACGGACCAGGGTTTCAGTGGAGAAAGACCGCCGGAGCACCGGAATCACGCGAAAACTTGCAGGTGGCCCTAGAATACGTGTACAAGTGTGGTGGAAGGTCCATAGATACAATTCCTAGCTCCCGAGTGCGTTCATTTTCACTTGCATGCGATAACACATAGAAAAGTGCTGGGCGTGTAGGAGGAAACTCCCGCCACGGATCAAACGGAGGGCTACATGTGGAATCTTGGTCCCAACCCTTGTTTTCCACGTAGTTATCACCTATACAAAAATAAACCAACAAAAAGTACATCGGTGAACCCTCGTACGGAGAATGCTACGGGGGTAGACCTACGGGTCCCACGGACTAGGGTTTCGGTGGAGCAAGACCGCCGGAGCACCGGAATCATGCAAAAACTTGCAAGTGGCCCTAAAATACGTGTACAAGTGTGGTGGAAGGTCCATAGATGCAATACCTAGCTCCCGGGTGCGTTCATGTTCACTTGCATGCGATAACACATAGAAAAGTGTTGGGCGTGTAGGAGGAAACTCCCGCCACGGATCAAACAGAGGGCTACCTGTGGAATCTTGGTCCCAACCCTTGTTTTCCATGTAGTTATGACCTATACAAACCTAAACCAACAAAAAAGTACATCGGTGAGCCCTCGTACGGAGAATGCTACGGGGGTAGACCTGCGGGTCCCACGGACCAGGGTGTCGGTGGAGAAAGACCGCCGGAGCACCGGAATCACGCGAAAACTTGCAAGTGGCCCTAGAATACGTGTACAAGTGTGGTGGAAGGTCCATAGATGCAATACCTAGCTCCCGGGTGCGTTCATGTTCACTTGCATGCGATAACACATAGAAAAGTGTTGGGCGTGTAGGAGGAAACTCCTGCCACGTATCAAACGGAGGGCTACCTGTGGAATCTTGGTCCCAACCCTTGTTGTCCATGTACATATGACCTATACAAACCTAAACCAACAAAAAAGTACATCGGTGAGCCCTCGTACGAAGGATGCTACGGGGGTAGACCTACGGGTCCCACAGACTAGGGTTTCGGTGGAGAAAGACCGCCGGAGCACCGAAATCACGCGAAAACTTGCAAGTGGCCCTATAATACGTGTACAAGTGTGGTGGAAGGTCCATAGATGCAATTCCTAGCTCCCGGGTGCGTTCATTTTCACTTGCATGCGATAACACATAGAAAAGTGCTGGGCGTGTAGGAGGAAACTCCCGCCACGGATCAAACGGAGGGCTACATGTGGAATCTTGGTCCCAACCCTTGTTTTCCATGTAGTTATGACCTATACAAACCTAAAACAACAAAAAATTACATCGGTGAGCCCTCGTACGGAGAATGCTACGGGGGTGGACCTGCGGGTCCCACGGACCAGGGTTTCAGTGGAGAAAGACCGCCGGAGCACCGGAATCACGCGAAAACTTGCAGGTGGCCCTAGAATACGTGTACAAGTGTGGTGGAAGGTCCATAGATACAATTCCTAGCTCCCGGGTGCGTTCATTTTCACTTGCATGCGATAACACATAGAAAAGTGCTGGGCGTGTAGGAGGAAACTCCCGCCACGGATCAAACGGAGGGCTACATGTGGAATCTTGGTCCCAACCCTTGTTTTCCACGTAGTTATCACCTATACAAAACTAAAGCAACAAAAAGTACATCGGTGAACCCTCGTACGGAGAATGCTACGGGGGTAGACCTACGGGTCCCACGGACCAGGGTTTCGGTGGAGCAAGACCGCCGGAGCACCGGAATCATGCAAAAACTTGCAAGTGGCCCTAAAATACGTGTACAAGTGTGGTGGAAGGTCCATAGATGCAATACCTAGCTCCCGGGTGCGTTCATGTTCACTTGCATGCGATAACACATAGAAAAGTGTTGGGCGTGTAGGAGGAAACTCCCGCCACGGATCAAACAGAGGGCTACCTGTGGAATCTTGGTCCCAACCCTTGTTTTCCATGTAGTTATGACCTATACAAACCTAAACCAACAAAAAAGTACATCGGTGAGCCCTCGTACGGAGAATGCTACGGGGGTAGACCTACGGGTCCCACGGACCAGGGTGTCGGTGGAGAAAGACCGTCGGAGCACCGGAATCACGCGAAAACTTGCAAGTGGCCCTAGAATACGTGTACAAGTGTGGTGGAAGGTCCATAGATGCAATACCTAGCTCCCGGGTGCGTTCATGTTCACTTGCATGCGATAACACATAGAAAAGTGTTGGGCGTGTAGGAGGAAACTCCTGCCACGTATCAAACGGAGGGCTACCTGTGGAATCTTGGTCCCAACCCTTGTTGTCCATGTATTTATGACCTATACAAACCTAAACCAACAAAAAAGTACATCGGTGAGCCCTCGTACGAAGGATGCTACGGGGGTAGACCTACGGGTCCCACAGACTAGGGTTTCGGTGGAGAAAGACCGCCGGAGCACCGAAATCACGCGAAAACTTGCAAGTGGCCCTATAATACGTGTACAAGTGTGGTGGAAGGTCCATAGATGCAATTCCTAGCTCCCGGGTGCGTTCATTTTCACTTGCATGCGATAACACATAGAAAAGTGCTGGGCGTGTAGGAGGAAACTCCCGCCACGGATCAAACGGAGGGCTACATGTGGAATCTTGGTCCCAACCCTTGTTTTCCATGTAGTTATGACCTATACAAAACTACACCAACAAAAAGTACATCGGTCAGCCCTCGTACGGAGAATGCTACGGGGGTAGACCTACGGGTCCCACGGACCAGGGTTTCGGTGGAGCAAGACCGCCGGAGCACCGGAATCTTGCAAAAACTTGCAAGTGGCCCTAAAATACGTGTACAAGTGTGGTGGAAGGTCCATATATGCAATACCTAGCTCCCGGGTGCGTTCATGTTCACTTGCATGCGATAACACATAGAAAAGTGTTGGGCGTGTAGGAGGAAACTCCCGCCACGGATCAAACGGAGGGCTACCTATGGAATCTTGGTCCAAACCCTTGTTTTCCATGTAGTTATGACCTATACAAACCTAAACCAACAAAAAATTACATCGGTGAGCCCTCATACGGAGAATGCTACGGGGGTAGACCTGCGGGTCCCACGGACTAGGGTTTCGATGGAGAAAGACCGCCGGAGCACCGGAATCACGCGAAAACTTGCAAGTGGCCGTAGAATACGTGTACAAGTGTGGTGGAAGGTCCATAGATGCAATTTCCTAGCTACCGGGTGCGTTCATCTTCACTTGCATGCGATAACACATAGAAAAGTGCTCGGCGTGTAGGAGGAAACTCCCGCCACGGATCAAACGGAGGGCTACCTGTGGAATCTTGGTCCCAACCCTTGTTGTCCATGAATTTATGACCTATACAAACCTAAAACAACAAAAAGTACATCGGTGAGCCCTCGTACGAAGGATGCTACGGGGGTAGACCTACGGGTCCCACGGACTAGGGTTTCGGTGGAGAAAGACCGCCGGAGCACCGAAATCACGCGAAAACTTGCAAGTGGCCCTAGAATACGTGTACAAGTGTGGTGGAAGGTCCATAGATGCAATTCCTAGCTCCCGGGTGCGTTCATTTTCACTTGCATGCGATAACACATAGAAAAGTGCTGGGCGTGTAGGAGGAAACTCCCGCCACGGATCAAACGGAGGGCTACATGTGGAATCTTGGTCCCAACCCTTGTTTTCCTTATAGTTATGACCTATACAAAACTAAACCAACAAAAAGTACATCGGTGAGCCCTCGTACGGAGAATGCTATGGGGGTAGACCTACGGGTCCCACGGACCAGGGTTTCGGTGGAGCAAGACCGCCGGAGCACCGGAATCATGAAAAAACTTGCAAGTGGCCCTAAAATACGTGTAAAAGTGTGGTGGAAGGTCCATAGATGCAATACCTAGCTCCCGGGTGCGTTCATGTTCACTTGCATGCGATAACACATAGAAAAGTGTTGGGCGTGTTGGAGGAAACTCCTGCCACGGATCAAACAGAGGGCTACCTGTGGAATCTTGGTCCCAACCCTTGTTTTCCATGTAGTTATGACCTATACAAACCTAAACCAACAAAAAAGTACATCGGTGAGCCCTCGTACGGAGAATGCTACGGGGGTAGACCTGCGGGTCCCACGGACCAGGGTTTCGGTGGAGAAAGACCGCCGGAGCACCGAAATCACGCGAAAACTTGCAAGTGGCCCTAGAATACTTGTACAAGTGTGGTGGAAGGTCCATAGATGCAATTCCTAGCTACCGGGTGCGTTCATGTTCACTTGCATGCGATAACACATAGAAAAGTGCTGGGCGTGTAGGAGGAAACTCCCGCCACGGATCAAACGGAGGGATAGCTGTGGAATCTTTGTCCCAACCCTTGTTTTCCATGTAGTTATGACCTATACAAACCTAAACCAACAAAAAGTACATCGGTGAGCCCTCGTACGGAGAATGCTACGGGGGTAGACCTGCGGGTCCCACAGACCAGGGTTTCGGTGGAGAAAGACCGCCGGAGCACCGGAATCACGCGAAAACTTGCAAGTGGCCCTGGAATATGTGTAAAAGTGTGGTGGAAGGTCCATAGATGCAATTCCTAGCTCCCGGGTGCGTTCATGTTCACTTGCATGCGATAACACATAGAAAAGTGCTGGGCTTGTAGGAGGAACCTCCCGCCACGGATCAAACGGAGGGCTACCTGTGGAATCTTGGTCCCAACCCTTGTTGTCCATGTAGTTATGACATATACAAACCTAAAACAACAAAAAATTACATCGGTGAGCCCTCGTACGGAGAATGCTACGGGGGTGGACCTGCGGGTCCCACGGACCAGGGTTTCAGTGGAGAAAGACCGCCGGAGCACCGGAATCACGCGAAAACTTGCAGGTGGCCCTAGAATACGTGTACAAGTGTGGTGGAAGGTCCATAGATACAATTCCTAGCTCCCGAGTGCGTTCATTTTCACTTGCATGCGATAACACATAGAAAAGTGCTGGGCGTGTAGGAGGAAACTCCCGCCACGGATCAAACGGAGGGCTACATGTGGAATCTTGGTCCCAACCCTTGTTTTCCACGTAGTTATCACCTATACAAAAATAAACCAACAAAAAGTACATCGGTGAACCCTCGTACGGAGAATGCTACGGGGGTAGACCTACGGGTCCCACGGACTAGGGTTTCGGTGGAGCAAGACCGCCGGAGCACCGGAATCATGCAAAAACTTGCAGGTGGCCCTAGAATACGTGTACAAGTGTGGTGGAAGGTCCATAGATGTAATTCCTAGCTCCCGGGTGCGTTCATGTTCACTTGCATGCGATAACACATGGAAAAGTGCTGGGCGTGTAGGAGGAAACTTCCGCCACGGATCAAACAAAGGGCCACGAGTGGTTGTCGTACATATATTTTGTTCATGTCTATGTTTGCATGCTAGAAAATGGATAATGTTGTCTTGTGTTATGTGTGTGCTACTCCCTCTTTTCCAAATTAGGATGCCTATTAGATTTGGTCAAAGTCAATCTTTATAAAATTTGACCAACTATATGTAAAAACATACTAACTTTTCTAATGTCAAATGCATATAATATGAAAATATACATCATGGTGATTCTAATAACATTAAGTTAATGTTGTAAATGTTCATACTATTTTGTAGATATTTAGTCAAATTTTATTAAGTTTGACTTTGATCAAAACTAATAGGCATCCTAATTTGGGAAAGAGGGAGTATATGTAAGACATAAACTAGGCCCTGTCATTTGTGAGAGACAGTAATACTATTTGTGAGATATAGTAATATTGTGCTATTATTGAGAGACAATAATGTTGTAATAGATTTGCTAATCTTTGTTCATTTTGTATACTAGGCCGTGTCATTACCACCTCGCTGATCCGATCCCGTCGCTGTCCCGGAGTTTGGCATCCCGGAGGCCTCCGTCCAGGAGGTCGCCGTCCAGGAGGTCGTCGTCCGGGAGGTTGCTGTCCTTTCGCCGTCCCACACCGCTACTCGAGCTTCTTCGCCGATTCGAGCACGCTTCAAGGGTAAGGATCATTCCGCTCTCTTGTCATGTGTCTAGGTTTATTTTGGTCTAGATCAACAAGTCAGTCGCGTAACCTTGGAGTCTCCCGTTCGGAAGGGTTACGCGAGTAAATATGCATTCAATTGCATATTTATAATCATAACTCTTTCGGATTGTCCACGATTTTTGGACAGTCGGAGGATGTGTAGATTGGATACGTTTTCCATGTTCTACTCTGTTTCGAGACAGTATTTTGGTGGCGCCTCCCCGTTGTTCTCCGGATGCACATTCCTCTCGGCAATTGCCGAGACGTGTATCGGGAGAACAACGGGGAGGTGCTGCCGAAATTCTGTCTCGGATCGGGGTAGAGCGTGGAGAACGTATCCAATCTACACATCCTCGGGTGGGATTAGGATCCACTTTTCCTATTAGACATATTAGGTGTATGCATGGTGTTTGTCTTTAAGAACGTAAAATTTTGTATATTTAATTTGATGCAATTAATTAATATGAAAATGATATATATGTATTGTGGCTCCCACTGAAAGAGAGGATGGCTGATAATGATTGGATGTACAGTGGTCGTATCAGTGCTAATGAAAGAACAACTGATTGGGAATGGAAAACCAAATATTTTGTGAAGGATGCAAACCGTGGTTCTAAGTCAGTTCGTCCACTTTGTCCTTGTGCTCGGTGCAATATGAATCACCGCCAAGGTCCCTATGGCATGACTACACACCTTTGGCAGTATGGGTATATGCCTAACTTTGCCATGCCGACCAACTTCCCTAAGCGCCACCGTATTAGAGGGGAGGTGATGCGACAACGCATCAATGACAATGAGGACGATGGCATTGGAAACATGCTTCATGATCTTCAGTATGCAGAGATGGCACATTCACCACCTCGAGAGGAGGATCCAGAGGGACCAGATGAATCGGAGGAACCAGATGAACCGGAGGAAACGGGTGAACCGGAGGAACCAGAGACAACCGTGAAGGCCTTCCTTGATATGATGGCATCGACAAAGAAACCTCTTTACCCTAATGCAACTATCTCTCAGCTGGATGCCGTCTCACAACTTTTAGCCGATAAATCCAAGAATGGCTGGAACCGAGCAGGCTATGAAAATAATTTGAAAACATTAGCTAACATGCTCCCTGAAGGACATTGTTTGCCTCGAAACATGTACGAGTCGAAGAAAATCATGAAAGCGCTTTGCATGGATTATGAAAAGATACATTGTTGTCATAAGGGCTGCCTTTTGTTTCTGAAGGAGTTTGCGGATCACACCCACTGTAGCAAGTGTGGGGCCTC
This sequence comes from Avena eriantha, assembly GCA_910589775.1. NCBI lineage: Eukaryota > Viridiplantae > Streptophyta > Magnoliopsida > Poales > Poaceae > Avena > Avena eriantha. The sequence continues at coordinate 436,153,337 of OU342745.1, read as the reverse complement.
TAGGTTTGCTGAGGTGAAGGGTGCTGATGGTCAAATGGAGCAGACGAAGATCGCCGTAAAAATTCTTCGGTATCTCCCATTCATAAAAAGAATCCAACGCCTTTACATGAGTGAGGAGTCTGCTAGACAAATGAGGTGGCACAAGCATGGGAAGAGATACCCTGATTTTTTTGATGGCAAAAAGAAGATGAAACATCCAGCTGATGGTGACTCATGGAAGCATTTTGACTCAATTTACAAAGATGAAGCAAAAGAGGCTTGGAATGTTAGGATTGTGATAGCAACCGATGGATTCAATCCATTCGGTATGTCAGCTAGATCGTACAGCTGCTGGCCGGTGTTTGTTATTCCGCTCAATCTCCCTCCGGGTGTTGTAATGCAACGGAAGAACATATTCATGTCGTTGATCCTTCCAGGGCCTGAATACCCAGGGAAGAATTTGAGTGTGTACATGCAGCCTCTTATCAATGATTTGCAGCATTCTTGGCAACACGGGACGTGGACATATGAACGAGCATCGAAGCAAAACTTCCTCATGAAAGTTTGGTTCCACTATTCCATGCACGATCTACCTGGGTATGCCCTATTCTGCGGACATTGTACAGCTGGGAAGATGCCATGCCCAGTGTGTAGGCATGCTCTTAAGTTCATATGGCTGAAGAAGGGTGGCAAGTATTCCTCCTTTGACATGCATCGACCGTTCCCCTTAAGAGGGCATCGATTCAGAGAGGACAAAAAACACTTCACGAAAGGCAAAGTTGTCATGGAAGTAAAGAAGATACCAGTGTTCGACGGTGCAGCTGTTGTTGCCGAGCTACGTGATCTAAAGCCTAATCCCAATGGCAAAGGTTTTGTGGGATATGGTGAGACGCACAACTGGACTCACATTGCAGGCTTAACTCCATTTGAAGTCCGTGCTAAACGAGCATGTTCTTTCATTTTGTAGTGATGATGCTCTCGAAGACAAAATGTGTTGTGCCGGTGCTTGAAGTCCGTGGAAGACCGTTTGCCATGTGGCATTTATCACATGACTATGTGTAATGAACTTGTAGTGATGATGCTCTCGAACACTATGTGTAATGAACTTGTAGTGATGATTCTATCGAAGACTATGTGCAACGAACTTGTAGTGATGTGTATTTGTGACTACATGTATCTATATATGGAGATTTGATGCTAGACATGTCATATGTTTATGGATGTCATCTATGCTGAAATGTTTTTGCATTGTTATAGCCAATTCTTATATATATATATGTGTATCTGCTGTCAATCCCAAAACTGCTGGGAAAAAAGGCTTGGTGGACATCAACGCCGAGGGTAATCCCCTCGGCATTGGTCCTTAGAGTGGGCTAGTGGACATCAATGCCGAGAGGGATCCCCTCGGTACAGCTATAAACGCCGAGCGGGATCCCCTCAGCGTACATCCAGCAACGCCGAGCGGGGTCCCCTGAGCGCATAGCAAGCAACGCCGAGAGGGCACCCCTCAGCGCAGAGCAAGCAACACCGAGAGGGCACCCCTCAGCACAGATCACACAAAGCCGAGTGGGCTCCCCTCGGCACAGGTCTATCACAGCATCCTCCCTACCGCTCCACGTGGCAAGTAACGCCGAGCGTATCCCCCTCGGCGTTGCTCCTGGGCGCCGTCTTCTTCGCGCCGTTAACTCCGTGTGCCGACGGCTGGGCTGCGCCGAGGGGCGTCATTAAACGCTCGGCATAGGCCTCTACGCCGAGGGCCGGAGCAACGCCGAAGGTAAACTGCTGTGCCGAGGACCACCTACGCCGATGGCTTAATGCCGAGAGTTCCCCTCGGCGTTGAGCAGGCCCGAGGGGGATCTGGCCTACGCCGAGCGTTTTCCCGCTCAGCAGTGATGTTCCTTCCTGTAGGCAGCTAAATCTTGTTAGGAGATGCCAATGATCAAGGACCGGCAGGCTACAAAGTTTTTGACAGTTCCAAATCGAAGTTGGAGAGGACGCTGACACATTGTTTTGGAATGATCGGTGGTAAACATGAACAATGGTTAGGGACTTCACTCCACAACTGTTCGAATAAGCGAGCAAACAACGGGTCAACAAAATATCTGTGAAGGAGGCATATCAAAATCATAGATGGGTTTGGGATGTAGGTACACTATCAGTCAATGGTATTTCCCGGTGCCTGCTCCTGCTATCGGTTTTTTGCACTTTTAGCCAAGAGGTTTTGATGTCGGACCAATTCCTATGGCCATGGTCTACCACTGGGAAGTACACGGAAAGCTCCGCGTATCAAGTTTTGTGCCAGGGAGGAATTATAGTGAAGGGAGCAGCAAGCATATGGAGTAGCTTTGCCCCACTCAAATGTAAGATTTTCGCTTGGTTGGCGCTTCAATGGAGGTTGTGGACATCGCATAGAAGAGCCAGGCACGGGCTCCACGATGTGGCATCTTCTTTCTCCACCTATCTACAAGACGAGGACACAGCCAACCACATCTTCATCGAATGTGTGTATGCTAGACAGGTTTGGTGGGATGCTTTCAAAGGCTCAGGATTACAATTACTGCCCCTACAACTATATAAAATTCGGTTATGGTGGTTCAACGGTCGTCGTCATTTCAGAACGAAGGATCAGAAGGGTTTTGACTCATTAGTTATTCTGGTTTGTTGGTGACTCTGGAAGCAGTGGACGTGCTTTCCAAAACCAAAACAAATAGTTAATGGTGCAAGGCCTTATTGATAAAATTAACGATGATTGGAGACAGTGGGAAGTGGCTGGCCTTAGAGGGAGCAGATAATTTTCGATAGTAGTACATTAGTGTGTGAGTGGAGTGTTTGGGTGATGTTTGACACACGTTAAAAGCAACGTCGTTGTCAATCTTTGTAATATCAACGTCCGCCTTCTATAAAACTATGTTATTCAATTGCATACTCTCGAGAAAAAAGCTTGCCTGGACCAAGGCATGCTACGCTAGATCTACACGTTCAAGGCCACCATTATGGCGAACTAGCTCAACCTTTGGTGCGAAGGAACCAGAATGTCTACGCCGTGTCGTTCCAAGAGAGAACTTAGAGAGAGGTGAGAGGATAAAGAGTGTATTAGCCTAAGTGGCTTGCATATGGGTCCGGGGTCACTTGGAACTCACGATGAGGGTGGAACTTGAGGTAGATGAGAGTTTTGTACGAAGTATTTGCATGCAAGGTTTGTGGCCAGATTCCAACTTCGCAATAAATGCATTTAATCTTGGTGATCTGGGCAGGGAAAAGATGTCAACAAGGTAAAGGATGGTTGGGATTATCTCTAGGGTTTTCCCCTGATTTTTTAATAGATTAAGCTATGGGTTTGATCACAATTTCAATTTTACCATGATATGTTGTGTGCTTTAAAGATAATTTTTTTAACATGACATTATAGAAAAATATGTCCAATAGATATGGCGTTCAGGTGCATCTGTGGAAATTATGGGGGATTTTTCTGAAGGTTTTAGAGGAGTGAAACATGAGTTAATCAAAAAGGGAAGAATTTGTTTTATGATACAAGTTGTATTTCTTGAACTTTACAAAGTGGGATTTTTCAGAAAATAGGCAAGAAATACAAATATACACCTTGGGTAATTTTTCCAAGATCTTAAGTTGAATAAAGAAAACATGAAATCATAATTTTCCTATTTCTGCCATTGTTGATAATAGAGGAAAACAATTATTTAAAAGTCTCAGGAATATTTCGAATGATAATGAAGTCAAACATAATATAGGTCCCAAATATGACTTTTAATAAATTATTTTTTTGTATGGAAACAATCTTTTCTCAACAAGGTAAATCTTGACGTTTTTGGGTAAGAAACAAATTTATTGGTTTTAGGGAAAAAATAATTAGGAAGACAATTTTGAAAAACAATTATTTTAAACTAAATGAGGTGACATATGATGCATACTTCAATTAAGATTTTAGGTTTAGAAAAGAATATCTCTGTTTTGAGAAATAGAGTTATAGGATTTAGGAAAGCGAAAAACTACATATAATTTTATTTTGAAAAATAGGGTAGAAGTATATGAAAAGTTTTCTCGCACTTTTCATGATTGACTTGATGGATTTAGGTGATTTGGAATCACTCACTGATTGTGTGGAAGGTTTTGTTCACAAAAAAGTTACACAAGCACACCTAACAAAGCAATCAAGCATGAAAATATCACATGGTCTTTGTTGGTTCAAAATTTCATACCACATGAATCATAATTATTCTTATATATATATTTTGGGGGTACCAGATGGTCTTGTGTTGATTCTTTTGCAGCAATATTGTTCTTTCACCATGTGTGCTTCCAAAAAAATATTAGCGATCAATATAAAACTGAAATGAATGAAGTGACAACATGCGAAGTAGAAGCATTGTAATTAATTTCAAGTTGATATTTCTTAGAAAAAAATAATGTTTTTATTTGTCTAAGATGGAATATATTGTTCTTACTCCCCCGGTAGCTTGATACCATGGAAGTCCAGTCAATATTTCAATGATAACAACACCAAGACTATACAAGTCAGTACTGCGTGTAATTATACCCCCTTCAAGAAGTTCTGGTGCTAAATATCCTCTGTAAAATAATAGAAGGTCCACTTTATTATTGTACAAAGATAGTGCAATTTTAATCACATAAAATATAATATTGAACGATCAAGAGAAGTTAGCTAACTTACTTTGTTCCTACTATAGTTTTGGTAATAACTCGGCTTTGATTTTCATCAAAATATCTTGACAGGCCAAAATCACAAATTTTCGGTGACATGTTTTCATCAAGCAATATATTTTTAGGTTTCAGATCCAAGTGAACAATATTATTTTCATGAAGGTACTGTATACCCTCACAGATCCCTTTTATAATTTTACAGCATGTTGCCCACTCGCGATTGTCATCTGTAAAGGGGAAAGTGAAACTTGGTTTACAATTTAAGATACTTTATTTCTTAACTTTTGACTGTTAATCTTGTATATATATTAAAAAAATAGTAATAATTAATGAACAAATTAAAGAAAAAATACGTTCTACATGTTCGTACCCGTGATATACTTATGAAGACTCCCTTCAGATATATATTCGAAGCAGAGCGCCATGACAAGTCTCCCCTCGCACCTTTGCGTTTTTCCTTGTCTATCAGCAGAATATCCAAGAAATCTAACTGCATTTTTGTGTCTTACTCGCATTAGGCATTCAACCTCTCGGTGAAATTTTGTTTCATCCATTAAAGCACCAGACAATCTCTTCACGGCGACCGCCCTGTTGCCCAGTATTCCCTGACACTCCCATGTGTTAGCATCCGGTCTGAATTTTACAATCAACCATGATTATTAGGTGTACCCTCGTGTCATGTATGTATACCTTGTAAACCACTGCAAATCCACCTCTTCCAATCTCTTGGTCAACGGAGAAACCACTTGTGATGTCCTCCAAAAGTGATAATGGTAGGGCCTTCGGCTCTGCGGTTTCATCGACTAGCATGTTCTCTAGGTCACGTTGCGCAAGAATAGCATTGGGTTCCATTTGCAGTCAGTATGTATGCACTTAACCTAGAAACAAGAGAAAACTCATTAGGTATTAGAATATAACACATATTTTCGTCATACTAATTTTTCCTTTAGCGGTGGTATTTGGCGCACTAGCGGTGGAGTGATAGTGGCCATCATCTTTGGATGAAAAAACTACAATCTGGACTGACTTTCATGTGAAAGCAAAACAAGCTAGGTTTATCATACATACTGGAGTAACTATAAGGGATAATCTAAAAGCATATGGATGTATTTATAAATTATAGAAAACCAAATGACTAAACGCATAAAAACCGGAGAGGAAGGATAAAGAAGTCCCCTCTAGTTTTCTCTAGGATGTACTCACTCTGTTCCAAGGAGTCCACTCCGTTCCAATGATTAAAAACCGGAGAGGAAGGGAAAAGGAGTCCCCTCTGGTTTTTTCTAGGATGTACTCACTCCCTTCCAATGAGTAAGGCCTATATTATTTAAAAAAAAAGTCAAACTATGTGAAGTTTAACCAAATATTTAGAAAACGCAATCAAGAACGATGATATTATATAGATACCATATGAAAATATATAACATGATGTATCAAACGGTGTTAATTTTAGATTGTACATATTAGTGAGTTTTTCTAAAACTCGGTCAAACTTTAGCTAGTTTGACTTTTGAAAAAAATATTGCCTTATTCATTAAAATGGGGGTAGCATGAGCCTAGCTACTTGTCGGGGACTGAGAACTGCAAAAGAATTCAAAGGTGAAGCTCCCTATGTTTATGTACGAAAAAAATTCAATAGCACACTCACGACTCATCATCTTGGATTTATCTACATTTGTAGCCCTTTTTATTCTTTCTCTTTTTCATCTAAATATTGTGTACCTTTTATACATTAGGATACTCTCCTACAATATGAAATTGAAGGAAAAAACAGTTAGTCAGGTAGCTAACTAATTACAAAATGTGTCCACCTCATTTGGCTGGGAGAGTGGATGTAGAAATGTAACACTTGATTGAAATCCTCACATACGCGAGTTTGGATTCCTATTTATTCTCGAGGACAACACTTTCCTAGCGGAACTCTAATATTTGTACTTGAGGAATAGGTTTGGTGCATAACCAAGGTTAACTTTAGGGTCATGGTTTATGCACGGTGCAGATTGGAGAACACACACATCTAGTGATGAGGCGATTCCTATATTTATTGTTGCCACGAGTGCTTGGTCGCTGAACACGGATTCATCAAGAGGGGAAGCAAATCTGAATACCGCACACGCTACCGTCCAATGGCCTGCTTCCATTCCTTTTTTAGCATTAAGGTTTGGTGGGGCGGCGTGCCTTGACCAATAAAGCCCCCCAGCTACAGCCCCATCTCGGCGGTGACGTCGAGACACTCGTGGGAGTCGTGTGGTTTTCAAGAACTTGTTCTGGCTGTGGGGATCTCCGGATCATCAATGAGCTTCATTTGTGGTTATTCCTTCTTCTTTGTCTACGGGACGGATGTAGTCTTCTTGACCCATTCGACGAGTTCCCATCCGCAACCAACAATGTTAGGATGGTCCAGAGAGGAGCGGCAGCGGCGGCGCGTTGTCGGTACAGTCTGGAGGTTGAAGATGACCAGCATCTCAAGGATTTCGTTGTAATTTTCATTTTTTTAGGTGCTTTGTACTGTTCGATGTTTGTTTTAATGCCAGTCCTTTTTTGCAAAAAAAGGGTTTCCATTTGTTTGCATGTTCAATTTGTGATATGTGACATTTTGGAGACGGTCTCTTGTGAATAATTAAATGAAGATTTTGTCTCAAGAAAATGATAGATGGATGGCGTGAAAGTGGCGAAGGCTCGGTGCGATCTCCTTCTAGAGTCTCAAGGTTTCTTCCGCAATACAGCGGTGCTGCTTGCAAGATAACAAAGATACCGAAGGCGATGGATGACATTGGTGGATATGCAAATGAAAGACTACTCTAGAGGATCTTGGTCTGCCGAAGGAGGGATGCAATGGTGATGCTGGCCTCCGTGCTCTGCCTGGGCCAGATTGGAGGAAGACAAGAAAATGACGGTGCAACAATGATCGGAAGTGGTGCGGTGGCTTCTTCAGCATGCTTCACGCAAAGCAAGCACCGAGCATTTCTGCGTCATGAACCGGCTAGATGATGCTCTACGTGATCTGTACGGTATAGTGGTGGATGAAACATCGACGGGCTTGACATCGAGTTTACATCTTCTTCAGGGTCTGTATGTCCTTTCCTTACCCAAGGATTTGGCTCGAAGCATTGCTTTGCGAGTACTACTAGGTACCGAGCAAGTAACATCAGTACTCACCAATTATGCAGAATAGAGAGCACTAAATTACTGGCTCAAACTCTCTCAAAGGACAGGACGCTTTCCATCCTAAAAACTAAATAAAAATCAGGTAGCTAACATAATAATATCTCTAGTACTACCGAACAAACTAAGATGAGTACTCACCTATTAAGCAGAGTAGAGCGCACTAAATGTTTCGAACTCCCTCAGAGGCCGTGCAGCTGCTGCAAATTGATGGCTGAGAGCTGCGATTAGGGATGAATCCGCTGACGGCAGATTCCGGCTCTCTTGCTACTTGTTTAGCTGGGAAACGCAGGCGTAGGGATGATGGCTGTTGTGAGTTTTGTGGATACACTGTGAAGGTGCCAGCTAGTGATTTGGAGGAGGCCTTTGATGACTCATTTTATAGCAAAGCAGGTTTCGGAAAGTGTCTTTGGCTCCCAAGGTCTAGTGCTCCCTTCGTTTGAAAAAAAAAATCAAAAACCATATTTATAACTTAAAAAAAAATTCTTGGTATATTCAATGGTGTATCCTATAATCACGAAAAGTCACAGCCTGAAATTTCTTATATTATAGGCTACACAAAAACAAGAAATCTGATAAAATTTATACATGTAAAACTGCGTGTACTCAGATCTACACTTTTGCCATTTTTATGGAGCTCATAATACAAAGTATTTTAAATTTATATTTTGAATCGTTTGTGGAATAAATCAATAGCTACATCCTGTTTTTTTCAGATTTTTTGAAACCCCAAAATATAATTTTTTTTTTAAACCAGGATCACTGGTCCATTCAATCTTGCGAAATAAACGATGCAGATCTGACTGGAACTTGGACCATTCAATACCGTTCGGTCGGCAGAAGCATCCAAGGGGGCGGCTGCTCGGATGTTTGTTTCCTCAAGCTGCTGAGGGTTGACGTCGTGCCATTATATAACAAGAAACAACAAACAGGGTAGGAGGATGACGTGGGTGGAGCTGCTCTACGAATTCTTTCCTAGACAAATCCGTCAATGTGAACGGCTGGACGATTCTTTTGACTCGTAAACGCACATGCTATAGCCAAGACCACGGACTTATCTCTTAGCCTTCAGTTTTGTCATCTCTTGTCTAGGTGGATTTTATTTTAAGCGGCTCCTATTCTCTAGCCCATCATGCTCTAAGAGACCAGAGTTGCTTATAATCAGAGCTGTTCCCAAACTTGATGGGCTGGTTGTCCGGAGGGCCAATTTCGAGTCAAACTCATCTCACAGCACGCCCGAATTTAAATAGGTCGTGAATTGTCCCGCTAAGGAGTCGATAGATGCGAAGATCTTGGTCCCGTACGTATGTGTTGGACACGACATGCTGAGCTCGTTGGCTGCCACGTCTAACCTAACCTCTGAAGGTATAGCTTCCTGGTAGTTGTTGGTGTTAGAGTTAGGATCGTTTAATAGTACAAAAAACTAGTACGAGTCGTTTATTTGCTGTGATCCAACGGTTTAGATTCATAATACTACTACAGATTTTGAATAGCATCAACCAACATCTGCCTATTGCTTTGTATTTCTGTAACTGCCACCCGAGGGCTCTTCCGACGATTACTTAACATGTAACTCGATCCCTCAAAGGGGCATCGGTTTCTCTCCAACATGGTATCGAGCCGGATCCCCTCCTAGTACACTGCAGGTCCGATCCAATCCAACATGGTATCGGGCCAATACATCCCCAAACACCGATCCCTCCCTCTTCTCCCCACTCTCCCATGGCAAGCTCCTCGTCCCCGTTCGTGGCGTCCCTCACGGCCACCCTTGGAGCCCCGCCTCCAGAGAAGCTGACGGGTGAGGACCATCTATTCTGACCCTCCGCGATGCCAGGGTCATGGAGTTGCTCGATGGTTCCGACCCGTGCCCGCCAAAGACTATGGAGGTTGTAGATGAGAACAACGTCAGGCACACGGTGCCCAATCCAGAGTATGCTGTTTGGATTTCTCGGGGATCAATTCGTCCTTGGATGGTTACTGAAATCTCTCTCTCTCTCTCTCTCTCTCTCTCAAGAAGTTCTCGCGCGCGTACTCAGGCTTGAACATGCGGCTGATGTTTGGGCTGTTGTAGAATAGCAGTATGCTGCTCGTTCCAAGTCTAGGGTGTCGATGCTTCGTGGTGCTCTTGCAAACAAAAAAGAAGTGCGACCTCTCTGCAGCCACGTACATCTCCTAGATGAAAAGTTTCGCCTCTGAACTCACTGTGGCTGGTCAAACAATTGATGATGAGGAACTCAAGGAGTATGTTCTCAATGGCCTCGATGGCGAATATAATACCGTCGTTGCTTCAGTGAACGTTGTTCCAAGAACTACTCTTAGCGACTTGTGTTCGCAACTCACAGCCTATGACTATCGTAAAAAATGCTCTCTAAAACCGGTGAAGGTACTGGTTCCTTTTCCTCTTCGGATAATGCAGTAACTCGTCGTGAAGGCTGTAATTATCATCGTCAAGGTTCTAGTGGTGGTCATGGACATCATCGTGGACGTTCAAACCAGCGTTTTGATGGTCATAATCAAGGTCGTCAACACTCCTCTAATCCTAGTTGTGGTCATTGTCATGGTGGCACTGCATCTCCTTTCCAAGATGTCACATGTTAGATTTGTAAAACGCACGGTCACCCGGCAAGTGAATGTTGATGGCGTTATTCGGACAACAATGATGATGATCATGATTCCATCAATGATCACAAAGGTGCTAATGCCGTTTCCTATGGCGTTGATACCAATTGGTACATGGATAGTGGTTCCACAAACCAGAGCGCTAGCGAATTAAGCAAACATTCTACTCATAACACGTACATCAAATTCTATCCCCGAGCTTCACAAGCCCCGACGCGGTTGCTCTGGGCGTGTCAAACGGCTACACAGCTATGCTGGTCACGTTTTATTGATCTAGGTGCCATGATACGGTTGACCAGTGCGTGCGGTGCATGTTCCCTCTCACTGTGCGCTGCATGATCCAAGGTGGTGCATCATACAATAGTGGATTTTTCAGGATCACTTACTTTGACCAAAGAGATCAAATACAAGTGATCGCTGCAGATCTTACTTTGCAGGATCACTTACTTTGACCAAAGAGATCAAAGAGGGGGCCGTAACAGCAAATTGACTTAATCGATTGAGGCTTTTCTAAGCGCCATCCGCCATCCTTGATCTGACTCACTGCACCGCGGGGATGCATCCCGCAAGTTGTTCTCAAGATTATTAATTTAGGTATACCACTAGGATGCCAGTTGTTCTTTTTTTGAATTTTGGAGTGTCAATTGCTAAGAATCAACCGCTAGCTTGGTCGTTGGCATTACTCCATCTTGACTCGGTTAAATTAGTTACAGGAAGAGTAGCCAGGAAATTAGTTAGGGAGCTTAGTGCTGATGCTTCATAGGTCAAGCCTTATTCTGCCCAAAGAAAAAAGATGCTGGACATGTGCTCTAGGTTGGTTTAGTTGCAGATAAATTAGTTAGGGACCTTAGCAGTGATGCTTCATCGAGGTGGTTAATGGATGTCTATGTATGACTAGTGTTATCAAGGATTTGTTGGATATTCTCATGAGTTGTGCTGCTTGCTAGTACGTACCAAAAAGGCATGCTAATGTCATCGATGAAAAGAAATTTTCAGTTAATATGCAGCAAAGTATTGTGCTGTTTAAAGGCGAATCCGGTAGCCTGCCTGTGCCTGGTCATTATCTGCTTTGCAGTGTAGGGGACACATCGGATTAATTAGGAAATACTAATGACCAGGCAGGCCATGACCAGCGGATTGATTAATTAATCCAAGTGGCCGGACCAGCAAACTGACGGACTGTCTACGAGCGTAGCGGATTAATAATTAAGAAATAACTAGAATGGTGGTCCTCGCATTTGCGAGGGCAGCTCTTTATAGTACTGAAGTGGCCGAGAAAACTTTTTAGTTTTAGTGTGTCTTGTAGGAATCTATGCCCCCATATGTTGTGCTAAATATATATATCCCATCTTATATAAATCAAATGTGTTGGCTAAATGAATTCTTTCTCTTCTATTCACATGAAAAAATTAACATTCGTTTGTTCATCCCATTTCAATGTACAAAGACCTTTAAGTATCCTATTAATGCCTTTTTAAAGTAATAAGCATGAAAATCACATACACATATTGTGATGTTGGATAGGAAAGCGTCGGGAACATATTAAGATATAGATTACTAAATATAAGGATCAATGCAAATTTTATTTTACCAAATATTACACTGTTTCCTTCAACCATTTCAAGAATGGAATATTGTACGTAGCTTATGTTGGAATAAAATTGATTCATAAATTTATTACTTCTAAATATGATATTTTTCATATAAATAGAGTGAGAAACTACATTATGTTGGAAGCTTATTTCCATATAAGATGATTGATTTGTTTCAATTAGAATTGGCAAATCTTGTTTTGCTTTGATTAAAAAGCACATATTCAAAGAGAAAAATATGCATCTTTCATGTTTTTTGTGTTATTGAGTATCATGGCAAAACATATAGCTATTCTACTTATTAAATCTTTACAAGAAAATTTGTTAGAAAGAAAAATAGTACAACCTATAGCATGTGCATATGCTAAGAGTAATCAGATGACATATAAAAGATATAATTTGGAGGTCAACGAAGTGATGATATTATATCATGCTAAAGCAAATGTGATATCTCTAGCAACCAAAAACCAATTTTGCATATTACATGTGAACTGAATACATACATGGTGATACTCTTTATACCTGGTGACGAAGCAGTCTGAGTGACTAAGTACGTTCATAGGCAGTTCCGAAGTACAAACGCAGAGCATTGTACCTCACTAAATAGGCATTAATCTAGCTAAATCTGCGTAGGTACTTTGGTTATATAATACGAACCTGACATGGAAAAATATGAATACATGTTAAGGGACAGATTGCTGAATACAACAGGAAAAACTATAACCCTGAAATCGTGCATGGAGTTTATGAGAACACACACATGCATGATTCAAATACAAAATATTTTAATTTCTAGATATTCCTTTGGGATGACTATTACAATATTGCATAATTCTAACATAAAAACTGAAACTCTAATCCTTAGTGTTCATAGTGCCAGGTCTTTGCTTACATCATAACCATATGAGGAAATTATCAGTAGTTAGAAGGCCACCTGAGTCATGAAGGTAGCATTCTTGGCTGAACTGCTATCAGTCATGGCAAGGAGATGGAAATCATCCACAAAGCCCTTGAGGCATGTTCCTACTTGCGGAGGTGCGTCAATTGTCTCATACAATAGCTGCGACAAAGCATAAAACTTGGGTTGTATATGTATATATATCTTGTCAAGTGCCTGTAAACATGTTAAAAAATGACACATACTTGATAGACGGGAAATTATAATTCAATACGAGATGCTAAATCCCAAAAGACAGAGCTTTGTTGTTGAGCGATATTTGATCAAAAAATATTTGAAGAATTAGACATGAATCAGTGTCACTACATTTTTCGTATGTCCTCAAAGTAAAAATGATTAGTCAAATCCGATATGATGATTACATTAACTATACTAACTACATGGAGGATTTAGGAGCGACTACATATCTGATTCTAATATTTATCTTAAGAGTAATGACCAGGGCACCAGTTGGCTAGCAGGCACGGTGCATATGAATAGGTAATGTAGCACCGGCACACTTCTATTATTTATGCAATAAATTTGTATACACTACATTTATTATATGCTACACCCAGATTGGTCTGAAAAGCTTAATGGGGTTGGTTGATAATTTTCAATCCCATTAACACATATCTTAGTATTTATGTTTTATCTTGGAGTTCTATCTCATAGCACGGTAGGAGTAGGATTGTTTCAACAAAAATAGCGCAATAGGATAAATTGTACGGTAATGTCTTCTAGTGTTCAAACTTTAAATGTCATGAATTCATCTTACAAAGCCCCCTTGAATATGTAAATCTTATGAAATGGCTAGGCAACAAACATATGTATTAGATGGCAATAGGACATGTGCGCGAAAAATCGATTCTTCTTATATGACCATATTATCTGCACTTACCAACAATGCATCAGAAGACAATCGACTGTCTAATGCCTGAAAACTATATTGGGATGAACACACCTGGAGCTTACAAAATTTGCAATGGATGGACTATACTAACCTGGAGCATGCAAGATTTACAATGGTCAGACTCTTAGTCCTGCGTGGTTGCACAGTACACCATGCCCGAGTGCCGGACTACCTCGCAGCACTGCACTGAGTAGTTGGAGATCAACAAAGAAGTCCAAGGGGCTCCCCAAAGTTGTCCTGCCCAGCTGCGCCGTATACCATGCGGGACTAACTCGTAGTTGTACACTGATTAGTTTGAGCTAGCGGCCCGGGTGCAAGCGTTGCTAAATGCTAATTAGGCTGCTATCTAGTGCAGTAGCATCGATCAATCTAAAAAAATTGTGTTGATTACCTTTGAGTAGCTGCGCATGGATCTCAACATCAAGGTTGCACCCACACAGATTCTCCACACCCTAATTCTGATTGTGAGCACCTATCCAGGATGGAGAGTTAATCAGCAGCCAATCTGAAAAAGGTCGGACGGCAGCAAGGTTGCTGCTAGTACTGCATACCGGTGTCGCTCGGGACTCATGGGATTGACATCCGGCCTGCGTTTTCTTGAAAACTTCCTCCCCGTTAGCTTGACCTATAGATCGGTTCCGAGCAATGAGGAAGGGCGCGGGGCTAGGACCCTGAGACATTCAAGAGGCGGTTGTGTGAGATCATTGCCATGGCGGCAGATATACTGCTAGGGCATGAGGCGTGTACTTTTTTTTGGAAAAACGTGTACGTTTTGTTATAAGCATATAGGTAGATGTTACGTGTGAACTAATTAAATCCTAGCCGTAAATTAAAGATCTAATAGTCAATATAATTTGGATGATGTGGATCAACCTAATGCCTCGAAAATCCCCTTTATATTGCTTTTAGTATATAATAGATAAGGCAGCAAGCACCAGGGATTTACCGCTGCCGAACGCCGGAGACAATCTGCGGTCTCCACCCTCGGAAGTGGCTCTGTTCCGTACAGATTTTTTCTGTTATTTGTTGCCCATGATTTATTGTAATTTGTGTGTGATGCATAGCAATATGATTATTGTGTAATAATTTCTGGTGATTATCTATATATAGAACATGGATCCGAGTTTGCTTGCAAGGTGTTTGTGAAAATGCTTGTAGGAAGATGAGCACCTTGTTTTTTAATCTGTAATCTAGACTTGAGAAGTTAGATTTTGCAATAGTTATTTTATGATATCGTTACATAACAAATGAAGTAAATGAACTGTGTAATTATATGCCTCTTTTGTACATTAATTGTTTTCCATGAATTTCTATTTCCATTAGCCACATATACAAAATATGAAGAAATAAAAAATTCCTTCCAAAAACGGTTATTGGCATGTTTGTCAGTGTACAAATCATTGTTCTAAGATCAATGGAAATATAAATAATCGCTCGAGGCATGATGGATGCAGGATGGACGCTACATACATTTTCTACCTACCGAATCAGTTGACAGTTATTACAACTAAACAACTTCTAATTTTACCACAGTTTTCAGCTCACATAAGCTTTCTCACAGCTGATTTCTCAAAGCCGATTTTTAGGAATCTTTAGCTCAACCAAACAGACCTGTAGTGTGCAAATTGCTTAGGTGAAGACAAGAACACTGCACTATCTGTGTATACCACTCACTGAGATAGGAAAACAATACAGTCGTGATACAACGATTGGGCTGATTTCCTAATGCACCACCAAAAATAGCATCACAATTGTATGGAGAGAACACCAGTGGTACCGAAATCCATGGTCTTCTCTCTCTTTTTTTTGCAACAAAGATTCCTACTTGCAAGTAGGAGGAGGTAGATGATACCGATCCCTCTGCTCAAATGGTTGACGAACAACGAGCAATTCGGAATAAGAAAAATAGATGGACCAACAAATTACTGCATGTAAGACAGAATTGCAGTTATCAGTGCAGAACAAGAAGTCAAGAACAATAAGGCCTACAGCTACCTAAATAGCTTAGATACAACATAAATTCTTGATTTCTAACCGAATCACAAATATAGTTATATTCCTGAAAAATATCAATAAATGAATCTATCTAATGTCAGTGCATTGAAAATGGAGATACTCTAAGTAAGTCAAGGATGCTTGAAAAACCAGAACAACTACCGGTTAACCTTAATTGTTATTAGGACATTCTTAATGTGATCTAAAAAGTTCATAAAAAAAATATAACTTCAACACCACTTGTTTGTAACTCACGGATCCTTGCTCGTGTCGGAAGGAATTTATGTAAGCATCAAACATATATAGAGGAAATGATACACTTCACTATCTCTCCTAATTCTAGGCAGTGTCTCCCCTTCGAGAGATGCTCTCTCCTAATCATAGACAATGTCTTCCCTCTAGACAGAAGCTCTCTCCTAATCTTAGACAATGTCTTCCTTCCAGACAAATGTTCTCTCCTGACCATAGACAATATTGGTTCTAGGGAGATAGAAACCAACACGAAGGGTCATCAATTCTTTTTACATGCAAAACCTCTCAACTTAGAGGAAAACCCACGTGTCAAAGCCACCCAAATCTCCTTCCACTAGTATCAAAGGTGGGTATGGCAAGTTCTTATCTATAGAACACTAGAGAATCTATACATCAAGATTTGGGGCATCAGAGCTAGTAGTCGGAACAATCTGACCAAAGATGGTCGAACCATGGCTTGAAAGAGACAAGTTAGTAGATTCGGTCTTCACATACTTGCGGGGCACTGCCTAGTGCTTGATCCCATGTTCTTTCAACTTCTTCTTATTCCCTTCTATATTGGTTTTCTTCTCTAGAGGAGTCCGTCCTGGATTTTTTTTCACTCTCCACCGTGTAATGTCTAAAATGACTCTCGGTCATAACCCTACTAGGTAGTGGGTTCTTACACTTGTTTAGACAGTCTAAAAAGCTTCAAATAGGCAATCTTGTCGCATCCCACATGAGGAGGATATCCAACAAAGGACAGGGAGGATTATAACTAATTTCATGACTAAACTACAATTATAGGGCACCTGCATTAATGCAAAATTAGAGAAACATAAACTCACATGTTCCTATGTATTCTTCTCGGTTGTTCAACGTTGAAATGCTAGCATAGTAGTGCATAATGATTTCCAATTTTCTCTTTTTATGCCCAAACATGTAATGGTACAAACAAAAATTCAAAAGAAGAAAAAAAACTTGTCGAAGGATCCCAAGACCTCCCGTGGACTAACTAGTTCAATATGTTTGTCAGAACTTCCCTTGGGACATAGGCCCCTGCCGTGAGCTCTAACTATCTTTAGTGTCCCAACTATAATTCCACGAAATTAGCACATATCCTTCCCATGGCGGATAGGTGTAGCATGTTTTGATAAATATTGAGTTATCAATCCCAGAAGGAGTGGAAGGTAAACTATTTATTTTTAAAATCCTGTAACAAACTTATAATTAAGGTCGTTCATGCAGTACAATAATTTACAAGGTTGCAAGGTACTTTGTACCACTTAGTAAGTCTTAGACTATGAGGAGTTGAAAGATCCTGTTCGAAAGTGCCGGAAACTATGAGCAACTGGTAACCACCTCGAGTTGATGTTTCAAAGATCCGTCGGCGATCGTAAACCCTAGAAATTAACGGGTTGTGGAACATGATGGATGGCAACCGATGAATCTAGAATTCCCTTGCGAAAACCACCAAGGTTTGGTATTGGTACCGTATTACCCCTTTTATCATCTCGAGCATGAATCATGAGTAAGGATCCTAATCGAAGTCAAAAGGCGATTGTACTTGCATGGAGACGGCAAGGGGCAAAAGGAAAATCATAAACGTAAGGAAAAGCAATTAGCGTATTTTTAATGGACTATTATTATTTTTATCTGAAAAATTATAGATTGCTGTGAAGAATGGGCTTTAACCTTGTGGGCCCTGAAAGACCAACAAACGTTGTAAGCCCTAACTCTAGGCATTGTGTGTGTGTGTTGGGGGGGGGGGGGGGGGGGGGGGGGGGGGGGGGGGGGGGGGGGGGGGGTCATACGTTTGCACCCCCGCTGGTCAATTTTTCTTGTGTGAAACATTATTCTGAATGTATTTTCGCAATTCCATAAAAAAATTATTTTGAAATTTCAGTCAATTGATATTTAGTAATCCATACTATTATGTTAAATAGCCGGCTATAACAGGGCTATAGCCTATTCACATGGTGCGGCTAATTGCACTAGCGCAATAAAATGTGGTCAATAGCCTTAGCCGGCTATTTAAAACATTGGTTTGTTATTATAATATCTTGTGATTTATTGAGTGGTTTATACTTTTGCATCCTATATTCTTTCCTTTCCCCCCTATGCACGAGACAAATAGGCTTCCTCCCTTCTCGTGAAGTACTAAAAAATTTCTCGTCAGTCAAACAAAATTTAGCTTCATAATTTTAGGCAAGTGCTATTTAGAAATTGTGTAAATACAGTTTCAAATATGGTACAATATTATTTGAGTTGTTTATATATATGCATCCGCACATTTTATTTCCTTTTCCATGGCATGTGAGAGATATATGCTTCATTCCTTAAGGGAATCGTCTCTGGGCCTTTTCTGGTCGGAGGTCTTGAAGGGTACATCTGGTTCTCCTAACGGCGTCGAGGAGATTTATGCCGACTTCATTTCTGTCTATCTTTATTGTGATGATGTCGGTACTGAAGAGGCGTGAAGGTGCACTGCGTGTTTAGCTTCGTGGACCAGATTGAGGAGCAAAGGGCGATGCACATTCGTGCAACTAAACAACTCAGTATCACCAGGGAGGTTAATAGTTGTGGATGTCCGAAGTTTATGAAAAGAGATGCCTTTGAACGATCAACTCACCTGAAGAATGATTCTTTCACTATCCGGTGCGACATCATGGTTTGCAAAGACTCAAACACCCAGGATGTCGGTGGAACCGTGTCTGACATAGGCCAGCATCTTGACTATCTCCTTCAAAATAAGGTGGGTGCTGATGTAACATTTGAGGTTAGTGGAGAGAAATTCGCTGCACACCGATGTGTGCTTGCATTGCAGCCCGATCTACGGTCTTTATGGCACAACTGTTTGGCCCCATGATGGAAGGCACTACGTCAAGCATCATACATATCAAAGACATGCAGGCAAAAGTGTTCAGGGATTTGCTTAGCTTCATTTATACAGGCTTATTCCCCAAGATGAACAAGGATAACAACATGGAGGAAGGAAAAGCAGAAGTTGTGGAAGAAGGACAAGAAGAGGAAGCGATACAGATTGTAATGTGGCTGCAGGCCTTGTTTGTAGCGGCAGACAGGTATGATCTCCGAAGGCTCAAGCTTTTATGTGAAGAGAACTTGTCTGAGTACATAGGTGTGAGTTCCGTGGCATCCACTCTAGCTCTAGCTGAGCAGCACCACTGCCACAGATTGAAGGAGGTATGCTTGAAGTTTATTCAAGTCCAGTCTCTCAAGTGTTTGGGTAAAGTAATGGCAACCGATGGCTGGAAGCATATAGCTACGACCTATCCCTCTGTTTTGGATGAGCTCATTGTCAAGCTTGCCTCCAATCAGAAGGACAAGAAGAGAAAGCACGAGAGGATGTAATGCAAGACCTGAAGCAACACTATTATGCATATATGGGATGGGATCCTCTAGGTGGTCTGTGTCTTGTTGTTTCATCATTTTGTTTGCCAATATGCCGAATAACAAAAATATAACATATGGGCAAATATGGGGAATTGAATGTTCTGTAATTTCAGGTTTAAGCGTCGGCAATGATCTGTGCAACTAGTCGTTTCTCCATTGCTTTGTGCCTTTCCCTGTCATGTAAACCCTTTTCTAGTGGTTGTCAAGAAATATGCCTGATGTTTTCTGAAATTGTGACGGAATGTTTCCTAGATCTTGGGAGGAAGAATTTTGGAATACTTGATCCTGGGTGCTTGCTTTTCTCCTCGGTTGGAGATTTTGCAAAGTCAGATGATTTGGTTCATTTTGGTGGTGTATTCTGAAGCACACAAGATGGTCCTCCTTCAAACTTACTAGACATTTTGTACAGCAATATACAGAACAATAGTACTCTACATGTAGTCTGCCACATGGAAGGAAATAAGGCTGAAATCTGAAAGTAAATGGTGTTAGGATTTTTTCCTGCTCAAGTTCAGACCACAAATAATGCAAGGCATTCTTCTTGTTCTAGCTGTTGTTAGGATTTTTTTTCAGCGATCCTTGGTTGAGCTCATGCTGCGATTGCATGACAGTGTCTTCCCCTTCTTCAGAAAGAAATATTGATGTTGCTTGCTCTGTTTCACATATCGTGCTTCTTCTGTTTATCATGGCTGTCAAAACAGCTCTACTCAACTTAGCCATCTATTGGTGTATTTTTTGGACCTTCTGTTCGTGTTCCAGGCTGGGAGACGGTTGTCTAGTGTGATCGACAATGAGCTAGCAGCTGTAGGCTACAGTTCCTTTCAGGACTCCTACCAATGGTACTTGTTTTGCTCTTCTCTCTCTCCATGCATAAACCATGGCTCCCTAGCCTAAATGGATGCACAAATCACTGCCCGATCTAATTATGCATGCTGAACATCCATATTATTTACTGCGGATAGATTTTCTGTTTGCCTTTGTACAATTTATCTTACTATTCCAGGCCTCATGTTTAGATTGTTGCTCATGAAGTCGTGTTTTTTTTTAACTCTCTGTCTGTCTATGTGTGCCCAATGCAGGTACGGTTCTTAGGAAGTTGCAGGAGAAGATGGGGCGTGGCGATGTTGGAAGGGAGATGGGGGTGCCCTCTGTTGAGACATCGGTATCTGTCCCTACAGTGAAAGCTTGATGTAGAATTAGTAAGGACCTTAGGCCTTGCAAAGGCTTGGATAATAAAGAATAACAAGCTACTCCTGTCTTCTTGCTGAGTTCTGGCCGGCCTACCTTGGGTTTTTTAATTACCCAATGCTGGCCCTGCAAGTCTTGGTTAAATAAGAGTAACAACCTACTCTTGTCTTCTTGCCGAGTGCTGGCTGGCCTAACCTCTGTTTTAATTAACCAATGTTGCTGTTTTAGATCGTCACCCAGCAGAATTAGCTGTATCGGATCCACCTACCCACTCAAATAGACACACCATCTAGCTAGGGAGCTTGAGGGGAGAGCAGGTCAATCATGGAGGCGACCGGTGTGAGCATCGGCAAGTCCGTGCTGAACGGAGCCCTCGGCTACGCCAAATCCGCCGTCGTCAATGAGGTGGCTCTGCAGTTCGGAGTCCATCGCGACAAATCCTTCATCACCGACGAACTGGAGATGATGCAATCTTTCTTGATGGTGGCGCACGAGGATCTGGGTGAAGCAGGTCCGCGACGTCGCCTACGACGTCGAGGACTCCCTCCAGGATTTCGTCGTTCGTCTACAGAAGCAGAAATGGTCTTTGTGGCGTGTCCCTCACACATTTCTCGACCGGCGCCATGTTGCCAAGCAGATGTTGGACCTGCGTGCCAAGGTGGAGGACGTCAGCCAGAGGAACATACGCTACGGCCTCATCAAGGGCTCTAGCTCCACTGAGCCTACTGCTGCTGCTGCTGCTGTGGCCATGTTTGGTGTTGATGAAGCAAGGCACACCGCTAAGCAGCACCACTCAAGACTGAATCTTGCGCAACTGATCAACAAGGAGGGTGAAAACCTTGGAGTGATTGGTGTCTGGGGAACAAGTGGCACTGTTGGACATACCTCCATCATCTGGGAGGCCTATGGGAATCCAATTGTCAAATTGAACTTTCCATGCAGAGCTTGGGTGAGGATCATGCGGCCTTTTCGCCCGAAAGAATTTGTGCAGAGTATGGTGAAACAGTTCCACACAGCTGTAGGGGTTGTTGCTCTGCTGGAGGGGAAAAGGACAGGACAAGGGTTGGCTCAGGAATTCAATAGATATGTCAATGAAAATAGATACCTTATTGTTATTACTGGCCTATCCACCATCGAAGAATGGAACGAGATCAGCACTTGCTTTCCGGAAAACAAACTGGGGAGCCGAATTGTAGTGTCCACGGAGCAAGCTGAAGTTGCAAGCTTGTGTCCAGGTCAAGCAAGTGTTGTGTCGGAGCTCAAGCAATTGTCTGCTGATCAGACCATCTATGCATTCTATCGACCACTTTTGCTTCGGTGTACCCCCTCTCCCAATGTTGAAGGGGCAAGGTGGTCTTTTATTATTAATTGCTGATTATTAGTTGCTAAACAAAATTAAATTACGTTGGTCCGCAAAGCCCATACCTAGTATTTACGTGTACCAAATAAAACCGTCTGTCCGAAAAATACTCACTGTCCTTTTGACCGGTTAACCAGCACAATGGTGGCGAGTGGACCTGATTCAGTGATTGTCGTAAAAACCGCAACGCGTGAAGCGGGCAAGCAGAGATCCTCGTCGTGAACCATGCCGGTCGCCGTCATAGTGTGCGTGGTCGCTAAACTGCAGGTACAAGTAGCCGTGGTCGTGTCCACTCCGGCAAGACGTGCACGTATAGGTAATATAATATACTAGACTAGCAAGGTGATGATTTTAGATGTACTTTGATCATCTCCTCTACCAATCGCAAATCGTGTCAATGCGTGTACGGTTTATTAGTAACTAATAATCAGTAATAATAGCAAAAGACCATATTACCCCTTCAAAATATGGGGAGGGGGGGACACCGAAGCAAACCTCTCTATCGACATGTACTACTAGTTTGACAAACCTTTTTGTTACTCATTCATCTTGCTCAAAATCTCATCTATAAAAAGCTTTTTTTTGTTGGGCAATGACAGCGGCACGAGTAACCAACCTATTATATGTTCATAGATGTTTGTATAGATATCAGCTGGATTTTTTAAATTTTTCTTCAGAAAGATCACCTGAAATATTGACCATTAAATATACGGGAAAGAGTAAATCTGCTTGATTTCTCGTGGAGCATCCTGCCCGTGTCAATTTGTGTGTTTGTACAAGGCCGAGAACGGTAAATTCCTGGTCCAATCCCACATGCAGAACGAATCCATCTTTCTCGTTATGTCAACTGAGCTTGGAAACATCTTTCCCTGACTACGGTGATGGCTCTCACCAAAGACCTTCCCAGCCTTCCCTAGTATTGCTTACTTCCTCTGCCAGGATACCTAGGAGAGGTCACCGTGCTGTAATGGGAATGTTTCTGGCTAGTGGATTTTCATCTATGATACAATCGTTATGTTTCACTTTCCTTCGGAGTTTTTTGAAATTGCAAGGATTTGTTGCATACATGTTGCTACAAACTAATTTCATTCAGCAGGTAGTCATGCAATGCAATGCTAAGGTTTTCAGTAACTTTATGTTACCTTGTAATACTAGTCAGCTTTTTATGTGATTCGGCAATAATCTGTGTCTTTGTTTTTTTCTCTGCCTTCTAAGCTGCTTTCAGAACTTCTTGGCTAAGTCAAGCATGACCAGGTCAAGTAAACTTGTATACATGTAACTCTAGCTTGATTTACATCTTTTTGGTTCATTTGTCGTTAATACTTGTGTGTAGGAGTAGGGTACATGTGCTGGCCTGATTCATTGGAGACTGTCTAACAATTCATTCTGTTCAGAGTTCTCAAGGCGTAACATATTCATCAAAGGCAGAGTCTAGCACAACTTTGCCATATACAACTGAGAATGAGATACAAGAAGACCAATCTAATACAAATGTTGATGGAAAGATGATGGACCAAAAAAGGTTTTCACGCACCAACACAATGGTGGGTGTTCCTGAGGAATTTCAGCTTATTGGGCGAGAAAAAGAAAAAATCGATATCATCGAACTAATTCAAGAACAAGCTAGCACACAACAGTTTCAGGTTATCGCGGTATGGGGAATGGGTGGTCTTGGGAAAACCACTCTGATCAAAGATGTTTGCCAGAGACAAGGGATCAGTGATATGTTTGGGAAACATGCTTTTGTCACGGTCTTGCGGCCTTTTAAGCTTGAGGAGCTCTTGATGAGCTTAGCACTGCAGCTAAATTCAAGGAATGACGCCAACGACTTTGCTGGCGACAGCAAAGAAAAGCTAGCTTTGATGGGAGTTGCAGAGTTGACACAAGTGTTGGCCAGGCTTTCAGAAGGAAAGAGTTGTTTAATTGTTCTCGATGACATATCCTCTACAACAGAATGGGATTTGATATTGCCGAGTTTAATTGGAATGAGAAATGCAAGATTGGTCGTAGTGATCACCACAAGGAGAGAGGATACTGCTAAGCATTGTTGCAAGAAACGAGAGAGCATACGCTTGCTCAATGGTCTAAAAGACAAGGATGCATGTGAGCTCTTCACAAGTAAGGTACTGATCAAAAGAGCTAGTATCTACATTCATGATACCTCATTTCAAAAATTTCTTTTTTTCATCTTCTTTGAGCAAGCACAACATTGCATACCAACCCAAGGTAGCTTATTTGGAATAAACTCTTAATTTCAGGTATTTAAAGATAAAACCACAGATTTGGCAAAGCAATATCCCGAGTTAGTTGAACCAGCAAAACTGATCCTAAAAAAGTGCAATGGGCTTCCCCTTGCGATTGTCACCATAGGTGGCTTCTTGGCAGATCAACCAACAAAAACTGCTGCAGAATGGAGGAAACTGAATGAGCATATCAGCGTTGAGCTGGAGATGAATCCAAAGTTTGATGCAATCAAAACAGTCCTTATGAAAAGCTATGATGGCCTACCTTATTACCTCAAGTCTTGTCTTCTGTACTTCTCCATTTTCCCCGAAGACTGCATTGTTAGACAGAAAACATTGGTGCGCCGATGGATCGCAGAAGGTTACGCGCCGGACAGATTCGTAGCAGAAAGATACTTCGTGGAGCTCGTAGAGAGAAGCATGATAATACCAACTCAGCGATCCATTTACAGTAGAGAAGGAAACGACTCATGTCAGCTACATGATCTGATCCGTGATATTAGCATTGCAAAGTCAATAGAGGAAAATCTTGTCTTCAGGCTGGAGGAAGGGTGCAGCTCGAGCACCCATGGTGCTGTGCGTCACCTCTCCATTAGCAGCAATTGGATGGGAGATGCGCATGAGTTTGAGAGCACCATCCAATTGGATGAGAGCAATTGGATGGTACTGTCCCGTATACGGTCATTGACGGTGTTTGGTAAATGGAGGCCATTTTACATTTCTGACAAGATGAGGTTTCTTCGAGTGTTAGATCTGCAAGGAACAGGTGGTCTGCATGATCATCACCTTGAGCATATCGGGAAGCTGGTTCATCTGAGATACCTTTCTCTAAGATGGTGTGAAGGCACATATTACCTCCCGGATTCGGTAGGTAACCTGAGACAGACTCTAGACATCAAGCACACAAGAATATTGACGCTGCCCAGAAATATGACTAAGCTTACGAAACTACGTTATCTCAAAGCTGGTACCACATTACATAGAAAAGCAAACCGGACGGCACATTGTCCTAAAAATTGTCAAGACCTTTTGACCCTACCATGCTGCATGCCATGTTGTGCACCGCTTTTGGTATTCTGTGGACCTGAGGTTTTGACATGCTGCGTGCCCGGCTGCATGCGCTTCAATAGGCCTTGTTGTATAGAGGGTCGTTACCATGTAAAACCTTATGGTGTTAAGGTGCCGACAGGGACCGGGAAACTGAAAGCTCTGCACACGCTGCGGCATGTGCAGGGTGCACAAGAGATAAAAGGGCTCACTAGCCTGCGTAAGTTAGGAGTTTTTGGCATCAACATGAAGAATGGTCCAGAGTTTTGCTCGTCCATTTGCAGTCTCAGCCGCCTTGAATCATTGTCAGTGTTGTCACATGGAACAGACTTATATGATAGTTTGCATGGCATGCACTCGCCTCCGGAAACCCTTCAGAGCCTCATGTTGGGCGGCTGCCTGAAAAAATTGCCAGGATGGATCAAGGGGCTCCAGAATCTCGTGAAGCTCAAGCTGGTAAACACCGAGGTATTGGAAGACAGTGAAACCGTGCAAGTCCTTGGGAACCTACCAAACCTATCCATTCTGGTTTTGAGGGAGGGATCATTACAGATCAAAAGACCTTTCACTTTCCACAAAGGACCTTTCACTTTCCAGAGTGGCCTTTTCAAAAGCCTCCTGGTGCTCGAGCTTCAAGATTGGTTCATGAAAATGATATCAGTGGAATTTGAGCCAACATCGATGCCAAAACTTGAGTTTTTGTATCTAGTACTTAGTCTTTCTAAAACTTGCATGTCTGGGCTAGAATTTCTCTCAAGCATTAAGGTAGTATGGCTCGATGTGAAATTTTACTCATATGAGGTCAAACAAGGGCAAAATATGACCAAAGAAGAAGCAGAAAAGGAAACAAAACACAGGGAAGAAAAAAAAATCAAAGAGGACATTGGGAAGCAGCTTGCCACCAATAAAAATGGACCCACTTTGAAGCTGAGATGAACGAGCTAGCTCGACGACCTACTTCTTGCTCGACTGCTTTGTGAACCTGTTACGCCACACGACAGGAGGATAATCCAGGGGATGCTCCTATGTTAGTGGGAAGTCTTGAGATTGGGGCCTGTTGTCATTGCATCTATGTATGTCCCGGTATGGGTGACGGTTTCATGATAGGCTATTTAATTGCTGAGTATTCAGTTGTGATAATTCGTTAAGTATTCAGCTCCCATGGATCTTGTTACCTTTTGGGCCTTCGGGCAATAGCTCTGTAATAAACATCACCTCTAGCCTTGTGCTTGTTATCGAAGAAGTGTCCTCCTGAAGCCAACTTGCTCATCTTTGAATCAGAAGGAAGGTTTCAGCAAGCAACATGGATGCATGTAATCGGATCTAGCCATTTGATTTGGGTTGACTGCAAGACCTCTGTCCATGACAACGGAAACATAAGCTCAGCTACACTCTTCCTGGCTAACTGGTGGTTCTCTCCACGATTTGGTGGTTTCCTCAGCTCGCTGATCGAATCTGGATGTGAAGCAGAGGTTTCACCACCTGGAGCCAAGCGAGAGTGCGCATGGTGGAAGTTTTCCAAGATTGAAGTCCTGCTGCTTCATAATGTTCGCTACACAAATGAAAATCAATAAACAAAAAGAAAGAGCAGTTCGACAGATTTCTTCTCGAGCATGAGCAGTAAAGCTAACCTGGAACTGCGCTTCGATGAACTTGTTCACCTCATCACTCATTTTAGCCTCCAAAAAGAGCCTCCAAAAAGTTCGACAGTCCTCATGCTTGATAAAGTTCGCTGCGCAAATTAAAATCAATAAACAAAAAAGAAAAACGATATGACAGATTCCTTCTTGAACATGAGCAGTAAATCTAACCTGAATACGCGCTTTGATGAACTTCTTTATGTCATCGCTCATTTTAGCATCGAAAAAGAGCCGTGAGGATAGAAGGTTCTAGCAAAGCGTACGTTCATCTACAACTTTATCATCTTCATTTACATCAGGAAAAGCTAGAAGCTGTCCAGCATGACTCGAAGCAGCAGTTGGGGCACTTGGTTTCGTTGCATCGTGATATGAGCTGCTACTGAACTTGTTCTCTTGTGGACCTATAAACGGTGCACCCTGATAGCTGTGTATTTTATCCAACATCTTCTTTTCTCCATGTGTGGATGATGCTGCACCTGTTTTACCTTCTGCAGGAACCTTTGTAAATGCCTTCTTTGCTAACTTTTTGAGGAAGATACGGACTTTAGAAGGCCCATCTGTCTTCTTTTCACTGTCCATAACTTCATGATTCTCAGCTGAAAGTAATTTAGGCTTCAGGAAACATAGGTATTCAGAATTTTTAAGGATGATATTTAACCAGACAACTCCTTGCTCAACTTAGCATGCCAATTAAACTTCCCCGTGTCAGCAGTAGCAGCAAGACGAAGTTCTTTACACCATGATTCCTTCTCCCAAGAAGTCTCAGCATAAACAGTAGTTCAATTTTACAGATTTCAGATTCCTGGCTTTCCAATTTAACTGGATACCTCTTAGTCCTGAAAATAAGCAACAGTAGTACAATTACAGATAGACTGAAGTATAGATACACGCACTTGTAATTTTCCTCTAAAATAGATTCAGATCCTAAAGGAGTTCCTTTCAAAAACAAATTTTGAATTAGATTCAGATCAAAGATAAGTATTTCAATTTGTATGGAGCACTGACCATTTGCGTGAAGGCATACTTGATGCAGAAACAGCAACATCCGTGCAATTCAAAAGCTCGATCATTGTGTCAGAGCCATCAGGACCAGACAAACTAAGTGAGTTCCCCTTGATTTTAGCCAACTTCTTTGCAGAAAAACCTCCACAGCACCCCTTTTGTCCTTTGTCTCTTGGGCACCTCCGCTTGATAAGCACTCACTAGTAACTTTCAGCTGCTTTTCTGGCTCTAGTATCCACAGAGAGCCCTGTCAACATATGGCAGTAATGTAAATATGCTTGATCATTAGCAATACAACATAGACAATCTCAATGAAACACACTATTTTATTATTTTTCTTCAACCATCCTAATGACAATCTAAGTTGGATAGTGCACAGTCATACACACAGTTCATACCTTGACAAATGAACTGGTATAAAGACTAACATTGCAACTACTTTTTTTCGAGAAAACGCAAAAAACTTTTGCGCTTCAATTCACTGAAATGGGAGATAGATGTTTTGTTACAGTCTTTCTAAGAGGTGGCCTATCTAAACCCCTTAACTCTTAATTTAGTTCATCACCAAGTATTTAACTGTCAGATTTTTGCTTTGAAACATAAGTACATAACTGTTAGGAGTGTGAGTAGATCGACACAACTTCGGCTCAAATTCCCAGGTGAATAAAGTGTGGCCCTCAAAATATTTGGCACAAAAAAGGTTATGGATATCACAGTGTCTCAGTTGACTATTACCTGGTTAAGAACAACAAGTACCACACTGTAAACTACTGACAGCATGAAGGATAGTACTCTTGAATTCAAAAATTATACTATGTATTACACTTCTATTCATGTGTGTTCAAGTGAAACAGACAGGAGGTGATTGATCTTCCCGCAGCAAACACAGCAGAAACTAAATTGTTGCACGCATTCTTGACAAGTCATACTGCATGCTTCTTTTCTAGCACTTGGCTACCATTCAGATAAGCGTCTCAAATGTAGCTGTAAGCCTGTAACTATTTTTTAGCTTTTTGTAAAACATATAGTTTGAAACATAAAAATTAAGTAAAACATAAAATTAAAAATTGCATATAGTTTGAAACGGTCATGTAAATAAAAATTAAACATATAGCTGTAACCATCTACACTCAAATATTACACATTTGTAAATAAAAATTAAGTAAAACATAAAAACATTACATATAGTTTGAAATAGGGCATAAGAAATTCAAAAGCACTCCAAACAATGTAAAACTTTCGCATGGTGTCATATTATGTGATATAGTTGGAAGAAAAAATATAAAACTTGGAATATTATAAATATCATAAAAAACCTTCCCAAAATGAGGTATCATGTTCGAGGTTTTATGCCTTTCAAGCTAAACGACCAATGTTATGACTATAATCGCGACATAGTTTGTGATAATGTGCCCACATTATGCACACATGTGCATCTTGGGATTGCTTATAGTCTTGCAGGAGGAAATTTTCTTTTTCATCGCACCAAAAAAGGTATTTTCTATCTTCTGAGTACAAAAAATGGGGTGTTTTGTGAAGCAACCACCAAATGAAAGTTTCATATTGGTACCACCCTATTTTAAAAAAAAATACTAGACTACCTTACATGGACACTTTTCTAACCGGGGTATCTTAAACCTTTCCATCCACTCCTCATGAAAAAGACAAATTCCTGCCGAATCGATAGGAAGTCAGTCAGATTTGAACTACATGTACATGATCTAATGCTCATGATTTTTTGGAAAAATTATTTTTAGGTTGAAAATATGCTATTTCATCAGAGGTCCACTTCAAGTTTAGCGAGACTCAACCCCGAGCTAAGAATCTTTATGCTCGCCGTTTTGACCATAGTTTGAAACGGGCATAAAAATTCAAAACTGATCCAAACAATATAAAACCTTTGTGTGGTGTCATATTATGTGCAATAGTTGCAAGAAAAAATATAAAACTTGTATTATTGTAAATACCAAAAAAAAAACTTCTCAAAATAAGCTATCATGTTCAAGGTTTCATGACTTTCAAGCCAAACGGTCAATGTTATGGCTAGAATCGCAACATAGTTTGTGATAATATGACCATATTATGCACACATGTGCATCTTGAGATGGCTTACAACCTTGTACGAGAAAGTTTTCTTTTTCATTGCAGCAAAAAGCTATTTTCTATTTTCCGAGTGCCAAAAAGGGGTGTTTTGTGATGCAACCACCAAATGAAAGTTTCACATTGGTACTACTCCATGTTTCAAAAATACTAGACCACCTTACATAGACAATTTTCCAACCGGGGTGTCTCAAACCATTCCATCCACTCCTCATAAAAAGACAAATTCCTGCCAAATCGGTAGGAAGTCGGTCAGATTTAAACTATATGTACATGATCTAATGCTCATGATTTTTTGAAAAAATTATTTTTAGGTTCACAATATGCTACTTCATCAGAGATTCACTTCAAGTTTAGCGAGGCTCAACCCCGAGCTAAGAATCTTCATGGCCGTCGTTTTGACCATAGTTTGATATGGGCATAAGAAATTTAAAAACGATCCAAACAATATAAAATCTTCGCGCGGTGTCATATTATGTGATATAGTTGCAATAAAAAATATAAAAGTTGTATTATTGTAAATATCACAAAAACCTTCTCAAAATGAGTTATCATGTTCGAGGTTTCATGCCTTTCAAGCTAAACAACCAATATTACGGCTAGTATCGCGGCATAGTTTGTGATAATGTGCCCATACTATGCACACATGTGCATCTTGGGATGGCTTACAATCTTGTAGGAGGAAGTTTTATTTTTCATCGCACCAAAACACTATTTTCTATATTCCGAGTACCAAAAACGGAGTGTTTTGTGAAGCAACCACCGAATGAAAGTTTCACATTGGTACTATCCCATTTTTCAAAAATAATAGACCACCTTACATGGACAATTTTCTAACCGGGGTATCTTAAAACTTTCCATCCACCCCTCATAAAAAGACAAATTCCTGCCGAATTGGTAGGAAGTAGGTCAGATTTGAACTACATTTACATGATCTAATGCTCATGATTTTTTGAAAAAAATAATTTAGATTCATAATATGGTATTTCATTATAGATCCACTTCAACTTTAGCGAGACTCAACCCCGAGCTAAGAATCTTCGTGCCCGCTGTTTTAACCATAGTTTGAAACAGGCAAAAGAAATTCAAAAACAATCCAAACAATGTAAAACCTTCACGTGGTATCATATTATGTGATATAGTTACAATAAAAAATTTAAAACTTGTATTATTATAAATATCACAAAAAAACTTTTTAAATGAGCTATCATGTTCGAGGTATTTTTGAGGAAAAGGAATCGCGCGGAAGTAAAGAATTTCTCCTGGATGGCTCGCTCGCTTGTTTGTTGGCCTTTGTATGAGTAGCACTGGTCATCTTGGACGAAGGACACAGGCTGCAAGTTTGATGGGCTGCAAGTTTTAGACGGACTTTTTTCCTACCAGGGTACTTAAGGACATTGGAAGATTTTAATGAGGCGGCTTGCATGCTTAATATATGTTTTTTACCTCAGAAAAAAGCATTGGTCATCCTGGACGAAGGACACGGGTTGGGCTGTCTGGAGTCTAGAATATCTGTGGAATTAATAAGGTTGATAGAGGCACTGCGTGGGCCAAGACCTAGGTTATAGCCTGGGTAGTCCGGGGCCAAGGTCTGTCCCTTCCCGGTGGCGTCGAAGAAGTGACGACACATCTCTACCGCAGCTATGCCACCGCCACTCAACCGATTCGATGGAATGGCCAGCCAGCCGCCATTGACCATCAATGCGACAAGGTCGTATAATTTCTTTTCCATTGCCAATAGTTTGTGCACGCGGCCTGTCATGAACAATTTGTGGGTAGGAATTTATGGATAACAATGGCAAGGCCATCATGTATGGCCATCATGTATGACATTATCAATGCGTGTGGGCAACATGGCGACGACGGCTACACCCAAGACGAGACTCAATAGGAGACTCAGCAAGATGCATGCGACATTGCGGATGAGCCATTGTATGAAGATGGCCCATCCCCTATGTGGCATTGGCCGCATCACTTGCCTCGTCAATTGCCGAGGGCAAGAAGATAAGCGAAAGGACCACGAGCTACACCCTCGAAGAAGACAAGGTCTTATGCCATGCTTGAGATTTCTCAAAAACCCCTATGTGGTACCGAGATGAAGGGACATGCCTATTGGAAAAAGGTGGACAAATTCTTCCATGAGCATAGGAAGTTCCCGCTAAACCCCTTCTATAGCGATCAAAATTATCTCTCACTTTACAATAGATGGGTCACCATCCATGTCGAGTATAGAAAGTTCCAAGATTCATTCCAGACAGTGAAGAAAAGGCCAATAGGTAGGCTTGTAGGGGTTCCGCGCATAAAAACAATAAATTTTACTCTACGCCCCTGAACCCCTGAAGCTGCCAGGACCTATCTATTAGTAATACAGTAACGGGAGGGGCTTTTCGCGAACTTACCCTTGAAGACCGAAAAGCGTTGTCAACACTCAGGAGAGCGTGGTTGATGTAGACGAGCCAAAGCTGACCTCAAGGTCGTGATGAAGTCCTTGCGCTCCTTCCGGCTCCAACGACTTGAGTGCCTCAAGTGCAACACCTCGCGGGGAGTTACACACGTCCGGTGCCTGACGATGACTCCCGTTTCCCCGATCCAGCAGCAGTTGCGGAAGTAGAGCTCCCGGATCCGAATCCCGCAGCGCGACGGCGCTCTGCGGTGAAGATGTCTCTCGTTCACGCAGTCCAGACTTGGGACCACGGTCACGAGAGAGAGAGAGAGAGGGGGAGAGACAAAATATCAATTGGAGGTCCTCCCAAAAGTGGAGAGACCTTTATGGATTATTGGTGTATTTTTCTGGGCCAAATACCCCACTATATATAGGGGGAGGGGAGGTACTACCTCCCTCAAAGTCCCGAGGTGGGACTAAAGGAGAGGAGGGGGGAGGAGGTGGCCGCCGGCCACTAGTGGGACCCGCGCGGGGGGGGGGGGGGGGGCTAGGCCCAGCCGGCCTCCCCTTTGCCCCTTCTTCCTCTCTCCTTTCCCCTAATGGGCCCTCTCCCTCCGGAATTGGCCCATTAAGCCTTTTTGACCTTTAATTGATTTTCTCTTTATTAAATAATTATGAATAAATGATTAAATCAATATTTAAACATTCATTCACATATTATTCAATCTCGTGGTCATGGAACACCTTCCACCTCCACTCCGGACATCCTCCGGACTTACCGAAACCCTTCCGGTTTTCTCCCTTCTCTTCTTCGGTGATTCTACCGATCCTATTAACACTCTCTAAGCATCATCAAGCCCTTAAGCGTGATACCCCACGGTTCGGGAACACTCCAGACATGGTCGGGAGACTACCGCACCAATGATCAACAGAGGGACCTGGATGGCCATGTGACCCCTGTGCGTTCCACGAAGATCTTTCCTCGTTTGAACCGGGACAGTCGTGTCTTATTCCCTTTGTCTCTCGATACTTGCATTGCCCGAGATCTGATCAATGACATCACCATGTCGTGTTCAATCTTGTTACTGAACAATGCTACTTGACTCGTTTCGACAAGTGATATCCCCGTGATCTAATCACACGCTGCGCAGCTATTGGATATAACCTCTCCGAGTGGGCCCTTGAGTATCTTCCCGTCACATGGACGGACAAATCCCGCTCTTGACATATATTGCCTCTACGGTTTCCTCCAAGTACCTGAATACACCTTTATAACCACCGTTTTACCAGATGACGTTTGATGCTATCTAAGCACTCTCGGGAGACAGTGATTGATATAGCCTCACGGTCTAAGGAATAGTATACGAGAGTCCATTTCTAATCATCGTAACTTTAACTTCATGACATGATCGAATCACGATGTTTAGGTTGGGTATTGGTTCATCATCTCATTCTCAGAATGAGATGACTCCATTTCCAACTAGCATAAATGCCACATGATCAGGAAACATGATCATCTGTTGACCAATGAACCAGTGACTAGAGTTTCACTGGGAACCCCTGGTTTGTTTGTATATCACACGTGGATTGAAGTTTCCACTCAATACAGTTATAGCATGATATAAAACTTAATCATAAACTATATGAAATATGATAATAGTCCTTACTACTATTTGTCTCTAGGGCATATTTCCAACAGTCTCCCACTTGCACTAGAGTACAAATACACTAGCTGCATTTATTCTCAATCATTGGTACCATATACCTCGTACCTAAAACATGCTTGATCATGGAAGAGGTTGAGTCTTGGGTCTGTACTTTACAGTCCCAAATCATTTGCAACTTACTAATGTCACTTTGATTGAGATTAATATTCTATCATCACATGACAACATCTGTGTGTATGCATCGTCGCTATGGCAGCAGAACGAGGCCTGATTCCAGGAGCCTACAATGACGTTAGATCAACCTCGAGGGCTTTCTCATGGGCACTGTGCCCTGGGACACATCATTCTACGTTAAAAGCAAATTAGCCCGGCCATAACATTATACAACACTTTAGATGGTACCCTTATCTATTATTATAAATGTATTCATCGAAACACTAGTGCACTCTGTGCAACTTCCGATGTTTTTGTTCACCTTGCTTCCTATTTGACTTTAATTGGTATCTACATGAGTTTCCAACATATTCCCTTGTGACATAACTCTTTTGTTTTAAGATATGTTATCCTTTATGGATTTGGAAAACATGTCTATAGTTCTCTATTAGGTACTGCGGACAAAACTCAGCTCAACGTTCTGTGATTCGAACTTGATCACTTTCAAACGTTCCTTATTTGGATCACATATTATGCTAAGTTATCATCATGGTTTACTAAGATAGAACCTATGTCTTAACATAGTGGATGACGATCATCCTTTTCTTTCTTTCAACCATTGATATTAAACTTAATGCTATTCCTAATTTGAGTCATTAAGGACCAGTTCCTTAATTAACTTCTATTCTGAAACCCTTTTCAGAATCCCTTAAGGAATACTACATAATATCATAATACAATTTATTATCAACTTATATATCTTATAAATCATTATTTATAAGTATTTGCGCCTTTTATTCTTAACATACTTAAGAATTACTCCTATAAGCTCCCACTCAAAATATGTTCCTACATATTTGAATTTGAGACTTATATTGCTCCCACTTAAAAATATGTCAATCACATATTGTTTCAGGAAGACTTTCATAGCTCCCACTCAATTTTATGCAAATTGCATATCTCCTTACTATTTTGAATAACTTCAAAAACTTTGATCAAATATCAAGTTTGGAGATTTACCATGAGATACTAGTACTCTACTAGTTTTAAATCCTCTAGACATTCAGCACACTTGAATCAAATTTCTTTGAATTTGTCCAATATTTGACAAATTGTGCTTTTGTCATTCACCCCCTTTTCCTACTATGGCTTTGCAGTCATTTTGGGAAAATCCAAGTAACCTCTTTTACTTGTGAGATTCAGCAATGAATTGTTTTCTAATCTCAAGGGAATTTTTCCTTTAGGATTTCTCATAATTCTAGTTTACCATTATTTCCTTTGCAGTTCGTAGGTATGTCATATTTCAAGAATCATGACAAATGATTCACAAATGTCTCCACACAAGATATGGATTTACATTTTGAATCCTACTTCATGTAGTGAAAAACAATACTGGAGGGAAAAACACAATGATCAAAATCATTGATTCTTTCCTTCCGTGAAGATAATCGTTCAGGAACGCTGTTCGTTGCGCTTCTTAACACTCTGATGCAGGGTTTTGAATCCTCATCGTGTTTTACACTATCTTCCATTTGCTCCATAATTGAGAAACTTCACTAGAGGTGAGCTTTATCAAGAATACACCAAAATCCAAGCAATACGAATCTTGCTTTCTTTTTGGTTTGAGCTATGGGTTTCGTATTCAAAGTTTCCAATGAATACTCTACAAGGACTTGTTCGCTATTGTTTTGGTTATATCGAATAGCCCCCAAACTTTCACGAATTCAAATGGTTTACTACATTCTAATTGAGTGCTAACTATTTCTAAGCTAATGGTTTCTACATATACACTACAACGATTTATTTGGTGCCTTCTATTCAACCCCGTTTGATATCTAATATCACAATGTGATGCTTTGCATTTTGACGTTTCAAAACGCTTTGCATTTCACAATTACTTTTATGCCATTCTCATAAAGTTGAACTTCATTACGATTGACCAAATCATAGTCATTAGATTCTCTTTTTTATATTTATACCCTTTGTTGATGAAACACTTTGATCAAATCAAATAGTTTCATATTCATGTTTCCTTTGGTAAACTTACTTTACACATTTAAACAATCATTTAATGATGATTACCATTTTCGTTAAAACCCAATACATCGAATATGTATTTACTTTTAACTATTCTTTAAACACTTTGTATTCAAGTAATACACGGTGTTCAAGTTAATTTTCCGAACTTAGGCATGATTTATATGTGACAAGAAATCGAATTCCTTTCACATATTATCACATAACTTTAAAGAATGGTTTCATTCATTAATGAAATATCATTAAGTTGGGTATTTTAAACAAGGCATTTTAATGTTTTACAAATGTTCATGCATTATCAATTAGTTTCAAACAACAAGGATAATACACACATAATCAAACAAGATATGAACATGAATAGAAATCATTCATAAAAGTGGAACAGCTGTTTGCTACAAACTCATATGAATAACCGTCTCACGAAGTGTGAGACACACTAAAGAAGTTCACAATCTCTTGATTACAATAATCATCCTAAAACATAAACTAAATGATAAATGCCAAGGGAGAGTGTCGTTGGCGGTCATCATCATGCTCGCCATCAACACGCAACGTCACCTCCTCTCTAGTAAGCACCTCTATGCAGAAGGACCTGTTTACAGTAAAACAGAACAAGTATCAGATATACTTAACTCTGCAATGTGTTTGCAAGATTATAACATTTATAAAACTGTATATCAAATATATACCTTTGTCGTTGACGACCTGAGCGACATCTGGTTCAACCAACACATTCTTGAGATGTGTCATGAACCGGTGGAACTCCATTTCCGTGTCGCCCCTCATTACGCAAGCCCTGACTTGTGCTTGGTAGCTTGGTGGCAGCGACCGCAACACAGCAGCATTTGCAAAAAAGCCCGTAATCCAAACGTCCAGGAAGTATGCTGGCCTCATGTACACATCATGCATGTGCTGCAAGTGGTTGTCTAGTGATGAGTTCTCCTCCATCTTAATGGAGAGGAAGTCTCCCGTCAGCTCATGCTCCCAGATGCATGTCTGCTCCACGAAATGTGTCCTAAGCTATAGCATCACTGAACGAGGGTTTACATCACCCACGAGAGGCCACAGCTCGTCCACCATTCCGAAACGCATCACAACTGAAATATAGGAGGCCATCTCACGACGGAGATAGCGGTCTTTCCGCTCCTCTAGGGTCTCAAGGTCCGTGGAGTGATCCAAATCCATCCCGTCGAGTATGTAGTCAACCATGTCGTTCTCGCTAAGGAGAACATGGAGACTGGCAACCCAAATGGAGAAGTTCGATCCATCTAATCTGAGCTTCTCTCCTTCTAACCATTCAATTGTCAACATTAAAGATCCCATCTACATTTATAATTGCAAAAGGAATTTAGACTAAGTTTATAATTAAATGAATTAATAATAACTCCACTCAGAAACGCCTATCCCCAGTGAGGGTTCCTAGTGATAACACGACCCCTATCAGCCACATCTCCCCCGATCGTCACGACCATCATTGTGGGTTCAAGGGTGGACGCTAAACGTCGGTCACATCATTCATGCGACTCGTGCTCGATCTTTCGACCATCCGTGTTTCAAGGACACGCTTCTCTAGCGTGCTAGGCTCACCAACTCAACCTTAGTGTATTCGCTGTGCAACATGGCTTACACCCACTGTATGTGAACGTAGATATGTATGACACCCAGGCCTGTAACCCTGGATCGCCTCATATCGAAGAACTTTCTTGGTGGTGCATACTAAGGGGGAACACAATCGTTGGTAAATTTAACAGGGGTCACCTTATTAGGCTACCGTCGAGTATCTAATACTAGCACACAATAAGACATACAAACAATTAACATTGAATATAAATGCTATGTGATATGGTCCTTCACGTCGTGATCTCCATCCGCCGTCGCCGGGTTCCGGTGCTAGGGTTCCGACGCCGTAGACACTAGGGTACCGGTGTCATTCCGACGTGGTAGTTCGTCACTTTTGTGACTATATACTACTATGTAACAAAAGGTAATTACTTTACCTTTGCCACAACCATATCACAAAGCAACGCCCCCCTACAAAACAAAGTTAGACGCCTCCACTTTATTTTTGCATGTTTTACGTGGCTGAATGGTGTAACTACCTCGGTAAATTACGCTCTCAGTTACATGCCTGGATGAACGAAAGTGGTTAAAATAGTACGGTGGGGCCCAGGGCCACTCACGGTAGACCTTTCGGCCGTCCTAACCACTCCCCGAACATCGGGACAAGAACGAGCGGCGTAATCGGCAGGCGAAGGGATCAACTACATACACAAATGAGTATGTATGCAAGCCACATACAACAGTCCTCAGAGCCATTCCATCTAAAAGAAATAGAAATATTGCAATGCCATACGGCAAGATTCAAATATCCTAGATAGAGATAATAATTTAGGATAGCTCCTCATACAACAAACATCAGAGTATCAGGCGGAAGCGGAAAACAAGATCCGAGTACGGATAAGAAGCAAATCGGCATAAGATGCCCCATAAATAAACACATCCCGCCCATAGATCTCACGGATCCCCGTTCCCGGAATCTCTACACCGAATGATCGTTGCCAACATCATCTTTCTCCTCCACCCAGTATCCATCTTGCGGGTACACCTGTTCATCTAAGTCAAACAATTTATCGTGTGAGACCCTAGGGGTACTCAGCAAGTCTTTATGCCGCTAAAGGGGACACAACTTGGGGTGACGCAATTGCAGCAAAAGATAATATCTAGCAATTCTATAGATACTCGCTAACCATCCGCCTAACCAATGATAGACGGATGTCCGTGAATTAAGAACAACAGTTATAACAGTATAATTAACAGATCCATCCTCCTCCTCGTGTACCAACGAGGAAGCGGACGAACAACCCCCATCATCTGTTGGCAGTTTTATTAACCATTCCATGAGCATTGCACTATTTACTAGTCAAGTACTTAGTCAAATTAAAAGCGGTACTTTAGCTATACTTGTCTATGATCGAGAAACGGTGCTCCAAGTCGTCCATAACCGCGGACACGGCTTTCAGAAAGATTTACCCTGCAGGGGTGCACGAATAGCAACACACACTCGATCAACCTCGGAAAAACCAAATCAAAACCCAACGAGGCATTCACGACAAAGCAATCACAGGATTCAGAAATATTTCAGGGGGCCACCCCATTAAGCTACCCGCAACGAAGTTGGCCGGCTTCGAGACGGACCCAAGGTTTGTGTGGACGGCGGTAAACGACTGGGAACCCGAAATGTGACTGGGCTTGTCGATATAGCGAAAACGTGTCACGATCCAAAACAGTACAGGTGCTCCTCGCACAATCTTAAATAAAGCAGTAACATGCATAAGTACAGGATAGTAATAAAGCCCCAAACTAATCGTGGCCCCAAGAAATAAGAATGAATCAAGCTCTGGCTCAGGGGGGTCCATAAGGCCTCCCGGATGTGGATAGTGCGAATAGTCAAGGAACAGGAATCAAGTACTCGGGGTCCTACGGGACACAAGTGAGCATGAAAAACCAAATAGCAGATATTGCTCACCGGTGCCTCTTTCATTAGTTATCCCATTACTACTCAGGTTATGTTGCTTAGGTACCTCGTTATTCATCAGACTCTCACATACCCTACACATGCTTTTCTACGACTCGCATGGCTCAAACAACTCCTGTAGTAATGGCTCATGGGATGGAGGAACAAGCTTCGGTGGGGTTTAAAAGTAAAGGCTATGCAGTACTTGGGATTCAATTTAATGCAATCGCGACTCAATGATGCAAGAATAAGATAGAGGCAATAGGTACTGTATGTATGCAAGCATGTGGTAGTGCTTGCCTGGCAGCTCAGTTGAAGCGAGAGATGGATCTGGGTAGTACTCCTGTGATTCCTGGTAATCCTCCTGCTGGGCGTCTATTCGAAGAAGAACCAAACAAACAAGGGCCAACATAAATAAAGTGCACAAGCATATGAATTAAAATGCGACAAGCAAACAAGCATGCCATGATGAATGATGCACAATTTACATGGCATTAAAGTAGCATGGCAAAGGTGAGGTGTGGATACAAGAAATAAAGCATTTTATTATTTAATTGGTCCAATTTTGTTGTCATAAACAGTTCAGATGTTTAATAATGACATGATGCATGCTTCAAATCAGAAGAAGGACTACATAGATAGAACGGGCTCGTCGCGCTGATCGATTTAGACATATTATTTGCTCAATTTGGAGTTATAGAATTAAAGTTATTAATTTATTAAGAAAAGGGCATTTTATTGTAATTTTAATCATCTCGAAATTTTAAAGTGTTCAAACAATATTTTGAATGGCATATTTGAATTCCTCACATTTTTCTGATTCCAAAACATATATTATTTGTGTTATTTGGATTTGTAAATTAAAAGTTATTTAAAAACCGATTTGAATTTTAATTTAAACAATTTTGAATTTGTTTTGTTTAAACAGATCAACAGAGAAACTTTTATTACTCAGCTCGATCTAGCCACAGTCACTGACGGGTGGGCCAGCCGCTGGCGGGACATACGCGCGCGGAAAACTTTTCTCACCGGGGCTCTGGCTAGCCCATGTGACTGCTAGGTGGGACCAGCTGGCTAAGGCCCACGTGACAGCGGCGGAACCCGCAGAGGCTGTCAGGTGGGGCCGCACTGGACCGCGGGTTACGTCTACGAAAACAGGGGGGCCTTACTGCAAGATCGCTAGGGCGGCTGACAGGTGGGCGCGCGCGTACTGCGGGTTGAGGCGGCAAAAGAACAGGGGGTTATCTCCAAAAAGGGGGGAGGCCGCGGTACTGTGGATCTTCTCCACCGTCTGGCGGCAGATCTGCGCGCGGCGCGGAACGGGGACTCGAACTGGGGACCTGGAGCTCGCGCTAGGCGGCGGTGACCAGTGCGGTAGGACGTGGGTGTTGACAGGAGGGAGTAACGCGGCTAGGTAAGGCTCTATGCGGCGCGAACAACGTGCAGACACCAGCGTCTGGCAGCGCACCGAGGGCGCTCGACGGAACGCGCGGCGCGACCAGGCAATGGCGATGACGGCGAGGATGTCTGGGAGAGAGCTTGGCTTACCGCGAAGCTGCTAGCGGTGGTGGTTCGGGCAGAGGAGCGGGCGATCATCGACGTAGCAGGCGCCGGCCGGAAGTAGGGTTTCGTCGGGACGGCGCAGGTACCGGCGGCTCTGGTACTCCTTCTTCTCGATGGCGCGTCCAGGGCGAAGCAGGGCCCTGTTCTTGGTCTCCTCGATCACCTCCACGACGAGCACGACGGCAGGAGCGAGAGGTGGACGGCGGTGCTGGCGGTGCTGGCGAGAGGGAGTCGTCGTCGGTGGAGAGGAAAAGAGGGGGAGGCAGGGACCCTAGGGTGGATCTGGCGAGCCAGGAGGCGTGTGGGAGGAGGTCAAGGCGAGAGGGAGAGAGGAGAGGCAGCCGTGGGCACGGGGTAGATAAAGGTGGCTCGGGTGCCACCTTTTTCCATCCTCCTCACGTGCTTGCTCGGGCTGGGGCAGGTAGGGCATGGCAGGGTAGGGTGGTGGAGGCTGCTAGGTGGGCCAGGGCGCTGGTGAGGACGGTGGAGCCGGCTGGTAGCGAGAGAGAGAGAGAGATCAGGGAGGGAAGGCTCGACTTAGGCTAGGGTTAGCTTAGGAAGGACTCGGGTTAGCTAGATAGAGGCTCGGTTAGGGTTTTGGTTAGGGATGGGGTAGGTGGGGCCAGCCTGGTAGAGAGAGAGGGGAGGCCGAAACCTTGGCATGGAGAGTGAGAGGTAAGGTGAGGGTTTAGATTAGACTAGGTTTAGAGAGAAAATAGAGGAAGAACTAGGGCTAGGGATTTAATTAGGTGTTTAGGTTTTAAATCTTGTTTCAAAGACCCACTCAAGAGGAAAAAGGTGAGGCTTGGGTTGAGCATGAGATGAAGTGGAGGAGAACCCAAGCAAGAGAGAGAAAGAGGTTTAGGGAAAAGATCTCATTTGAATCATGCATGGAGAAAAATAAAAGAAATAGGTGTTGATGAGAATAAGGGGATAGTGGAGAGGGATGGAGATGATTCACAAAGAAAAGAACCAATAAAACCAAGAGGACTCAAATGGGATAAAGGTAGTGGTACTCTTGCATGGCCCATGCAAAATAATAAATGCCCTGATTTATTTGGTGAAAACAAAATAATAATATGGCATTGTTCTTAAGCATTCCCCAAGAAGTGGAATAAGGCCAAGCAAAAGAATTTATAGAATTAGATCCACCCCACCCATGAGCTGGATTAAATACCAAAAGAAAATAGAAGCCCATGGTAAAAGGAATGGTGGAATTATAAGGTGGTGAAAAGAAAGGTGACGGAGTTGAATAAAAGATATGCCCCCAACTCAATTTGGGCATTAAACAATATATCAATAACCACATACAATATCAAGAGGCAAATACAATTAATAATGCATATGAGGGAAGAACCAAAAGGAAAAGGGTTTTATATGATGCTCAAATGCAAGGTGGCATGATGACATGATCATGATATAATTATGATGCAGCAATTATATATAGGAAGTAGCCATTATATTACTAGACCAAGTAGCATTACAATTGTTAGACAATTGGGATGCTACAAATGGGCTTTCGCACAAGCACCATTCTTACCTACGAACTTTCAGCACAACGCTGATCAAGTAGTTGTCTCTACTACACCCCTTTCGGGGCCCTCCGTTGCAAATGGCATACCAACTAATGCGAGAGAGACAGACACCCCCCTAAGCCACTTTATACGGTACAAGCCGTATGTCAAGCATGGACTAGTCTCGCGAATGAACGCGTAAAGTCGGTTGGGTGCCACTTCATCAAGCATTACTGCGGTATACACAAGTACACGTGTGAGGTTAACAACTAAAAGATCAACGCCCACACGCTACATCTCGTGTGTTCTACCCGTACTAGCATTACTATGCATAGATCTAGTTCTGATACCACTGTAGGGGTTCCGCGCATAAAAACAATAAATTTTACTCTACGCCCCTGAACCCCTGAAGCTGCCAGGACCTATCTATTAGTAAT
This sequence comes from Avena eriantha, assembly GCA_910589775.1. Taxonomy (NCBI): domain Eukaryota; kingdom Viridiplantae; phylum Streptophyta; class Magnoliopsida; order Poales; family Poaceae; genus Avena; species Avena eriantha. The sequence goes on along the minus strand of OU342745.1, from coordinate 436,109,967 downwards.
ACAGTAACGGGAGGGGATTTTCGCGAACTTACCCTTGAAGACCGAAAAGCGTTGTCAACGCTCAGGAGAGCGTGGTTGATGTAGACGAGTCGAAGCCGACCTCAAGGTCGTGATGAAGTCCTTGCGCTCCTTACGGCTCCAATGACTTGAGTGCCTCAAGTGCGACACCTCGCGGGGAGTTACACATGTCCGATGCCTGACGATGACTCCCGCTTCCCTGATCCAGCAGTAGTTGCGGAAGTAGAGCTCCCGGATCCGAATCCCGCAGCGCGACGGCGCTCTGCGGTGAAGATGTCTCTCGTTCGCGTAGTCCAGACTTGGGACCATGGTCACGAGGGAGAGAGAGGGGGAGAGAGAAAATATCAATTGGAGGTCCTGCCAAAAGTGGGGAAACCTTTATTGATTATTCGTGTATTTTTCTAGGCCAAATACCCCACTATATATAGGGGGGAGGTACTACCTCCCTCAAAGTCACGGGGTTGGACTAAAGGAGAGGAGGGGAGAGGAGGTGGCCGCTGGCCACTAGTGGGACCCGCACGAGGGGGGGGGGGGGGCTAGGCCCAGCCGGCCTCCCCTTTGCCCCTTCTCCCTCTCTCCTTTCCCCTAAAGGGCCCTCTCCCTCCGGAATTGGCCCATTAAGCCTTTTTGACCTTTAATTGATTTTCTCTTTATTAAATAATTATGAATAAATGATTAAATCAATATTTAAACATTCATTCACATATTATTCAATCTCGTGGTCATGGAACACCTTCCACCTCCACTCCGAACTTCCTTCGGACTTACCGAAACCCTTCCGGTTTTCTCCCTTCTCTTCTTCGGTGATTCTGCCGATCCTATTAACACTCTCTAAGCATCATCAAGCCCTTAAGCGTGATACCCCACGGTTCAAGAACACTCCAGACATGGTCGGGACACTACCGCACCAATGATCAACAGAGGGACCTGGATGGCCATGTGACTCCTGTGCGTTCCACGAAGATCTTTCGTCATTTGAACCGGGACAGTCGTGTCTTATTCCCTTTGTCTCGATACTTGCATTGCCCGAGATCTGATCAATGACATCACCATGTCGTGTTCAATCTCGTTACTGAACAATGCTACTTGACTCGTTTCGACAAGTGATATCCCCGTGATCTAATCACACGCTGCGCAGCTATTGGATATAACCTCTCCGAGTGGGCCCTTGAGTATCTTCCCGTCACATGGACGGACAAATCCCGCTCTTAACATATATTGCCTTTACGGTTTCCTCCAAGTACCTGAACACACCTTTATAACCACCATTTTACCAGATGGCGTTTGATGCCATCTAAGCACTCTCGGGAGATAGTGATGGATATAGCCTCACGGTCTAAGGAATAGTCTACGAGGGTCCATTCCTAATCATCGTAACGTGAACTTCGTGACATGATCGAATCACGATGTTTAGGTTGGGTATTGGTTCATCATCTCATTCTCAGAATGAGATGACTCTATTTCCAACTGGCATAAATACCACATGATCAGGAAACATGATCATCTGTTGACCAATGAACCAGTGACTAGAGTTTCACTGAGAACCCCTGGTTTGTTTGTATATCACACGTGTATTGATGTTTCCACTCAATACAGTTATAGCATGATATAAAACTTAATCATAAACTATATGAAATATGATAATAGTCCTTACTACTATTTGTCTCTAGGGCATATTTCCAACAAGGCTCTCGGCGGTTGACATGGTAAACCTCTTCCTCTTTTGTCCACGTACCTTGCATATGCATTGAGCCATTGTTGTCATCCATATCTGTAGATTATTAAATCTTTGGAGTACTTAAAGGCGACCAATAACAACAAGTCAATCACATTGAGCCATTGTTGGATGTTGATCAAGGACACCACAAAGTGGGAAGTTAGCTTTGCTCTTTGGAAAGAACTTGAGGCGAAGAATAAGGGCAATAGAAATGGCAAGAGCAATGCGTCAACGGATGGTGGCATCAACCTTGATGATAATGGAAAATTCCTTGGCAACCCTGTAGCCGACAGCCTGGGACCACGACCTACACAAAGGCTACCAAGGCCGACATCGCCCGTCAAGCTGGTTCGTTTGTGCTCCAAGAGACGTTAAGGGAGTTGATGGTGAAGAAGCAAGAGGCCATTGCCAAGAAGAAAGAGGCGGAGCAAAGAGAAAAGAGGTCACCACCAAGACCTTTGTTGGTCTCCAAATGAGATCTATTGTGGTCGACGAGGCCAATGCCAATGCTATGGCCAAGACAAAGGCCATAGAGGTCCAGGCCACCACCAAACACTTAGAGGCTGAGACCAAGACAAAGGCCATGGAGGCCAAGGCCACCACCAAGCTCTTGGAGGCTGAGGCCAAGAAAAAGGCCATGGAGGCCGATGCCAAGACCAAGCTCTTGGAGGTCGAACCAAGGTCATGGCCGAGGAGAACAAGATTATGCTCACCGACGTGGCGAGCATCACTGACCCCCGGTCGAAGGGGTTGGATTGGGAAGAGGCAAAAGATCATACGGGCTCACGATGCTTGAAGGGTAATAGCGTATATGATTTCCATTTGGGAGAAATTTTTCACTTTTTAGACAAATGGTATGATACTTGTCTTCTTTTCGACATATGGGATGAACTAGCCAGTTGTTGGTGATGCCTAGTGGGCAATGGCACATGTTTTCCACTTTATTTGCTTGCCAATTATATGTTTGTCTATGTCTATGTGCTGAAATATGGAAAAAATTGGTCAAATGGCATGCAATGATCAAAATGGTCACTACGGGAAAGATGGGTCGTGTCGTTGAGCGCACTGGTCAGCCAGGCTGAACCGCGAGCCAATTTCTATCCTAGGACCAATCAATCTTAACCGAATCAGACAGTCTATGTCGCTGATTGCATGAGCCGCTGGAGATGCCCTAATCCGCTGGCGGACCAAAGATTTTACCGATGGATATGCCCCGTAAAATTTTGATGGCAATTTTGATAAAGTATATTTACTAATTTAATAAATAACTATACAATTTGTATTGTGAAATGGTAAATAATATATAATGAAAGATTAACGTAGAAAGTTTCACAAATTATCGCACAAAAGATTTGAAACACTCTCTTGCTCTTGAGTTTGCTCTTCCCTCACAATTTCATCTCGGGAAGGTTTTGAAGCAACAGTAGCCTCTTTTTTGCTACAAGTTTCTGAAAATGGATGCAATGTCTTTATTTCTCTTCTTCATAACTGTATAATTTATTATATACTAAAAGCAATATAAGGGTGTTTTTCGAGGCACCTGGTTGATGCACATCACCCAAATTATATCGACCGTTAGATCTATAATTTGTGGTTATAATTTAAAGATAGAAAAGGTTACGTAAAAAGTGGTTGATACAACCACCTGTCAACAATGTCACATATGAGGATTTTTTTTTTTGACAAGCACGTACGGGGAGTTATTAATAAAACAAGCAAATTGACCAAGATAGGTTGAAGAGTTACGCTAGGCTACTTCGGTGCCGCATGCCTGAACTTGGCCTTTTTCCTTTCGTTGATTGGGCTCTAAAACCTTTGATTAGCCTGGGCTTTTATCCGTTGAGTTAGTTCCAATATATGATGGATTTTATGAAAGGTCTTTAATTGTGTAACCGGGTGTTCCTTACGTCACATCTTATACGTAACCGGGTGATCCGTATAAAGTGCAAACCTATTTTTTTCAGAAATACATCCTGTACTCGTAGAAATAGGTGATCAAGTCCATTCATAAATATTACTCCCTCTCTTTAGAAATAACTGACTTGAGTTTGTCTAAATTCGAATTTATCTATACAGCAAAATTCGTCTAGATATATTCGAATCTAGACAAACTAAGTCAGTTATTTCTGAACGGAAGGAGTAAAAACTTACAAGTCCTTTAACATACAACAAGCAAGCCGTGTCCGTTTTTCATAATAGAGTTGGCCAGCTAGCTAGGATTTCCTATCTTTCCTTGGAAAACGTGTGGAACGAAACGTGCAAAGCAAAAAAAAATCTAGGAACATACAAGTCCGTTTTTAAAATATAAAAGAGCAAAGCAAGCAGAGTCTGTTAGCAGAAAAATCGTCCAGCCGTCCAGCCGAGTCCGTCCACCGAAAAAGACTATAATATATATTTCTCATAACCTATTACTCCGTCCATCTTAGTTTTGGCTCAATGGTCTATATACCACGACTTACAATTATGACCCGTATATAACTTTCGAATCCAGACAATGTCCGGAAGATTTGTTATGATTTAGAGCTTGTGTTTGGCAAAAAAAAAGTTTGCTTAAGTATACTAAAATTAATTATCAAATCATATGCATATAGTTACAAATTAATTTTTGATAGTATTATCAGTCTACTAAATGTCTTCAGAACAGTGGTGGCTGATGATTTTGTAGGGCCGAACGTAAGATTTTAGATGATTTTCCCATTTACAAATGAGTTCAATTCACTTCAAAAAAGACTTTGTAGAAAATATCGAAAACATATGATATTCTTGAGGAGCGATACACAAAAAATTGTGTGCCCTCCTTATTGAGCATCAGGATATGAGTACATGAAGAAGAATTTATTTGTGAACCAAAAGCTTGAGGGTGTGTTGGCCATGAATTAGTTCAAAATTCCCCTATTTTATTTTATAACAGATATATCCAACTATATAGGTAATAAATTATCTTGGGCAAGCCTACCAATTGTTTTGTAGATAATAGGAATAGGCAACCAGATTGTTATGTGTAAAGTGCTGGATGGTTAGACTTAAATATTTATGTTGGTGTCAAAAATATTTTGGAAATTCCATTATTCCTAATATACTTATAAAGGAACATATTTTAGTCTTGTCTGTATCTATGACATGACAACTTAGAATAAATGGAGAATATTTTATTTTAGGGAAATTTGCTATAGGACATCGTTATTTTCTAGCGTTTGCTAAAATACACCAGACAATTGTGTCTTTGTCAGGTACCCTTACAATTTTTGTGATATATTTGCCATTGCACACCACACAGCTAAAAAGGAAAGTTTGGCACATTTTTTTTTCAAACCCGGACAAAAGTGACAAAACTTTCCATTTCTGATCGTGTGGTGTGTTCTGGCAATGTGCCACAAAATTGTAATGGTCCCTAGAAAATACATAATTGTATAGTGTGTTTCGGCAAGCAATATAAGGGTGTTTTTCGAGGCACCTGGTTGACCCACATCACCCAAATTATATCGACCGTGATACAACCACCTGTCAACAATGTCACGTATGAGGATTTTTTTTTGACAAGCACGTACGGGGAGTTATCAATAAAACAAGCAAATTGCCCACGATAGGTTGAAGAGTTACGCTAGGCTGCTTCGGTGCCGCATGCCTGAACTTGGCCTTTTTCCTTTCGTTGATTGGTCTCTAAAACCTTTGATTAGCCTGGGCTTTTATCCGTTGAGTTAGTTCCAATATATGATGGATTTTATGAAAGGTCTTTAATTGTGTAACCGGGTGTTCCTTATGTCACATCTTATATGTAAGCGGGTGATCCGTATAAAGTGCAAACCTATTTTTTTCAGAAATACATCCTGTACTCGTAGAAATAGGTGATCAAGTCCATTCATAAATATTACTCCCTCTCTCCAGAAATAACTGACTTGAGTTTGTCTAAATTCGAATTTATCTATACATCAAAATGCGTCTAGATACATTCGAATCTAAACAAACTAAGTCAGTTATTTCTGAACAGAAGGAGTAAAAACTTACAAGTCCTTTAAAATACAACAAGCAAGCCGTGTCCGTTTTTCATCATAGAGTTGGCCAGCTAGCTAGGATTTCCTATCTTTCCTTGGAAAACGTGTGGAACGAAACGTGCAAAGCAAAAAAATTCCAGGAACATACAAGTCCGTTTTTGAAATATAAAAGAGCAAAGAAAGCAGAGTCTGTTAGCAGAAAAATCGTCCGGCCGAGTCCGTCCACCGAAAAAGACTATAATATCTATTTTTCATAACCTATTACTCCCTTCATCTTAGTTTTGGCTCAATGGTCTATGTACCACGACTTACAATTATGACCCGTATATAACTTTCGAATCCAGACAGTGTCAGGAAGATTTGTTATGATTTAGAGCTTGTGTTTCGCCCAAAAAAAATGTTTCCTTAAGTATACTAAAATTAATTATCAAATTATATGCATATAGTTATAAATTAATTTTTGATAGTATTATCAGTCTACTAAATGGCTTCAGAATAGTGGTGGCTGATGACTTTGTAGGGCCGAACGTAAGGTTTTAGATGATTTTCCCATTTACAAATGAGTTCAATTTACTTCAAAAAAGACTTTGTAGAAAATATCGAAAACATATGATATTCTTGAGGAGCGATACACAAAAAATTGTGTACCCTCCTTATTGAGCATCGGGATATGATTACATGAAGAAGAATTTATTTGTGAACCAAAAGCTTGAGGGTGTGTTGGTCATGAATTAGTTCAAAATTCCTCTATTTTATTTTATAACAGATATATCCAACTATATAGGTAATAAATTATCTTGGGCAAGCCTACCAATTGTTTTGTAGATAATAGGAATAGGCAACCAGATTGTTATGTGTAAAGTGCTGGATGATTAGACTTAAATATTATGTTGGTGGCAAAAATATTTTGGAAATTCCATTATTCCTAATATACTTATAAAGGAACATATTTTAGTCTTGGAGATGTTATCTATGACATGACAACTTAGAATAAATGGAGAATATTTTATTTGAGGGAAAATTTGCTATAGGACATCGTTATTTTCTAGCGTTTGCTAAAACACACCAGACAATTGTGTCTTTGTCAGGTACCATTACATTTTTTGTGATACATTTGCCATTACACACCACACAGCTAAAAAGGAAAGTTTGGCACATTTTTTTTCAAACCCGGACAAAAGTGACAAAACTTTCCATTTCTGATCATGTGGTGTGTTCTGGCAAATGTGCCAGAAAATTGTAATGGTTCCTCGAAAATACATAATTGTATAGTGTTTTTCGGCAAATGACAAAAAATAACGGTGTCATATTGCAAAATTTCCCTTTATTTTATAGTTGAGGGACTAATGAAGAAATCATTTGATTTACAATATATATGATAGAAATTCTCACTTATTGTTTCCCTATGGTTATACAAACAAATAATAATTTTTCTATCCAATTTAAGTTTTAAATAAATCTTAAATATTACACAAGCACCAGATCAAATTATTATACTGTCTTGTGATACCACATATGATGAATGCATAAAATTAGAGAATTCTTCTAGACAGTCTCATGGTAGACCAAAATCTTTAGCTAGCTAACACAACCAATAGTTTTTTCATTAAACCTATTGGCGATATACCTTTATAAGAGTACACGATCACTAATTGATCTTCGTAACTATAGATAAACATCATCGAGCGAGAAATTATTATTTACACATAACACATATAAAATAGATCAAAATAGGTGGGTGTAATCTGAATTTTAACCATACAGTAACGTAACATAAAATAAAAACTGCATCTTGCCTTGCAATATAAGTTTTATTATACATCCTTATCTAATAAGAACACGTGAGAAAACAACATATAGTTATTTATATGTTATTTTCTATGGGAAAATTAACTATCTCCCGCACAAGTGATATTGTATTTACTATGACTATAAAATTATGTTAATTATTGTCACGTGATATAAGTTTCTATTAAAAGATAAAATGTTTTTGACATAATCAGACATTGCCCTCGCATTTGCGAGGGCCACCTTCCTAGTTAATAAAGATAACAATATAAGTATAAATGACTATTCACGACACCTGTAACAAAACTCGCATAGGACATAGTCAGGATGATATAATATATGTACATAATTAAATAATAGATCATAAATGCCCACGTCTCACTGCATGCTGCGGAGCACCGTGGAAAAATTGGAAAGGAATCATGCGCATACTATGCTGAAACAGACGGATTACTACTCTACTTTATCGGGAAGATTCTCCTACAGACATTTAAATTTTCAGAACATGCTGTGCACAGCAAATTTCAATAGTGCATGCATGTGCAGGTAATCGATATGAACTGTATCATCTAGATTTCATAATATGATGGAGACAAGAACACTGCATCTGCATTATCATGTGTGTATACCACTGTCACTGACACAGGAAAATGATACGAGTCATAATTAATACAACCAAAAGTAGCATCAACTCCGCCGAGAGAGTTGTCTCAAACGTCTATTTACAACCTGGTGGAGGAGGTACTAGATGATATTGACCCCTCGCTGACTCTGTATTAAAGACAGAACTGCAGTTATTATTAGTGGAAAACAGAACCGTAAGGAAAAAATAGTGGTCCTGTCATTTTCATATTTTTGAAAATTTTAAAACCTCACATTTCAACGTCTCTAAAAATTATGGCGTTAAATATATAGTTAGATATATAATGGAGGAGTGTGCGCAAAAAAGTTCCATTAAAAATATGTTCTATTCTAGAAATAAAAAAGACAAATTTCTGAAAAATATATATACTATTTTTACTACTATTTACTATTAATTTTTTTATCTTTTTTATATCTCCCAAAATAATTTTTGATGGGACTTTTTTGCGTACACTCCCCCTGTATATATCCATCTATATATAATGCCATAATTGTTTGAGATTATCGAAGTGTTGGTTTTAAAATTTTCAAAAATCCGATAGTGAGATGAGCACTGGTACCCATGTGCACAAAATCCTTTCTCAAAAAAATAGAGATATTTCTAAATAGCTCAGACACCACATCAATCCTTGTGTAGCAACGGTAGCATACAAGCACAGAATCGTGACATTTTCTGTTGTCATTTTTCCTGAAACACATAATGTTACAAAAAAAACAATTCAAACAAAGAAACATATCTATTATCTGAATTAATAAAGTGAGATGGTTGGTCTAAGAAATATCTGAAATTGTGCACTATATTATTTGATCTCAAATAGAACATATAGGAAGGTGCTCAGTGTGAAAATAAGAAACAAGGATTGTCCAGCCGTCCAGCTAGCCATGATTGATTTGTACTATTCCCCGATCTTACCCAACACCAACAGTAAAGCTCTACAGAAACCCTACGAACATGATTGATTCCTATGCATGTGACTCTGGACCTCAACCACCGAGCAAAGTGCTTGATTGATTTTGTGAAGCTACATTCAAGAGCACAATCAGCACCACACGTCCAAGATTGAGATCCAGAGCGAGCACTCCCAGCATCAAGAGAGCACGATAACACAACGCACTACGGGACGCCGGCGATACGCCGAGGGCTAAAAGTCGTGGGCGTAGCCCAAAAAACCCTCGGCGTATGCTACGCCGACGGCTGCCCTCGGCGTAGGCTCCTCGGCAAAGCTCTCCCTCGGCGGAGCACACGGAGGCCGTCGGCGTATCGAAATACCGTCGGCATATGCTACGCCGAGGGCAGCCGTCGGCATAGCCTACCAGCCGGTTGTAAAGATAATTTTTTTTAAAATTTAATTTTTTTTCAATTTATTTTTCTCTATTTTTTTAATGTTTGAATTGTTTTACTCGTTAATCTTCTGTTTAGAACAATTTTAACACTAATTACACTTAAACTAAGGTCAAATCGCAGTCTTGGTCAAACTTTCCAGTCAGTCACCCATCTAGCACTACTCCATCCCTATCACGCTTAACTTCTTTGTTCCTTTAGAATCTGTTCCCGCAAAGCAGTTTATACCTTGTTGTCAATACTATGATACCAATCCTATTAACTCTTATATCATCATGTCACATGTTTATATTTTTTGAAATTACAAACAATTATTTAAGTAAACAACAATGAATAAGTAAAAATATTATTGAATTCAAATAAAAATATAATGATTTAATTTATTTTGTATTTTTCTATTTAATATGGAATAATTAATATCTTTAAATCCGTAAATCGGAATTCGACAAATAATATGTCTAAATTGATCATAAAAATGATAGGAATCCAAATATGATATCCATATCAACTTATAAAAAACTATGACGTGATTCTAGCCATAATTTCATTTGCCCGTTTAAAACGACACACATAAAGATTCTTAGCTCGGGGTTGGGACTCGCTAAATTTGAAGTGGATCTCTGATGAAATAGCATATTGTGAACCTAAAAATGATTTTTGTAAAAAATCATGAGTATCAGATCATGTACCTATAGTTTATATCTGACCCACCTCCTACCGATTCAGCAGGAATTTTTATTTTTCACCGGGGATAGACGGAAAGGTTTGTGATCCCCCTGTTGGATATTTTCCATGTAAGGTGGTCTAGTATTTTTTAAAAATGGGGTGGCAACATTTTGAATTAGCCATTTGGTGGTTGCTTCACAAACCCTCCCTTTTTTTTAAGTCAGAAAATGGTAAATGGCTTTTTGATGCGATGAAAAGGAAAACTTCCTCCTGCAACATTGTTCGCCATCCCATGATGCACATTCATGCACAATATGAGCACATTATCACAAACTATTCCTTGATTCTAGCCATAACATTGGTCATTTGACCCGAAAGTCAGGAAACCTCGAATGAGATAGGTCATTTTGTGAAGGTTTTTTGAGACATAATTAATATACTAAGTTTTATATTTTTCCTTGCAACTATATCACATAATATGACACCACGCGAAGGTTTCACATTGTTTGGATCATTTTTTAAATTTTTATGCCCGTTTCAAACTATCATCAAACTTTGTCGAATGGTCGGCATGAAGATTCTTAGCTCGGGGCTGAGCCTCGCTAAACTTGAAGTGGATCTCGATGAAATAGCATATTGTGAACCTAAAAATGATTTTTATAAAAAATCATGAGCATAAGATCATGTACCTATAGTTCATATCTGACCCACTTCCTACCGATTCGGCAGAAATTTGTCTTTTTCACTAGGGATAGACGGAAAGGTTTGAGATCCCCCTGTTAGGACATTGTCCATGTAAGGTGGTATAGTATTTTTGAAAAATGGGATGGTAGCATTTTGAATTAGCCATTTGGTGGTTGTTTCACAAAACACCCCGTTTTTTGCACTCAGAAAATGGAAAATGGCTTTTTGGTGCGACGAAAAGGAAAACTTCCTCCTGCAACATTGTTCGCCATCCCATGATGCACATTCATGCACAATATGGGCCCATTATCACAAACTATGCCTTGATTATAGCCATAACATTGGTCATTTGACCCGAAAGTCGGGAAACCTTGAATAAGATAGGTCATTTTGTGAAGGTTTTTTTGAAACGTAATCAATATACCAAGTTTGATATTTTTCCTTGTAACTATATCACATAATATGACCCCGCGCGAAGGTTTCGCATTGTTTGGATCGTTTTTGAAATTTTTATGCCCATTTTAAACTATATGTAATGTTTTATGTTTTACTTAATTTTTATTTAAAAATGTGTAATATTTGAGTGTAGATAGATATACCTTATTTTTCTGCAAATTTTGATATATTATTTGTATTTTTCCGAATTAGAATGTTTTAGTTATGATTTTTCAAAGTTTAATGAGGTAATAGAAAAAATAGCTACGCCGAGGGCAGCCGTCGGCGTAGCGTAGGCTACGCCGACGGCTGCTTTAGGGGGCTGGTCTGACCATGGTCTACGCCGACGACCCGACGTTTAGCCGTCGGCGTAGCGCCCGGCCGTCGGCGTATCCATCCATTCCTGTAGTGACATCCCAGCACCCCCTACCATACTGAACCACCAGCAAAGCAAGGAAGCCAGATCGAGCACGCACCCAGCCATGGACCATGTAACAGGAGCCCTCGGCTGAGATCTTCCTTTTTTACAAGATCTTCATTACCCCTAATCCTCATAGTAGGAGACAGGCATAGTCATGTAAAATGCACATTGACGAGAACTTCGCTTCACCCCCTCCCCCCCCCCCCCCCCCCCCGGCGACCTAGGCCATAGACCGCCGCACGACGGCCTTGAGGCCCGGCATGTCCTCCGGGTCATCGGGATGGCGTGGCGGCATCGGCAACTTGTTGTCAGAGAATTCACTCACATGGTCGTTATACTTCTCCTCCATGACCTGCATCGGCGGTTGCGACGAATCACGAATGGCCTCCAAGAACCTCAGTGTGTCTTCTGGGTCGCTCTCTTCGCATGGTGGAATGAAGTAATAGTCGGCTGGCACATCCTCTTGTTCCGGCTGGGGCACACTCTAGACCGGCGAGCACAGAGGCGTGCCCCTTACGGCAGATTCAATAGTGCGGCCAGGAACGACTTACATTGTGTGGCCATGCCACCAACGATGCCACTCGTAAGTGTTCTTTCTGGGTGGTGTACTAGGTCAAGTGAAGCGATTGCGCAGGCGTGCTCTTCGAGAAACAAATTGTCCCACCACCGGCTTCTTAGCTTGTACTGGGGCTTCCACGACTCTTCTTGTTGAATTATGATCCAAATTCATTAAGGTGGCTAACTTCTGACGAGCGGAACGAGGATGTCGTAAGAGGCTCTGGCAAAAAAATATGCCACTATTTTTTAGGACGTCCTAGTGACATGCATCTTTTACGTTGTTGTTACCTCTATGCACGACAGCCGTGACGACCGAAAGGGGTCGAATGTCACGGCTTTTTTTTTTGACCTTCGCGGTCCTTCCCACGAAGAGCGTACCGACGGCGATTTTTCTTGTACTTGTCAGTGCAAGCCTTGCAAAGGTCAGTTAGTGACCTATAGGTGATTATTTTTTTACACATCAGCCGTTCACATTACTAGCGGTAGATTTCCGTTTTTCCGCCGCTAAGGCTCCTGCGGCTCCAAGTCTTCTCAGTAGTGAAGCTAAAATAGAACTTTAGGACCATACTAAGTTTGGTTCCGGCCACGCCCCATATGCTGGACAAAATAGCTCAAGGCTTCTTTAAATACCCCACATAGAATACTGTTTAGAGTCGGCTTTTGTTAAATTGAGAATTAGCTATTGTAAAGAGAAAGAGTTAGTTTCGTACGAGACTAGATCAAGTCCATCTTTCCAGTTCGGAATTACCTTTCCACACCGTTCACTAAAACAAATACAAATTTCTCACATGGACTTCGTTTTAGACATATGGCCACTCAAGTAGTCCAGAAAACACGTGTGCATATAAAATGTTTCACCAAAAATCAAGATAGGGCATTTGTCTTACCTTGCCATACTCGCGCCTGGCTAGAACTAATTTTTTATTCGAAATACATCTTGCACACCAATTTGTATTGAGATTTTACAAAAAAAATGTAGTACTATGATGTTACCATATATACTATTTAATTATACTCATGATTATGTTACAATTTAATGATATTCACGTTTATGACCAGCCTAACAGCTTGTTGTGAGGGCTTAATCATAGAGATTTGCTGTACGACTACAGTTTCATTGTTGCGAGCACTTCGCGAGCCAATGATTATTGGCTCACTGTAGTGCCTACGTAGACCCTCTATACTGGAAACATAGTGTTAGGTGGAAGGTTTTGTCACAATGAATGCCGATCGCTATCGGTCACTTTCATTGAAAGATCTGATTCAAGAAACATGTGCTGCAATATATGCTTGTTCACAGAAAGTTCTTCCAAAAAGAGCTACAAATATATATGTCCCAGGTAAAATTCAGAAAACCAGCCTGCATCAATATATTTGAAGCATATTTAGATGCAGTCCATGCATTTACACACAATAATGCCAAAACCGTGTCAACTGAGTTCTACAAGAAGAATTGGGCTATGCACATTGTGGAAATTATAGAAACCCTAATATTTGTTGTGTATTGCTTTGAACTTTAATGAGGGTATATATAGACGTACAAACTTGGAGGGTAAGGAGCCTATGACTTGGAATACAGGTCTATCTCTAGTTGTGTACATATCCTAACATCCTCCCTCAGTCGTAGCGGGAGTGAAGCGGACGCTTGCGACTGAATTTGAAGTCGTCGTCTTCATCTTCTTGTCATCATCACTTGCGTGGACATGATCATGGCTGGCACCTAAGGGCGTTGACTGCGTTCCCCTCTGGTGACTCTCTTTCCTCTCGCAGTCACAAAGGGAGTGGCGTAGACGCAAGTGACGACGGGGACGTTGTTGACTGGAGTTCTTGACTTGCTGTAGACGTTGTTCTTGATATCGATGTCGAGGTAGCCGATCGTGATGTAGCCTTGGTCGAGATGGGTGTGGTTGATGTCCTAGTCGTCGTATGTTGTGTGGTCGCCATTGCAAAAAAATTGCGCGAGTTTTTTTGTTGTTGTTGACGAACCTGCAGTTGTGGACGTTTTGCACCTTGTAAAGGTACCGTCGGGGGCGTCTCGGGCACGCGGTCATATGTGAGACCATCAGTTTTGCCAGGACTAGAGGAAGCCACCAAGCACACACAGTTTTTCCATGCACGGTCATAGGGGCATCACAATTGTGACGCCGGTTTGTTGATGCAGCCGTCGGTGTCGTGGACGCAGTCGATGCCGTCGTCGGGGTCATGGACGCGGCCATGCCGTCGTCGTGCCTTGCAGTACGTGTACTGTCAGAGGGCGTCATAGTTGTATGTCCATCGTGTAGACGATGTAGCGACGGCCGCGGTGTGTGTTGACGAAGATGTTGATGAAGACCACGTTGATGTAGACCTTGGCGGTGATGTTGTCGGCGATTTCGCAGTAGGCATGACGTAGAGTGTCGCTTGAAGGCATCCCTTGTAGAGACGATAGGGTCGATGCCGTCCTGCACGTGAGAAGCCGTCAAAGTCGTGTCCCACACCGGCCTGGCATGTGAATGTTGTTGATGTCGCTTCTCCATGGGTGTACTCGACGAAGATCTTGATATTGTCGTACAAATTGATGTCGTGATTTGGGTCGATATAGTACGGCTTGGTGCAGAGCAGATCTTAGTATCGATATAGTCGCGTCTCGAAGCAGTGCAGATCTTGGTATCGGTGTAGTCGCGTGTCGAAGCAGTGCAGTCTCGAAGTAGATTTGCGTCGCAGCGTGGTTGGTTGCTCGATGATGCATCTTGAAGATACCTAGCTAGAACCAATCTGATCATAGACATGTCCACGCACGTACCTGACTCCTGTATGCATGCATGTATTGATGCTGCTATACGCGCGTGCGTGCCTGGCTTCGGATTTTGTCTCCTGGCGCAGTTGCGCAGCGGCAGGAGGCCACGGTGGGTGGTTCCCGGCGTGTTTCAGAGGTCGAAGACGTCGGGGGACGACTCCAAGCGAATCCGCATGATAAGAGCGCTTTGGGTGCTCGGGCCAACTTGGTTGCCTGCTGCCCTGCCCTGTGTCTCTTGGCCGGTCGTGGCGGTGGGGGAGGAGACATTGGTGGCAGCGAGCGACAAGCGCGGCTCTGGTGCCCTGGGGAGTTTCGTTCTCTCCCCTTCTAGCGGAATTTTCCTTGCTGCTACGACATTCTCTGCCCGAATTCACCCACCCGTGGCAGGAGTGTTGTGCTGGAGTGCGGGTCGTCCATCATTGACGGAGCTTGCAAGGATTCTTGCGTCGGGGTTTGCCGGAGATTGGAAGCAACATTGGCGAGCATCATCTCAGCGGCTATGTACCATGTGTCAAAGCCAGTGAGCTCCGGCACTGATACATTGCAAATGTATCTATAATTTTTGATGTTCCATGTTTGGTTTTATCTACTTTCTTATGTTTTGTTCCAACTTTGGAGTACTTTTCATACACTTTCTTGGACTAACCTATTAACAAGATGCCACAGTGCCAGTTGTCTATTTTCTGCTGTTTTTTGGTTCCAGGACGTCAGAAAATGAATATTCTCGGAATTGGACGGGACAAAAGCCAAAGTTACTATTTTCCCGGAAGACTCACGGAGCCAGAGGAGAGTCGGAGAGGGGCCACAGGGTGGCCACACCACCCCATGCCGCGGGTCCACCTAGGCCGCGCCAGGGCATGGTGTGGCCCCCCTGGCCGGCCACCGACCTTGTCTCCTTCGCCTATAAGAGCGTCCCGGTACCAAAAACCTAAATCGTCAATCAGAAATCCACGAAAAGTTCCACAGCGCCGCCGCCATCGAAGGGGAGATTCGGGGGATAGAAAGTCTCTGTTCCGGCACCCTGCCGGGACGGGGAAGTGCCCCCAGAGCCATCTCCATCGATCTCCACCACCATCTCCATCACCATTGCTGATTCCCATGATAAGGAGGGAATAGTTCTCTCTCGAGGCTAAGGGTTCTACCAGTAGCTATGTGTTCATCTCTCTCTCTATGCATGATCTTATTGAGATCATGAGCTTGTAATCTATAGATCTATTCTGCTACTCAAGTGCTTTAATGAATCTCTGCTCTCCCCATGTGTGTGAAAGTGACAGCGTGCTCACCATGGTGGCACTTAGGTTAGAGATTACAAATACTTGTTATGAGTTATATTTGGAGTTGGATGTCTTTATAAAATTGTGGTGTTTGTTGGACTCATCTAGTACTCAAGGTGACAGTGTGGGGTTATCTAGATGGGAAAGGCTTACTTTGAGGTGTGCTGTTATAGACCTACCGTCGATTAGAGTGTCCAACCGGAGAGTAGTTAAGAGTAGTATCATAAAGAGAAGATATTTATGAGAGAGTGTTCACTAGTGAAAGTATGATCCCTAGGCCTTGTTTCTAAGCATTGATACTTCGTTTGCTACTAGATCTATTACATGTTTGCTTGCTTTCATCTTTATTTCAGTTTGCATTTAGTCTCTTCCACGCCATCTAGCTATTCTCTATCACCGTTACCACTTATAATTATCTATATCACTTGTATTTCACTATCTCTTCGCCGAGCTAGTGCACCTATACACCTGACAAGTGTATTGGGTGTGTTGGAGACACAAGAGACTTCCTGTATCTGGATTGCAGGATTGCTTGAGAGGGAATACCTTTGACCACTTCCTCCCTGAGTTCGATAAACTTTGGGTGATCCACTTAAGGGAAAACTTGCTGCTGTTCTACAAACCTCTGCACTTGGAGGCCCAACAACTGTCTACAAGAATAGAAGTGCGTAGACATCAGGCACCTTTTCAACCTCCATCGGAGGCCCTCTTTCGGGTCAGCGGCTGCGTCTAGCGTCGGCACTGAAGCAAGTGGTTCCGTCCCCGCGGCGGTGCTCGACGGCGGTGCAGCTGACCTCTGGCTCGGCAGAGGAGATAGGGAGGGACCTGATTGCATCTCAAATCTTTCAGCAGGGTCTTATCCACATAAAAGGGGGAATTATGTGTTTTTTTCAATTTCTTATGGGGTCTTCTGCAATATTTTACACCTCATCTGTTGGTGACTAAGAGCATCTCCAGCAGAGGCGCCAAAATAGCGCAGCGCTAAAACAACTGCTTTTTTTACCCCACGCGCGCTGCAAACCTCCTCCAGCAGATGCGCTAAAATACCGCGCGCT
This sequence comes from Avena eriantha, assembly GCA_910589775.1. NCBI lineage: Eukaryota > Viridiplantae > Streptophyta > Magnoliopsida > Poales > Poaceae > Avena > Avena eriantha. The sequence continues at coordinate 436,092,599 of OU342745.1, read as the reverse complement.
GCATTTTGCGCTATTCGGAGTGCAATGTATCCGGCTCTGGCTACAGCGCGCGTTATCGCTAGCGACGCGCGGGAAGAACCAACCGCTCGGAAAAATCCCCCACGCGCGCGACCTTTCCCCTTCGCCTTCCCCTCCGCACGGCCACCGGCGCAACTCCGGCGATGGACGGCTCCTCCGGCACCCCTCCCACCCATTCCTACTCCGTCCCGCCCGCTGCTGGCACCGGCGCTGGCGCAATCCCGCTAGTTACCGTGCCAAACCCTAGCGGTGGCGCCGCCGTGGGGTCGGCTGCCATTCGCGCCCTCTTCGTGCCGCCGCGGACGAGCAACGGCGTAGCGCTGCCGCCCGTCGCGCCTCCACCGAGGGGAAAGAGCACCAAGAAAGCACGACGCGGTGGCGAGGGCGGCTCCGGCTCCCAAACCGAAGGCACTGCGGAACGGCGCCGCGGCTCGCTGCGCGCAGGCTGCAGCGGTCCTGCAAGCACCTCCCACCTCCGCTCCGCCTCCACCGGCTCCTCGACGGGCGCCAACCGTGGCCGCCGTCGCTGCGCGCAACGTGCTCGATCAAATGGCAACTAGGTACAAATATTCATTTTTGTTGTCTTTTTTACATACATGCGAATGTGTTATAGTAGGATTGTGACATTTGCGTTAATTGTAGTGTCGATGACAATAGTTTCTTGGAGACTATGGAGGTTGCCGGTTCATCTTTTGCTCAAACGCAAAATGAAGATGAAAATGCGATGGATGAGGAGGTGGTGGAGGAGGAGTATGAGGAGGTGGATGAGGAAGGGGAGGGCATGGTGGAAGCGCCGGGGGGTAGGAAGGCAAACTACACCGTAGATGAGGACGTGTTGCTTTGCAAGACTTTGTTGAAGATTGGTATGGATCCTACGGTTGGCACCGACCGAAGTAGAGACACATATTGGTTAAGGATGAAGGGGTACTTTGATGCCAATAACACAAGTGGAGTTCATCGCACCAACCGCTCTCTTCGGTCCTGATTTGGAGGCTATGGAGGCATGCGTCTTGGAAACATGGGTGGGATGAGTGGGCAAGGCGCCATGGGTGGCATGGGAGCACCACCGGGAGGATTCATGGTCTCCTTGGTTGATCCATCTCCATCTACCAATGAAGCATATGGAGATTCAACTGGCAATACCATCGTCCAAGACTCCGATGAAGATGCCCAACATGGAGGTGGCGGTGGTATGGAGGATGTTGACAAGTGATGATGATGATGTGTGTATGTTGAGTCTAAATTTATGTTTGAACTATGTCATTTGTGTTTGAACCATGTCATTTGTGGATGAACTATGTCATTTGTGCTTGAACTATGTCATTTAGGTGGTTGGAGGATTTTTAGAGCCATTTATGCATGATTTTTTTGGTCCATTTTGATCTTCTTTGTGATGGTTGCAATTGTGTTTTTGGTTTGCGTCTGTAGCGCGCGCTGTATTTTGCAGTGCCTGGCGGAGGCACAAAACTCGCCGAAACAGCGCGCGCTGCATTTTAGCGCCTCCGGCGGAGGTCGCGCGATTTTGCAGTGCTCAAACACAATAGCGCGCGCTCGATACGAGATTTCCAGCGCTGCAAAATTGGGCGCCTTCCGGAGATGCTCTAATACAAATGCTTCCAGGCCCTTCGGGGCTCCCCGTTCAAAAAAAAAGTTGGCATGACTCACCCATGCTGATCTCGACGAACTCGCAAATACTGAACCGCCGTCTATGTACCATCGTGCGCACACCGTGTGACCTTGTCTAGAAAAGTTTGCTCAATAAATACAGCGCCACCAACAAACAAGCCCATTCATGAGCTATATAAACGAGAGCATCCGCTAGGACTTACTTGGGACAACAACTAAAGAACATACAAGGGTGTATTGTGTGATCAGCATATATAGAGATCACAAGTTGGCATGACTCACCCATGCTGATCTGGACGACGCAACTCTGATGGTCGTCTAAGTACCATCGTGCAGAAAAGTTTGCTCAATCACTATAGCGCCACGAGCAAACCACCTCCCTCGCGAGCTATATAACCGGAGCATCAGCAAGCAAGTACAAACCTCCGCTAGTTCCACGGGAAAAAAGAAGTACCTCCGGTAGTTGCATCAGTTCGTGAGATGGAATTGCCGGTCGGCGACCGGGAGCTGAGGTGGTGCGCGGTGACCGGCGGCAGGGGCTTCATGGCGAGGCACCTGGTGGCGGAGCTGCTCCGCTCCGGCGAGTGGCGGGTGCGGATAACCGACCTGGCCCCTGTCGCTGCTCTGGAACCAAGCGAGGAGGAGGGGCTCCTCGGCGCTGCCCTGAGGGACGGTCTTGCCGTCTATTCCTCCGCCGACGTATGCGACCTCGCGCAGCTTACCAAAGGTAACTTATATATCTCCATGTCCTATTGCAAGAACCACTAATTTTAGGAACAGAAGGAGCTCTACGGAGGAGTAATACGGTGGGGGTGCTATGCACCGTGATTTTCTAAAAGTTTTTAAAAATGTCAACAAAAAAAAATTCAACCACGTATATGTCACCTTAATACTTACTCGTGCAAATTTTCAATGAAAAATACAACTGTACATTTCCAACGCGAAAATAGTGAAACTAAAACTTTGATATTTGTGAATAGTGTACGTACACTTCTTATATTGTGAGCAGTATAATTTTATCATTTTTGCATAGTATATATTTTAATATTATCGATTGAAACTTGGACTTACACGTACCTGCACATATTATATACTCGCGCGATTTGTGTCATATTATTATTATTATTTTTACTACTCCCTCCGATCTATAGTAAGTGTCGTCTATTTTGGACCTGGAATGGAGATCTGACGGTGCAAATTGTGATAGTCCGAGAGAGCTCCCTCTTGTGCCGGTTATAATATCCCTAATGGGAGGGAGTACCATTTTTAGTTGGATCATTTAAAACGGGTCCTCGGGTACCCAAGAGACAAAGATTCACGTGGAAAAAGGTATATAGGAGTAGTATATATCAAGAAACTACTAGTAGCAAACATCAAAAGCCATAATTATGTGCTACTTTACGTGCCAGTGGGTCAAAAAGTTAATACTTATATAGTACTAGTCACTCTGATCCATAATAAATATCGCTGATCTAGTATACATTTGTACTGAATCACCAACACTTAGATAATTTTGGCAAAGCGGTGGTCACAAGATCTGCTCTATTCCACCCACCGATATAAGAAAATTTGGACATACATATAATAATAATAATAATAATAATAAAAGAAAGAGTGTTTCTTTCTGTGCAATATTTTTTTGATCGAATTACCAACCCGCCAAACTACATAGTATCACTAATGTCACCCGTAACGTTTTCTTCTAGCCATCACAGTCACCTTAGTGGTGTTATTAGTACGATCCCGTGCTTCGAATAATTAAGGCATGGACAAGCACGTCACGGCCCAAAGTGTATGTGGTTCATATTACGGAGCATCGACAGGAAGACCCATGCCGATCGATTTTTCTTCAACATACATATATATATATATATATATATATATATATATATATATATATATATATATATCGATTTCCCATTTACAGGCGTCCGATATTGTTCTGTGATGTGTGCTACCGTTAGACTTTGTGGTATCGTGCCCAGTCATCTGCATTTACTATACGTTAAAAAAGACATTGCCATTCGGATGGGAAAGCCTCCACGCTTGAAGCATACCCTGATTTTCTGGCCATTACAGCCTGTAAAGTACGAAACATGCGGTGATCGGAAATCAATCAAAACAACCACTTAAATTAGAAAAACGAGACGGGCACTTTGATATCGTTCTCTGCCTACTCTAGATTACCAAGGGAGTGGTGCTCCATACATTATGTAATGGTGCTTGTACAAAGCATGGGAATAAATTGCAAAACACGAAAAGAAAGAATGGGATTTCCTCATATTGATGAAACATGGAACAAATCTAGATATTGAAAATGCCATACCCAAATCATAGATATTGAAACACTGAGTGAATGGAGCTCACCTAAAATCATTTATTGCCTGCCCAATCGCGAAAACAGGCAAGAATAAAAAATACATAGAATACAATCTCATTGTTAACTTGGAAAAAATAACAGGTCCAAAAAAATGTTCTACTACAAATATGAAAAAAAATCAGAAAAGGAGAAGGCCTCCTCCATGCTCGCCGCACGCCACGGACGGTGTGCCCCTCCTGGACTCGTCCGTCCTTGTCGCAATACGCCATGGCCGGAGTGGGCCTCCTCCCTGCTCACAACAGGCAACTGCCGGAGCAGGCCACCTCCCAGTGAACGACGACCTTCGGGAGAAGGACGGAGGGGCGCCGAGCGGTGAGCCTGTGACCAGCTCGTCCTGGTGGAGAAGGTGGAGCTGCACGGACCCACGTAGATGCAGATCTCCAGCCCCTTCCTCCTTAGCACCACGAGACGGGACTAGTAATCTGCGTTTCAGTGTTGATTTAGAAAACAATACTTGCAGCATAAAAAGAACTGACTTACAAAACAACAATTGGTTTCGGCGTGGTCACCATGAAATCCTCACATGAAGCTGCATCGTAGCACTGTAGACACAAATCCATCAGGCTAGCTCCAAAATTAACTAGCATAGTTAGAAAATGACTAATCCATCGGATGGAGCAGCAAGCAAACCGAACCTCAAATCCATGTGCGAAACCACACAGCAAACCCCACAATCTAACAAAGTAAGAACAGAAACAAAATGCAAAGTGCAGATCGGAAAAAAAGAGAATGTATCACCAAGGCAAGAGCAACGGGAGATAAATAATCTCACGCGCTTTGACATGTAAATACAAATCCATCAATGACAGCAGCAGTAGAAGCCCCCGATGTTTCTCATTGTGTACTCATGAAAATCAAGTATAGTAGTCTCCAATACAACACGATTGGGAGATATCAATCTGGAACATGAACACTTGCGCCAGATATCAATCTGGGTGTGGATCCGGAATACACCACACCATACCCGAAAAATCAACGCGGACCTGCCTTGAACGGTGAAGCAAATCCACGAAAAAATAATGAGATGAAACAAATCCAGATCAAGAAAAAAAGGCCAAACTCAATGCCAAATCCAGAGGTAGACGGACCGACGACTTACTGTGGGAAGGAAAGACTCCCTGTCTAGGACATCATGAGACCCCGTCTTGGCCCCCAGGTCGCATCCGCCCACAGAGAGAAATCTTGTAGTGGCTCCAAATCCTACCCTACTCGAGGGAGAGCAGGACCCGACCTCCTCTATCTCTCGAGCCGGCAGATGCCGCGGAGAAGGAGCACAGGATGCGGCCCGAAGGCGCGGGATCCCGCCGGCGGCCGTGAGGCGTGGATGCGCGTGTGTTCTCGTCGGCGCCCGGGATGTGTAGGTGGGGGATTGTAGGAGGCGGGGGAAAGGGTGCGGGTGTGTTTGTCGGTGCGGAGAGAACGAAGAAACAAGGGGACTGGTGTTTAACGGCCTTAGTCAGATGATCGATGGAAAATTGTCTACGGGGTGATCCAATGGCTATAACAGGGTGCACAGCTACCACCCTAGGCAGCCCATTATTTTGCATATACATATATATATATATATATTTGCTATTCAAGAATCGGTTCCTGAATAACTATTCAAGAACCGGTTCTGAATCCACTGTTTCCCGTCACGCGAACAGCAGGAACACCTTGTTAACTTTCACGCGAACACGAGTTAACTTTGTTTTTTCGAAGTTAACTTCCAGATTGTAGTAGTAATAATAAATGTTAACTTTCGTCTGTGCAAGTTAACTTCCGCGAACTTCTTAGCTTCCCCCGTTTGTACAAGTTAACTTCCGCGAACTTCTTAGCTTCCCCCGTTTGTACAAGTTAACTTCCACTTCTGTGCTAGTTAACTTCCTGACGGAGCTAGTTAACTTCCTGACGGAGCGCCTGTTTTCTTTCAGACGAACACACGGGAACCCCTTGTTAACTTTCACGCAAAAATGAGTTAACTTCTTTTTTTTTCAAGTTAACTTCCAGTCTGTAGCAGTAATAATAAATATTAACCTCCACCTGTGCAAGTTAACTTCCACGAACTTCTTAAATGTCCCTTGTGTATAAGTTAACTCCCTCTTTCTATGCTAGTTAACTTCCTAACGGAGCATCATTTTTTCTTTTTTTAGCGGACTGAATATTAACTTCCGCATGTACAAGTTAACTTCCGCGACCTTCTTAACTTCCCCGTGTGTACAAGTTAACTCCCTCATTTTCTATACTAGTTAACTTCCTAAAGGAGCACTGAATAGGGGGCCTGACGATAGGGAGAGGAGGAGGAAGAGGGTAGTTAGGTGGGGAGGAGGGCGCGGCGATGCGCGGGCCGGAGGGTGCTTGGGGCGGAGGAGGCCGGCGGCACGCGGGGAGGAAAGTGGACGGCGGCGCGTGGGGACGAAGGTTTCCGGCAACGCACGGCGAAGGAGGCCTACAGGGAGGACGGCGTCGTCGTTTGTGGTTCAACAAATAATTAGAAAAAATGAACTCTCGTACTCGCCAGAAATAAACCCATATGTCTGTGATGCATGTCAGTTAGCAAAGAGTCATCAGTTGCCATATCCTCTTTCTACTAGTGTTTCCACTGTTCCTTTGGAACAAGTTTTTTCTGAGGTCTGGGGTCTAGCTCCTCTCTCTGTTGGCAAAGATGCATATTATGTAAGTTTTATTGATGATTTTAGCAAGTTCACTTGGATCTATTTGCTTAAGAAACGCTCTGAAGTTTATCAGGTCTTTCTTAACTTCCAACAGTTTGTAGAACGCAAGTTTGATAGAAAGATAAAAACTATGCAAACTGACTGGGGTGGTGAATATGAAAAACTCAATAGCTTCTTCCAAAAAGTTGGGATTGTTCATCAAGAGAAATCTTGTAGTGGCTCCACATCCTACCCTACTCGAGGGAGAGCAGGACCCGACCTCCTCTATCTCTCGATCCGGCAGATGCTGCGGAGAAGGAGCACAAGATGCGGCCCGAAGGCGCGGGATCCCGCCGGCGGCCGTGAGGCGTGGATGCGCGTGTGTTCCCGTCGGTGCCCGGGAGGTGTAGGTGGGGGATTGTAGGAGGCGGGGGAAAGGGTGCGGGTGTGTTTCTCGGTGCGGAGAGAACGAAGAAACAAGGGGACTGGTGTTTAACGGCGTTAGTCAGATGATCGATGGAAAATTGTCTACGGGGTGATCCAATGGCTATAACAGGTGCACAGCTACCACCCTAGGCAGCCCATTATTTTGCATATATATATATATATATCTATATATATATGAACATTAACTATCACAGTACATCCTGACTCTAAAAGTTATAGCAAGAAACGGGACATTAAAAGTGGCACAACCCGAACACAAATGAAGATAACGCGTGACGCTGACACCAAAGACTACATGAGGAACCAAACGACGATTGCACATCCGTCGACAACTCAGAGAGAGATGGTTCTAGGCTGCTCCTATACAATGTTGTAAGATATCACTTCTGGCTTTATGCCTACACCAGCCTCCCATTGGCTAAACTCCGTCAACATTGTTCGCTTGCGGACGAAAGAAGGGACGGAAGTGGTGGGCGACTTCTGGCCCATTAGTCTCAACCATGCCATCGCCAAAATCATGGCAAAGATGTTCACCTTACGGTTGGGATCACTCATGAACGACCTCGTTTCCAACGTGTGAAGTGCATTCATAATGAAAATGAGCATACATGACAACTTTAAAAACATTGCCAAGAATTTGCACAAGAGCAAGACCCAGCGATCCTTTTCAAGCTAGACATCCGCAATGCTTTTTATTAGGTTAGATGGGAATATATCGTTGACCTCCTACAATGCCGCGGTTTCCCGAGCCAGTTTCGGAATTGGATCCCCGCCTTTCTTTGCACCTCAACTTGTCGGGCCCTTCTCAACAGTATTGCCGGCCTACTTTTATCTCATGGGAGGGTTCTTTGGCAAGGTGACCCATTATCTGCACTACTCTTCATCATTTCCGTAGACCTGTTCACGCAAATCCTCGATTGCGCCACTAGGCATGGGTTACTTGACAAGCTTCAGGCTCACATCTCCATGTTGAGGACTTCACTATATGCGGATGACGCGGCAGTCTTTGTTGCTTTAATCAAAGAAGATATTCAAAACCTCTCAACCATTCTAGAAGGTTTTGGAGAGGTCACCGGCCTATGCAGAAACTTCCAAAAAATCTCCGGTGTCCCCATTAGGTGTGGGCAAATCAACCATGATGAGGTGTGGATATCCCCGCGACACGCACATCCTTCCCCATGTGGTACCTTGGAACCCCCTATCGGTGTGGTGTATTAGAAAAGTGGATTTCCAACATCTAGAAGACAAATGCGCAAGGAAGCTCCCTACGTGGAATGGAAAATTCATCACCATTGTCGGTTGCACAACATTTGTCAAATTGGTTATAGCCTCGCAATCCATCTATTTCTTAACGCCTCTCTCCATTCACGTGGGAACAATCAAGTACATCAACAAATCAGAGCGGGCCTTCCTTTGGGCGGCAAAACATACTACCATAGGTGCAAAGTGTAAGGTTAATTGGGAAACAGTGTGCTGCCCCAAAATATTTGGGGGCCTTGGGGTTCTCAACACCGACAAGTTCGCAACGACTTTGTGTCTTCTGTGGCCTTGGCTAGAATGGAAAAACACAAGGAAAATTGGGTTGGCTCAGGGAACCCTTGCTCCAAGGATGGCATGGACATTTTGTATGCGGCAACTACGACCACCGTAGGGGACGGTCGCAAGCCCCCTTTTTGGCATGCCCCATGGCTCCAAAGGCGGAATCCAATTGACATCGCGCCCCTAGTATATTCTTCTTCAAAAATAAAAAAGTGGTATGTTTGTCAAGCTCTAAAGGACAATGGGTGGATCGAGAAAATCAAACAAGATCAAAATTTCACCTTGGAACACGTGTCCCAATTGGTGGAGCTTTGGACACTCCTCCAAATCACCCCTCTTCAAGATAACGTGGGTGATGATATATCTTGAAAGCTCACGGACAATGGGGAATACACGTCGGCATCGGCATATGAGTTCCTGTTCTTGGGTTCTACCCTCTCTAGCATGAACACCATGATATGGAAAGCTTGGGCTCCTCCCAATGTCAAGTTCTTTGCATGGCTTGCAACTCAAAATAGAATTTGGATGGCCAACCGGTTGGAGAAGAGAGGGTGGAAAATTTGTGGCTTGTGTCCACTTTTGAATCAAACAACGGAGTTGGTCAATCACCTATTTGTCAAATGCCGCTACACAATCCGTCTTTGGGGGCTCATAGAAGATTGATCGGGACTATCTAGTTTGCAACCATCACAATGGACATGCCTCTCCACAAAAGTTTGGTGGGCTCAAATGGATTAAAATCGCAAAGCTATGGCCTCTATTACCATGTTTGCCTCATGAGAAATTTTGAATGAACGCAACACTCAGGTGTTTCGTACAAAGCAAGATCCACCTTTGGTGGTTTTAGATTTAGTGAAAAAAGAAGCTCGCTTGTGGGTTATAGCAGGGGCTAAAAGGTTGGGCAAAATGATGTCGGGAGAGTGATCCGTTAATAATCACACCTCTTTGTTTTTTTGTTCGCTCCTTAATTAATAGAATGGGGAAAAGCTTTTGCGCCCATCTAACAAAACTAGACCATACTGATCTTAAGAGAAACTGAGCCAACGAGTATTGCCCGACAAAACCCTGCTCACGCTCGGTGTCACTAGGCCCGGTTGGTGAGCAGCAAATATAGAACAGCAGCACAACATGACACCTGTAGACCGAGTCACGGGCGACATGCGAGCCTGCTGTGTAGGGCCGGCGATGGTGGTCAGAACCTGTGCAGATGAAGTATCAGAGAGACAGAGAGAGGGAGAGAGAGAGAGTACGCTCGTACCACCCTAGTATGCTTCCCATCCGAGAGTCCAGGGAGCATGATGGTTGCAAGAAGCGGTGGCGACTTCGCCATTTAGAGAACCGTGCAGCCGATTGGGTGGATTAGGTATATTCGTCCTATCAGGAAAATATGATTTTTGATAGTGATTTTTTTGATTTTTTAATTAACTGGTAGCAACACAGGAACATTTGTGCTAGTAATATGTACGGACACCACGGCGGAGTTTGGTTCTTCTATTGTTGTGATGTTTGCTGCATTTTCCTAGTTTCATCTTGGTATTTGTCTACTCCATGGTGTTCTTGGCATTGGGTACTAATAGATTTTGTTTCATATACTTGGTCAAACCTATAAAGTTTAACTTTGATCAAATATAATATGCATATGAATTTGTAATGGAGGGAATATCAATTAGTACCGGTTTAATTAGTGATATGCCAAAATAAAATCAGTTGCAATGATACATATCGTCCGATAATGTGTAATCCTCTTGCCTCAGTGGCCTCCCATTTTGTCCTACATGCTATTGTTTCTATTGTGTGGACATGGAATAGTTTTAGAATCTTCCACTTCTTTATTAAATTAGAACTAGCATAAATGAGCTCCATCAAAATTAAGTCGATATTAAGCTTTTATAATACATATCAAAAGTGTTTTTTCTCATGCCAAGTGCCAAAGGATGATCTGTAGAACTAATACTAATACACAATCCCAGATGATAGGATATCAGGACAGATGTATGGTCTGATTAATTATTGTCTACCTCAAGAAAGTTTAATCCAAACATTACAAAGCATTAAACTTTGCTCTCGAAGAAAAGAACATATCATACATGGAAGATAAATAAATGAGAAATTTAGAGTTTTAAGACTTGTTTGTTAGTACAATGCTTGTATGTTGTAGTTGTGGTTAAATATATAGAAGTCTTAATATGGTAAATATATCTAAACGTTATTTTTTAAAGGATTTTTATAGTTATCCTTACTCCCGCCATCTCAAAATGTGTATGTTTAATTAAGCTAAGAATAGAGATTGTTTAATTTTGTAAAGAAGCACTTTCCTATTATACGAATCGGCGGTTTGCTATTTTACCGTGTCTAATGTGTGAATATAAGATTCATTTTATCAATTGCTCTTGTACAGCTTTTGAAGGTGTAGATGTTGTATTTCACACGGCCGCCGCAGATCCTGCAAAGAATTACATGGAACTTCATTATAAGGTCAATGTTGATGGTAATAAAATCTTCACCAAATCCTCATCCAAAATTAACATTTGAACCTTTTGTGCACCATTTATTGGGATTGTCTATTCAATAATGTAGTGTATTGATTTAAACCCGTTTTTCCGACTAATAAAGTTATGCCAACTGGCGTATTACATTTCCTGTGAAATATATAGAATTTCATTTAACTAGATTATTGCAAAGATCACCCATACAAAAATGATCAGATTCTTGTTGATACAACTAGTTTGTGCCTAATAACATGTAGGAATATATGGTTTTCTAGTCTCAACTAAGAATTTGTAGTGAATGTCAGTTGTAAACATTGGTAATTTTCTAATGCACTCTTGCAATTCAAACAACGATGGACATTTTGTTAACGAAAAAACGTTAAGCAACACATCGTGCAAACATGAACTATTTATAAGGAAATAATAAAGTATTTTGTAGTGACTATATTTCTTAAAGAAGGAACACATTTTGCCTCATCGAACTATTTATTTTTGTAGACTAAGGCACATTTTATAAAAAAAAACCTATAAAATTATAAACAATGAAGAACGACTTTTCTTATGTTTAACTAATTTAAATATTAAGGATGCAAATTTTGGATGAGGTTTCAATTATAAATAAAACATTTATTTTAGAGAAGAAAGAGTAAATATGTAGGGCAAGATCACCTCTTTGAAAGATTGAAGAATAAATTTTCATAATACTATTTTGGGACAATGTACTATTTTACGATAAATAATGCACAAGGGGGAAACATGGAAGAATTTATCTTTTGGATATAGAAAAATGAAACATGTAAAAACTCAAGGATGTCCACAATAAATCAAAAAGATAAAAACATGCCGAATATAAATGAAGCATGGTAGCCAATTGCTATACGATATTCAGCTTTACATTGACTAAAGGAGCAAAACATCATACAGTACTCAGGCTGCACATGCGACATACATTCTCCATAGAACTTTACACTATGTTTCAATGAAAGTAAAAGGTGTATAATATACGGATCACCTCGGTATCTTTTCTGGAAGTTTCTCATGTACAACCCTAAGGAACTATTGTTACCCATTCCCTCTTATAACAGATAAAGTTTTCACGGTCTCTACTTGTAGTTTCTCCCAAATTGGAATTTTAAAATTAATCTACTCATGCTATCTTCTATCAAGGAACAACTGGTAGCAAGATTAAAATAAAGCATAAAAAGTTGGAAAATAGAAAATTAAAAGAACTAAACAAAACAAGTGATGATAAGCAGTTTCTAGGTACTAGGAAAAATAACTTCGTGCTGGTTAATGAGTGTGATATTAGGAGAGGGTGAATCCTAGGCTAGGTGATCTCACGCTTTCCATTATAGCATGCCTCTTGTACAGCTTCCACCCACACTTCAACATCCACCATGCTGCTACAAAAAAGGGTTCCCTATAGTACGACCTAAATCAGTGGGTCTTCTTCTCCCCATGACGATACGATATAAGATAGTAGGATGTCTTCTATCACCACTGCACCCTCGAATTCATGTCACATGTTCGTGGAACGGATCCTATGAGTTTTTTACCCAAATAACGTCCGTGACCACTATTGACACTTGAAGATCAATCTAATCCGACCAACACACAAAAAAGAAACAAAGTTAGATTCTATTGTCCTAGAATCAAGAATTATTCATACATAGTTGTTAGTCAACATAAAGTTATATATAGTTTCGACCCCAAGTGGATACACGTTGGGGAAGAATAACACCACAAATGTTTAGTGATGGTGGAAAAAGGATGGTAGTTATGGCATCGGTGGGTGAGGGGGGATAGGGTGGCAAGATGGAGAGAGTGTCGGGCGCCAGATGGCAGCCTGGAAGCGATAATTTCCACATTCCTCTTCTTCGTCACTTTTCAACGGGGTTGATGTATTTGGTGAGCTCTTCCCCACTCTAATGGAGGAGGTTGTGTGGCATACGTTTTGTTGGTGTTGAAGAATTCTAACTCTTTGGCTGCCTCCTTGAGATTGGATCGTATATATCCATCCAACAGTCTCCCAACTTCCTAGAAACCATACACAACTCTCATAATTTTAGGAGGCCAATGAGATTTAGTGTTCGAACATTCCTGGACTTAGAATCACTTTTACCAACAACGATAATAAAAATTATTTGTAATATTTTAGCTAGAAGAAATGTTTCCTCTATCTAAAATATTAGAGAGAATGTACTCTTCTATCCAAATCCAATTTGCATTGATAAAATCAACCCGAATTCCATTAGTAGATGAATAATTGCAACTATTTTTGTGTAAATTATTAGAATGACTTCAAAATAACTTACGTAATTTTTTTCCCGATCAGAAAAATATATTAAAAAGGAAGGAGGTAGATTTTTTTTTGGGATTTATAGTTAAAGAAGAAAAGGACGAAAATAAGGGTTCTATTGAATTTCAAGTATTTAGTTTCACTAATAACATATGAAATCTTTCTTCACATTTGGAATTACACAAAAAATTGAGATTTCTATAGACCGTAAGAGGAACTCTAGAAGTACAATTTTTTGAGAGGATTGCGTAAAAAAATAGAGGCTCATGTAAAACATTCAATAGGATCATGTAAAATATTTTAGAGGATGAGAGATACTGTGAAAATCATATATTATAGGTGGAACCCATATGTTGGTTACACAACATTTTCCCTAATTTCACTTTATTCCCCACCGAGATCCGCCCACATAGATAAAACTGCCATGGTTAGCCCCATTGTAGCTGGAAAAGCCGCATCTCTTCTCCCCCATGCATACTACTTCCTTGGAACTCCTCCCTTTGGTTGCTCTCCCATGAGATATACTTGCTTGGCGCTGCTTCACAAACATGAGATTCTCCCCGCATTGTTGATCCCCATGCGACAATAGGAAGGATGTGGCGGTGGATAAGGAGGATTTTGGAGATGACATAAGGGTGGAGACAATCGTAATCAAGGACATGGCAACAACGATAGCACCAAAGTTCGGGAGGGCATGAGGAATTAGCAAGATCCACAAGAGGGGTTTCCCCTCATCCTCTAAAATAATAGCTTTTTGATGAGAGGTTTCCCATCATCCTCTAAAATAAAAGCTTTTTGATGAGATGTTTTTATTGTATTTGATAGAGTTGTAGTATGCAATAAGAGAAGAATAGACACCCATCTAATACAACATGCCATTGGACGGTGGGTGACCAACTAGTTAATAAATAATCAAAGGGCACAAACATGGATTATAGACCATTCGACAACAATTTTTCGCATCTAGTGGGTGGCCATTTTCTTTTACAGCAAGTTGGAAACACACAAACAATATGGCAACTTAAGACCCCACCCGGTCTAATTTGTATAAATAAACTACCTTTGTCCCCGCGTCCCAACCCCTACAATATATTTACACTAAAATTATTAACATCTTTCTTGTTAGGTTTTCAAAGTGAGCTCTCTGAAACTTGATCACATTTGAGTACATTGTGATTTTATTTTTAAAAACAATTTTTGTGCTATGACAACCAAGTTTATCCTACTAGTTTCTTCCTTATATAGTACTATGATAAGTTTCCTGAAATTATTGTGTGAAGCTACCTAGCACTCATGCTAATTTTCTCTACCAATATTTTTGAGTTGCCTACTAATATTTCTATGTTTCCTACCACTTATGCAAAGTTTCCTAGAATACTATGAACTTTCCTATAACTATTCTTAGTAGCATACCATGTTACTTCATTCCTACACAATATTTATAGAACTAAGTTGGCCACTCGTTTTTACAAACTAGTTTTACCAAGTGGAGTAAAGTTACTTTATTTTGTACAATACGTTACTTCTTTAACACTGAAGATACATTTACAAAAATATTAGTCAAAATATATAAAATGTGCATTGTCCTAGTTACTTACACAAACTTCCAATTAATTGAAGTCTACTTTCCTTCAAGTGATTTGAACAATGTTGTAATCAAAGATTATTTGTTTATTCACACTCTGTCATTTTCACATTAACACAGGGACAAAGAATGTGATTGATGCTTGCAAGACATGCAAGGTTAAAATGCTTATATACACCAGTTCGAGCAGCGTTGTATTCGATGGTGTTCATGACCTCTTGGATGTAGATGAATCATTTCCCTATCCAGATAAGGTTACCTGGCATAAAATTCAGTTATTTAATTCCTTCATTCGTTGCTCAACGTTCTTTATGTTCAATTTGATGGCTCATTTTAGAGGATTTTGGTATAATTGATTTTCTTTGACATGGGCCCTCTAGAAGATGCTACGTTCATGGTCTTTGTATAGAAGACCACTTTGTATTTTATGTCTAACTTTCACTAATAACAATTTAACCAATAAAATATGAGTTATATGTTGCTACAAGTATATAATCAAAAATATGTTTCAAACATGAATCAAGTGACATAATTATTTTAGGCATATACCTTATATTTTCTTAGTAAATTTATTGTTGAATGTTAGATCCAAAATATAAGGTGGTATTTTATAGGAGATGGAGATAATACTACCAAAAACTATATCTCAAATCGATATCGAATGTTTTACTCCATAGGAATCTAGGGTTATTCCTATAAAGAGATTCAACCTCATAGAAAAAGATGTCCTCGTTTCTATTTCTATCCTACTATTTTCTTGATTTATTGCACTCCTTCCAAACAATAGATAATCAAGTTTATTTATCCAACATGACATGAGGATTAGGGAAGTGAAATCCTTTATTTACCCAATTCCTATGTTTTGTGACGTTGTTCCAAATGAGTAGTAAATCATGTTAAGGAATTTCATTTTACCTTGACTTGACATAGAAGAATCTTGATTTCCACATGATTTGAAACTATATTTTGTACCATTGACATGTAGCAAAATATGAAATGGTCTATATCCTAGCGCGGGAAAAAAGTAGCTATTAATCATTAATTATGATTTTGTTGAGGATATAACTCAGTACACATTAACTATTCGTGAAGTGTAGATTTCAACCTTCCACTCTAAACTACATGTCAAATTTTAAATAAATGAACCCACATATTTCCCACCTCAAGAAAGTTAAACCAAGTTTCCATCTAGTCTTCTGACAGGTTGACTATAACCACCTTTTAGAAAATTAGCATGTGACAACACGCTAACTAGTCAATATCATTGACCAGAAATTTTGTAGCTTCTAAAAACGTATGGTTAACAAGAAGAAATATAATAGGATTCGTTCCATAAACATCTCCATATCTATAAAACATCAAACATCAACTGGAAAATTTCAATAACACTTCCCTTATAATTTCAAGTTTCTCCTACAAGGTAATCTACTATACCTGACTGTGTGCAAATTCAGCCAATGAATATAGAAAATATGTAACTAGACCACTAAGTTTAGTTTTACATAGTATAATTCAAGCTAGAGAAATATATTTCTAGGGTGGTGAAGTTTTAGTTCTTCTACTATTGGTTCACTCAAAACATTTGTGCTTATTCCTTCCTCCCATTTGAATTTCTTCTCTTTGTGCAAACTCATACACGCCAAAGAAGTTTTTCACATATATATAACTACATGTTCATTACTTTAGTTTCCAGATGCTTATGCGCAAACAAAGGCTGAAGCAGAGAAGTTAGTAATGGGGGCCAATGACTTGAATGGGCTTCTAAGTTGTTGTCTACGACCTGGTAGCATTTTTGGTCCCGGTGACATGGTAATATCCTCTATAATTTCTTATGGAGGAAAATTGGTAAGTACTACATATACATTTATTTCCATATAGTGAGAACACATCACTAAACATTGTTCTAAAATATGATTGTGATACTCATGCTTAATACATCTAATATGGAAATAAGCAAAGACATAATATTGATAGAAGAGTGAATAGATATAAATTATTATACCTATCCCTGGCAAATAAAAAAGTTACAATTAAGGTAGTAAAAGGTCTTCAGAACAAAACAAAATTTCTATTTTCTAAAATAAGTCTTCAAATATTAAGAAAGGCATATTCTAAATTAAATTACTATTTACCCCATTCTTGTACATATGATATACATTTATCCGTGGGAGTATTTAATTAGCTAATGGTATTTATTATGAACTCTCATTCATCCACCCCTACTTTATAGTGGTCAAAGGTCGACATATATGAGCACGTTAGAAAAGATAAAAAATTACTACGACTCAAAATCTGAACTTGAAATATAGTATTGCATGGTGAAATAGAAGATAGTTTCTCTTAAAATATGAAAATCAGAACATTTGCCTAAGAAACTAGCTTAACGGAGGCCTTTCAAGCGAAACAGATAATAATGCAAATCCTAATAGCCTATTATTTATTTTTTTAGTTGTAACTCAGTTTTTCATTAGTTGTGGTAACATATAGCCTATTATTTTTGCAGTTCATTATTGGTGAAGGAAAGAATATTGATGATTTTGTATATGTTGATAACGTGGTACATGGTCATATATGTGCCATGAAAACTCTATCAACTAAAGTTGGTGCAAAAAGATGTGGGGGTAAAGTATGTTTTTTTCCTGAAGTGCATTAATTTGAGTTTTAGTATTGTTTCGCATACATCTTAAATTTCTTTACTAGGCTTACTTTATAACTAATATGGAGCCAATGAATATGTGGGACTTCGTCTATATGGTGTTAGAAGAACTTGGATATAAGAGGTGCACTACCTTTATATGCTCTCATCAAGTTACAAGTATATGTTTTCCCTTCTAGAATAAAGTTTCTGTGACATTATTGCAAGATTTATTTTCTTTTCATTGAAAATTTCAACTTACTTGTGAATATTTTTATGAATTTTCTTTCTTAAAAATGCAACATGATATATTTCTAATGTCCAGGGATCATACTATAACAATATATATAATTAATTATTTGACGGTATTTTTTGCAGGCCATTAAAATTAAGAATACCATTATTTATTGTATGGCCAATAACATATATAATAGAATGGAGCTACAACAAATTACTATATCACTATGGAATGCATCAACCTCAAACGCTAACATCTGCAAGAATCAAGTACCTAACACTAAGTAGAACATTTTGTTGCAACCGAGCTATTGACCAACTTGGTTACAAACCAGTTGTGCCACTCAAGGTTGTTAACTAACCTTCAACTTTTCCTCATGGCTTTTATGGAGTTTTCATTCAAATATGTTAACACATTTTTCAAATTTAGGATGGTGTGAAGATCACTATTGAAATGTATAATTTCTCCACCAATGCAAGATTGGCATAAAAGCAACAGGTACACACTTACACGTGCACTGCTTACAAAATACAGTCCTTTGACTTTTAACTCATGGATATATGATGTTGTCGTGATCTCTGGTGTTGGGTCGATTTGTTAGTGCACCATATGAAGTTTTGTATACTCCCTAGTAAATAATTGTGGTGGTTATGCAAGGTTATAACGATTTATGAAAATGAAGGACAATTTTCTTAAGGACGGAATGGAAAAAAAATAGTTACACACAATTATCTTACTCAGTAAATAAAGGAAGAAGCAAAAAAATACATAAAAATACATTCTCAACATACTATCTTGGTGAATATAAATAATCTAATGTGGCTATAATTTTACATAACATTAACTAAGGAGTTTCCCTGTTATGATATTGCGATAACTTAATTAAAACTTATTTATTCTTTACCGGGTATAAAAAGAATACCAATGTCTACAACACAAAATTAGCATCATTTGATCAATCTCAAAGTATCGCTTATATTGTACTATTGTGGTGTCATCAATGTCACAACAACAACGCCAGCGTCCTTGGTGGTTTCGAGCACTGAGGCACAAGCTAAAACCTGTAGTTGTGGTAAGGAGTAACCTAGAAGCTAACATGAATAACCATGACATAAAAAGTGCACTTGTGAAATTTCTTGCCTTGGCACATACGATGTCGTGCTATTTGTGTTGTGATATTTAGAACTTTTGCCGTGGTAGATTAATTGTCGCTGCTAAAGTTTGTGCTGTCAACACATGGGGTGCAGCAGAATGATTTTTTGTGTTAGGTACACCTATTGAACAAAAAAAACTTAATCATAATATAATCTAATAAATATTTTGGTAAAATCCAGATCATAATTTATGTTTCATTATGATACAAAATTGCATTTGTGAAACATAAATTACATTAAGTCATGCTATACCGACTTCGAATGGGATCCATTCTTTGGATATCCCTATTATTGTCACCTAAATGCTTATCTATACCATAATAAAAAACTAAAACCTATTTCTGAAAATAAAAGCCTTTAAGTTCTTCTCTAGCATTATTAAGAAAAAAACATCCTATTTGTTCTTCGAGTTCATGACCATCTCGCTTTTTAGCAATACGTGTCCACTAGCCATGCGTTGATGACTTCACCAATGATCTGCTCGAAGTACCCCTGACGCGATTCTGACCGATATTCTTAGCGCGGCGCAACCTCTTCTATTACCCTCCCATCCCCTTCGTGAGTATGTTTTGTCTGTCATCCTCGTGGAGAATGTGAAAGATACATAAGCATGATTAAAAAGAGAAATAATAACTAAACAATCTGAGATCCGTAGAAGGGTTAAATAAGTTTTACCTGCGTGTTGGAGAACGTTGGAGCGACTTGAGCGCTTCAGAATTACCATACGGATAGCGCTTCAGCATAACTAGGAGGGGGTGGAGATCCTAATATCTAGATATGGTAGTGGATAGAGGGATTGTCTCCTATATATGGTTCTGAGTGGAGAGGAGGGATTGTTGTGATATCTAGGGTTAGGAGTGGAGTGAGGGAAGTGCGGAGGCATGGGTGGTGAAGAAGTGGGGGCAAGTGTGTTCCCTATAATATGTAATAAATGTGAGTGTGACGTGAGGACAGGGCTTGTTTTATAGGACCTTGAGTAAGTGAGGTTGTATGTGCTTCATTACTCAAAGGACAATACAAGTCCCTTTATAAATTAATTACAAAGTAAGCAAATTAAGAAAAATATAAGAAGAATCCTACCTGAGAGACAACTGCTGCATTACCGGGTACAATTCCATCACAACAAGAACATCAAACATAATAACTACTAGCCAAATTATTTGGTACAAACCATCAATAGTAAATACATCACACCTTAACTACAAGCCTAATTATTCTATAAAAAACATAAAGAAGCCAGGAAAAACATTGACCACAACTATGCACCTGAACTTGATCGTATTT
Organism: Avena eriantha; assembly: GCA_910589775.1. Taxonomy (NCBI): domain Eukaryota; kingdom Viridiplantae; phylum Streptophyta; class Magnoliopsida; order Poales; family Poaceae; genus Avena; species Avena eriantha. Next base: position 436,072,272 of record OU342745.1, on the reverse strand, counting down.
ACAATTTAGTGCCTCTAGCTTTTCCTTAAGCAGTGTGCACACATCGGCCGTAGCCAAGCCCATCGACAGAATCACGTTTCCCTAATTTCGCAGTTCTTCTTTGATTCTTCCAGGCTCTCCTAAATATTCTAGTTGGACACCTATTTCTTTTGGTTAAGAAAGCCTCCACATCACAAAACATCGCACGATAAAGCTCTAACGCTTATGGTTCATGAACCCATCCTGGTTCACCTCGCGGATTATAGTGGAACACCATGAATCTTCCACCGATGTTCACCCTCATATGCCACGATTTGACTCTTGAATAGGCAATAGTCACACTGTCGAAACATCTCATAGATGACATTCCAGAGCTTGTTAAATTATTTCTACCCTTGGGTTCCATCCTAAGATGAAAATCACAGTTATTCATTATTGAGATAAAAAACTAACAGTAACCCAAATCAAGAAAACTAAATGATAGAACATAATGTATGATGTTGCTAACATGCTCAAGCTTATTATCAATGGTCATGATCATGTTACCGCCGATGGCGCCACAGCTACAGTCCATGACGTCCATAGAATCATCTAAATCACCATCGCACTAGATTGGTTGGTGTGGTGGAGAGAATGAGTGAGTGGGCATGCCTCTGCGCAGTAGGTGGGTGGTTACTATAATGAATTAGTAAAGAAATAGATCGTTGTGGTGGAACAGAGAGACGTGTCTCATCAGTCAGCGAGGTTGCTTTACTATTCTCGGGTGGTTGACCCACTTAAAATAGTGTGAACCATGGACACCACACTTAAGAGTGCCTATGTTCATCTAAGGGGGGCATTGTAAAGTTCCACTTTTGCAAGCCACCTACCATGGTGCCGTTATGTGCCAGGATGTACTTGATAACAACACATAATCATCCACCTGCTTGGCTATTCACCAGCAATAGTTGACCTGCTGGGAAAAACACTTTTGGAGGCAATTTAGTCTTGTGTCGTCGAAATATTTCTCGAGGGATATGCCAAGAGTTACTCTAGTGTGTCCACAGTTTTCTTCAAACTTGTCCAAACCAAAAGAAATTTGATTTCCAATAACCGTGGAATGCATTCTAATAATGAGGGGAGATCAAACTTATTAAGTAATCATATTAAAATTAAATCTTGAATCCTACTAGTTATTAATTTAATTTTGCAATATGCTTATATGTGAAAGAAATTAATATGACCGGTCACTACTTATTTTTGAAATGATAGCGTAGTGGCAAAACCCTCAACGTACCTCCACACCGGTATTTGGTGGTTGAACATCTGCTGCACTCTTGCCTGCAGTGGCTGTACCCGATGCTTCACGAAGGTCTGCAAGATGTCGATGCCGACGCCCTCCTTGCCACAAACAAGTTGCAACTTCTTCACTCGATCATACAGCGCTTCAAACTCATCTGCCCCACCCGCGGGCACTTCATTCCTCTAGGACCTTTTCCTCCTCGTCTCGGCACTCGCATCAAACGGAGCAAGACCATACTTCTCATTCACTACCTTCTAGTCACGAATGTAGAACCACTTGGCTCTCCATCCTTGCGTAGAATCAACGATGTTGAAGGAGAAATACTTCTAGTTTGGCCGAATTGAAATGACGCACCCGCCGACCTCGTAAACTAGCCTAACAAAGCCTGACTGCCTCTTTACCCCATATAAGTTCTTGAACAACCCAAAGTGCAGCTCAATCCCGAGCCAACACTTACAAGGTTAATGAAGTGGGTAAGATGCAGAATCGAATTGGGGGATAGCTGGTGCACATGTATCCCGTAGAGAAAAAACAACCCCCCACAAAATCATGGAGATGAAGAGAAAGTATCCGCAGAATGAAGGCAACAAACATCACCCTAAACCCGGTGGGGGGGGGGCAAGGGTTACCTCTACGCCAGGGATATGGCATTCTTTCTCCTCAGTGGGAATAAGACCAGCTTGGCAAAGAGGCCAAAAATCTTTCCCCTTCGCCGTTGAGCGCTGCCAACTACCATTGGTGACACTCGTCCCAGTAGCTTTCTTCTTAGGGGTGGCGGCGACGCTCGATCCATTTAATGCTCGCAATGCCTGCAGCGCATCAAAGCAAACACGTGGAGGCTTCAAAACTAAACCGTCGTTGCACTTCCCCACCTAGAGCGAAAATCGAGGAGGCACACTTAATGCCCATTTTTTACGTGTCATGCGGTCAAGCTCGGTTAGCCTTCCGGTGGGGCCCACTATTCCATGTACCATCGGTCCTTTCCTACTGATGGTTGAGTTCACCTCTTGTCATCCCTGACATCATCATCAATTCAAACTCAATTGCTACTCTCACGGAAGGCATCAGAAACTTCGTCTACAAACGAACTGATTCTTCGCATACATTTGTGCCATCAAGACTGAATTTCTGCTCTAGTCTCTGACTCGAACATACACTCGGGGGCTACACCTAATAGGAGGGCAGGTCGCGCACCCGATGCACTTCTGAGTCCATCGAACAACCTATTAATTGATAACCATTGAGTGATACACCCCAAATCCTCACTCGAATCAACAAGTCAACTAAGGAATCAGGGCTACTCCCATAGGGAGTGCTATTCATGCATTCGAAAAATGCGAGCACCAATGGTGTTTATCCGAAGCAATCGACGATTATAAGTCTCTTCTTGAGTCTACAACTCGAATAGACACTCGGGGGCTACTCCCATATGGAGCACTGATCGTGCACCCTATAAAGCACAATGATCATTCGATTGTCTAACTGCACGGACTACGTCTGCGGCCGTGATTATCCTATAGCAATTAATTATATCGATGACTTTTCATGTGCCTGTTCCAATGTCGATTTCAGATATTACGTCTCCCTAACCACCCAAAACACCTCTGCGGTGACAAACTTTTGGATGTTGTCTCCACGACACAAAGATAAGACCTACAGACACAGTCTGATGGCCTAGCAATCGCACCTGCTGCAATCTACCGTGCCAACAGGCATGATGAAAAATCCCAACGGACACATTGGATGCATAAAACATTGAAACTAGAATTCGACTCAGTACCCCCGCGGCATGCATCGAATTCCATCAGGAATTTCCAAATTCGAGTCCAGGGACTCGAGTTTTAGTAGGTCATGTTTGTCTTTGCCCGAGAGCAATTAGCTGGTCCCGATCCGTCGATGAGCCATGCACATGTGCCACAATCCTATGGAGTATATGAACATCCCATAAACCTTCAAATGGGCGGCTTCCAAAGTCTCCACCCGAATCTTCGATTCGACTGGACACTTAGGGGCTACTGACATAGGTATACCCTACGGGTACATACCCATGGCCTATCTAGCTCGGCCCAACAGGAGGCCCATGTGACGATCCGTTGAGGACAAGGAAGCCCATAACTATCCAGGTAAATCCGAGCCCACACAAGGCATGACTCCTTGACGGATACGACATGATTAGATAGGAACATATAGGGTTTCGCGCTCGTTTTGTAACCGACTCGGACACATCTTGAGACCTGGCTCCCCCATTAAGGGCCAGGAGGGAGCGACGAGGAGGGTGATCAATCTCTCGCCACACACCCACTAGATTACATCTCGCTGCATCACCATCTTGGCACCCCTGTAATCACCAGATCTCCATTAATCAAGAGCAGACAAGCAGGAGTTGGGTTTTGCCTCCAAGGGCCTGAATCTAGGTAAACACCGTGTCCCCGTGTTGCTTGTTTGTTTGCCGACGAAGTTTCCAGTGTACGCCCTTCCTCAACACCCAAGTCCATCAACCATGGGCGTGGTCACCCCACGTCGGAGTCTATTATAGTCTTGATTACATATTTGATTTTGTTACGAATAAACGATAGCCTTTTGTTGATTGTTTCACCTTAAAGTGTCAATCATGTAGTATAGCTCTTCTTAGAATTATTCCAAGGTTATGGAGGTGTACAATGAACCTGTATAACATGTTAAAATATTCAAGAAGCTATGTAAGGTGAGATAAGGCCGCATGAAAGATTTTGTGGGAATAGTTCGGCCACAGAATATGGGTACCTTAGCTATGGTGGTCTATTGGCATGATGCATGTACGACTTGCATTTTAAAATAGCGTCCTTACCAAGCCCTAGCCTGAAATTGGTGAGGGTTGGATGAGCCGATTTGTCGATACATTTCTTAGGACATATCTAGTGATACCAACCTAGAGGCGGACATCCACCTTTGGGAGGGCACTGCAAAGATGCTTGAAGAGCTAGCTGATGCGCTAAGTAGGCAAGTTTCCCTCTTCACACATGAACCTCTAGTGAAAATGAACTGTAAATTAGGTGCACAAGATACATCATCATCCAGTTCAGATTGTGTTAACGTTAATGCCACAATCTCATTCTTTTCAAGTTCGGGCACTGGTGTGGTGGCACATGAAATTCTCTGTCAGTGTTTATTGACTTGTCAACAACAATTCTGTGGCATTACTTCATTAGAGGTGTTTGAAGAACTTTACCTTTGATGTGCCATGGCCTTGGCTTAAGAGGAGGGACGTGATGAGGAGACAAAGTGTGCTCAACATGCTAAATTTAAGCATGTTCAGGATCATGGAAATGACACTAGATATTTTCATATTATTAATATCGGAAAGCATACAGTTAGTAAAATTTTCCAACTAGAACAAGATAAGGGAACTGGAGTTATAAAGGAAAATTTAAAGGTCTATAGCATAAAGTATTATAAGAAATCATTACTAAAACCGGCCTTGAAAATTTTCTCTATGGTGGAGGAAAATAACCATGACATACAACATATATTTCCTAAGGAGAATGGGATGGATGGGATTCTTGCTGTTGACTACATAGAGAAGGAAGTGCATGCTTCCATTTCTCAAATGGAGGATATCAAAGCTCCTTTTCAAAATGGGTTTCTGATAGAGTTTTATTAAAAGTTCTCGGATCCCATCAAGGGGACTTGATAGTGAGATTTTTTATTATAAAGTGAGTTATTATCTTTGTTGAAGTTCAACTTTCTTGTGAAGTATATTCAAAAAAAGAAAATGTTGTACAAATACAATAGTATGGACCTATGTGGCTTCTCAATCAGTCTTTAAATGATTTATGAAAGTAGTTACTAATTGGATTGTGGGTATTACCATAAGGTGATTATCCAAACTCTGAAAACTTTCATGCAATGGGTGGCATATCATAGAAGGGGTCATCGTGCTTCATGAAACCATTAATTCACGACGCTCATAGGAAAAAAGGATGGGGTGCTATTTAAGATAGACTTTGAGAAGGCACACTATGAAGTAAAATGACCCTTCTTTGTAGCAAGCCCTGCACATGAAAGAATTTACACAAGAATAATGGTGTGAATCTGTAGCACTATTTGTTCTACAATTTAGTGTGGGCATTAGGACCTATGACGATTTGTGGATTATTTACATACTACAAAAACAATAAGACAAGGATATATCTTGTGTATAATAATGGTTTCAAATATAGTTGTTGACATGTTGGAAATTCTCATTGCAAGGGCAACGTAGAATGCTCAAGAGGAATCTCTGATCCCTCATTTAGTAGAGGGAAGGCTATCAATCCAACTATATGTGGATGAAATTATTCTGTTGATGGACCACGACTTTTAAAACCATTAACATGAATCTAATCTTGTGCAACATTCAAAAATTACCTAGGGTTAAGGTTAATCTCCATAAAACAAGATTTTCTATATTGGAATGGCAAAGGAGAATGAACAATATTACAAGAAACTTGTCGAGTGCAAGTTTCTCTCTTTGCCTTTCAAGTATGTTGGGGTAGCCATTAATCATAGAGAATTTATTATTTGGAATGGAATCCACTAGATAATCGCTTCAAAGCGAAGCTTGGATGTTGGCAGGGTAAGTTGCTTTGATATAGAGAGTGACTTGTTCTTGTTTATTTTGTTTTAGCGAATATGTCGATAGTTATATTATGATATCTCAAATACCAAAAGGGTTAGAGAAACTACTCGACTATTACAAATATAGTTTTTTTCTAGCAAAGCGATGAACATAAAAGGAAGAATCTTCCAACTAAATGGATATAATTTGTAGAAGAGTGTTGTGTCTCATTTCTTGTTTTTAAGAAGACTGGCGTGTCTCATTTCTTCCAGGTTATAAATATGGCGATGCATTGGATTTCGTTGTGGTCCCACCTCACCACTTTGGATCAGCGGGAGCTTATGGTTTTTCAGTGCAACCATTTGGCGATGGTCACATAAGTTATCTTCAACTGGGGTGGCTAGCGGTTCATAATAGATCACATAATATATAGGTACAATAAGTTAGATTATTTCTGCTTATTTATTCATGTAATGACCCTTTGTGATCCTTTATTTGTAATACTTTGAATGAAAAATCCACAATAAATAGGTTGTGTGCATAGGTTGATGTAGAAGTCGGGGTCTTATTCCCTTTTTGAAAAAAAGAAAGAAATCATGCAGTCTGATTATGTAGTAATTATTCTGATGGTGAATGCTTAAACCAAAGATTGATCTAATAGTATCCTTTGGAGCTGACATCAAATCAATGGGTAGAGAGTTTTTTATTTCTCCTATGAATGTAAGCCTTATTTCCAAGGAAGCATGTTGTGCATGCACTCACTCTTTCTAAACGAGTGAGATACTATGCGTACGTGGTATACCAATAATATTCTTCCGGTTGTAAACTTTGAGTATTTAAGTGAATAAATGAAGTAGTATTGGTCTAAGAAAATGACTCGAATTCATAGCTCAAACCCACAGTAACATGTAGAAGACGTGGTCGTGCTGGTATGTTGACAAGAATCGAAATACAACAAAAGCAATGTTCCGATCTATCCATATTTGATGTAAAAAACTTGACAAAAATGTGGATACAATTTGGATCTCAATCCCTTCTCGAGATATCATAGCAGGTTACAGTAACTATGAGAACTTAGCATGCTATGATTTGATTTAGTAACCCAACTCTCTTAAAGTAACAGTAATAATACAATATATTTAGATGAAAGATTTTGAAAAACTAGGAATGATAGTAACTACGATTGTGAAAACTGCATGATCTTCTAAAAGTGTTCCTTGAGTGTTTCTTCTATACAATCTAATAACTAAAAAATAGCACTACTAAAAAATTGAGTAATTCAGAGCCCTGACTGATGTCTACGCACTTCTATTCTTGTAGACAATTGTTGGGCCTCTAAGTGCAGAGGTTTGTAGAACAGCAGCAAGTTTTCCCTTGAGTGGATCACCCAAGGTTTATCGAACTCAGGGAGGAAGTGGTCAAAGGTATCCTCTCTCAAGCAACCCTGCAATCAAGATACAAGAAGTCTCTTGTGTCCCCAACACACCCAATACACTTGTCAGGTGTATAGGTGCACTAGTTCGGCGAAGAGATAGTGAAATACCAATGGTATGGATAATTATAAGTGGTAATGATGATAGAAAATAGCTTGCTGGTGTGTGGTTGACGTGGAAAAAGACTAAAGTAAAACTGAAATAAAGATGGAAGCAAGCAAACATGTAATAGATCTAATAGCAAACGGTGTTTTAGTGCTTAGAAACAAGGCCTATGGATCATACTTTCACTAGCGCACACTCTCATATAAATATATTCTTCTTTATGATACTACGCTGAACTACTCTCCGGTTGGACACTCTAATCGTTGGTAGGGCTATAACAGCACACCTCAAAGTTCATCTTTTCGCATCTAGATAACCCCACACTGTCACCTTGAGCACTATATGGTTCAAACAAACACCACAATTTCATAAAGACATCCAACTCCAAGTATAACTCATAGCAAGTATTTGTAATCTCTAGTCTAAGTGCCACCATGGTGTGCACGCTGTCACTTTCACACACATGGGGAGAGCAGAGATCTATTAAAGCACTTGAGTAGCAAGGTAGATCTATAGATTACAAGCTCATGATCTCGATAAGATCATGCATAGAGAGAGAGGTGAACACATAGCTACCGGTAGAGCCCTTAGCCTCGAGAGAGATCTACTCCCTCCTCATCATGGGAATCAGCAATGGTGATGGAGATGGTGGTGGAGATCGATGGAGATGGCTCCGGGGGTACTTCCCCGTCCCGGCAGGGTGCCAGAACAGAGACTTTTTGTCCCCTGAATCTCCCCTTCGGTGGCGGCGGCGGTGTGGAACTTTTCATGGCTGGAGGCTTGATGATTTATGTTTTCTGTATCGGGAGGAATATATAGGCGAAGGGGCGAGGTCGGTGGCCAGCCAGGGGGCCCACACCATGCCCTGGCGTGGCCTGGGGGACCCGCGCCTAGGGGTGGTTTGGCCCCCCTTTGGCCCCCGTTTGTCTCTCCTTCTGGCTCCGTGAATCTTCCGGGAAAATAACGACTTTGGGTTTTGTCCGGTCCAATTTCGAGAATATTCATTTTCTGACTTTCTGGAACCAAAAACAACAGAAAACAGGCAACTAGCACTATGGCTCTTGTTAATAGGTTAGTCCAAGAAATCATATGAAAAGTACTCCAAAGTGTGGACAAAACACAAGAAAGTAGATAAAACCAAGCATGGAACATCAAAAATTATGGATATGTTAGCAACGTATCAACATCCCCAAGCTTAACTCTTGCTCGTCCTCGAGTAGGTAAGTGATAAAAAGAAAGAATAATTTTTGAGGTGACATGCACCATCATAAACTTGATCAAAGTATTTGTAAAACATTGATAGCTGGGATCATAGTACTTCAACATAGCATGAAAGATAAAGTTCCAGCAATAAGACATAGCAACTATGTTGCAACATAAAAAGGCACAAACAAAAGATTCATGAATAACAATGCTTTGCAAGACGTTTGTTTGTTTCACATAAAGAAAACATAGCATAGTGTCATTCAGCTTGTCCCTCATAGAGTAGCAAACATAAATGCATAGGACACCTTCAAAGTTCATAAGAGTGACTAGATACAAATAGTTTAAAACAAGCAATATCAAATCTATGCATCAATCAACAAGTCTTGGGACAATGCACATAGAACTAAGAATGGCCACTATGCTCTCAAAGTAGGTGCATAAATATAGAAGGTGGAGACTCAACATAAAAGTAAAAGAAAGGCCTTCATAGAAGGAAGTAGGGATTCAAGTTTCATAAAGAGCTTCCAAAAATTATGGTACTTCATAGCTTTCAGCTCTTATTGCCCCTATCATAAGCATCTTGAAGTGATTAAGGTTAAAGTGAACAAACTATGGAGTATATGCTTGACAAAGTATAAGTTAGAAATCTCATGTCCCTTGAATACGAGGGCCGCTCCTCATGCTACTCAAGTTTAGTCACCGGTAAGTTCTTGTCATCGTAAGTACATGTGTATCATAGAGAACCGCCAACGGGGTACCCCTTGCCCGATGATACGGAAGAATCCCCATATCAAAATGACAAGGCAAGCAGACAACGAGCATCTCAGCAATCTTCTTATTTACCATGGGAATATGGTGCTTTTTTCTCTCTTTCCTCTTTTCATAATCTCTTTTTTCTTTTTCTCTTTTTTCTCAATATCGGACTATTTTTTATAAGAAGAATGCTTCATAGACAGCTCATTATGGTTACGCTGCAGGTTTCCACCATGACAGCATGGATTAGACTAGTAGCCCAGGTGTTTCTCTAACACACATACATAACTCCATGGACTTACAAGCTCCCCTTCCATTTCACACCGACGACATCCATAGAAAAAAGATCATGATATCAACTAGGTACAAAGTACAAGTGCAATGTTGAAAGCGTTCCCCATGACAGCATGGTTCTGCTAATCCCCAACAAATAAGTGAAAGCATATATAACATAGACGACACAATGGTTCAAGTTTATTAAGGGCAAGAAAAGTAAAGTGTGCCATCAAGTTCGTGAGAGCTTTAATCACTAGTTTTCTCATAACAAGTTTAATTCGGAAGGTAAACAAAAACATGAATATACTTGGAATAGCAAATGCTAATAGGTAGGTATGGTGGACTCTTTTGGAGTAACTTGGTTTTAGGAGTTGGATGCATGAGTAGAACTCATACTTGGTTGCGGAGGCTAGCACAAGACTGGGAGCGACAAACTAAGAGAGCAATAATGGCCATAATCATGCAGAGCAACAAAACATCATTGATCAAAGCATAAAGTGATACTACAAGTTGAAAACTAAAGGATCATAAAGGCTTATGATGACTTGGGATAGTCATAACATGGTGTGAGCATGCGCCAAGTCAACCCAAATAAAGCATCAAAGGAGAATACCACAATACTATGCTTTAATATGCTAAAACAACACATGATTCCTCCAAGGCACATTAAGCAATCTCAATTTGTTATAACAAGTCATGCTACAACAAAGAATACTAAGCATAAAGCCAAAAAAATATCAAGCATGGCATGACAAAGCATAGGCCATAGTCAAACACAAGCTCTCTTTACCACTTAAGCATGAACTTTCCTACTCTTTTCCAATCCAAACCAAACTATTTGAAAACCAATGTATGAAAAAGGGGGTCCAACCAATTTATTCAGAAAACTAAGAAAACAAAGCAAACAAAAAACCAAAACGAAAACGAAAAAGAAGACGCTCCAAGAACAACACAACTGTGCATGAAACAATAAAAATGAAGCGTTTGGGAGAAACCTGGGATTTTTATTGATGAAGAGGGGGATGCCTTGGGCATCCCCAAGCTTTGACGCTTGTACTTCTTGGATATTTCTTGGGATGACATGTGTGGCATCCCCAAGCTTGAGTTTTACTCCATCCTTCATCTCATTACTCATTCCTTCCATACACCTGAAATTTTTCCTTCATACAAAACTTCACACAATGTTTATTAGCAACATTAGTGCACTCAAGATAATAAGTCTTTGGGTTCAGTTCTAACACCAATAAAACGTCCATTAAAACACAAACTACTGTAGCACTTCCCTCAAAAATCTCAATTCTCCAAAAGAACTCAAAAAGGAATCAACAAGAAGCAAATGCAGAAAAATGGTAGAAATTTGTCAAAACAGACCAGCAGTTAAATACAAATTTTTTCGAAGACCTTTTGTTGCTCAAATAGAAAAGTATTGAACTAACGAAAGTTAGATAACAACCTGGGGCAGAAGCACAAAAATTCACGCCTCAAAAGGACGTACAGAGATTTTACACGAATTTTTACGGTAAAGCACATAAATCTGTTTCGGGACAACAACTTTCCCAATCATTACTTCTCTCTCATTAGAGGTTACTCTTGGCACAAAAAATAAATAAAAAGGATAAGGAGCGGTTATTACAGAGGTAATAACTTCCAAGACTCAACTAAAACTTTTGGGTTATCACCCAATAAGTACTTTTCTTTAACGCCTCTAAGTTAGGCATGATAGTTTGAGAAGATGCTCACATAGAAAATATGAATTGAAGTAAAAGAGAGCATCAAGAAGCAAATTCAAAACACATTTAAGTCTAACCCACTTCCTATGCAAAATAATCTTGTAAAGAAACAAGTCATGAAAGCACAAAGCAACAAGCATAGGAAAGCAAAACAAGTGCAACTTCAAAATTTTCAACATAAAGAGGGGAAACTTAATATTATTGAGATGCATAAAACCATGTTTCCCTCTCTCATAATAACTTTCAGTAGCATCATGAATAAAATTAACAATATAACTATCACAAGAAACATTCTTATCATGAGCCACATGCATAAAAGAATTAATACTCCCCACATAAACATAGTCATTCTTATTAATTGTAGTGGGAGAAAATTCAACAAAATAACTGTCATTATTATTTTCATCACCATAATCATCAAATATAGGAGGCATATTATAATCATAATTAATTTCCTCCTCAATAGTAGGTGGACTGAAAATATCATATTCATCATTGCAATCATCATATATTGGAGGTGTAGTATCATCATAAGCAATAGAATAATTATCTTCCAAAGTGTGTTCATTTGTAAACATATCATCATTAGAAGGATCATGGATATCACTAATAGTATAGCAATTATTAATATCATCATTTTCAGAATTGGTACCGAAGAGATTATCAATATCAAAAGTAGTGTGCTTTTCCCAATCATGATCACTACTATAGGTAATAGGCATAGGAACATCATCGAGTTCAGACTCATCAAAAACTATAATAGGAGCAACATGCTTAGGGGAAAATACTGTTTCCTCTCTCCTTTTACTCCTCCTCTTCTTCTTTTTCTTCTTCTCTTTAGGAGGGAGAGGCTTGAAAGGGAGCTTCTCCATACACCTTGGTTCATTGTTAGAGACAATAGAAGAAACTTTGGAGGATTCCTCCTTTTCATTAATAAGAACAAAACACATATTAGTCCTGTCATATTTTGGTAAAACCTCATCTTTTATAATATTTTGAATGTAAGTATTTGTGTGGCAATTATCAACACAATAAATATGACAACCATGCAAGGCACTATTCATATCAAAAGCACCCATATCTACCAAAGAGATTTTTCTTGATAAGTCTTCACATCCCAAAAATAATGTAAGTTCATCATGCTGATTAGGAGTGATCATGTCATCACAATACAAACTTGTAGTACTCATTGGATTAGAAGGGCTATTATTATGGCCCGAGCATTGAAAATTGAAATGACCGACTTCAAAGCAAAGTTCATAAATAAAAGGATAAAGGGCACAAACTTTTTTACCAAGATCATTTAGAGCCCTATACCATGTTCTAGTTTTTTCATTCATGTGGGTGATACAATATTCTTCAATTTGATTATTCTCACAAGGTCTATGTATTCCACAAAAATTAACATGCTTATAAGAAATAGTACTTTCAGAGGTTTGAGCATGTTTATTGCTATCATTAATAACAATTTCTTTAACCCTGCAAGTGTCTTTAAAAGGTTCATGATACATGTCCCATTTTTCTTTAGGAGCATTAATATGAGAAGCAAAGGTTCTAAAACAATCAATAAGAATTTGAGGATCAAGACCATATTTAGCACTAAGCTCTTGAAAATCAGCAGTTTCAGCAAAAGACTTAATGCAATCATACTCATAGTTTATACCTGGTTCTTTACCTTTGTTGTTATCCCAATCTTCAGTATTGCTTTGAATTGTTTCAAGAAGATCCCACTTAGCTTTGACCTCCTTACTTGTGAAGGATCCCTCTAAACAAGTATCTAGATAGTCCTTGTAATGTCCTGAAAGCCTTGCATAGAAATTATTAATAACAATATTACTGGGGAACTCATGAATGGGACATTTGAGCATTAGTAACTTCAATCTCCCCCATGCTTGGGCAATACTTTCTCCATCATGTGGATGAAAATTATAAATGTAATTCCTATATTTATGAATTTCATGAGGAGGATAAAATTTAGAGTAAAAGAGAGATTCAAGTTCCTTCCACTCCAAATGATAAGGATCATCTAGTAGCTCATACCACTCCCTTGCTTTGCCCCTAAGTGAAAAAGAGAATAGCTTCCTCTTAACTTGGTTCATTGAAATACCTGCACACTTGAACAACCCGCATAATTCATTTATAAGGAGTAAATGATCACCAGGATGGACAGTTCCATCTCCAAAATAAGAGTTGTTCATAACACGTTCAACAATTTTTATAGGTATTTTAAAAGAGATGCTTTCAGTATGTGGATTTAAAATATCACAAGTATCATTAGAATTACCACATATGGGAGATAAAGTATTATCAGAGCAAATTTTCTCCTTTAAAGTTGGGGAACTAAAAAGATCATTTTCATAAAAACTAACTTCCCCAAGCTTAGACGTTTCCATAGCATTAGTAACAAAGGTGTTCAAAAGATTCATACTAATAACATTGCTATTAGCATGCAAAGAAAGTTCCATGGGTTTTTAAATTTTCTTTTCAAACAATTCATGTTCTACATTAGGAAAAATACTAAAAAGCTCTCTAATTTTGTTGTTGTTTTCCATTAAGCCTAACTAGTGAAAACAAGAAATAAAAAGACAAAATTGCAGAATCTAAAGGAAATAACTTCGAGCACTCACACCGGAGGATGTGAGTACCTTTTACCTTACCTCCCGGCAACGGCGCCAGAAAATAGCTTGATGTCTACGCACTTCTATTCTTGTAGATAGTTGTTGGGCCTCCAAGTGCAGAGGTTTGTAGAACAGCAGCAAGTTTTCCCTTAAGTGGATCACCCAAGGTTTATCGAACTCAGGGAGGAAGTGGTCAAAGGTATCCGCTCTCAAGAAACCCTGCAATCAAGATACAAGAAGTCTCTTGTGTCCCCAACACACCCAATACACTTGTCAGGTGTATAGGTGCACTAGTTCGGCGAAGATATAGTGAAATACAAGTGGTATGGTTAATTATAAGTGGTAACGGTGATAGAAAATAGCTTGCTGGCGTGTGGTTGATGTGGGAAAAGACTAAAGCAAAACTGAAATAAAGATGGAAGCAAGCAAACATGTAATAGATCTAATAGCAAACGGTGGATCATACTTTCACTAGTGAACACTCTCATATAAATATATTCTTCTTTATGATACTACGCCAACTACTCTCTGATTGGACACTCTAATCTTTGGTAGGGCTATAACAGCACATCTCAAAGTTCATCTTTCCGCATCTAGATAACTCCACACTGTCACCTTGAGCACTAGATGGTGCAAACAAACATCACATACATCCAACTCAAAATATAACTCATAACAAGTATTTGTAATCTCTAGCCTAAGTGCCACCATGGTGTGCACGTGGTCACTTTCACACACATGGGGAGAGCAGAGATCTATTAAAGCACTTGAGTAGCAAGGTAGATCTATAGATTACAAGCTCATGATCTCGATAAGATCATGCATAGAGAGAGAGATGAACACATAGCTACCGGTAGAGCCCTTAGCCTCGAGAGAGATCTCCTCCCTCCTCATCATGGGAATCAGCAATGGTGATGGAGATGGTGGTGGAGATCGATGGAGATGGCTCTGGGGGCACTTCCCTGTCCCGACAGGGTGCTGGAACAGAGACTTTCTGTCCCCCGAATCTCCCCTTCGGTGGCGGCGGCGGTGCGGAACTTTTCGTGGCTGGAGGCTTGATGATTTAGGGTTTCTATATCGGGAGGAATATATAGGTGAAGGGGCTTGGTCGGTGGCCAGCCAGGGGGGCGACACCATGCCCTAGCGCGGCCTGGGGGGACCCGCGCCTAGGGGTGGTTTGGCCACCCTCTGGCACCCCTTCGTCTCTCCTTCTGGCTCCGTGAATCTTCCGGGAAAATAACGACTTTGGCTTTTGTCCGGTCCAATTCCGAGAATATTCATTTTCTGACTTTCTAGAACCAAAAACAGCAGAAAACAGGCAACTAGCACTGTGGCTCTTGTTAATAGGTTAGTCCAAGAAATCATATGAAAAGTACTCCAAAGTGTGGACAAAACACAAGAAAGTAGATAAAACCAAGCATGGAACATCAAAAATTATGGATACGTTAGCAACGTATCACTAACACATAGCCCTTCACCTTGTTTTTTATCGCCTCCTATAGAATATCAAAAGCCATAAACCTTGATGTTCTTATCGATCCCGCTATATACTATCTTCCTTTGAATAGCCCATCTTCCATAATGCAAAGTTATTTATCTCATCTATAATCCATAATCTCTATATTGGAGCAACCCACTAAGGGTATTTCTCTCCACATGCTAGCTACCCACCTTATAAAATATCCCTAAGCAATTGTATATTTCCATGTGTAATCAAATCTGACACCTTAGCCAAAAAAAACTATTGTTGTGTTGGCAACCTACACTATGTTTTCTCTATCGACATTTAAATATGGATCAGCCGTATCATTTTCCTCCCATAATAACCTCCTTCCCCCTTCTCCTTGCTTTCCATCAAACACTGCATATCCTCTTTGCTTTCTCATAAGACACCAGAACACCAAAGATCTACATCTCTCTGAAGGAAATATGCCCTGAGAGGCAATAATAAAGTTGTTATTATATATTTCTTGTATATGATAGATGTTTATTTTGCATGCTATAATTGTATTGATAGGAAACATCAATACATGTGTGTTTAATAAACAAAAAGGGTTCCTAGTTATGCCTCTCTTATAGACTAGCTTGTTGATTAACAAGATGATCAAAGTTTCCTGATCATGGACATTGGATGTTGTTAATAACAAGGTCACAGCATTTGTGAAATGATGTGATGAACATTCATCCGAAGTATAGCATTACGATCAAGTAATTATTTTTATATTGCTATAACATCATACAAAGTAGTCTTAGTCCTTAGACCATGAGATCATGTTAATTGCTAACACCAGAAGAGTATCTTGATAACATCAAACGTCACACCGTAATAGGGTGACTATAAAGATGGGTTCAGTACTACGAAGGTATTATGTTGAGGCTCATGGATCAAGAGTGGAATTTATCAATCCAGATGACGGATAGATATACTCTGGGCCCTCTCGGTGATATCACATTAAGATAGCTTGCAAGCAAGTGATGTGATCACTAGAATGTTATATCACGGGAACGAGAAAAGAGTGCATGTCGGTAACGAGATCAAACTAGGTATTTGGATACCGATGATCGAATCTCGGACATGTATTATATCATGAGACAAAGGGATTAAATTGCTGACGTTAAAGGTTCTCACGATCACAGAAGTCATCGTCGAATATGCAGGAGTCAGTATGGTTCTCTAGGTCCTGCTTCTGATTATTGATCTGAGAGGAGTCTCAATCATATCTGCATTATTCATGAACCATAGGGTGACACACTTAAGGGTTGCCGGACACCATTTAGGAGCACTTATTTCGATAGAAACCGGAATTGTTTCGGGTGAAATTGCAGAAAGTGGTTCTGCATGTAATATTTAAATGTTGCAAGGAGTTTTATGTGAATGTTTGTTAATTAAAGTAATTAACAAAATTCTGAATAAAATAAATAAAAGAGTTTTATTAAATGAGAGAGCATTAAATTTGGAGAAATTTAATGCATTTAAAGTGGAGACTTTAAAAGAGAATGTTAAGGGGCATTTTAATGTGGAGGGGTTACCACCACATGAATGGGGGAGGTGAGGGGTCACCCCCCATGCGCCGGCCATGGAGAGAGGGGGCACCCCCCTCCTCCTATAAAAGGCCACCCATTCCCTCCTTCATCCTCACACCTCCTCGTGAAGGATCTCTCTCCCCCTCTAGATATTCCCCCATGGTCTCGAATTAGCGAGATACATATTCCCGGTGGCCTTGCATCTGGAAGGAGTTGCTGCTTCCGCTGATTCGCTGGAGCGAGGAGGTGGAGGTTGTTCGGTGGCTTGAACGTGTGTGCGAGGGCGGATGCGTTGCTGATTTGCGGCGCTCGGACTTCCACACGATCTTGAGATCGGCAAGCGTACGACTACATCAACCACGAGTTCCTACTTGTTAACAAAACTCATTGTCTTCGAGGGTAAGTTCTCCATGGATGTATGTCCACCCGTTGCTCTGTATCTAGTAGATAGATCTTGGCGTATAGTTCTCATCGTAGGAAATTTTTTGTTTTCTACGTTGCGGACCCAGCAGTGGTATCAGAGCCTGATCTATGCGTAGGTGCTTTGCACGGGTAGTACACATATGTTTATATGTGGGCGATGATGATCATGTTATTGCATCTTCTATGTACTTTGGATATTGGTGGCATAGTGGGATGAAGCGGCCCGGACCAACCTTACATGTCATCGTACATGAGACCGGTTCCACGACTGACATGCAACTTGTTTTGCATAAGTGGCTGGCGGGTGTCTGTCTCTCCTACTATAGTCAATATCTGATTTACAATGAGTTGCTAATAACTTGGTTATCCTCGTTGTGGTTCATGTTCGTAGGTAAGACCGGTTCTATCTCTGAAATCCCTAAGCCACGTAAAACTTGCAATTGATAAATTAGAGGCGTCTAGTTTAGATCGTTGCTGGGCTAGTGTCTTGATATGGTATTGTTGTAAGTAGATGTATGATAGATACTCTTACAACTCACTTAACGTGTAAGTTCCATAGACCTTGGCCTTACACACAAAGGAATGATAGAGATCACACCACGATGCAAATGATAGAGATCAAATGCATGGACCATATCACCTCACTTCACACATTAGATGTTAGCATCTTATATTGCTAGTTTGGCGCTTTTGGTAGCATTATAAGATGATCCCTCATTTAGATATCAAGATAAAAATGTGTTCTTCCTTAAGTATGCACCGTTTTGTGGATCGTGTTTTGAGACATCACGTGATGATCGGGTGTTCTCGACTCTACGCTTTCATACAACGGGTGTAAGACAGTTTTACACGCGCGAATACTAAGGTTCTTACTTGACGAGCCTAGCATGTACAGACATGGCCTCGGAACACGGACCGAAAGGTTAAGCATGAGTCATATAGTTGATATGATGCCTATATAGATACTCGCCTTTGAAGCTACACCGACTCACGTGATGATCGGACTTGGTGTAGTGGATTTGGTTCATGTCATCACCAAAAGGACACGAGGGATGTCGTTTTTGAGTGGGAGTTCATTAGTAATTTGGATTAGTTGAACTCAATCTATCATAAACTTAGTCTAAATATATTTTACAAATTCTGTTGTAGATGGCACCACCTTCTTTTAATTTCAACGTGTTCATAGAGAAAGAGAAGCTTGCTGCGAATGGTAGCAACTTCACCAACTGGGCTATGAATTTGAGGATTCTCCTCACTGCTGCACAAAAGCAATATGTGCTAGAGGCGCCGCTAGGCCCCCCACCAGCTCCTGATGCCCCTGACGAGGAAAAGAACGTCTATATAACTCGTCAGGAGGACCACAACTTAGTTCATTGCGGCATACTGTATGGGCTAGAACCAGAACTTCGAAAACGTTTCGAAAATGGCAATGCCTTTGATACCATGGGAGAATTGAAAATGATTTTCGATACCCATCCTGCCGTAGAGAGTTATAATGCTTCTGAAAAGTTCTTTAGCTGCATGATGGAAGAGAACAGCTCCGTTAGTGAGCACGTACTCAAAATGTCTGGGTACGCCGATAAGTTTGTGTCCTTGGGAATAACGATTCCCATTGACTTAGGCATACATCGTGTTCTCCAATCTCTGCCACCTAGCTACAAGAGCTTCGTGATGAACTATAATATGCAGGGCATGAAGAAGTCTCTGCTCGAGCTTCTGTCAATGCTTAAGACTGCAGAAGTGGAGATTAGGAAAGAACATCAAGTGTTGATGATCAATAAGACCACCGGTTTCAAGAAGGACAAGAAAGGCAAGCAGAAGGGAAAGAAGGGCGGCAAATATGTTGCTGCGCCTGAAAAGAAACCCCGAGCTGGCCCTAAGTCTGACACCGAGTGCTACTATTGCAAGGGGACTGGCCATTGGAAGCACAACTGCCCCAAGTATTTGGCGGACAAAAAGGCCGGCAAGGCAAACAAAGGTATATGTGATATACATGTTATTGATGTGTAATTGACTAGTACTCGCAGTAGCACCTGGGTATTTGATACGGGATCGGTTGCTAATATATGTAACTCGGTTCAGGGGCCGCGGAACAAGCGACAACTAGCAAGGGATGAGGTCACGATGCAGGTCGGCAATGGATCAAGAGTTGATGTGATCGCCGTCGGAACGCTGCCTCTCCATATGCCGTCGGGATTAGTTATAAACCTGAATAATTGTTATTTGGTGCCTGCACTGAGCATGAACATTGTATCCGGATCATGTTTGATGCAAAGTGGTTATTATTTTAAATCTGAAAACAATGGTTGTTCGATTTATATGAATAATATCTTTTATGGTCATGCACCTGTGTTGAATGGTTTATTTCTATTGGATCTCGATAGTAGTATTACGCATATTCATAATGTTGATGCTAAAAGGATTAAACTTGATAATGATATATCTGCATATATGTGGCACTGCCGTCTAGGTCATATTGGCGTTAAACGCATGAAGAAACTCCATTCTGATGGACTTTTGGAATCACTTGATTTTGAATCATTTGATACATGTGAGCCATGCCTTATGGGCAAGATGACTAGAACGCCGTTTTCTGGTTCAATGGAACGGGCGACAGATTTATTGGAAATCATACATACTGATGTGTGTAGACCAATGAGTGTGTCGGCGCGAGGTGGATATCGTTATTTTGTTACTTTCACGGATGATTTGATTAGATACGGGTATATCTATTTGATGAAACACAAGTCTGAAACTTTTGAAAAGTTTAAAGAATTTCAAAATGAAGTGGAAAATCATCGTAATAGAAAGATCAAATTTCTACGGTCTGACCGTGGAGGAGAGTATCTTAGTTACGAGTTTAGCACACACATGAAAGAGTGTGGAATAGTTTCACAACTCACGCCTGCCGGAACACCACAACGTAATGGTGTGTCAGAACGTCGTAATCGTACTTTATTGGATATGGTTCGATCTATGATGTCTCTGACTAACTTTCCACTGTCATTTTGGGGTTATGCACTGGAAACCGCTACATTCACTTTAAATAGGACACCATCTAAATCCGTTGAAAATACACCGTATGAATTATGGTTTTGAAACAAACCTAAGCTGTCATTTCTTAAAGTTTGGGGATGTGATGTTTGTGTGAAGAAACTTCAACCGGATAAACTCGAACCCAAGGCGGAAAAATGCGTCTTCATAGGATACCCTAAGGAAACGATTGGGTATACCTTCTATCACAGATCCGAGGGCAAGGTCTTTGTTGCCAAGAATGGATCCTTTCTTGAGAAGGAGTTTCTCGCGAAAGGTGTGAGTAGTCGGAACGTAGAACTCGAAGAGGTTATTGAACCTTCTCTTCATGAAATGGCGAGTAGCGCAGCACCGGAAGTTGTTTCGGAGTTGACTTCACCTAATGAAGAGAGAGCTAATGATATTGATCATGAAACTCCGAAAGAGGACACTACCGAACCTCGCGGGTCAAGCAGGACACGTGCAGCTCCTGAACTGTACGGCAATCCTGTTATGAATTCCATGATTGATGAAATAGATGACTCTGTGACGTATGAAGAAGCGATGATGAGCCCTGATTCCAACAAATGGCTAGAATCCATGAAATCCGAGATGGAATCCATGTACGAAAACCAGGTTTGGACCTTGGTGGACTTACCTCACGATCGAAAGGCCGTTGAGAATAAATGGATTTTCAAAAGAAAAACTGATGCTGATGGTAATGTAACCATCTATAAGGCTCGACTTGTCGCAAAGGGGTTTCGACAAATTCAAGGAGTTGACTACGATGAGACATTCTCTCCCGTAGCGATGCTTAAGTCGGTTAGGATTATGTTAGCAATTGCTGCATATTTCGATTATGAAATATGGCAGATGGATGTCAAAACTGCGTTCCTCAATGGTAATATTGAAGAAGAGTTGTATATGATACAAACAAAAGGTTTTGTCGATCCTAAGGATGCTAATAAGGTGTGCAAACTTCAGCGATCCATCTATGGACTGAAGCAAGCATCACGGAGTTGGAACCTCCGCTTTGATGAGGTGATCAAAGAGTTTGGATTTGTCCAAACTTATGGAGAGGCTTGTATTTACAAGAAAGTGAGTGGGAGCAATGTGGCATTTCTGATATTATATGTGGATGACATATTATTGATTGGAAATGATATAGGTCTTTTAAACAGTGTTAAAAGTTATCTAAACAGCAAATTTTCGATGAAGGACCTTGGTGAAGCTTCATATATATTAGGCATTAAAATCTATAGAGATAGATCAAGACGCCTAATTGGGCTATCGCAGAGTACATACCTTGATAAGATATTAAAGAAGTTTAATATGGACGAAAGTAAGAAGGGGTTCTTACCTATGTTGCAAGGCAAGACATTGAGTAAGACTCAAAGTCCGGCTACGGCGGAAGAAAGAGAGATGATGGATAAGATCCCCTATGCCTCGGCCATAGGCTCTATTATGTATGTCATGCTATGTACAAGACCGGATGTGGCACATGCTATTAGTTTGACTAGTAGGTACCAATCTGATCTAGGTTCGGAACACTGGATAGCGGTAAAGAACATCCTCAAGTACTTGAGAAGAACTAAGGATATGTTTCTTATATACGGAGGTGAAGAAGAGCTGGTCGCTAAGTGTTATGTCGATGCTAGCTTTGACACCGATCCGGATGACTCTAAGTCTCAATCCGGATACGTATTTCTCTTGAACGGAGCAGCAGTTAGTTGGAGGAGTTCCAAACAACCTGTGGTGGCTGGATCAACAACGGAGGCGGAATATGTTGCTGCTTCAGAAGCGGCGCAGGAGGCAGTTTGGATGAAAGAGTTCATTATAGAACTAGGTGTGGTTCCCAGTGCGTTAGACCCGATGGTGATCTATTGTGACAACAATGGAGCCATAGCCAACACAAAGGAACCAAGGTCTCACAAGAATTCCAAACATATTAAGCGCCGGTTTCACTCCATCCGCGAGCATGTCAAGGATGGAGATATGAAGATTTGTAAAGTGCACACGGACCTAAATGTAGCAGATCCGTTGACTAAAGTACTCCCTAGGGAAAAACTTGATCAACACCAGAACTCCATGGGTGTTAGATTTATCACTGTGTAAACTAGATTATTGTCTCTAGTGCAAGTGGAAGACTGAAGGAAATATGCCCTGAGAGGCAATAATAAAGTTGTTATTATATATTTCTTGTATATGATAGATGTTTATTTTGCATGCTATAATTGTATTGATAGGAAACATCAATACATGTGTGTTTAATAAACAAAAAGGGTTCCTAGTTATGCCTCTCTTATAGACTAGCTTGTTGATTAACAAGATGATCAAAGTTTCCTGATCATGGACATTGGATGTTGTTAATAACAAGGTCACAGCATTTGTGAAATGATGTGATGAACATTCATCCGAAGTATAGCATTGCGATCAAGTCATTATGTTTATATTGCTATAACATCATACAAAGTAGTCTTAGTCCTTAGACCATGAGATCATGTTAATTGCTAACACCAGAAGAGTATCTTGATAACATCAAACGTCACACCGTAACAGGGTGACTATAAAGATGGGTTCAGTACTACGAAGGTGTTATGTTGAGGCTCATGTATCAAGAGTGGAATTTGTCAATCCAGATGACGGATAGATATACTCTGGGCCCTCTCGGTGATATCACATTAAGATAGCTTGCAAGCAATTGATGTGATCACTAGAATGTTATATCACGGGAACGAGAAAAGAGTGCATGTCGGTAACGAGATCAAACTAGGTATTTGGATACCGATGATCGAATCTCGGACATGTATTATATCATGAGACAAAGGGATTAAATTGCTGACGTTAAAGGTTCTCACGATCACAGAAGTCATCGTTGAATATGCAGGAGTCAGTATGGATCTCTAGGTCCCGCTTCTGATTATTGATCTGAGAGGAGTCTCAATCATGTCTGCATTATTCGCGAACCGTAGGGTGACACACTTAAGGGTTGCCGGACACCATTTAGGAGCACATATGTTCCAGACAAAAGGTTTGCAAAGCGCAGGAAATGTTTCGATAGAAACAGGAATTGTTTCGATAGAAACCGGAATTGTTTTAGGTGAAATTGCAGAAAGTGGTTCTGCATGTAATATTGAAATGTTGCAAGGGGTTTTATGTGAATGTTTGTTAATTAAAGTAATTAACAAAATTCTGAATAAAATAAATAAAAGAGTTTTATTAAATGAGAGAGCATTAAATTTGGAGAAATTTAATGCATTTAAAGTGGAGACTTTAAAAGAGAATGTTAATGGCCATTTTAATGTGGAGGGGTTACCACCACATGAATGGGGGAGGTGAGGGGTCACCCCCATGCGCCGGCCATGGAGAGAGGGGGCACCCCCCTCCTCCTATAAAAGGCCACCCATTCCCTCCTTCATCCTCACACCTCCTCGTGAAGGATCTCTCTCCCCCTCTAGATATTCCCCCATGGTCTCGGATTAGCGAGATACATGTTTCCGGTGGCCTTGCGTCTGGAAGGAGTTGCTGCTTCCGCTGATTCGCTGGAGCGAGGAGGTGGAGGTTGTCCGGTGGCTTGAACGTGTGTGCGAGGACGGATGCGCTGCTGATTTGCGGCACTCGGACTTCCACACAATCTTGAGATCGGCAAGCGTACGACTACATCAACCACGAGTTCCTACTCGTTAACAAAACTCGTTGTCTTTGAGGGTAAGTTCTCCATGGATGTATGTCCACCCGTTGCTCTGTATCTAGTAGATAGATCTTGGCGTATAGTTCTCATCGTAGAATTTTTTTTGTTTTCTATGCTGCGGACCCAACACTCTCTACCTCCCCCTAATGTGGATCTGGCTGGCAAGAATTAGAAAGTCCACATTGCTCAAACGGTGAGGTGTTACGACGCCACCCACAGAGCATGTCCAGCAAGCTCCGCCATGAGACGCACATCCCGCCACACCAGAATACTTACCCTAGACACGACCAAAGCATGTCAGGTTATAGAATCGACATTGGAGGCTTTCAGATCAATCCATGTCAGATTATAGAATCAAGCTTCATGTTACTGACGCATTCTTCCCAATCCTCAGGTTGTGGTGGTGACTGAATCAATTCCCCTGCTCTCTCATGCCTTCAAAAATGGACTATACGAACAATTCTGTTTGATGTAAATGCTTTTTTATTACTTCTAATTTCACTTGGAGCTTCATGTTTGACTACGTCCTTCAACATTGTTTGCTCATCTGTTTAGATGCTAGGCTGTTGTTTTTTCAAATACAAAATTTGGTGTTCCATTCCATCTATTGATGATGCAGAGGAAGGACCGATCAAAAAATGATGTCGTCCTATGTGTGCTTGCATCATCCTGTTGTTACAGAAAGGGTCCACATTACGATAAAAAAACAGAAAGGGTCCACATTTCGTATTCACATTCAGCTGCTTCTTTTTAAGAAATTTTAGACACATGTAAAATATATAATTATTAATTTAAAGATGAAATCTGTCCTTATTCAGGTAGACAATAGTTACATTTTCATCACAAAAGTAAATAAAATACAGT
The DNA here is from genome assembly GCA_910589775.1 of Avena eriantha. Lineage (NCBI taxonomy): Eukaryota > Viridiplantae > Streptophyta > Magnoliopsida > Poales > Poaceae > Avena > Avena eriantha. The sequence goes on along the minus strand of OU342745.1, from coordinate 436,047,300 downwards.
AGCAGCTTTCCTCCTAGTAGATACTTGGTTTATTGTTCTTTAACTATTTTAGTTGTCTTCATTCCACTCCATCCAAGGGATATAAAGTAATTATCAATATTTCTACATTTCAGTTAGGCCATGGGGAATTCTTAGACTATATAAGGTGTATCTATAAATTTAGCTGGTGTAGCGTGATTCTGTGAAAAGCCTCTACCCGTTGCTTAGTACGGTCTTTGTTTACCATTTGTGCAATTTTGTATATCGTTTGATCAGAGTTGATTTATCAATTTCACTCGATTATCGATTTCCATGCTAATTGCTTTTGCTTCTACAACTATTCAACTGAATATACGCTAAAGTCAACTGGCAGCGATACACACATGATCTCATTACCCGACACATATCGCTTTATTTGCATGGCATGAACACTACGGGTGCATAGAGTGAGGTGGTGGCAACTCAAGAACGCGGTAGGGAGCTAAAGAAAGAAGGTGGAGGAATCTTTACGTGAATAGGACCCCATGACCTATGTGGTAATCTGCGCTTGAAGGGATAATGGATCAATCCCGTGAGACCATGTCTATTACTCCCATTGTATTTCTTAATTTTTGCATGTGTATTAGGTGTTTCCTGATCCATTTAGGAACATATAATTTTACTATGATCAATCAGTCATGGAAAAAATTAAAACACTAGATGGGAAAGATTATAATACATGAATAGAATGTTTTTTCATTGCCTTTTCATAGCTCGAGAGATGTGAACATATTGTTTGCTGAATTGACATGCCTGTTTTTTAATAGAAGAAGGTAGAGACAACCTTATTGTTGCAGCAGAGTTACTGGGGGCAGAATTTACATGACGGCTTGGCCAGGGATGGGAAATGGAAGAAAGAAAAGGAAAAACTCCAACTCTAACGATCTCAAATCATGTTTGCCCATTCAAAAGGAAAATGTCATGCCCGCTTATTTTTTTCAAGAAAATCTACAATAAACATACAGTAGGAATTGATCAAATCAAAGTTGTTATTTTTTCACAGATCAGTGAGGAATGAGCCAGACCTGCCTGTTTTCTCAATAATAGCTACAGTAAATATCATTCTTTAAAATATATTGTAGCAATTTCTCTAATCATGTACATTGTTTCTGTTTTGCAGATTAACATTAGGATTGTGATATGTTGTACAATCAGGCAGACTAGAATCCAATCAATGACTTTGAGCGTCGGCATCATACCATTTTCTCTACCAATTGATCTGTCTGGTAAATTATGGGCATGTACGAAATGTACGATAAAATATATATGCTAATGGTTTCGAACATGGCAATCCATGGTTAGAGATCACGCAAGTAATTCACTTAAGTGTGCAATGATAAAATCATATGTATTTAGGGCGATGAGAAATTTTCTTAACCTGATTTATGATATGACTAACATATGTTTTAAGCTTCATTATAGTGAAACATATCGTTACAAATTCCCGCTGTAATGCACGGGGAATCATCTAGTTATACTCATCTCGACCCCCGCTACATGGCAAAATTACAACATTTTACATGTATTGTTTGACGTGCTATGTTTAACAAACGGAATGTTGAACCTATTGAATCAGTATATGACGAAACCATCAAAATCATCATGAAATAGTGCATATTAATGAAAAAACCTCACATCATTGTGTTTCTTCATGTAAGAAAACCATAACTCTTGTATTGTGTAAATAATGGTATAAGGAGATCGATAATTTAAAATAAACATCATGTATATATACCTACATTAACCAATAATCCCTTCATTTCAAATGTTATATATTTTAGCTCCATCATAATACAAACTTGTAAAAATTTGACAATGCTCATAGTAAAATGGACAAACATTTGCACTAGATTCATTAGATTCACTACAATTTTGTCCAATAGTTATTTGATACTGAGGACACATATCAAATATTTTACATTCTTAAACCAAGAGAGTGCATACAACCAATATAACTGATATTAAATCATCCATGTCACATAAGGACATATTATTAGAAATTATTATTTAACACAACTACTATATTTGAAAATAATCCCTCCCAGAAGCAAAGGTAAATATTTTACATGGCTATCTTAGGAATTTTTACAAGTTGAAGTACAATACATAACATGCACATTCATAAATGCCAATCAAATTTTGTTTGGATTCAGTCGGCGGCGTAACTCTCCAAGAGCCATAATGGGGAATAAGTTGCGATAGTTGGCATAGTTAAAGATGTGGTCGGTGCTGGCACTTCCGATATGTTCCTATCATCAAAATAAAAATATAAGAATGCATGCTTCTAGCTGATTATTAATTTTTTAACTATTAGTAAACATTATAAGTCCAAAGCTTTCAATCTCGAATACACCATTGGGTTATTGTTACAAAAGCATAATGATATTTACATGAAAATTTTCCTTTTGTGGTAAAAAATCAATATTTCACATATAATAGGTTCGTGAAACATCTAGTTATCGTCTTCATCATGCTATTGAGGATGATTTAGACTCGGTCTTATTTTTATGCAACATATATATCTACCACCTATACAAATAGTTCATAAATAAATTATACAGTTTGTATTGTTAGACACCTATACAAATAGTTCATAAAAATTACATAAGTAAATTATAGAGTTTGTATTCTTTTTAAAAAAATGTTCATATTGAAATTATAAATGAATAGGTATTCTTGTTTTGTTTGGTGTTTGCATAGGATTTGTGAATTTTTCTATTTTATTGATTTATCAACAATAAAAAAATTAATAACAAACAAATAATATGTAAGTTGTTTTATCCTTCTCTCTTGAACTTCCAATGTGCAAGGCATTATCAATATAAAAAATACATGTTCCTTTTCATACATTGGAAATCTAGAGAAATCAACTAAAATGTTAGAGCATACATACACAATATGTGCTCTTTCATGCATGCCTATAAATGAGAGAAACAAGGGGATACATGACACATGTATCTTGTGATCAAGAAGAGAGGGCACAGAAGAAAAATCACACGGCATCATACAACATGATTATTTATCAGTCTTTTCATGCAAAGACTTATTTGTAATGGGTTGATCTAGTTTTGTTCTCCCGTGACTAATTTGTATGATATATACAATAGTAATATTGTCCCACCATATTGCTTGATGATACTATTTTTTAATAGTCAACTTTAGATACATCGATACTTTCCAATAAATATTAACGGAAAAACTCCTTGGGAAAACAAGATTTAAATATACCTGTTGGGGAAACTCGCCGGAGTCTAGCTGCATGTTGATCAGTAGCTTTGCCGCACGATCTATTGGTACTTGATCTATGTCAAACTGGCAAGTATAAATCATTTCAATAAACTTGATCATATACAAAACTATAAGTTCCTTTAGGAAATATTTCTAAAAGCAGCATATATTAGAAACAATAGACAAACCTGCCCAGCATACATTAAAGCTAACATCGCCCAGGAAGTGTTGACTGCATGAGCAGTGCCACTGTCAATGTAACCCTATCATTTTTTTGGAAGAACATATAATAAATTATGATTCTTGTACACATCAAAGGCGTCAACTTCATCTTACAAATAATGGCTAGAAACACTATTTTCCATGCAAAGTTGTATGGAATACAAGTTATATTTAAAATTCATAACTCGGACGTAAACCCTCTACCTGTCCCCCTCGCAAGAGCCGCCGTTAGCCCTTAGATCCAGCCTTTCCGGTCCCCCTCCTTCCATCCGTCCGGTCGCAGCGCCGGCAGAAAGAGGAGTAGGGACATGTCCTCTTCATCGTTTATTTTTAGTAAGTCTTTTTTACCTTGGTTTTGTCTCTCTAGGGAATCGGGGTGGTGGAGGCGACAATTTCGTATTGGAATAAGGTCTCTCTGGCCTCTCCCTACCTCGTGGCCGTCTGATTTGGAGTCAATGAATGGCTCGTGAGGTTCTGCCTGATTTGGTGTCATGAAGGGACCGTGAGGGTTAGCACCACCAGATCTGTTGATTCTTTTCGGATCTTGGCAATTTGTGTGTGTACAAAGGAGACTTCTTCTGGCTATGGAGAACTACGGAACGTCAAGGATATTCATCCATGGTTATTGCATCCTCTTCATCTCCGGGACGGATGTGGTTTTCTAGACCCGTTCGGTGACTTCCCATCCGCAACCAACAATGCCAGGATGGCTCAGAGAGGAACGGGAGTGGCGGCGCACCATCGACACGGTCTAGGGGTTAAAGAAGAAGGGAATCTCAAGGATTTTGTTGTAACTTTTGTTTTTCTTGTGATGCTTTGAACTATCGTATGCTTCTTTCAATGCTAGGGTGATTTCCGCAAAAATAAAATTTAAAAGTCATAGCCTCGAATAACAAAGGAAAAATAAACAACGATCCTAAATTTGGAGCCCTAAAACTGAAGTTTGATATTTTTAGTTAACCATGTCCTATAATTAGTTGCCTTTCATTCATGTTACTACTACTACTTCTTTTAAGTAGCAATAGGAATGTACAAATCCTCCTTGGACGGGAATTGCAAAATGGTCTTGTTAGGCAATTATTTGTCTTGACTCTAGGGCTTTTTATTCTACTCCCTGATCTATCTAGACAATTAAGCTTACAGATCGGGATGATGCCCAACCAGTATATTGTCACCGTCTTAAGTAACTGCCTTAAGTTGTGCATCCCATGGTTCCTACTTGGTATGCCATATACGTGTCATGGAACGTGTTTATTTTTGTAAGATTTTGATCTACCTGTATAGACATCAATGGTACCATGTTGGTGCAATAGAAGAGTCTCATCAATAGAACACAAGATGGTCACGTATGATATGCTACAAATAAGCATCCATGAATTTCTAGGATTTTTGGAAGTCGACTTGGTATTTATGGTCTGACATTCCACTTCAAAGTTCTTGAAGGTGCAAATACAATGTTTACTTCTCTATTCATGACACATATATCACCAGATAATATCCGTTTTATGCTTCAAAATTAGTAGTATAACCCCTTTTGATCCAACATGCTCCTTTTCTTTACACAGATGGTTTATTTCAATGTGGCATTTGAATTTTGTTCGGTAGGACTTCCTAGAGGGGCAGCTCAGTATGTAATGTATACATGGTACACGTGATTTGATATTGGTTCAGATTATTCCCCATGAAGCTTCTATATATTGAAAAAAAAGTATATAGACAAAGAGTTTACCTCATTTTCAACAGAAAGATGACTTTCTCCCCATCCACCAGTACTCTGTTGCTGCGACAATAGAAATCTACATGCCTTCCTGATAGAAGAACTATTTTCATAAGTTCTTCCAGCAGCAACTAATCCTTTTACCGCAAAAAAGGTTCCATAAGTGAAACAAATACCCCAAGTTCCATACCTGCAAGATAAATAATAGACAATGGACATTCTAAAATTCTGATATTAAAAATTAGATGTGGTTTGCCAACAGTAAATGGCATAATATTTCTTACCATGAACCATCATTTCGTTGTTTGTTCTCAATAAACATTGCAGCTTTTTTTATACATTGTTCAATCTCCGTTATGCGGTAATGAGGATAAAGCCCTTTGAACAATACTAGAGCATCTAGAACTGATGATGTGCATTCAACAGATCTACCAATTCATTGTGTTCCATGAGTCAGTTCACATAATTTAATCGGAAAATGGGAGCATATGTAATTTTCAAGTAAGATGGTATTTGGATTTCTTACGGATGATCGACAAAGACGTTGTGAAAAATCTCGCAAGGATTGAGAATCTAGGACATATAAAAAACTAACGTTAGTATGCATGCATATGCAGTGAAAGTGTGTGACGTGGATCTGGACGGCGGAGAATTTCACACACACTTTTAGGATAGTGTTGGGGGTATGAAATACTCATAATGGTGCACGCATATGTAGTAATATATATATATATATAATAATAATAATAAACCCACAAAAATATGAAAACATTTTAAAATAAACCATAGGGGTGATATGGGAAAAGCGTAAAAACATATTTTTTTCTTGTTTCTAAAGTTAAACTTTATTTTCCAGTAAAATTTTGAGATTTTTTGTGATAGTGGTATGATATTGGTATTTGCACTAGAATTAGTCAATGTTGCAATTTTCCTTACGTGTCTTATAATTGTTTGAGAAACATGCAACTCATAGTGTTACAACCAATAAAAAATAATTTGTGGAATATAAAATAAGGGAAAGCTTCCTTCCGCATATGGATAAAACATTTGGTGGTTAAAGATTTCACTCATGGTTAATTGTTTCGAAATGTCACTGCACAAAATGTATATGTTATATCAAAGCTTAATTTACTCCAACTATATGGTTGGACATGCTCCCAAACAATGTTTGACCCATCTTTGTTTAATTGATGAATGTATAATATATGGTTGCTCACCTCTAACCAAGAGCTTGTTCTTTGGCATTCATATGCAGAAAAGGAACCATCTTTATTCTGCACCACCGAAAAAGAATGAAAAAAAGAAAAGTTACAATTTGCAGTAAGTAACAACAAACATTTTTCTATAAGTAAAAAATTTGTTTATTAGGATGGCAGCTGTAGGGTTGGGTTAGATTTTGCGGTACCTAGATTCATATTGTAAGTTCAGAAAGAAGATGAGGACTATGTGTCAATGTAAGGCAATAAAAATTGAATCTGTTTTTAAAAACTACTTACTAATAAATATATATTCTTCTCATAGAACATATGTGCAAAAAAAATCAAAAACCTAAGCTACTTTTAGTTTACTTAGTACAAAGGAGCGTACCATGAAGGAAAGTAGGCAATCAATACCATCATACAACTTTTCTTCTTCTATTGGCTGGCCAACAAGGCCGGGAGAAATCTTTGACAACAACAACAATGCCTAAAAGAAATGTCATCACATAATTTAGTCTTTAGCAATCCATATAAATTATGGTTAGCTTCTGTTGATCCTATTGAATATCCCTGTACAAGAGGTCACACAAACCTTAAGAGCTTCTGCAGTACAATCAGACACAGACCAACCGGCGTCTACAGTTGAAAGAGTCCATGAACCATTTGATCTATGGCGATAAAAACTTTCGTAATTTGGATGGTTTTTAAGAACCTTCATTTTTTAATATAAAACATGTTAGTTTCTTATAAAAACTATTTTCATAATATATAGAGCACAACATACCTGTGAATTTTTCATAAACTCTTGAGCCTTTGCCATTGTTGGGCCAAATTCATCAATTAGATTAGTTGAACAAAACGCTTGAATTATGAATGCTGTCTCCCAACTTTGGCAACCATCCATTAACTGTTCTCAATATAGTGGAATTAACATTTATTAAATTTTACATATGAATATGTTGGCAGTTAAAAACTAATATATACTGGATAATCATATCCACGTATATACCATCAACATTAAACTCGAGAAAAACATAAATAAATTTTGTATAATACAAATCATTGTGCCCATGCACCCTAGTGATCATATGTTCTTGTTGTTATAAGGAGCACATGCTACCTTACCATGTGTACGTCATGATTTATCCAGAATGAGATATTGGTTTAACATGAAGAGTACACTTGATTGATCATTATTGTATGGCTAAAGTTGAAGTGACCAATAAATGATGCATGTTGTCTAAACACAATGACAAGATAATTTGGCTTGAAAGTGATCGATCCAATGAGGAAAAGGATTCTACTAGAGGAAACATAAGTTGGAAGGTGCAAAATTTACCATATGGCACGCGGTCGCCCCCATGCTGGACTACACTCCTAATGCTAGTTGTAGGTGGGATGGTGTTTCAAATTGCGATCACATATAAAGGCTTGAGCATTCTACTTGGAGATGCATTATGAAGCGAAGGATATGGATTTTTCGACAGCACTCCTACAATCAATAATATTTCAAATTATATGCACAAAATCATTTTTTCGGTATGTCACCTATCTCTATCTTCTGATGCTTTCATTTTTTATAAGCGTTTATGTCTAGAATGCTTCCTTCCCAGACTACCGATCATGTGTTAGTTACAAGTATTGTTTTAGCGTGTGTTGTATGTTTATTTCTCCTACTGAGGAGGACGCCCTACATGGCGAGCTTTAGTTAGTAGTTCATGTTGTCACATGGTTACCACAATAACTAAGATACTCGATACTACAAGATCATTTATTTTTAGGGTTATACTTCTCTTCTCAAGGAAATTAAACCTCAACTATTTTGTGTTGCAAGGAAGGAAAACAGACTTAACCCATCTTTTGGAGAGGGCACAAGGCAGACTCTAACTTCTTTGGTTATCATGTATCTCATGTTATTCGCCTCTCCTTGTCTTCTAAGGACTCTTTGTACTCCTATTAAATGCAACGCAGGTTCTGTTGAAAATTTTGGCTTCTAATTACGACCTTTGGAGATCCTAGGTTCTGATCATATGCCATTTTCAAGTAACAACCAGAGTTATTTTGGTTTCATTTGCATGACCAACTGAAGACTATATGACTAAAACTATGAAAGAACATTATGAGTAAGGACAGTTTTTGTGCACAATGCTAGATCTTTACATTCCTTGGATTACCTCCCTACAAATTTTGAGCTATTGGATCAGTCCAATATGCAAAGTTATTAATTTTTTTCAAGGAACAACTAACATGATGGTGCTGGCTTATTTTGATTCATTGAAGAACTAACAAGAATTTACTTGGAGTAGACTTTGATGGGAAAACAAGGGTCCTTTCATAATTAGTGGTATTTAAAACTAAAGAGTTAACTCAAAATATACAGAGACAGTAGGAAAAGGGTACCCTCTCTAGGAGGCCGCCTTGCGACTCATCCATGCTCGACACGTGGTGTAACCCGATGCGTCCCCCCCCCCCCCCCCCCCCCCCACGCAAGCCCTCGCATGTGCCACATGTGGCAGATACGGAGTGCACTGCTGGGTTTTCACTTTTATTTCAATATTTGAATACGAAAAAATAACTTTCAAAGTGAGTGTGCAAATTACAATCCAGCTTTACGACTGTGCTAGTCTTGCCGAGATCTTCAGAACTAGATTCCATGTTGATAGGTTTCGACGATATTTTTCTTTTGCACTGCCTTCGGAACCTTTGGTTGCACTGCATGTGTTGTGTAGTGCATGGGGAGGTGCACTGACACTGCACTACCTTACTATTATGTGTTCACTACCTTCGACCGTAGTGCACGGGGACGGAACACTAGGAGTGAATTGCCTTTATAGTGCATTTCTTTTCTATGTGGCACTGCCGTTCGGTCGTAGTGCATGGGCCCTTCTCTTTTGCATTGCACCGCCTCGCAGTGTATGGGGTTGTGCACTAGCATTGCATTGCCAGTGTATTGCCTTTCTTTTCTCCGTTCGACTGCCTTCGGTCGCTGTGCACCAGATGGTGCACCACCTTTCTGTTCTGTGTTGTATTGCGCTCGGTCAGGAAGTGCACTATGTTGAGTCGCGCATTGCATTAGGTGGGTCCATGTAGTGCACTGCATGCATCGGTTCACACAATGCAGTTCGGTTTCAACTTTTTGCACTGATTTTTTAACAGAAAAAAGAAAACGAATAAAGTGAAAAATCGTGCGCGTGGCAGAAGTGTAGAAATCTCGTGATATCCGTCCGCATCCTTGCAGCGTTGCGCCACCTGGAGGTCCCGCGCACGTCACCCACACGTCCACGCGGTAGAGAGCCCGGCCTTCTACTAGTGGTCCTCGAAAATTCTTGAGGCTTTGTGCTCTTAGATTCACCTCTAGCAAAATCCAACCTTTGCATATGTTGTTGTCTTCATTACACAACTATCAGGGTGGCCCATGCATTTGTGCAGCTATATTATATATTGAGATATATATTTCGACAAATGTAATAATATATCTGGTGTTTTGAGATGGTTATTCGCGCCTGCCATGCTGTCACGTCTCATCAAATAAATTACCGCCATGTAAACACACTCATGGTTTTTTATATAGAGTTGACATACGATGCAACACATGTATAGTTAGTATGCGAGAACCCATGTGTTTTAGATGCATGTCGCAGGTATCCAACCTATGTACATAGATGGATATTCACCGGTAAAATATTATGACTATGGATTGATAAATCTCCACAGTTCCTTCTCTTCTATTTTAATAATATAATAGATAGATGCTCATTAAAATTTTGTAAATAAAAGTAAAATATGCATTAACACCCATCAATTTCACACGAGATTGTAATATATACCTTAGCCGTCATACCATCCTCTGCAATCCATAAGTAATCACAGACCCTTGGAAGATGTTTCTTTAATGCATCTGAATTTGGATTTTCTACCCAACAACAAATCATATTTAATGCCTATCAACCCAAACCATGTCAAGTGAGTTCAAAACAATTCAGGTTGTTGGGAAAAGATAAGTACATATTAGATATTTACCTTGTCAACGGGACATATGGCAATATATTCAGTTGTTTCGTCATTGTAGTGGATATGTTCCATAAGTTTAGTCAATGATCTCTCTCTTAGCTTGTTTGCAGGCCAGCTATTCAATACCGGCTCCACAAACTTATTAAGACAATAAAATACAATGCCTAGCAACCCTGAGCGAGGATAGCGAAGGTCTTCCTGTAAAAAACAGAAGTAATGTGGATGAACTTTGAAAAATTACATATTGATTTTTTAACAATATATTAGGCGGAGGAAGTTGATGTAACTACTTCCCTCTTTCGTCAAGTAAAGTTAGTTTTTTCATAATACAGAAAGACCAAGTTATTTTGTGGTCCACTCGCAACATAATATGAGAACTACTCCACGTTCCTCTAAACAGTCATGTATGTAAAACACTTGGCTTATTCTCATGCCAAATTTGTAGCAAAAACATAGTCAAATATGTATAGGCTGTACTTGGTAAAAAGGGGTCCCTTCTAATTTTGTTACGATTACCGAGACATCATGTTTGTCCTAAGTATTCGTACTTGCGACAACTCTGATGAAATAAGATATATATTCAACTTAAGAAAGTAAAATACCTTGGCACAAGAATCACGGGCTTTCACCCAATCAATACTCTCGTACGGCATGTTATAGAGCTCCTCTCGTAATGCCAATATAGTTGGAGTGATGGGACCCACAAATTTATTTCCATATAGATATGCCATGGACATATACACCAATCGACCAAAGCACCAAAACCGTCCTAGGGAGGCCAAGATCATTTCGTACGAAATTATAAGAAAATGATATGATTATCTAGGATAGTTAATTTTTGTTTACTTAGTGAAGGGTTTCATCATAGGATTTGACTGAAGCAAAAAGCTGGAACCATATGTAGAGTTACCGGTTAGGTACTCATGTAGAATTTCAAACTTTTCTAACTTTTATTTCAGTATGTGAGTAATTGTTTTGACTAAGATATAAGAAATCTCACTATAATGTATGTTTTCCCTGAATTTGTTCTTATATACCCTGCTAATATCGAAAAAAGCATGCACTATTCTTGAGAAAGGAGTGAGTAATTATATAAGGTAATTAACATTTTCTCCAAATTATTGAGTTTAAGAGAGTAAACCAGCTGTTGGTGTTTCCCTATTCCACATGCATTCTCTTGTGAGTTAGCTAGTGTAGAGTTTCAAACTTTAAAATTTTGATTTATAATACATGAATAAAGATAAAAAAGCATTTTTAAATTGCATTTATTAATGCTTTCAAGCTATAATTTTTAAGATGTTACTTTTGCCATGCCAATATTTAAAACATAACTTAGTATTTTTGAATGAAGGGATTAGTTTAAGGTAGTGTTCTTATTTTGTTTCCAAATAATCAATGTAAGCCACCGATAAGGCTGTTCCCATTTTGCATTACTATATTAGATATTTTTCTTTCCAATAAATGGACCACTATTGTGAACAACAACTTTTTACTGAGTGACATTGACTTGAATTAGAAAACAAATGGTAGTAATAATTATATTGGAATGCTAACAAAAATATCTATGTGATTTTCTATTCATTTTGGTAGGTGTGAGGAAACTTTTATCTATAAAATACAAATGTATAGACCTTGTGCATAAACTGATGAATGGCGTACCTGGATGAATTGGAAGAAAATGTGGAACCAACCACAATTCAGGATTAATTGGATTGTTCCCTGACCAATTGTAAACACCAATTATCTGTGATTGCATAGAACGGTAGGTTAGGTTAGTTTAGTCAATTACATATATACGCTAAATAATGAATATTTTACTTCTGTGGAATTGTTTTTCTGACCGATAGAAATATCTTTCCCCATTGTGGTACTGCAGTTGCACTTCCATGAGATAAAATCCAAGCTCGACCTTTGTTTAAGGCATCATTATGACCACCTAGGTTCTCTCCGAGAAGTCGCAAGGCTGTATAATTTAAGCATGATACAAACATGGTGCTTTGGCCCGAAACATGCAGTCCCCAACCACCGTCCACATTCTGCACAGATTTTTATGTTAGATGAAGTTCCTTCACACGATCAATTTGCTTGAGCGGAATTATATCTTAGAATCTCCTTGCCTGATGGTTGTAAATGTAGCGGCATATCTCACGTCGATGTTCAGCTGATATGACGAAGTCAAGTGATCCAGTAACGCACAGCGAGATTACCTGGAGGATAAACCAGGATCACACTTTTCACCCGTTGGAGTTGATCATATGTTTATATAGTATTGTTGAAGCGAGTGTCGGTGCATTCATCAGGAAACCTCGTGGCCAGCCAAGATCATGTTAGTTGTGGCCATCCTCTTGTCAGGGGGTGGTGAAGTTACATGTTTTTCTCTACAGGTGGGCTCGCAGCATAGAGTGGGCGAAATCGCGCGGTTCACCACACAGATGTGGTTTTTTTTCTTAAGAGAATGACAGGAATTCAGCAACTATGTATGTGGTATAATTTTAGGAAATATTAAGAGCCAAAAATATATTCGCCACCTTAGGTTATCTCCTTCTGTAGGTGGATATATTTAATTAATTGGTGATCTTGTGCTTGGATCGCGGCCCCTCGATGTATGTACAATACATACTTTTTTGAACGATATAGAATACTATACTTACCAAAACAGGCATAATGAACATAATTCCAGTGTATTCACCAGGCCAATGCCCATCGTGCGCTTGCAGGGTGGAGAATTGAGTTAGAGCTCGCCTCAATGATATTGATAGGACCTCGTCTGTGATTTCTGTACTGTTTTCAAGCTTCATGACTGGAACTTCCACCCGAGGAGGACGGCTTAGTTTGGCATACTGCCAGATGATGCATCCAAGCCAATCAAGGTGAGTGTCACCTCCAAGAAGCATACTGCTAGTGCATCCTCCGAAAATAAACAGGAATGTAAGTACCTGCATGCGTCGGAGGAGATCCTGGGACTCCTTCCTGGTGAACCGGTGCTGGGTGAAGTCCTCACGCAGCCTCTCCACCTCTGCGCGCTCCTCGGCCGTGCCGGCGTCGGGGTCGAACTCCCACACCTGCCGGCCAAGGAAGCCCCTGGTGGACCGAAGCCACGGCCCGCCGCCCTCGCTAATCTTTAGCCTCCACATGCCGGCCGCCTCACTGATCTGTTTAGCTAGCAATTCTTGAAAGCTCCAAGTCTGGCATTGCCTGCAATGGTATGCAGGCAACATCTATATATAGAAGAGTACTATAGCCAAGGCATATATCTTCTTTTCTTACTTGTGTAGCGTCGGTAGTTCATGCTTGCAATTGTAACATGGAAATGAAATTATTAAATTTATCACAAATTGTGTATTCACATTATTTTTTTCCTACTATTATATACTACTACTGACTATTCGTCTATTCTCATGGGGAAAGGAGAATTCTTTCTTTAGACATAGAATAGAATATTATTAGTGCCTGGTCCGCACTGGCCGCTGCACAACAAGCAAGACGAGCGGGGAGTACTCCCTCCGTTCACATATACATCGCCGTCCTGGGCAAATCTCACATACTACCACCACATGCAGCTAGTCAAATTTATTTAATTAAATGAAGAGCACCATCAATGCATGCAACTTATAATAAGTGCAGAATACGGTCACATCACTACCGGAAAATATGACGTTGCCGTGCAATCCAGAACGCAGCGGCAGGTCGGACGTCTCTGTCTTATCCAGCGTCCTACAATCTTCCAAAATTCATGTTAGTCTTTTTTCATCACTTATATCATGTAATACAAATTACATATTGGCGCCCTATACGAACCGAAGCCAACATATACACGTCACCCGACCTCGCATCCATCTCTCCCCTTTCCTCAGTCATCTCTCCCAGTTGTGGTAGGTTGCGCACGTCGACCGCGTCCAGCGGCGGAAGCAAGGAGAGGCGACGTGGTGGGAAGGAGGACCACCCCGGCCGCCGCCGATGCAGAACGTGGCTGCAACGTCACCCGCACTTCATAAGTGCCTGGGTCCATCTCGACTAAGAGAAGGATCTTGTTTTGCTTTTCTCGATCTGGATCCATGAAGTGTGCTCATGAAATTCGCGGATTTTTTTAATGCTCAAGAAAACCTTCTTGTTTTAATCCACGTTTCTCCCGAATTAATGCAAAAAATCGAGGGTTTCTCCCGAAAAGAGATCTCCTGGTTACTTTTAGTGCTACAGGAAACCTTCCATTAAAATCCTTCTCTTGCGACATGAAAACGTCCTTTTACGCTACGGGGAACCTTCCATTATAATCCTTCTCTTTTTCGTTTGCTTGATTAACGCTGGAGGCCGTTAATGCCTAGAGAATGCTTGGTACAGTAATAATCTGTGTTCATGCATGTCTGTTGTTCCACTCCACCCGGTAGTACGCCTTCATCATACCAAGTTTGGCCACACAAAAATCCGCCTTCCCTCTCTTCCTTTTCATTGAATGGATGGACTCATAAGCACATATTACATTATCCATAATTAATCACCCAAGAACAAACATACTCTGTTCTTCGGGGATGATCTCATCCAGCACCTCCCGAAGACGATTAGATAGCACCTTCGAACAAATTTTGTAGATCACATTGCATAAAGCAATTGGACGATGTTGGGTAATATCCTGTGGAGATTTTACCTTTGGGATCAAGAATATGACCGTTCGGTTAATAATTTCTGGTAGGTGACCTCCGTTTAGAAAACCTAACACTGCACCGGTTATCTTTGGTATGATCTTGTGCCCGATTCTGAACTAAAAAAGGGGACTTGCATCATTCCCGGTGTCCAGGTTTCTTCACGTGACACCACGTTAGGTACATTGGCAAGAGGCAGCAGGACGGGGACGATATAAGCGAGAACAAGCCCAACAACGAGAGGAAGAAGATGGTGACCGTCGGCTCGGCAAGGACCAGTGGTCGGTCAAGCGGTACAACGTGATAGAGAGGGGTCTGCTCCAGATCATGCTCTCTTGGGGCGCTCGCAAAGGTGCCGCGCCCCAGTGATGAGAGGGTAGTGTGGCACCGTTTGCGTAGGTATACAAGGGGCTTGGATAATGGCTTTGTAGGGCTACCCTCGCTAATCCGGATAAGACCAGGATAATCTTTTGACTTTTACAAAATTTGGGACATAGGGGGTCTACCAAAGCACAACTCATTAACAAAAACACTACGATCTCACAAACATATAATGATTCACAATAAAGATTGAATTTTGCATAAAAGACGCCTACACACCTTTAAAAGGTTATAAAGACTATTTTCTATCGGGCTTACGCCTTGGCATCACCATGAAAGTCTCAATTATACCACCTTGATCCACTTTGGAGAAATATCTCACTCAATGTAAGTGACTAGACAATCTTTGCACCGGCCGGATTCAAAAGTTGTTCCGTAACTCCCTCTTGCATTGATTTTTCAATTTGCTCTACCACCACAACTTTTTCAATAATTAGATATTCTGCCACATCCGCTGCTACGTGAAAAGAGACGAGGAAGGCCTTCATCTTTTGCTGCGTGTTTCCGAAAGAGACAACACGCAAGAGGTCCCACATACCATGTGATTCTTTAAATCCTTTCCAAAAAAAGAAAAGTGATTCTTTAGAGAATTTGATTGATTGATAGGACGATTATATCTCAGTCTAGGAGTCCACATTACCCAAAACGTGGTCTATACCCAAACTGAGTTGAATGATTGAACTTGAATCTGTTCCCGCCGCGTTGGATGGTATGGTGCTTTCCAACACGCAATATCCTCCGAATCTCGGAGTCAGGGACAGGTCACATGGTGGGGAGCAGAATGAACTCAGTTTGGGTACAGATCACGCGTTTGGAAAATTAGTTGTATATATCGGTCGTCAAATTGGGTAAAAAATCACATGCATGGTGCGTATGACGTAGTACATGTACGTGCACATATAAATGCACTGTCTATTTCGTTCAGCTGCATGTCACTGTACGGGGCGATCTCGGTCATGTTTGTGGATACTACTGAGGATCTAACGCAATCAATTGTCTCATAAACCAGTATTACGCCCGAAAGCAACATCCTAACGTGCACTACCTCTGTTAGGGAGTTTGTGGAATGTTTGGTACTTCACCGAGCGCATGTTATCGATCACTCGGTAAACTTGTTTTATTCAACCGCCAGCACAACGCACTTGGGAAAGCAAACACACTGGAAAAAAAATAATACTCCCTCAGTCCCGAAATAACCAACGTGGTTGCGTTTTTCCAAAAACAACACTGAACTTTTTTACCTGATGCCCACAGTCCCTAGCCTCATGTCCTCTACCGCTACTCCCCGCATTCCCCTCCGTGTTCTTCCTCACTGGCATCCTCGCATGATTCTGACTACTCCGGCGACTCCAGACACCATACAACCACTCTCTCGATCCGATGGTGTGTACCACAGATCCACAACCCCATCACAAACACTAGCCCAGGCTCCCGCAAGGTTCGGTTTTTGGGATCAATGGTGGCGTCAGCGGTGTTGGGCTCTAGAGCTAGGGCCATGGAGATGTCTTCATCCTCAGGCTCCGAAAATCTTCGATCTTTCCCCTAGCGTCTTCACCATCCATCAAGTTCATGTTGGAAATATTCCCTAGAGGCAATAATAAAGTTGTTATTATTCATATTTCCTTGTTCAAGATATTGTTTATTATTCATGATATTATTTATTATTCATGCTATAACTATATGTATTAGAAACTATATATGCCCGTGTGGATAAATAAACAATACAGAGTCCCTAGTAAGTCTCTTCTACCAGTTTGTTAGTCAAGCAAATGGTTATGGTTTCCTACACTATGGACATGAATATCACTTGATAACGGGATCACATCATTAGAGAATGATGTCATGGCAAGACCCTTAATAATAAGCACAACTTGTGATCACATTGTCTAGTATGTCTTCGATCTTTGTCGTAGGGTCCACACCATCTATTGGGTTCATGGCATGGGAGGGACCAAGAACCGTCGGTGAGAGGGCACCATCCTTCACCGCATCCTCCTGCCATAGAGCACCTAGGCTCCATTCCCGCGGTCTCCTCTAACAGCTTTTTCTTAGGCCTTTTTCTTACTAGTAGTCGATATACTAAAAAAGTACAGAATGAACTGAAATTATTATTCCCGAATATATGAACTAGAGTCGTCGATTCATCGGACCTATATGAGATCACTATAAATGTCCAACAATACACGGCGAAGCTAGATTTTGGATTGGAGAGGAATGTATCCGCGCATGATGATTTTGGATTGGAGAGGAATGTATCCACGCATGATTGGAGAGGAATGTATCCGCGCATGATGATTTTGGATTGGAGAGGAGATCACGTCTTTTTCGCAGCTGATTGACATGTTTCATGCTGGGATTGCTTGGCAATCAATTCATAGGACAAAATTAGTGTGGTTGAACAAGAGTGGAACGTACACAGATAATGAGCACTACCATGAACTTCAACATATTTGGTAAAAGAAGATAAACTTCGGTTGGAAATGTTTGCTATGGTTTATGGTGTGGGTAAACCAGATTCAGATCTTGCTACCAGAAGTACTGCCGATGTAGTTTATGAACCAAATTATGCTAATCGAACTATGTACCATATTGTTTTAGGTGTGGACCCATACACATCACTAATTGATGAAACGCCGCCGAAACATGACCTCTTCGTGCAGCGGGTTTTCGGCGAAGTAGTCAGCGTACAACATGTTGTAGCCGTCCATCCGTTGCCATGCTTTGCACTTCTAGCGAAGGGATGTTGTAGCCCACGATCTGCCATGCTTTGCACTTCTAGCGACCCTTCGCCGAGCATCTACGCTTCGGCGTTACAGTCGACGCGTACAGTCTGGCCAGAGAGCCGAGGATCCGCATATGCTCTTCATCTTCGGTGGCTGCGGCGGTCTCTTCCTCCAACATGGGGAAATCTCCTCCTTCTCGTCAGAGTCCATGGCCAGACCTGCAAAACGCCGAACACTTCGTAGGCGCAGCGGGCACGAGTTCGAAACGGAGTCGAGATGCTGGCGATGCCACGAGGAAGCAAAATAGGGCCAACAGTAAGGGGCAGGGATGCGGCGGTGGCGGTGGACATTTTTATTGGCGTGGATTAGATGGGGCAGCGCGGGGCGTCGCCGATGGTGACATGGCGGCAAGGGCTAGTTGGGGAGAAGGCTTTGTGCCATGGGAGAGTCGATTTGCGGTGGAAAAATACGATGTTTCACCGACTGAGTTGAACAGTTTTTCACTTCATACGACATTCCCAGAGGACAGCCAGGGCCGGCTCTATGCTATGGCGACCTTGGCAAAGGCCAAGGGCCCATGCCCACGGGGGGCTACGATTACATATTTCCCTATATTTGATATCCTACATATCTCGAAGAAAAAGGCCCATAGCTCAGCCGCCCCAAGGGAGAGAATTAGATTACGTGAACTTGGATTGGAACGCAACCGGTCGGTGATCGTACTGATCCATAGTGACACGCAATGGCCTTACTCGGACGGTCGATCTCCTCGACGCGACCGCGACACCAGGAGCCCAGGACGTCTCGATGTCGGCGGCATACCCCGATAAACGGATACGCCTAGACGGCTCGACCCATCTCTGCTCTCTGTCGGGATTCTCTCGATCGTCGATCTCCGGCCGCCCCAACCCAACTCAATTCTCGATTGATCTCCGGCTGCCCTAATTCTTGATCGGAAATTCAACACTTCAGATTTGCCCCCTTGCTCTATGGTATATCCAATCTTTCCGGAATCTTTAATTCTTGTTTCATGTCTTTTAGCCAAACTTGTAGGAAAATATATTACTCCCTCCGATTCAAATTAAGGAACTCAGGTTTTTCTACATTTGCACTAGGGGCCTACATATACTCAGGTATGTCTATATTTCTACATATGTCTACATATGCATTAGCCTTAGAGGCACATACCGTCAAGTTCGCACTAGCGCCCCGCAAAACATAGAGCCAGTCCTGGCGACACCAGGCGCTGCTTTAGGTTCGCCGTGGGAACGCTAGATGAAATTTGGTTCAAATGCAGCGAAATGCATGGTCCTGGGAACGCGACTTGGCTAAAATTAGGGAGGCCCTCCCGGGAACGTGGGTGTACATGCTCTTATCATGAACCATGCCATAGAAATGAGCCGGTGGCAAAAAAATGAAAGAATAAATGGAAAATAGTTTTTGTTTGTCTGTTAGTCGACACTCGATAAGAAGGATGAGTTGGATCCTTTCATTCGACCTCGGTGGATGTAGAAACATGCCCGACCATTGCGGAGTGTGGTTATTTGTTGAATTCTTTTCCAACTTTGGCACGGGGAAGAAATCTTTTGACTTGTACACCATTTTAAAGTACTAAAACCGTTTGCATTTTGGAATGAATTAACTTCGGCCACGTAATTAGCTAGCTCGTGATCTATAATCCGTTCGCGTTCCACCCCTGAGAAGCACCCACAATCCGCGCCCACAATCTCATCATCAACGCCGGTTATCCCTTGTCGGCGATCAGCGATTGTGATCTCTTGCCAACGTCACTGCACGAGTTCTTGATAGCCGGCGTGCTGCACGAGCTCATCGTTGCCGGTGCCCTACACCTACACAAGCTCTAGCTTTCCGGCGCCTCATGCACCGCCAGGGGAGTACCCAAAGAGGGCTGAGTGGGGGCCTAGGCCCCCACTCAAATTTTGAAAATCCTTAAGAATCCTAAAGAAAAATGTTTGAATTTTTTGAATCTTCAAAGGATAGACCACCACTTAAATCTTTGGCCTAGGCCCTCACTCAAATTTTGAAAATCCTTAAGAATTCTAAAGAAAAATGCCAATAGGGTAATGCATTGTTGCAGAGGATGGGTGTAATTGGTATCTCGCGATATTAATATATGCTCCTTTCCAACAAAAATACTAGCAGATGATAATCTATTTTCAATTCATCGTGATAATCAAAGAACATAATATAACTACATAAGACTGATATAACATCAGTCTTGTGATTACCTCCATTTACACTTCGAGAGTCTTTTGCTCCTTAAGCTCTTCTTAAATTCTTCCACTACATTGTTGTTTATGATAGCATCCCATACAACCTTATCAGTTGAAGAACTCCCTAATTTCTTAAGAAGAATACTGTACTAGGTCCTATCATCCTTGAAATATTGTAAACATTTGAAGAACTCTCCATGATCATGTACAGAAGACAAAAGGGACATAAAATATTCAAGGAAGTGATTCCCAACAACCATTCGGTTATGAAAGTGATCAGATCATGATAGAAATAAATGCTTAAGAGATCAATTATCCAGTCATGTAACTTATCTAAATCATCTACTCACCACCAGATGTTGTCATGGCTCAATGCAAGAACATAAACTATTCTAATTAGTCAGACAAGAATCTAACAAGAACCTAAACTATTCTAAATAGTCAGATATGAATCTAACTTGCAGTCATTGCTGCTATGTCAATACAACAAACCAGCAAGCTTATAACTAGCCGACAACTATGCAACATAGTCAATAGGCATCATTCCAAACAACTGGACG
Organism: Avena eriantha; assembly: GCA_910589775.1. NCBI lineage: Eukaryota > Viridiplantae > Streptophyta > Magnoliopsida > Poales > Poaceae > Avena > Avena eriantha. Next base: position 436,026,370 of record OU342745.1, on the reverse strand, counting down.
GGCAAGAACATCATTCCAGAGCTCTTTGACCTTATCTGTTTGGGTTTACAACCCCGCTAATATGAATCTAACTTGTACTGATTGAATGAAGCTAACTGAACTGGATTTGCAAATATTTTCAAGTGCGGGTTCTCAATTATCTCGTAGTTTCACCTGCCAATGAATCACTATGTAGTAGCTAAATCAGTATGGTATGGTACATTATCTACAATCATGCAAGTTTTCGAGACAAGAAATCATTGAGGATCCGGACTTTGGGTATGCAAGTTTCTGAGACAAGATGCAATCAAATAAGTGCAGTACATTATCTATAGAAAGGAAGATCTAATCAAATCAGTACAAGATGCACAAGTCCATGAGGCTAAGGGTTTGGGGGCATAGCCCTGGAATCTGGGATTAATGGAGCTATATTAGGTTCCGCACGGGTGCCGAATCAGGCGCCGACCTTGCGTGTCTAGCTCCCCGATTCACCTTGCTAGACATTGCTAGGAGCCGGGGGGAGAAAGAGGAAATCCAAAGTCGACGCCGCCTTCACCAGTATTAGACTTAGGGCGAGGGTATGTAGAGTATACAGGTGCTCCAACAGCAGCTGGTCGACGTAGCTACAGACGCCCGCACTAGTATAACGGGATTATCCTGACAAACAGGACCCATCCGCCTCCATAACGGGGCAAGTCACAGTAAAGTTTGGTTGGGCCGAAATTCATTCAAAAAGGCTCCTCTCGTTAAGTGGAACACCAACTTTACAAACTGAAATAATTACACCCTACCCCGACCCCCAGGCCGAGGGTGCGTGAACTATTGGGCGTTAAAGTAAAACCCCGAACGATGGAGGGCTCGGAGGTCTTCTCCTGACGAATTTTGCAGTGTTCTGCGCTTAAGAAAGCCACCTAAACTTTTATACTGGTGTATATTCGGTTCTATAATGATTTATTTTTGCCAAAATTACTCGGTATTCATTCTATACCATGAATAAGTCTAGCTCCATGTCTCTCCCCACAACCCCACCACTATCTTGGTGTTTCGTCTCAGTCCCACCTCACAATGATTAAGATCGGCGAGGATTGGTATTCTGAATTTCCCTTACATGTGGCTTCTGATTTCTTCGTGTTTTTGGCCATTGTGCCTTGCCCTTCATTCCCTTTCTCTGTGTTTCGTTTGGCTCAAACAATCAGTTGCATGCGTTCGACCGTTGACCATACCCGAATCATGCGGTGTAGATAACCACAATAGTATTTTCAAAAGAAAAGCTTGATTCCGGCGAGATTGTGTTTTCAAACTTGCATGACACTCGGATTATGGTGACCATACCGATGAATTTCACACGTTGTGAAGAGCGAAAGTCATCAACCTGTGGTTGGATGTTCAGAAGGGTGGTGGTACCCCCAGCCCACATGCGATCGCATCCCAGGATTGACGCTTTGTTGTCGTATAAAGACGAAATATTCTTTTAGTGGGAGGTGATGTCCCCGTCAACACAGTGAGGCACCAGTACTGACTTCGTCAATTTCAAGACCCCCGGCTTAGTATGCATTGGTGCCTCTATAGTGGTGAGTGTATATATGTATTTCTGAGCGGCTGCATCTATGTTTCTAAAAGCACATAATGAACATAATAAAAAAACACAACGAACAGAAAAATTGAAGATAAACGAGAAATATATATATATATATATATATATATATATATAGTTACACCCATACGTGTTTCACACTATATAGGCAGTATCTACCATACCGGAAGGTATGTACGCGTAGTATGAAGTATATAAGAATATTTGGGCAGTATATATACTACTTTTTTGGTAGTATGTAATTTTTATTCACATACTCCTTTTGTACGTATAAATATGAAGGTATTTTACATATATAGTGCAAACTATAGGTGTATTTGCAATTTTTTCACCTAACTTGCTTGGAAGTATCTTAGATATAGTATATGAACATAATCAAACAGATAAAGTATTACAAATACTTTCGTAAGACATTATATGAGACGTGGGTGTAGTTACACCCGGGATTAAGAAGTATTTTTCCTATATATATATAGAGAGAAAAAAATTCTTATATTTACACCCAGGAGTAAGAAGTATTTTTCCTATATATATATATATATATATATATATATATATAGAATATTAAAAGTTTGTTTCGTGGTGATTCTAATAATATTGATACAGAAATCATAGAATATAAAAATGACATCGAATCAAAATGATAAGTGCATGAAATATGAAATGTTGTTTCGTGGTGATTCGAATAATATTGATTTGGTGTTCTAGATGCTAATACAATTTCCTTCATCGATGGTCAAGCCTTAGATCGGTTAACTTTAAAAAGAAATAAGACGGACTACATTTTTGTCGGCCTAAAGGGAGTACCTTTTTTCTTATCAATTCTGAGAATTGTAAGACTAAATATAATAAAAATAAAATAGATGAGTACTTTAGAACTCTTTTTTTAGATGACTTTCCAGCTCCTTTAAGTTTTGTGTAGAAGATGACTTTTTTTGAAATGGACTTGGTCCCTAAAATTAATAATGCCTTTGTGCATGCATCGCTTTATCGTTGGGATGGGCCCATTGCACTGGGTAGCATACTGTTACATTTCAGAAATGTACATGACAACATGTGCAACTTAAAATCAGATCTAAAAAATCAAGTGGGTTTGATTATGAAAGGTGACTCGCATCACCGTTGCAACAACAATAATATTTGGTGTGTCTTCACTTATTTTCCTTTCCATTGACAACTACAGTACTTCCTCCATCCAGGTTTACTAGGATACTACTAGAATTAGAAAAATTCCAAAAAATTAGGCTAGATTTGCTACTTAATACATGGTTTAACTGTCTCCATACCTAAAAACCAGCCTCGTGGCAACCTTTTCTGCATACCTCCGTGAGACTACCCTATGCATGACATTGCATTTAACGGAAGATCTGCCCCTAGTAATTAATCCTCATAGTTAATGAGAGGAGGTCAGGAATTACAACCCGTCTATGCCATTTTTCACCACCAATCAAATTCCACCTTGGCCACAGCGCTGCTCCTATTAAGCCTAGTAAACCTGGATGGAGGGAGTACTGGGCTACTAGTAGAATTACAAAAATTCCAAAAAATTAGGATAGATTTGCTACTTAATACATGGTTTAACTGCCTCGATACCTGGAAACCAGCCTCGTGGCAACCTTTTCTGCATGCTCCGTCAGACTACCCTATGCATGACATTGCATGTAACGGAAGATCTGCTCCTAGTAATTAATCCCCATAGTTAATGAGAGAAAGTCAGTGATTACAATCCATATATGCCATTTTCTTCACCAATCAAATCCCACCTTTGCCGCAACGCTGCTCCTATTAAGCCTAATAAACCTGGATCGAGGGAGTAGTCTACTTCATCTATTGCCATATATTGTCCATATGTACTATTAAATGCCACCAGCCAACAATCAGCCAACAATGGTCTTTTATGATATTTGATGTGTCTCATCCATTAACAACTCAACTACTTGTACAGTCTACTTCATCTCTTGTCCATATCTACTACTTTATTTAATGCCACCAGCCAACAATCGTCTTTTATGATATGTACATCTCGGGCCAGCTCATTGGTTGCTCGTGCACTACCATGATGTACTGTGTTGCACTGCCTTCGATTGTAGTGCACTGCGCGGTGTCCTAGCAGTGCACCACCCCTGCACTGCTTTGATGTACTACGTTGCATTACCTAGTGCACTACACGATGTCCTAGCAGTGCGCCACCCATGCATTGCCTTCTTATACTGTGTTTGCATTGCCTTCTTATACTGCGTTGCACGAACTTCGGTCGTGCACTACGCGGTGTCCTGGTAGTGGCACTTCTTTTGGTCATGCACTACGCGGTGTACTAGTAGTGCACCACCCGTGCACTACCTTCTTGTATTGTGTTACAATGCTTTCGGCCATGCAATGTGCAGTGTCCTGGCAGTGCACAGGTGGTGAACTTTTATTTTTTAGATGCATTATTTTTTCTCTTTTTAGCAATGTATTTTCGACTTGTGTGTTACGTGAAAAAGATTAGAAAAAGAGCAAGCGGGCAATCAGATAGGGAGAAAATAGCTTGCACTGCTTGGCCAGCTAACCAGATTTGCTCGCGTGATGAGCAGCTAGCTAGCTTAGGGGTAGCGTGGGTCACTCCCGTTGTTGAACTTCCACACACCACCTGTCAGGCTGCCTTGCGACCGGAAAGTTGTGCGCGGTGTCGTGCTGCGGGAAACTCGCGCGCAGTGCCATGAGAACGGAAACCGCGCTTTCCAGGGGGCATGCTCCCGCGTGATATTTTTGGATAATAATAACTTGTATTGATTTGAACAATAGTACAAAGATTATATAGGAGAGAGGAGGAGCCAGCTAACCGACTTAGGCTAGAGTCCTAATTCAACTCAAATACAATTCTAATACCCCTGCAGTGTCAACGTCAGGCGCCACGATGTTGAGACTAGATCAAATATCTGTAAATGATGCAGCGGAGAGACCCTTGGTGAAGATATCTGCAAATTGTGCGCTGATTGGAACATGAAGAACTCGAACCTCGCCGAGAGCCACCTTCTCTCGAACAAAATGAATATCAATCTCTATGTGCTTGGTGTGACGATGCTGAACTGTATTAGAGGCCATGTAGACTGCAGATATATTGTCACAATAGACAATGGTAGCATGTTCAATTGGTCGATGTAGCTCAGCTAGAAGCTGATGTATCCAGACTGCTTCGGCCACTGAATGAGAAACCGCCCGGTATCCTGCTTCCGCCGAGGACCTAGAAACTATAACCTGCCTTTTCGAAGACCAAGAAACAAGATTATCACCCAAATAAACACAAAAACCAGATGTGGATCGTCGAGTATCTAGACAACCTGCCTAGTCTGTTTCAGAATAAAATATCAACCTTGTAGGAGAAGAATTATTTAGAAGAAGACCATGGTCGAGAGTGCCTTTGAGATATCGGAGAATTCGTTTAACATGAGAAAGGTGGGGAACACGAGGATCATGCATATACAAGCAAGCAAGCTGAACAGAGTAAGAAATATCAGGACGAGTAAGAGTAGCATATTGTGCCCCTGTGAGACTACGATAGAGTGTAGGATCGGGAATGGGATCACCATCCGCCGACATTTTAGCGCCAATATCAGCAGGGGTACGGTTGGGCTAACAGTCAATCATGCCAGCACGAGATAGGAGATCAAGAATATATTGGCATTGAGAAAGAAAGAGAGTGGATGCACTTCGAGAAGCGGTAACACCGAGAAAATAATGAAGTGGTTCTAAATCAGTCATAGAAAATTCCTGATTAAGAAGGGTGATAATGTAGTTAAGAAAGGAGTCGGAGGAGGCGGTTAGAACTATATCAACGACATAGAGAAGAATATAGGCGGTTTGAGTAGAAGATCGAAAAATAAAGAGATAGGAATCAGATTTAGATGGAATGAAACCAATAGTCTGCACAAAGGTGGTGAAGCGTTGAAACCACGCACGTGGTGCTTGTTTGAGACCGTAGAGAGACTTTTGGAGATGACACACAAAGTCAGGACGGGAAGAATCTACAAAGCCAGAGGGTTGTTGACAATAGATGATCTCATTGAGAGTGCCATGCAAAAAAGTATTTTTAACATCAAGTTGATGAATCAGCCATGAGGAAGATACAACAAGACTAAGAATAATGTGAATAGTGCTTGGTTTGACAACCAGAGAAAAGGTTTCATCGAAGTCAGTCCCTTTCTGTTGAGAAAAACTCCGGCATACCCAGCGAGCCTTGTACCGTGCGAGAAACCCATCAGAATTATATTTTTGGCGAAAGACCCACTTGCCGGAAACAATGTTGGCACCTGGAGGTTTTGGAACTAGAGTTCATGTATTATTTTGGAGAATAGCATCGAACTCATCACCACGCATGGCCGAATGCCAAAGAGGATCGAGAAGAGCACGTTTGTAAGAAGTGGGAATTGGTGAAATAGTGGGGGTAGTATTGAGGTTAAGAAAACGACGAGGAACATGAAAACCCTTTTTGCCATGAGTACACATGACATGATCATTAGCCGGAATTGGGATAGGCACGGTTTTAGGAGGAAGTTGTGGAGTGGGAGAGGGAGTAGGGGTACTGAGATCGCTGACAGACGACGCAGAAGAAGTTGTTGCTTTAGAGGAAGAAGTGGCGGTGGTGGGTGAAGACACGATAGGAGATCCTATCACGGCAGAAGAAAGCAGCGCCAGCAGGATGCCGTGGTGGCTCGGCAGGTTGCCGTGGGTGCACGGCAGAGAGATCGGCTGCCATGGCAGAAGTGTCGGCAGGCACGATGGTGGGGATGAGGGGGAGTGGTGTGATCACATGTGGGGAGGGTTGGGAGGTGGTGGACGTGGACGATTGTATAGCGGAGTAAGAAAAGTGTTTTTGTCGAAGATAACATGACGAGAGATAAGCACACGTCCAGAAGATGGTTCAAAACATCGAGAATCCTTGTGATCATCGGAGGGTCCGAGATAAATGCATGGTAAGGAGCGAGGGGCTAGTTTGTTGGAGGCGGTGGATGCAGTATTGGGAAAACATAGGCAACCAAAGACACGCAATTTTGAATATTCAGGATGATGAAGAAAGAGAGATTGAAAGGGAGTGTAAAGTGGACACGTTTTGGTTGGTCGAATGTTGAGAAGATAGGTTGCTGTGTGAAGGGCTTCTACCCAAAAACGAGGGGGGGAGAGGCTTGGATGAGTAAAGTATGTAGTATGTCATTGATGGAAGAATACCTTTTTGAGGGGAAGTGTATGGACAAGAAAAACATAGAAGAATACCTTGAGAGAGAAAGAAAGATCTATTTTGAGTATTGTCAAACTCTCAACCATTATCACATTGGATAAATCGTATGGGGAGGCCGAAGTGTGTAAGAACATATCACCGAAAATTTAGAAAAATAGAGTGCACATCGGATTTGGCGCGAATAGGAAAGGTCCAAATGTAGTGAGAATAATCGTCAAGAATAACGAGATAATATTTGAAACCAGAAACACTAGGAATCGGAGATGTCCATAGATCACAATGCAATAATTCAAACGGAAAAGTACTACAGGTAGTTGATGTGCCAAAGGGTAATCTAACATGTTTGCCGCATTGATAGGCATTACAAATAGAGGGATCATGAGAAGAACTGGAACTGTCTATAGGGAGACTAAATTCGACGGAGGTGTGCATGGCTTGAGGGATCACAATGCATTGATCGCCGCATTGACTAACATGATTTTATTGGGATGGCCTAGGCGATGGTGCCAAAGGTCGACGGAGGTGTGCATGGCTTGAGGTGTGGAAGTTGGTGCGCCATGGAGGGGATAAAGATCGCCCGAGCTATTGTAGCGAGCGAGGACCTCCGCCGTTTTCAGATCCTTCACGGATAAACCAAACGGGTTAAATTCTAAAGAAACATTGTTGTCGATAGTAAAGCGACGAACAAAAATAAGGTTTTTTATTTAAGATGGAGCAACAATAATATTGCGGAGAAGAAAATTAGTGTGGTCATTATTGATGTAGGATTGAACAGCACAAGATATGGGGATTGAAGAACCATCACCAATAGTTATAGAAGAAAAAGGGGAAGAAGAACAAGCTGACCGAAAATCCATATTTGAAGACATGTGCGAAGATGCACCAGAATCGAAAATCCAATCAGTACCTTTGTGGTTGGTGAGCATGAAATTGTTCATGGCAGCGATGAAGGCGGCTTGGTCCCAGATTGGTGGAGCGGTTGATGAAGTGGTTGATGGCGATGGCATAGGCATGTACGGTAGGGCCGAAGGAGCCCCGTACATGTAGGGCATTGGCGTCCAAGAGGGCATGTAGTATTGAGGCGCGTGAGGCGCCATGTAGGCCATCGGTGGAGCTTGAGTGGTGTAGACCTGTTGCGGAGGTCGAGGTCCAAGAGGCTCAGGCGAGCCGATGGATGGATGAAGACCGGGACTCCATGTCCCCCTGTAGGCCGGTGGGGCGCCGTATTGGGAGGGGCCAACTAGGGCATGGGCCATGCCTGAACGAGACCCGTCCATGGATCGTGCTGCGTCTACCAGGGGCCACGGTGGAGGGAGGTGTTGGCGCTGGTGGGGTCGGTGCTGGAGCTGATGGCCGAGGCTGAGGAGCCGGTGCTGGAGCAGGAGGCCGATACTCTGGGTTCTTATCATGGTAGTTCGGGCTCGGCCGCCATCCAGGAGGGGCCGTTGGTGGTGCAGCAGGAGTCAGCAGGAGTGGGGGACGAGTCGCGGTGTGAAACACCTGAGGAGAACGAGCGGCCTTGCGTGCTTGATTCTGAGCCTCGAGTTGCAAAATAGATCACACTTCGGCGAAGGTTGGATAGGGTTTCAGCAGTGGGATGAAGGCAACTTGCTTCTCAAATTGTTCGCCTAGACCGACGAGGAGGGCGTTGATGTGGGCACGGTCGGCAACGGGATCACCAAGCTCCCGAAGTTCATCGCTGATGTCCTTAATGCGTTGGTAGAAGACGGTGACGGGGGAATCACCTTGAGTGCTGGTGCGGAGCTCGATGTGGAGAGCGTTGACGCGTGAGTCGGAGTTGTCCTGGAAAAGCTGCTATAGGGCATCCCATAGTTGTGCTGATGTGGTGTCGTCGGTGGAGACCAGGTTGAAGAGCTCGGTGGAGATCCTAGTGTAGATCCATTGGATGACGGTGAGGTCGTCCTTGACCCAACGTGGATCGGCAGGCCGCAGCGTCGAGGCGAGGTTGATGTGATCACGGAGGCTGCAGTGACCGAGATGAACGTGGAATAGGTGGTGCCAATGATACAAATTATGCTTGGAGAGATCTAGGACGATCGGGATGAAGGGGGAGACGTCAGCGATCGTGTCGGCTAGGGTAAGTTGTGGGGGCAATGGATTTTGTTGGGGAATTTGGTGGAAAGTAGAGGTGGAGGAAGAGAGAGATGCGTCGACGACGCGAGCTTCGGCCGGTGTCCAGAGTGGACGCGGAGGCAGCGACAGTGGAGTTGGCGGAGCCATCTAGGTACGGAAAACCTAGGCGTGTGATATCATCATATTTTGGGATAATAATAACTTGTATTGATTTGAACAATAGTACAAAGATTATATAGGAGAGAGGAGGAGCCGGCTAAACCGACTTAGGCTAGAGTCCCAATTCAACTCAACACCCAACTATAATACTGCGTTCTCATTGTAGTCTACTTCATCTCTTTTCCATATCTACTACTCCCTCCGTCCCAAATTAACTTAACTGATTTCACTTTGTCTAAATATACATCTATCTAAGTGCTAAAAATGCGTATAGATACATCTATATCTAGACAAAGTGAAGTGAGTTATTTTAGGATAGAGGGAGTACTTTATTAAATGCCACCAGGCTACAATCGTCGTTCCCTCAAGGCTTCTGTGCTAACAATTCGTCCATATAGGGCGTCTTGCGATCACTTCTTACGCAGCATGTTACATGTTCTCTACCCAGTCAGGCAAAGTTACTGATTTTTATGAGGCAAAAAAAATAGAAGTCCACAATAACATCAATAAAACTACAAATTACGGATACTCCCTCCATTCCGGATTATAGGGCTAATAGAAATTTTGTAGAGATACCAAAATATTAGGCTAATTTTTTATTAATGGCATCGATTTACTCCCCTATAATTACTCCACCCAATCCCTCTTTCCCTCCTTGGTTCTATACTGATTTAGTTTTGCCAAAATTATTCGGTATTCATTCTATACCATGAATAAGTCTAGCTCCATGTTTCCTTCTCGCAACATAACCCCACCCCTATCTTGGTGTTTCTTCTCAGTCCCACGCTTAACTGCACGCGTTCGTGCAGTGACCACAAGTGTAGGGATGGCGTAGCTAGCCACGGCCCACGGGCAGCCGAGCATAGTAAGAAAAAGCTTATAGCAGTTATTTTTCTAATGACGTCTGAAATACCACTACTGCAAGGCAAAATATAGTGATAGCGTTTGGAAAAGGTCGAACGCCGCCACTATGGCTTAGTCATGGAGTTCGAGAAATGGTGAACACCGACACTAAGTGGGGACCACGAGATAAGCCGGGACCAATATATCCCAGGCATTCGCCACCTTTGAACGCTGCAACTACGATCTAGTGGTGGTGTTCGGTATATCGTAGATGCCATCACCGTGCCATCCAAAAATTTATTAAAGGCACCGCCCTCGCTGCATCTCTTTTCAGTCCGCAATCACCCCTTCACCCCGCTCGTCCCCCCGAAATCATTGTTCTTGCCCATCCCCGGCCGCCCGCCGCCCCACCCCGCCCCAGTCCAGCCCCGCCGCTAGTCCAACCCTGCACCGGTCCAGCCTAGCCCCGCCTCCACCGACCTGCGTCTCCCCCGAAATCACCGCCGCCTTCCCATCCCCGGCAGCCGCCTCCCCGCCCCAGCCCGGTCCAGCCCCACGCCGGTCCACGCTATGACGGATTCATCAGCCCCGCGGCGACCCCGTCCTCTCCGCAGACCCGTGCCTCCCGCGACCTCACGCCGCCGCAGGTAGACTCCCGCCCCCTCTTAGTTAGTGTATTTAGTTTAGTGATTTTAGGTGATTTTGGATGTATAACAAATTTAGGTGATTTTATTGTAGGGTTACAAAATCTAGATGATTTTAGACGTATACCAAATTTAGATAAATGTAGGGGTGCAAAATCTAGATGAATTTAGGTTGATTTTGCTTTTCTACTTCCATATGGCCGATGATTAAAAATTGTAGGATGTGATCTCGGGGATGGTGTGATCAAGCCTTGTGAGATACACAAACAAATAATTTGTGCATCCTGCTTAGCTCGCTTATGCCGTCTCTAAAATTAATTTGCGTCCAATACGAGTATGAGACCCTACCTTGCATTTGTAAGATCATTTACTTGCCGTTATGTTTGAGTTTCCTAATATATTTAAACATAGCTACGGATACTTGAACATATTTAATATATTAGATGAACATGCAGCAAATGCATCCCTGCATCAACTGTGGCCATGAAACTTGTCAGGATAAGAAGTTTATCATAGTGCTTCCCGAAGACTTTGAGACTACGGCGGTATGTTTAGCTTAATTATGATTTCTAGCCTTACATGCCTTACATGCGGTATGTTTTCATATAATTTTTTCTCGAACCATCCCTTGCCACACAATTGACCATGTGAATAGACGTGCCAATTAGAACGAACAATTTGAGATCACCTTGGTGGAACAGACAATACCAGACAAGACCTATAAGATTCTAGTCGTCAACGAGACGAACCGAACTTACTTTACAACACCACTTTGGACAAAATTGGTAGAAAGGTATGGGATGGATGTCGGGATGAGGATGAGAATCTACATCGACAAAACTTGTGAAGTCATCTTTTTCTCGTACGAGATCCCTAACTCAGAGTAGTCTGACTTTCAAGATAATTCCCTTAGGTACAACTAGTCTTCTAAATTTGAAGAGTCATCTTTTTCTCGTACGATATTTTTTTTTCACTATCCTCTTGCCAAAAGAATCTTGATCAGAAATAATCCAATTTATTCAAGACATCTTTTGGTAACTGGAAAAACATGATCATATACAGTACCATATCGGTAAGTACTGAATTTATGAGTACAAGTCTTCCGCTATAGGATAGTAATTTACCTTTCCAACTATTAAGACATTTTTGGAGTCTTTCCTCAACAAGTTTCCATTATGCAATCATGAGACGCAGATAGTGAATCGGTATTCCCAGATAGTTGATTGGAAATTTTCCCTGGCCATAGCCAAAAAGTTCATCCTATAGGTGGGCCTCATTTTTAGCCTCGCCAAAACACTAAAAATCACTCTTATGGAAGTTTATTTTCAATCCAGAGAGTTGCTCGAATGTTGATAATATTAATTTTAGATTCTTAGCTTTCTCCAGATCGTGTTCCATAAATAAGACTGTATCGTCAGCATATCGAAGAATGGAGAGACCTCCATCGACAAGATGGGGAACTAATCCTTCAATTTTTCCACTAGCCTTAGCTCTCACGATAAGGATAGCCCACATATCAGGCACTATGTTAAATAGTATAGGCGATAATGGATCCCTTTGTCTTAGCCCTTTTTTGTTCTGGAAGTATTTGCCAGTGTCATCATTGACATTTATGGTAACACTATCACCAGACACAAAGTACTGTATGAGACGACGCCACTCCTCCGAAAAACCTTTCATACGGAGTGTTTGCTGGAGAAAAGACCAATTAACATTATTGTATGCCTTCTCAAAGTCAATCTTGAACAATACACCATTTAATTTTTTTGAGTGTAGTTCATGGATTGTTTCATGCAAGATTACTACACCATCTAGGATGTTTCTTCCTTCCATGAAACGGGCGTACAACATGGTCAGTTACTGAATTTAATCTAATCGTGGCAAATTTTGTAAAGATTTTAAAACTAACGTTAAGAAGGCAGATTGGCCAATACTTCTGTATATGTTCTGCATTATTAATGTTAGATAGAAAAATTATGTTGCGAAACATCAGTCTAAAAAGGTCTAACTAAACAACATGCAAAAATTCAAACAAAAGGATCAGGTCCTCTTTGATAACTTCCCAGAACTTTTGATAAAATTCCGCTGGAAAGCCATTAGGCCCTGGCGCTTTGTTATTCTCCATTTGGAAAACAACTTTCTTGACCTCCTCCTCTGTATAAGGTGTTGGGTCCGCAGCATAGAAAACAAAAAATTTCCTACGACGAGAACTACATGCCAAGATCTATCTACTAGGTACAAAGAAACAGGTGGACATACATCCAACGAGAACTTACCCTCGAAGACAACGAGTTTTGTTAACGAGTAGGAACTCGTGGTTGATGTAGTCGTACACTTGCCGATCTCAAGATCGTGAGGAAGTCTGAGCGCCGCAACTCAGCAGCGCATCCGTACTCGCACACATGTTCAAGCCACCGAACAACCTCCACCTCCTCGCTCCAGCGATCCAGCGGAAGCAGCAACTTCTTCCAGACGAAATGCCACCGGGAACATGTATCTCGCTAATCCGAGACCATGGGGGAATAATTCTAGAGGGGGAGAGAGATCCTTCACAAGGAGGTGTGAGGATGAAGGAGGGAATGGGTGGCCTTTTATAGGAGGAGGGGGGGTGCCCCTCCTCTCCATGGCCGGCGCATGGGGGGTGACCCCTCACCTCCCCCATTCATGTGGTGGTAACCCCTCCACATTAAAATGCCTCTTCACATTCCCTTTTAAAGTCTCCACTTTAAATGCATTCAAATTCTCCAAGTTTAATGCTCTCTCATTTAATAAAACTCTTTTATTAAATTTATTCAGAATTTTGTTAATTACTTTAATTAACAAACATTCACATATAGCCCCTTGCAATATTTCAATATCACATGCAGAACCACTTTCGGCAATTTCACCCAAAACAATTTCCAGTTTCTATCGAAACAATTCCCGCGCTTTGCAATTCTTTCGTCTGAAACATATGTGCTCCAAAATGGTGTCCGGTAACTCTTAAGTGTGTCACCCTATGGTTCGCGAATAATGCAGACATGATTGAGACTCCTCTCAGATCAATAATCAGAAGCGGGACCTCGAGATCCATACTGATTCCTACACATTCAACGATGACTTCTGTGATCATGAGAACCTTTAACGCTAGTAACTAAATCCCTTTGTCTCGCGATATATTACATGTCCGAGATTCGATCATTGGTATCTCCATACCTAGTTTGATCTCGTTACCGACATGCACTCTTTTCTCGTTCCCGTGATATAACATTCTAGTGATCACATCACTTGCTTGCAAGCTATCTCAATGTGATATCACCGAGAGGGCCCAGAGTATATCTATCTGTCATCGAGATTGAAAAATTCCACTCTTGATCCATGAGCCTCAACATAAAACCTTTTTAGTACTGAACCCATCTTTATAGTCACCCTGTTACGGTGTGACGTTTGATGTTATCAAGATACTCTTCAGGTGTTAGCAATTAACATGATCTCATGGTCTAAAGATAAAGACTACTTCGTATGATGTTATAGCAATATAAACATAATGACTTGATCGTAATGCTATACTTCGGATGAATGTTCATCACATCATTCCACCAATAGTGTGACCTTGTTATTAACAACATCCAATGTCCATGATCAGGAAACCTTGATCATCTTGTTAATCAACAAGCTAGTCTATAAGAGAGGCATAACTAGGGACCCTTTTTGTTTATTAAACACACATGTATTGATGTTTCCGATCAATACAATTCTAGCATGCAAAATAAATATCTATCATATATAAGGAATACATAATAACAACTTTATTATTGCCTCTCAGGGCATATTTCCTTCAGTCTCCCACTTGCACTAGAGACAATAATCTAGTTCACATAGTGATAAATCTAACACCCATGGAGTTCTGGTGTTGATCATGTTTTTTCCCTAGGGAGAGCTTTAGTCAACGGATCTGCTGCATTTAGGTCCGTGTATACTTTACAAATCTTTATATCTCCATCCTTGACATGCTCGCGGATGGAGTGAAACCGGCGCTTAATATGCTTGGAATTCTTGTGAGACCTCGGTTCCTTTGCGTTGGCTATGGCTCCATTGTTGTCACAATAGATCACCATTGGGTCCATTGCACTAGGAACCACACCTAGTTCCGTAATGAACTCTTTCATCCAAACCGCTTCCTGCGCCGCTTCTGAAGCAGCAACATATTCCGCCTCCGCCGTTGATCCTTCCACCACAGGTTGTTTGGAACTCCTCCAACTAACTGCTGCTTCGTTCAAGAGAAATACGTATTCGGATTGGGACTTAGAGTCATCCGGATCGGTGTCAAAGCTAGCATCGACATAACACTTAGCGACTAGCTCTTCTTCACCTCCGTATATAAGAAACATATCCTTAGTTCTTCTCAAGTACTTGAGGAGTTCTACGTTCCGACTACTCACACCTTTCGCGAGAAACTCCTTCTCAAGAAAGGATCCATTCTTGGCAACAAAGACCTTGCCCTCGGATCTGTGATAGAAGGTATACCCAATTGTTTCCTTAGGGTATCCTATGAAGACGCATTTTTCCGCTTTGGGTTTGAGTTTATCCGGCTGAAGTTTCTTCACATAAACATCGCATCCCCAAACTTTAAGAAATGACAGCTTAGGTTTGTTTCCAAACCATAATTCATACGGTGTCGTTTCAATGGATTTAGATGGTGCCCGATTTAAAGTGAATGCAGCTGTTTCCAGTGCATAACCCCAAAATGACAGTGGCAAGTCAGTCAGAGACATCATAGATCGAACCATATCCAATAAGGTATGATTACGACGTTCCGACACACCATTACGTTGTGGTGTTCCGGCAGGCGTGAGTTGTGAAACTATTCCACACTCTTTCATGTGTGTGCTAAACTCGTAACTTAGATACTCTCCTCCATGGTCAGACCGTAGAAATTTGATCTTTCTATTACGATGATTTTCCACTTCATTTTGAAATTCCTTGAACTTTTCAAAAGTTTTAGACTTGTGTTTCACCAAATAGATATACCCGTATCTACTCAAATCATCCGTGAAAGTAACAAAATAACAATATCCACCTCGCGCCGACACACTCATTGGTCCACACACATCAGTATGTATGATATCCAATAAATCTGTCGCCCGTTCCATTGAACCGGAAAACGGCGTTCTAGTCATCTTGCCCATAAGGCATGGCTCACATGTATCAAATGATTCAAAATCAAGTGATTCCAAAAGTCCATCAGAATTGAGTTTCTTCATGCGTTTAACGCCAATATGATCTAGACGGCAGTGCCACATATATGTAGATATATCATCATCAAGTTTAATCTTTTTAGCATTAACATTATGAATGTGCGTAATATTACTATCGAGATCCATCAGAAATAAACCATTCAACACAGGTGCATGACCATAAAAGATATTATCCATATAAATCGAACAACCACTGTTTTCAGATTTAAACAAATAACCACTTTGCATCAAACATGATCCGGATACAATGTTCATGCTAAGTGCATGCACCAAATAACAATTATTTAGGTTTATAACTAATCCCGATGGCATATGGAGAGGCAGCGTTCCGACGGCGATCACATCAACTCTTGATCCATTGCCGACCCACATTGTGACCTCATCTCTTGCTAGTTGTCGCTTGTTCCGCAGCCCCTGGATCGAGTTACATATATTAGCAACCGATCCCGTATCAAATACCCAGGTGCTACTGCGAGTACTAGTCAAGTACACATCAATAACATGTATATCATATATACCTTTGTTTGCCTTGCCGGACTTCTTGTCCGCCAAATACTTGGGGCAGTTGCGCTTCCAATGGCCAGTCCCCTTGCAATAGTAGCACTCGGTATCGGACTTAGGGCCAGCTCGGGGTTTCTTTTCAGGCGCAGCAACAGATTTGCCACCCTTCTTTCCCTTGTGCTAGCCTTTCTTGTCCTTCTTGAAACCGGTGGTCCTGTTGATCATCAACACTAGATGTTCTTTCCTAATCTCCACTTCTGCACTCTTAAGAATTGACAGAAGCTCGGGAAGAGTCTTCTTCATGCCCTGCATATTATAGTTCATCACGAATCTCTTGTAGCTAGGTGGCAGAGATTGGAGAACACGATGTATGCCTAAGTCAATGGGAATCGTTATTCCCAAGGACACAAGCTTATCGGCGTACCCAGACATTTTGAGTACATGCTCCCTAACGGAGTTGTTCTCCTCCATCATGTAGCTAAAGAACTTTTCAGTAGCATTATAACTCTCTATGGCAGCATGGGTATCGAAAATCATTTTCAATTCTCCCATGGTATCAAAGGCATTGCCATTTTCGAAACGCTTTCGAAGTTCTGGCTCTAGCCCATCCAGTATGCCGCAATGAACTAAGTTGTGGTCCTCCTGACGAGTCACATAGACATTCTTTTCCTCGTCAGGGGCATCAGGAGCTGGTGGGGGGCCTAGTGGCGCATCTAGCACATATTGCTTTTGTGCAGCAGTGAGGAGAATCCTCAAATTCATAGCCCAGTTGGTGAAGTTGCTACCATTCATAGCAAGTTTCTCTTTCTCCATGAACACATTGAAATTAAAAGAGGTGGTGCCATCTACAACAGAATTTGTAAAGTTTATTTAGACTAAGTTTGTGATAGATTGAGTTCAACTAATCCAAATTACTAATGAACTCCCACTCAAAAACGACATCCCTCGTGCCTTTTTGGTGATTACATGAACCAAATCCACTACACCAAGTCTGATCATCACGTGAGTCTGTGTAGCTTCAAAGGCGCGCATCTATATGGGCATCATATCAACTATATGGCTCGTGCTTAACCTTTCGGTCCGTGTTCCGAGGCCATGTCTGTACATGCTAGGCTCGCCAAGTGAGAACCTTAGTACTCACTTGTGTAAAACTGTCTTACACCCGTTGTATGAAAGCGTAGAGTCGAGTACACCCGATCATCACTTGATGTCTCGAAACACGATCCATAGAACGGTGCATACTCAAGGAAGAACACATTTTATCTTGATATCTAAATGAGGGATCATCTTACCATGCTACCAAAAGCGCCAAACTAGCAGTATAAGATGCTAACATCTAATGTGTAAAGTGAGATGATATGGTCCATGCATTTGATCTCTATCATTTACATCGTGGTATGATCTCTATCATTCCTTTGTGTGTAAGGCCAAGGTCTATGGAACTTACACGTTGAATGTGTTGTAAGAGTATCTATCATACATCTACTTACAACAATACCATATCAATACACTAGCCCAGCAACGATCTAAACTAGACGCCTCTAATTTATCAATTGCAAGTTTTACATGGCTTAGAGCTTTCAGAGATAGAACCGTTCTTACCTACGAACATGAACCACAACGAGGATAACCAAATTATTAGCAACTCGTTGTAAATCAGATATTGACTATAGTAGGAGAGATAGACACCCGCCAACCACTTATGCAAAACAAGTTGCATGTCAGTCGTGGAACCGGTCTCATGTACGATGACATGTAAGGTTGGTCCGGGCTGCTTCATCCCACTATGCCACCAATATCCAAAACACATAGAAGATGCAATAACATGATCATCATCGCCCACATATAAACATATGTGTACTACCCGTGCAAAGCACCTACGCATAGATCAGGCTCTGATACCACTGTTGGGTCCGCAGCATAGAAAACAAAAATTTTCCTACGATGAGAACTATACGCCAAGATCTATCTACTAGATACAGAGCAACAGGTGGACATACATCCATGGAGAACTTACCCTCGAAGACAACGAGTTTTGTTAACGAGTAGGAACTCGTGGTTGATGTAGTCGTACGCTTGCCGATCTCAAGATCGTGTGGAAGTCCGAGCGCCGCAAATCAGCAACGCATCCGCCCTCGCACACACGTTCAAGCCACCGGACAACCTCCACCTCCTCGCTCCAGCGAATCAGCGGAAGCAGTAACTCCTTCCAGACGCAAGGCCACCGGGAACATGTATCTCGCTAATCCGAGACCATGGGGGAATAATTCTAGAGGGGGAGAGAGATCCTTCACAAGGAGGTCTGAGGATGAAGGAGGGAATGGGTGGCCTTTTATAGGAGGAGGTGGGGTGCCCCTCCTCTCCATGGCCGGCACATGGGGGGTGACCCCTCACCTCCCCCATTCATGTGGTGGTAACCCCTCCACATTAAAATGCCTCTTCACATTCCCTTCTAAAGTCTCCACTTTAAATGCATTGAATTTCTCCAAGTTTAATGCTCTCTCATTTAATAAAACTCTTTTATTAAATTTATTCAGAATTTTGTTAATTATTTTAATTAACAAACATTCACATATAGCCCCTTGCAATATTTCAATATCACATGCAGAACCACTTTCTGCAATTTCACCCAAAACAATTTCCGGTTTCTATCGAAACAATTCCCGCGCGTTGCAATTCTTTCGTCTGAAACGTATGTGCTCCAAAATGGTGTCCGGTAACTCTTAAGTGTGTCACCCTACAGTTCGCGAATAATGCAGACATGATTGAGACTCCTCTCAGATCAATAATCAGAAGCGGGACCTGGAGATCCATACTGATTCCTACACATTCAACGATGCCTTCTGTGATCGTGAGAAACTTTAACGCTAGTAACTAAATCCCTTTGTCTCGCGATATATTACATGTTCAAGATTCGATCATTGGTATCTCCATACCTAGTTTGATCTCGTTACCGACATGTACTCTTTTCTCGTTCCCGTTATATAACATTCTAGTGATCACATCACTTGCTTGCAAGCTATCTCAATGTGATATCACCGAGAGGGCCCAGAGTATATCTATCTGTCATCGGATTGAAAAATTCCACTCTTGATCCATGAGCCTCAACATAACACCTTTTTAGTACTGAACCCATCTTTATAGTCACCCTGTTACGGTGTGACGTTTGATGTTATCAAGATACTCTTCAGGTGTTAGCAATTAGCATGATCTCATGGTCTAAGGATAAAGACTACTTCGTATGATGTTATAGCAATATAAACATAATGACTTGATCGTAATGCTATACTTCGGATGAATGTTCATCACATCATTCCACCAATAGTGTGACCTTGTTATTAACAACATCCAATGTCCATGATCAGGAAACCTTGATCATCTTGTTAATCAACAAGCTAGTCTATAAGAGAGGCATAACTAGGAACCCTTTTTTTATGAAACACACATGTATTGATGTTTCCGATCAATACAATTCTAGCATGCAAAATAAACATCTATCATATATAAGGAATACATAATAACAACTTTATTATTGCCTCTCAGGGCATATTTCCTTCATAAGGAGTGGTAAGAAAGTTATTTTCCTCATCAGAAACCTGAGGAATATCCATTGTCTAGGACTCATCTAATGAGAAATAGCTTTCAAGCGATGCCCTCAACAAGGATTTGTAATAACTTGTAATATAAGATTTTAGTTGCTCCTGACCCTCAATTATTCCTTTATCCTGAGTTAAAAAGTGAATAATTTTCTTCTTATATTTGCCATTGGTAACATCTTGGAAGTAACTTGTATTCGCGTCTCCTTCAAGGATGAATTTTGCTTTTGAGCGTTGGTACCATTTGAGTTCCTCCTCGCAAAGTAGTCTGGCAATTTCTGCATTCGATTAGCTTTTAAGCTCAATATCTTGTGCAGTTAAAAGCCTGACTTGTATAGAAGATTCTAAATCGTTAATAATAGATGTAAGGCGTATTTTCTCTTTCTTAACGATTCCAGTAGTATGTCTGGCCCAACCACGAAGGAATTTGCGTAAAGCACGCATTTTGTTGTTCCATCGCTATATAGACGTTTGACTAACATGTTTCTCCCAAATATCCTTCACCAAATCATGGAAACCATCACGATCCATCCATCCAAGTTCAAAATTGAAACTATGCTTGGATTTTCGTGGTGGTGTTCCAACAAACAAAAGTTAAGGAGCATGATCTGACAAAGCCTCGATACGCCCTAGAGCGCGAATAGTTACAAAGGAAATTTCTCTTCCCACATGGTATCCATAAGTACTCTATCTAATTTTTCGTATGTTAGCTCCGGAAGAATGTTCGCCCACGTGAACTGTCTTACTAACATAGTTACCTCTCTTAAGTCCAAACTCTCAATGACAGTATTGAGCAAGCAAGGCCAATGTTCATCAAAACGGCCCCGACTTTTTTATGAGGGAATCTTAGTAAATTGAAATCTCCACCTATAAGTATAGGATATGGATTATCATTTGCCAGATTTACTAACTCACGTAAAAAGTCAGGTTTATAAACATCTTGAGCGGATCCATAAACAGTGACTAGACACCATATGAAATAATTAGCCTTGTTCCAAGGTTATCGAACTAGTAGGAGCAAGGAAACAACCCCAAGGTGTTGTCTCCAACTTCGAATCCTGCACAACACAACCACAGAACTTTGCCCCAACTTACAGTGAGGTTGTCAATCTCACCGGTTTTGCGGAAACAAAGGATTAAACGTATTGTGTGGAAGATAGTAATTGCTTGCAGAAAGTAAATATTAAACGGTAACTGTAGATGGTATATCAATGGTAAAAGAATGGACTGGGGTCCATAGTTCACTACAGATGATTCTCCTTAAGATAGATGACATGTTGGGTGAACAAATTACAACGGGGCAATTCATAGACGTCAAGAAAGCATACATGCATATACTAATCATCTTGACTCCTATGAGATTCGATTGGGCATAACAACATTATACATAGACCGTAATCCAACTGCATCTATGACTAATAATCCAGCTTCAGGTTATCATCCGAACCCCCTCCAGTATTAAGTTGCAAGCAACAGATAATTACATTAAGCAAAGTGTGTAAAGTAAACAATACGATTTCCCTATGGACAAAGGATTACTGTTTTCTCCCTAATAGCAACAGCACATCTAGTACCTTAGAGATTCTTATCACTTTCCCAGATTACTAGAAGCATGAACCCACTATCGAGCATAAATACTCCCTCTTGGAGTTGCTAGCATCTACTTGGCCAAGATAGCTACTAACAATGGAAAGCATGCAAGATCACAGATAACATAGACATGATAGAATCAATAATCAATTTTAAAAAGCATCTCAATATCCATCGGATCCCCGTAAACACAACATATAAGATTACAAATAGATGATCTTGATCATGAACGGAGCTCACAAGATCTAAACATGATAGCACAAAGGAGGAGAACCAACCATCTAGCTACTACATGGACCCGTAGTCCAGGGATGAACTACTCACGCATCACACAGGAGGCATGCATGGTGATGAAGAAGGCCTCCAAGGTGATCTCTCCCCTCCAGCAAGGTGCCAGGAAGAGCTTCAGATCCCTCCCGATCTAGGGATGGAGATGACGGTGGCTACAGACTCTTTCTTGGATTTTTGATCGGGTACTTAGGGTTTTCGTCCCGGGAGGCTTTTATAGGATAAAGGGAAAGGTCGGTGGAGCACCAGGAGGCCCACACCCCCTGGTGGCGCCCCCAGGCCGCGTCGCCCTAGGGTGTGGCCACCCTGGCACGCCACTTCGTCTCCCCTATGGACCCCGTGTTGCTTCGGGTAAAATATTGACTTTGGCTTTTCTCTGGTCCAATTCCGAGAATATTTCCTTACTAGCTTTTCTGAAACCAAAATAGCAGAAAATAGGCAACTGGCACTCTGGCATCTTGTTAATAGGTTAGTTCTAGAAAATGTGTAAAAATACTCCAAAGTGTGGACAAAACATAAGAAAGTAGATAGAAAAAAAGTATGGAACATCAAAAATTATAGATACGTTTATGACGTATCAACATCCCCAAGCTTAACTCCTGCTCGTCCTCGAGTAGGTAAGTGATAAAAAAGAATAATTTTTGAGGTGACATGAACCATCACAATCTTGATCAAGGTATTTGTAAACCATTGATAGCTGGGATCATAGTACTCTAACATAGACATGAAAGATATAGTTCTAACAATAAGACATAGCAACTATGTAGTAACATGAAAAGGTAAACAAAAGATTCATGAATAACAATTCTTTGAAAGACGTTTGTTTGTTTCACATATAGAAAACATAATCAGAATGGTATTCAGCTTGTCCCTCATGGTATAGCAAAACATAAATGCATAGGACACCTTCAAAGTTCATTAGGGTGACTATATACAAATAGTTTAAGAACAAGCAATATCAAAGTTACGAATCAATCAACAAGTTTTGGGAAAATGCAGATTAAACTAAGAATGACCACTATGCTCTCTCAACAGGTGCATAAAGATAGAAGATGGAGACTCAACATAAAAGTAAAAAATAAAGGCCCTTAATAGAAGGAAGCAGGGATTCAAGTTTCATAAAAGCTTCCAAAAATTATCGTACTTATTAGCTTTCAGCTCCCATTGCTATTGGGGATATACTTTCTGGGTATCCTCACAGTTCCTCACTGACCAGGGTGGCCCACTTTGGTTAGAGCTTTGCTTCACGGGCGGCCCAGTCAGGGAGAAAGATGGAGTCCAATCCGGCTACAGGAAGGCCCAGAAGACTTACCAACTTAGGCCCATAACGTTACTTGTAGTTCAAGATGTACTATGTAACCGACTCTTAGACGTAGCCGGATAGATCTCTCCTGTAAACCCTAGGCCGGATATGTATATAAGCCGTCCTAGGGAGAGCCTTAGGGCATAACCTCAATAGTCTACAACTCGCACAGGTGAAACCCTTGTAACCCATATTCCGGCTCTGCCGTATTACTGGATTGCTAGCAGGAGTAGGATTCGTCCAAAGCCGGCAGATTCAAACCTGGCTAAACTTGTGTGCTCACCGTCCCGGAATACCATACGTCTCACACCCCTCTCTTCCACACACCTCGAGGACCCCCTCATGGCGTACTTGTCCTCAATCCGACGATAGTTGGCGCTCAGCGTGGGGCAAGTGAGCTTTGGATCTGCGTTCCGAGCGGAATCTGCAAGAATCGGAATCGGCGAGACTATCGCCGTCGGTCGCATCCTCTACGCCAGTGACGTCCCTCTCATCGTTCTCGACGAGACTTGGATTCTGGCTAGGGAGGTAGTGACTTCCTACACAATCATGTCTTTTGTCGAGATCGATGTTTACATCAGATTCGCTGAATCTGCCCAACCCACCCCAGCGGTGATGATAGAGGCAGAAGAATCTTCTGGGTCCCCTTTGTCCACGGAGGCGGCAGAGTTCCGGATCTCAGAAAACCCTAATCCCACCTAGCCCGCACCAGCTGCGGAGATAGTGGAGAAATCTGAGCCTGAAGAAGACCTTGCGGTCCAAGTCGAATCTAGAGTGGATCTCCCTGGAGAAGCCAGATCCCAGATCGACCCACCCGTGGAAGTCGAAATCCAGGAGGAGCATATCAACGACACTAATTCCGGCTCTGATGATGCCGGGACAGACAAACCTTTCCTAAGGTACACACTAAAACGTATGATACTACAAGGCGAAAGCACAGATGCAGTCCTCGAGACCATCAAAAGTTTCGATATGGCTGATCGCGAAAGCCGCGGGTACCTCAGGAAGCACGCGTCGCACTTTGTCGGATACGTGGGATCCGGATCCGGCTCTGCCAATGCTGGAGAAAACACCGACTCTATGCTGGAGGCAATTGGAACAAACGCCGACATACCCGCATCCTTGCATGAATCGATGACGTCAGCAGGTTTCCGAAAGTTCTCTGCGGAATATGAAGAGGAGTACAACTCCAAAGCTATAGAAGAAGGAGAAGCCATGGATGAAGGATCCGGGGAACACTCTCCCAAAGCGCAGGATGACATGGACGTCGGAGACAATCCCGAAGTCCAGATGTCCGAAAGTACCGATCAGAGCTTGACTCTGGGAAACGGACCCAAAGCCGTCTTTGCTACCGGCACTGCCAAGAAGGCAAAGAAGAAGAACAAGAAAAACAAGACCCCGGCAAAAGACCCTCTGACAGAGGAGGTGATCACCGAGGAATACGTGGAAGACTCGGATGGAGCGCTTATCCCAAAAGAGCCACAAAAAAAAGCATCGGTGGATGGACACGTGATCACCGAAGGTGCGCGTAAACTCATCGATGCCGCATTAACCATACCTATCCCTACAGCCGTAGAACTTACTACGGATGAGCTGGACGAAAGGGCGCAGGCCCTAGAAGCGCGTCGTCAACAACTCCTCGATGAAGCCAAAAACATCAAGGTGGAGAAGAAACGCATGTCAAACAAGGACTACATGTCTCGGTTACATTAGAAGACACGGAAGCGTCACGTAGATGACAACCAATTCCCACGTGTCCGTGTCGTCCTTTTTGGAGATGAGATGGGGAAGCCACGGAAAGACAGCAACGGAGATTGGGTATACCCAACACCAGTACAGAATACCGTGGCAGCCCGAGAAATTCTATCGGCTAATCTAGGACCGGAGGAGATCTGTTTGGGTATCAAACTACTCAACAAGGGACTGGAACAACAAAAGGTCGCCCTGTCCGGAAGTCAAAAACTGGTCTCGAATTCTGACCAATGTCGCACGGATCCGGCATGGGCTGGCGTAAGATCCCATTCGTCCGGGCGCAGTATCATCACCCCGAACACCGGGAAGACAACTATTCAAGAACCGGATCGTCAGGACAGCATCACAGAACTTCACGTAACTGGAGCAACATCGCCCCAGCGGCCGAGAAAGATGCCATTGCTGCCCTGAATCCAACGAACCCTCCCCGACGAGAATTAACGATCGAAGGGGAGAAGATAAAGAAAAACGTCGGGAGGAGGATCGTCAAAAAATGCCACCTCCCAATTATACAAGCCGTCCGGCTGAGCCTCACCATGGTGGGAACGACGGACGAAGGAACGACAGAAACCATGCTGGAACAAGCCGGCAGGGGGCTTGTCGTAGTCAAGATCCTCCCCGGAACCGGAATAATGACGTTCCGGATGGAGGCCGGCGATCAGCCGGATACTATCCAGCTGCCCCGCCCTCTCCACCACACAGTCATCACAACGGCCCCCATGGAGGGCAAGGAGGACGACATGGCGGAGGAGGTGGTGGTAGAAGTCGAAGTCCGGCTCCACGACACCGCAGCCACAGCCGGCATTCGGGACGATCTCTAGCCCCGAATGATGCAAGGCATAGGATCAACTCCAACATAGAGGCGCGGCGCTATGAAAACGATGACATGTACATGGGCCCAAAGTGCTTCAGACCACGCATCAGAGCTACAAGATTCCCGGAAGGATTTGCTATCTCAAGACACATCCAAGCCTACGACGGCATTGCTCGGCCAGACACTTGGCTACAAGATTTTTTCCAAGCTTGCTGCATCGCCAAAGGCGGAAACAGCCTGGTCGCAACCCGATATCTCCCACTTATGCTGTGGAAGACGGCGCAATCATGGCTCAATGAACTTCCGGAGGACACCATCCATAACTGGTATGATATGCAAAGTGCGTTCTTTTGGAATTTCAAAGGCACATATCAGAGGCCCTGTTCGGTCGGAGACCTACAGCGTTGCACCCAGAAAGCCGGAGAAACTTGCCGAGATTATCTCGGACGATGGATCGACACCAAGAACTCATGTGAAGGAGTAAACGATCAAACCGCGATTGAAGATTTCATCGCAGGGCTCCCAATTGGTCTACTATGTCACCGCTTGAAGTGCGACAAGGTCACTGATTTGGGAGAGATGATAGAAACAGCGAGCAAGTATGCAGATGCTGACGACGATGCAGATGGATTGCTCAACATCCTAGCTGTACCTCAGTCAGCAAAAACAAAGCAACAAGCTCAGAAGCGCAAAAATACCTCGGAAGAAAAACCCAACGCGGAAACAGTGGTGGTTACTACTGTTTCCGCATCTGGAGGACGAGGAAAACGTGGCGGAGGCCGCGGGCGTGGCCGTGGGACTTCGAGGGTCCAAGGTAGAGGAGAACAGCAACTAGGCAAAACCTACTCTTGGGCCGACATTGCCAACAACCCATGTGTGCCTCATTTAGACGCCAATGGGGGCTCGTCCCACACCAACGCTGAATGTCGTTTCAATGACGACATCAAAAGAGATGATACCGCGGGCTACAAAGCTAAGTGGAAGAAGGGAAAGAAAAATCTCGAAAAAGACAAAGAGACCAAGGAAGATTCTGACATGGAGGAAGCTGATGCTTCAAATCCCAAGTCGGAAAGGAAGAAGACTTTTCCCACCAAGAAGGACACTTACGTCACCTTCCTCGGATCTCAACCAGCAAAGGTCAAGAAATCAGTTCTCCACGAGCTCAATGCAACAGTTCCGGCTGTCCCTCAATATCTAGACTAGTCGGAAGTGGCAATCACATTTGATCGCGCTGATCATCCGCCTAAGTTGCACAGGCGAGGAAAATATGCCTTAATCGTCAATCCACTTATTGACGGTTATGGTTTCTCCAAGACCCTCATGGACGGTGGTAGCAGCAACAATATTCTCTAAGTCGAAACGCTACGCCGGATGAAGATCTCGGAGACCCAGCTGAACCATAGCTCTGTGATCTTTCACGGAGTTGTCCCAGGAAGACAAGCAAATTCCCTGGGAGAGATTACTTTGGATGTTACCTTTGGAACTCCAAAGAACTATCGGACGGAGGCACTTTCCTTCGAAGTGGTCCCGTTCAAGAGCGCATACCACGCTATATTCAGACGTCCGGCTTATTGGGCTTTTATGGCTCATCCGTGTTACATTTACAATATGATGAAAATTCCAGGTCCCAACGGCATGATCACCATCAGGGAGACCCGAAGAAGGCGTGAGAGTGCGAAGATGGAAATGCCGCCTTTGCCGAAGCCGTGCTGCACGCCCAGGAGTACCAGGAGATCAAGAAGAGCATAGATCCGTCCAAGATGCCCCCAAAGAAGAAGGAGGTGACAAAGCCAAATCCGGAGTTCAAGGCATCAGAAGAGACGAAGAAGGTGCCGCTGAAGGATGATGACCCCTCCAAGGTGACCCAGATAGGCGCAGGCCTAAGTAGCGCATAGGAAAGCGCGCTCGTCAAGTTCCTCCAAGAAAATCAAGATATCTTCGCATGGCAGCCATCTGACATGACCGGAGTACCTAGGGAACTTGCTGAGCACTCTCTAAATGTAAACCCGAACACTAAACCC
This sequence comes from Avena eriantha, assembly GCA_910589775.1. Lineage (NCBI taxonomy): Eukaryota > Viridiplantae > Streptophyta > Magnoliopsida > Poales > Poaceae > Avena > Avena eriantha. The sequence goes on along the minus strand of OU342745.1, from coordinate 435,998,740 downwards.
GTCAAACAGTCCTTACGACGGTTTGGCGATGAAAAGCATAAGGCAATAGCTAAGGAACTAGCGCGGCTCGACTTAGCCGGATTCATAGAAGAGGTCATCCACACTGAGTGGTCGGCCAATCCTGTAATGGTCCCTAAAAAGGACACCACTGATTTAAGGATGTGTGTTGATTATACTGCCTTGAACAAGGCTTGTCCGAAAGATCCGTTCACTCTGCCTAGGATTGATCAAGTTATCGATTCTACGGCAGGCTCAGAACTCCTCTGTTTTCTCGACGCATATTCCGGTTATCACCAAATCCGGATGAAGGAATCTGACAAAGTCAAAACTTCATTCATAACCCCATTCAGAACCTTCTGTTTTGTTACGATGACCTTTGGGCTGAAGAACACAGGAGCTGCGTACCAGCGCACGATGCAACGTTGCCTCCACGACCAACTCGGACGCAATGTACATGCATACGTGGATGATATTGCGGTGATGTCCAAAAAGAAAGAAACACTGATTTCCGACTTGGAGGAAACGTTCGCCAATCTACGAAAATACAACATCATGCTTAACCCGAAGAAATGTTTCTTTGGGATATCAGCCGGAAAATTGTTAGGTTTCATCGTGTCTCAAAGAGGCATAGAGGTGAACCGCGACAAAATCAAGGCTATACTCAATATTTCCAGGCCAACTCGCCCGAAGGACGTACAAAGATTAACTGGCTGCATCGCTGCGGTTAGTCGATTTGTAAGCCGGCTTGGTGAAAGAGCCGCACCATTATACAAACTCCTGAAACAGACCAAGGATTTTGTTTGGACTGACGAAGCTAAAGCTGCACTACAAGACCTGAAGAAAGTACTCTCATATGCTCCTATCCTTGCAGCGTCGGAACCTCAGGAACCGATGTTGCTTTACATTGCCGCGACAAATAAGGTCGTTAGTATCGTCATGGTGGTGGAGAGACCAGAGGAAAATCAGGAGCACCTGGTGCAGCGTCCGATGTACTTTTTCAGCGAGGTCCTGACAGAATCAAAACAGCGGTATCCGCACTATCAAAAGTTGGCTTACGGTGTTTTTCTAGCATCTCGTAAGTTACGACACTATTTTTAGGAGCATCCAATTACCGTGGTGAGCAAAGCTCCCATGAGAGATATAATCAACAACAGTGACGCCACAGGACGCGTCGCCAAATGGGGCATAGACCTTGCAGCTTTCGATATTGAGTATAAACCCCGGACAGCAATCAAATCCTAGATCCTTGCTGACTTTGTCGCTGATTGGACAGAGACGAAGGAGAACATGATCCTCCCTGAGTCGGAATATTGGACCCTCTTTTTGGATGGGTCTAAGGCTCGAGGGGGCTCGGGGGCTGGCGTGGTGCTCAAATCACCCCAAGGAGATAAACTTTTATACGTGTTGCAGATCCACTTCACAGCGACAAACAATATTGCCGAGTATGAAGCACTGCTTCATGGAATCTGGATTGCTAAGGATATTGGCATCCGGCGTTTGATGTGTTACAGAGATTCGGATCTTGTTGCTCAACAAGTGTCGGATATTTGTAATGCAAATAAACACATGGCAGTGTCGTCGGATCGAGGACAAGTACGCCATGAGGGGGTCCTCGAGGCGTGCGGAAGAGAGGGGTGTGAGACGTACGGTATTCCGGGACGGTGAGCACACAAGTTTACCCAGGTTCGAATCCGCCGGATTTGGACGAATCCTACTCCTGCTAGCAATCCAGTAATACGGCAGAGCCGGAATATGGGTTACAAGGGTTTCGCCTGTGCGAGTTGAGGGTCTAAAGTATTGGGTGCCCTAAAGGCTCTCCCTGTGACAGCTTATATAGATATCCGGCCTAGGGTTTACAGGAGAGATCAATCCGGCTACAACTAAGAGTTGGTTACAGAGTACATCTTGAACTACAAGTAACATTATGGGACTAAGTCGGTAAGTCTTCTGGGCCTTCCCGTAGCCGGATTGGACTCCGTCTTCTCTCTCTAACTGGGCCGCCCGTGAAGCAAAGCTCTAACCCGAAGTGGGCCACCCTGGTCAGTGAGGAACTGTGAGGATACCCGGAAAGTATATCCCCAACAGCAGCCCCCGGAGGCCTCCAAGATCCCAAGTCGGATTTTATCATCGTCTAGCTTGATCTTCGGCTTGCAGAATCTTGACGGGTTCCTGAAACTTCACAACAAAAAATACGATCCGGGTCTTAAAAGTAAGTTGGACCTTTCAATTGGTTACTCGGATTTTCCAGCTCGCTTTTAAACTAAGCCGGAACTTGGTCTCTAACGCCACCTGACACAAGCATGCTCAAGTCACGTCATCTGACAGACGTTCCGTCAGCACGACCGTTGGTGGGTCCGCGGTTCGCGGAACCGAGGAGTCGTTTCAACACGTGCATGGAGATCGAGGCGACGCAATCATCGCGCGGGCCCTTCCCAGTTCTTTCCACGACGCGTGGCGGTTACACTGTAGCGTTTGCACGAATCTTGGCCTAGGTAGGTGGATATAAGGGGTTTAGATTTCTTCTTCTCCTCTCCACCAGCCCTTTGCCGTTCCTTCCTTCCTAATCCTCCTGCGCGCTCAGAGCCTCCTCGTCCTCCTCCCACAGAGCTCCTAGCGACGCCACTTTAAGGTCACCTTTTCCATCGGAGAAAAATGGCTTCATCTTCTTCTTCCTCTGGTTTGGCAGAGGCAGCGACGGCGGCATCGACGGAAGCAGCTACGGAGAAGGAGAGCTTCCGGGGAATCTGGATCCCCTGCGCCCTTGACGAGGACGGCCTCAAGAACTTGGAGAAGGAGGGGCTTCTTGCTGCTAGTGACTGGCGGACCGGCTTCGGCGAAACCGTCCCCAACCCGCGCGAGGGCGAGCGCGTCCACTTCGGCACTCATCTGGACCGAGGTCTGTCTTTTCCTTCCTCAGAGTTCTTCTCCGAGGTGATAGATCACTATGGAGTTCAACTGTCGGTATTCCTTACATCACCGACACCATTAGCTTTTCTGTTAGACGAGACCGGGCATATCCAAAAATTTCTGCCAGTGACTCGGTCAAACAATGGCCAGCCACTTTTTTCTACCATAGGGATATTCCGGCTCCCGGCAAAGCTACTGCTTTGCCAGCTTTTGTCGACAGAGCCGCCATAGCCTAGCCTTCCTGGGACGAGGCTACTCCGGCTCTCACCGACAATCTGATCCTCGCTAAGAGGTGGATCGAGTATTTGATCAAGCACAATGGTCTGAAGGGATCCGACTTAGTCCATTGCTGGGTCTCACATCGGATCCAGCCACTTCAGTACCACGGGGATAGACTGATGCGCTCCATCACGTCTTCCAAAAAAGACTCCCTCCGCATCAGCCCCAAAGCCTACACCGCCTAGGGTTACATAAACCAGATCAAGTGGCTGATCAAGGAGCGGATCGAGAGGAAAATTCCGGAGGTTTCTCTAGATATACACAGCGGAAAACCCCATGGTGGCGGTAAGCTTCCATCAGTACACCTTTTATGTGTTTCAATCTTTAAGTTATATACTGCAATGCTGATATGCTTTCTTGCTTTCAGCTTGCTGACCTCCCCGAGTTGGAGCTTGCTCCACTCGAAGGATATCCTCCTGAGTTTTCTCAGGAGACCGAGGTAGTACCATTGCCGGATCTTGCGCTCAAGAAGCGTAAAGCTCCGGCAGTGGCAGTTGGCAAAAAGGAGGTGCCAGTTGTGAAAAGGTAACCTTTTTTCACAACATTTTCGCCTTTGTATTTTACTCAAGTTTCTTTCCGAGATGTAATGTTTCCGACTTTACTACTTTCTCAGAGCAAAATCAATCATCAAGGGCAAGGGGAAAGGGATTCCTTTGAAGACCTTGCGACAAATGAAGCTTACCATAGCTTCCCCTGCCACTCCTCTGACTCCTGCCCCTCAACCATCTGCAACACCGGCGATTACTCCTTCTCTGGTTGTTCTAGAAGATCCGGCTCCTCCAATGGCGACTGTGATCCTTGGGTCACACACTGACGTCACCGTGAGTGCGTCAGCTCAAGATAAGGGTGAACCCTCTTCGGGTAATGATCCCTTGGCTGAAATCTTCGCCGACAACCTCCTCAGCAATCCCGGACTTGCCAAGTTTGGCTTATCCCGGAAATCTGTAGAGGAGATCCAGCGGCTGGCCAGGCAAGTCCTGGACAAAAGCCATCTATCCCCCGAAGAGGAAGCGCAAGAAGCAGAGGACGTCAAGTTCTCTGACCTTCTCGCTCAAGTCCGCCTTTGTGACGAGAGAATCAGGACTAGCGAGCTTCCAACAGCCCCAGTAATTCCTCTTACCCTCACCGAGAAGGTGGCAGCTGAAGTGAACGCGGGGTTAGACAAACTCACCTGCGAGCAATATGTAAGTCGGAATTCCAACTCTTGTTTTTACATTATGTTATATCATATCCTCTAGCCCCCAAGCATGAAGTACGATATAGAAATCCGGGTTTATGCTTTCATTAGGATGCTAAAGAACGAACTAGTGTAGCCCCCAAGGCTCGTGCTGATATTTAGCAAAAAATATTAGCCTGAGTCTTAAGTAGCTTTCTGACTTTGGGTATTCTGACTTACAGAAAGTATGTTCCTATAACCAGGAATTATTAACCAATGTCTGTGATAAGCGGAGAGAGATCAAAGCTCTCCGGCTTAAAAATGCTGAGCTCAAGGTAGCCAAGGATGAAGCCGAAGGTAAACATTCCGAGATTCAAACCTTGTCTTTTCCTTTTTCAATGTCGATTTTTTCTGAACTGTTGTTCTTTTTGACTTACAGCATTGGTGAAACAATCCATCGCTATGATTGAAGAGGCCGAGAACCTCAAGACCCTGGTGGTGGAGAACAAGGGACTTCGCCAAGAGCTGGATAAGCTCAAGGCGGATCATGAAACAAGCATAGCTCAAGTCCTGGAATCTTCCTCCATGGCCATTGAAGAGCGCGATCGCAAGATTGCCGCTCAAGATAAAGTTATCTCGGACCTCAAGAACGAGCTTGGCAGAGAGAAGGACATCTCCCAGGCGCTCTGGGCTGAACTCCAGAGTCTCCGGGAGGAGAAGGCCAAGATTGACGACGTCATTCTTGGTATGTTTCCCCTCTCTGACTTATCTTTTCTTCGACTTCTATCATTGTCGGTTTTTTCTTAACTTGTTTTGTGTATAGATCCTCTGAACTTGACGGACTCCTCCTCGTCCGAGCCCCGCACTCACCGGCTTACCCAAGTCGGTGATCTTCTTCATGACTACCGCCAGTCCCTTGACGACATTGGCGAGTATCTTAGGATTCCGGACATGCCAAGCATGTCGGACATCCAGGTGCGGGAGAAGGCCAAGGAGATGCCGCAGCTTGTTCGGGACTGGAACATGTCCTATGCGCGGACTGCTGCGCAGAACGCTCTCACCATGGTCATGAGCCACCATGGAAACATGGAGATATGGCAAGTGACCAGAGGGTACTGCAAGGTAGATGAAGACGGCCAGGAGCAAGACCTTCAAGCCATCATGCACTCCTGCGCCGGATATGGGTGCCACGTAGCTGATCTGACCAGCTACGAGATTCCCTTCTTCACCACGTAGCCACTCCACCACCTCCTCCAGAAGAAGCTAAAGAAGTTTCCGACGATGAACAGACCACCTCGGATCCGGATATCTCGGCACGATATCAAGGCGGGGTTACCAGCGAGCCGGCAGATCCTTCATCTCCTCCTGCATCATAGACCACAAACTTATGTATTATTCTGTGAAAGAACATGATGCGCTTGTAAATATTAAGTACTATTGACTTTTGCTAGTGCTAAGCTTTTTAATCTATTCAGCACTTTTGCCTTAGACTTTTTTTCTTTGTGTGCCTGAAATGTTTACATAAGCACTTGAAATTTTCCGTCTCTACTTATCGTTTATCTGGCTTTCCGCCTCGTCCCTTTCATGAGCCGGCTAAACCTTCAGCTAGAAACTTTGCCGAGCAACGGAGCTCAATTGCTAAACCAGTTTAAACTCGGAAACAAAGCCGACTTCCAGTACCAACAATTCACTACTCGGAAAATACCTGCATCCAGCAATCAGACAAATAACCAAAGTAAAGACTAGAATTTTTAAAGTTATACCCGAAGGTAGCAGTTTTAGAATCAGAAATATAAACCAGAACGAACATGAGGATAAAGTACTTTCAAGCATTCTGGGATTTTCGAGTATGACATGATCATTAGGAAATAAGATGGTACAAACTTCTCAGAAAAAACTTTGAGGCAACCAAAACTTTTATTTCTCACAGAACATGTACATATGTATGATTACAAAGAAGGATAAACTAAGAATAAAAGGGACGTAGCTGAGCAATATTCCACGGTCTGTCTAACTCATCCGGATTTTTACTGCCTCCAGGTCTCTTTCTCTTCTTAGTAGCAGGTCTTTCTTTGACTGGCCTCATGTTAGTTAAGTAGTACGATCCATTGTGCAATACTCGACTAACTAAAAAGGGCCCTTCCCATACTGGGGAAAGTTTGTGCTTTCTTTGTTGCACAAGTCGGAGAACCAAATCACATTTATTGAAAGATCTAGTTCGGACTCTCTGGCTATGATACTTGCGTAACTTCTGCTGATAGGTTGTAGATCTCATTTCAGCAACGACGTGAACTTCTTCGACTAAGTCGAGATTGTTTTGTCGAGAAATCTCGACATCCTCTTCGATATACGCGGCCACTCTAGGAGAAGTATGAATCAAATCACTAGGAAGAACTGCTTCTGCGCCATAGACCAAGAAGAAAGGTGTATATCCTGTTGACCTGTTCGGAGTTGTTCGTAAACTCCAAATTACAGAGGGTAGTTCCTCTACCCAAGCCCCCGCAGCACGTCTCAGTGGTGCTTCGAGTCTTGGTTTCAAGCCTTGTAGAATTAAACCATTTGCCCTTTCGACTTGTCCGTTAGCCTGTGGATGTGCGACTGACGCAATGTCAAGCCGGATATTTTTCTCGTCGCAGAATTCAGCCAATTCTCCCATGGAAAAGTTACTCCCATTGTCCGTGATAATACTATGCGGATAACCATACCGGATTATAACATCCTTGACAAATCTTTTGGTTGTTTCTCCATCACAACTAGTGATAGGTTTAGCCTCGGTCCACTTTGTGAATTTATCCACCATCACTAAGAGATGAGTGAATCCACGTGGGGCTCATTTAAAAGGTCCTACCATATCAAGCCCCCAGACCGCAAAGGGCCATGTTATAGGTATTGTTCGCAGCTGATCAGCCGGAACATGAGCTTGCTTGGCGTACTTTTGGCAGCCTTTGCATGTCTTGACTAATCGTTCAGCATCTGCCTGAGTTGTAAGACAGAAAAATCCATGTCGAAAAGCTTTTGCCACTAAAGATTTGGCTGCAGCGTGGTAACCACACTCGCCTTCGTGGATTTCCCTTAAGATTTCCACTCCTTCTTCCGGAGATACACAACGCTAAAAAACCCCAGAAACACTCTGTTTATGGAGCTCACCTTTAACAATAGTATAGGCTTTTGCTCGTCGGATAATCTGTCGGCTCAACACCTCGTCTTCGGGTAATTTTCCATCTACCAAGTAATCGAGGTAGGGTTGAGTCCAGCTGGGAATTACAGCCAGAACTGCTATCAAAGGTGAGTCAGATTTGGTCGGATATTCCTCATCTACTCCCTTTATCGAGGGAACTTTGAGGTGCTCTAAAAATGCGCCATCCGGGACCTCTTTCCGCGCAGAGCCTATTCGAGATAGTGCATCTGCTTCCTTGTTTTCTGCTCGAGGGATGTGTTGAACTTCGAACCCTTCGAACGATTTAGATAGATCATCCACGACAGATTTATATGCTGCCATGTGCTTATTTGCATTACAAATATCCGAGACTTGTTGAGCAACAAGATCCGAATCTCCGTAACATATCAAACGTCGGATGCCAATATCCTTAGCAATCCAGATTCCATGCAACAATGCTTCATACTCGGCAATGTTGTTTGTCACTGTGAAGTGGATCTGCAACACGTATAAAAGTTTATCTCCTTGAGGTGATTTGAGCACCACGCCAGCCCCCGAGCCCCCGCGAGCCTTAGACCCATCGAAAAAGAGGGTCCAATATTCCGACTTAGGAAGGACCATGTTCTCCTTGGTCTCTGTCCAATCAGCAACAAAGTCAGCAAGGATCTGGGATTTGATTGTTGTCCGGGGTTTGTACTCAATATCAAAAACTGCAAGCTCTATGCCCCATTTGGCGAGGCGTCCTGTGGCATCGCTATTGTTGATTATATCTCTCATGGGAGCTTTGCTCACCACGGTAATTGGATGCTCCTAAAAATAGTGTCGTAACTTACGAGATGCTAGAAAAACACCGTAAGCCAACTTTTGATAGTGCGGATACCGCTGTTTTGATTCTGTCAGGACCTCGCTGACAAAGTATGTCGGACGTTGCACCAGGTGCTCCTGATTTTGTTCTGGTCTCTCCACCACCATAACTATACTGACAACCTTATTTGTCGCAGCAATATAAAGCAACATCGGTTCCTGAGGTTCCGGCGCTGCAAGGATAGGAGCAGATGAGAGTACTTTCTTCAGGTCGTGTAGTGCAGCTTCAGCTTCGTCAGTCCAGACAAAATCCTTGGTCTTCTTCAGGAGTTTGTATAATGGTGCGGCTCTTCCACCAAGCCGGCTTACATATCGACTGACCACAGCAATGCAACCAGTTAACCTTTGTACGTCCTTCAGGCGAGTTGGCCTGGAAATATTGAGAATATCCTTGATGTTGTCGCGGTTCACCTCTATGCCTCTTTGAGACACGATGAAACCTAACAATTTTCCGGCTGGTATTCCAAAGAAGCATTTCTTTGGGTTAAGCATGATGTTGTATTTTCGTAGATTGGCGAACGTCTCCTCCAAGTCGGAAATCAATGTTTCCTTCTTTTTGGACATGACCGCGATATCATCCATGTATGCATGTACGCGTCCGAGTTGGTCATGGAGGCAACGCTGCATCGTGCGTTGGTACGTAGCTCCTGCGTTCTTCAGCCCAAAGGGCATCGTAACAAAACAAAAGGTTCCGAAGGGGATTATGAATGAAGTTTTGACTTTGTCAGATTCCTTCATCCGGATTTGGTGATATTCGGAATATGCGTCGAGAAAACAGAGGAGTTCCGAGCCTACCGTAGAATCGATAACTTGATCAATTCTAGGCAGAGCGAATGGATCTTTTGGACAAGCCTTGTTCAAGGCAGTATAATCAACACACATCCTTAAATCAGTGGTGTCCTTTTTAGGGACCATTACAGGGTTGGCTGACCACTCAGTATGGATGACCTCTTCTATGAATCCGGCTAACTCGAGCCGCGCTAGTTCCTTAGCTATTGCCTTACGCTTTTCATCACCAAACCGTCGTCAGGACTGTTTGACGGGTTTAGCGTTCGGGTTTACATTTAGAGAGTGCTCGGCAAGTTCCCTAGGTACTCCGGTCATGTCAGATGGCTGCCATGCGAAGATATCTTGATTTTCTTGGAGGAACTTGACGAGCGTGCTTTCCTATGCGCTACTTAGGCCTACGCCTATTTGGGTCACCTTGGAGGGGTCATCATCCTTCAATGGCGTCTGCTTCCTCTCTTTTGATGCCTTGAACTCCGGATTTGGCTTTGTCACCTCCTTCTTCTTTGCAGGCATCTCGGACGGATCTATGCTCTTCTTGATCTCCTAGTACTCCTGGGCGTGCAGCACGGCTTCGACAAAGGCGGCATTTCCATCTTCGCACTCTCGCGCCTTCTTCGGGTCTCCCTGATGGTGATCACGCCGTTGGGACCTGGAATTTTCATCATATTGTAAATGTAACACGGACGAGCCATAAAAGCCCAGTAAGCCGGACGTCTGAATATAGCGTGGTATGCGCTCTTGAATGGGACCACTTCGAAGGAAAGTGCCTCTGTCCGATAGTTCTTTGGAGTTCCAAAGGTAACATCCAAAGTAATCTCTCCCAGGGAATTAGCTTGTCTTCCTGGGACAACTCCGTGAAAGATCACAGAGCTATGGTTCAGCTGGGTCTCCGAGATCTTCATCCGGCGTAGGTTTTGACTTAGAGAATATTGATGCTGCTACCACCATCCATGAGGGTCTTGGAGAAACCATAACCATCAATAAGTGGATTGACGATTAAGGCGTATTTTCCTCGCCTATGTAGCTTAGGCGGATGATCAGCGCGGTCAAACGTTATTGCCACTTCCGACCAGTCCAGATATTGAGGGACAGCCGGAACTGTTGCGTTGAGCTCATGGAGAACTGCTGTTTTGACCTTTGCTGGTTGAGATCCGAGGAAGGTGACGTAAGTGTCCTTCTTGGTGGGAAAATTTTTCTTCCCTTCCGACTTGGGATTTGAAGCATCGGCTTCCTCCATGTCGGAATCTTCCTTGCTCTCTTTGTCTTTTTCAGGATTTTTCTTTCCCTTCTTCCGCTTAGCTTTGTAGCCCGTGGTATCATCTCTCTTGATGTCGTCACTAAAACGACACTCAGCGTTGGTGTGGGACGAGCCCCCATTGGCGTCCAAGTGATGCACACATGGGTTATTGGCGATGTCGGCCCAAGTGTAGGTTTTGCCTGGTTGTTGCTCTCCTCTACCTTGGACCCTTGATGTCCCACGACCATGCCGGCGGCCTCCACCACGTCCTCCCCATCCTCCAGACCCGGAAACAGTGGTGACTACTGCTGTCTCCGCGTTGGTTTTTCTTCCGAGGTATTTTTGCGCTTCTGAGCTTGTTGCTTTGGTTGTTTTGCTGACTGAGGCACAGCCAGGACATTGAGTAATCCCTCTGCATCGTCGTCAGCATCTGCATACTTGATCGCTGTTTCCATCATCTCTCCCAGATCAGTAACCTTGTCACACTTCAAGCGATGGCGCAGTAAACCAATTGGGAGACCTGCGATGAAATCTTCAATCGAAGTTTGATCATTTACTCCTTCACAGGAGTTCTTGGTGTCAATCCATCGTCCGAGGTAATCCCGGCAAGTTTCTCCGGCTTTCTGGGTGCAACGTTGTAGGTCTCCAACCGTACAGGGCCTCCGATATGTGCCTTCAAATTTCCAAAAGAACGCACTTTGTAAATCATACCAGTTGTGGATGGTGTTCGCCGGAAGTTCGTTGAGCCATGATCGTTTCGTCTTCCGCAACATAAGTGGGAGATATCGGGTTGCGACCAGGCTATTTCCGTCTTTGGAGATGCAGCAAGCTTGGAAGAAATCTTGTAACCAGGTGTCTGGCCGAGCAATGCCATCGTAGGCTTGGATATGTCTTGAGATAGCGAATCCTTCCGGGAACTTTGTAGCTCTGATGCGTGGTCCGAAGCATTTTGGGCCCACGTATACGTCATCGTTTTCGTAGCGCCGAGCCTCTATGTTGGAGTTGATCATGTGCCTTGCGTCGTTCGGGGATAGGGATCGTCCCGAATGTCGGCTATGGCTGCGGTGCCTTGGAGCCGGACTTCGGCTTCTGCCACCACCTCCTCCGCCATGTCGTCCTCCTTGACCTCCTTGGGGGGTGTTGTGATAATTGTGTTGTGGAGAGGGTGGTGCAGCTGGGTTGTTTCTGGCTGATCGCCGGTCTCCGTCTGGAGCGTCATTATTCCTGTTCCGGGGAGGTTCTTGACTATGATGAGCCCCTTGCCGACTTGTGCCAGCGTGGTTTCCGTCGTTCCTTCGTCCGTCGTCCCCACCATGGTGAGGCTCAGCCGGACGGTTTTCATGTCTAGGAGGTGGCATTCTCTCACGATCCTCCTCCCGACGTTTCTCTTTATCTTCTCCCTTTCAGGGAGGATTCCTCGGATTCAGTGTAGCGATCGTGTCTTTCTCGGCTACTAGAGCAATGTTGCTCTAGTTATGTGTAGCTCTACGGTGCTGCCCCGACGATCCGGTTCTTGAATAATTGTCTTCCCTATGTTCGGGGTGACGATACTGCGCCCGAACGTAGTGAGATCTTACGTCAGCCCATGCCGGATCTGTGCGACATTGGTCGGAATCCGAGACCAGCTTTTGACTTCCAGACAGGGCGACCTTTTGCTGCTCCAGACCCTTATTGAGTAGCTTGATACCCAAACGTATCTCGTCTGGTCCTGGATTAGCTGATAGAATTTCGTGAGCTGCCACGGTATTTGCACTGGTGTTGGGTAAACCCAATCTCCGTTGCTATCCTTCCGTGGCTTCCCCATCTCATCTCCAAAAAGGACGGCACGGACACGTGGGAATTGGTTGTCATCTATGTGACGCTTCCGTGTCTTCTGATGTAGACGGGACATGTACTCCTTGTTTGACATGCGCTTCTTCTCCACCTCGATGTTTTTGGCTTCATCAAGGAGTTGTTGACGACGCGCTTCTAGGGCCTGGGACCTGTCGTCCAGCTCATCTGCAGTAAGTTCTGCAGCTGTAGGGATAGGTGTGGTTAATGCGGCATCGATGAGTTTACGCGCACCTTCAGTGATCACGTGTCCATCCACCGATGCTTCTTTTTTTGGCTCGTCTGGGATTAGTGCTCCATCCGAGTCTTCCTCGTACTCCTCGGCAATCACCTCCTCTGCCAGAGGGTCTTTTGTCAGGGTATTGTTCTTCTTCTTTGCCTTCTTGGCAGCGCCGGTAGCAAAGACGGCTTTGGGTCCGTTTCCCGGAGTCAAGCTCTGATCGGTACTTTCGGACATCTGGACTTCGGGATTGTCTCCGACGTCCATGTCATCCTGCGCTTTGGGAGAGTGTTCCCCGGATCCTTCATCCATGGCTTCTCCTTCTTCTATAGCTTTGGAGTTGTACTCCTCTTCATATTCCGCAGAGAAATTTCGTAAACCTGGTGACGTCATCGATTCATGCAAGGATGCGGGTATGTCGGTGTTTGTTCCAATTGCCTCTAGCACCGAGTCGGTGTTTTCTCCAGCATCGGCATAGCCGGATCCGGATCCCACGTATCCGACAAAGTGCGACGCGTGCTTCCTGAGGTACCTGAGGAAAGGCCTGTCTGTCCCGGCATCGTCAGAGCCGGAATCAGTGTCGTTGATATGCTCCTCCTGGAGTTCGACTTCCACGGGTGGGTAGATCTGGGATCCGGCTTCTCCAGGGAGATCCACTCCAGATTCGACTTGGACCGTGAGGTCTTCTTCAGGCTCAAATTTCTCCACTATCTCCGCAACTGGTGCGGGTTGGGTGGGATTAGGGTTTTCTGAGATCCGGAACTCTGCCGCCTCCGCAGACAAAGGGGACCCAGAAGATTCTTCTGCCTCTATCATCACCACTGGGGTGGGTTGGGCAGGTTCAGCGAAACCGATGTAAACATCGATCTCGCCAAAATACATGATAGTATAGGCAGTCACGGCCTCCCTAGCCGGAATCCAAGTCTCGTCCAGAATGATGAGAGGGACGTCGCTGGCGTAGAGGATGCGACCGACGGTGATGGTCTCGCCGATTCCGATTCTTGCAGATTCCGCTCGGAACGCAGATCCGAAGCTCACTTGCCCCACGGTGGGCGCCAACTGTCGTCGGATTGAGGACAAGTACGCCATGAGGGGGTCCTCGAGGCGTGCGGAAGAGAGGGGTGTGAGACGTACGGTATTCCGGGACGGTGAGCACACAAGTTTACCCAGGTTCGAATCCGTCGGCTTTGAACGAATCCTACTCATGCTAGCAATCCAGTAATACGGCAGAGCCGGAATATGGGTTTCAAGGGTTTCGCCTGTGCGAGTTGAGGGTCTAAAGTATTGGGTGCCCTAAAGGCTCTCCCTAGGACAGCTTATATAGGTATCCGGCCTAGGGTTTACAGGAGAGATCAATTCGGCTACAACTAAGAGTTGGTTACAGAGTACATCTTGAACTACAAGTAACATTATGGGCCTAACTCGGTAAGTCTTCTAGGCCTTCCCGTAGCCGGATTGGACTCCGTCTTCTCTCTCTAACTGGGCTGCCTGTGAAGCAAAGCTCTAACCTGAAGTGGGCCACCCTGGTCAGTGAGGAACTGTGAGGATACCCGGAAAGTATATCCCCAACATGCAGCATATAAAGCTGTCGTGGATGATCTATCTAAATCGTTTGAAGGGTTTGAAGTTCAACACATCCCTTGGGCAGAAAATGAGGAAGCAGATGCACTATCTCGGATAGGCTCTGCGTGGAAAGAGGTCCCGGATGGCGCATTTTTAGAGGACATCAAAGTTCCCTCCATAAAGGGAGTAGGTGAGGAATATCCGACCAAATCCGACTCACCTTTGATAGCAAGTCTGGCAGTAGTTCCCAGCTGGACTCAACCCTACCTCGATTATTTGGTAGATGGCAAATTACCCGAAGATGAGGTGCTGAGCCGGCAGATTATCCGACGAGCAAAAGCCTATACTATTGTTAAGGGTGAGCTCCATAAACAGAGTGTTTCTGGGGTTTTTCAGCGTTGTGTTTCTCCGGAAGGAGTGGAAATCTTTAGGGAAATCCACGAAGGCGAGTGTGGTCACCACGCTGCAGCCAAATCTTTAGTGGCAAAAGCTTTTAGACATGGATTTTTCTGGCTTACAGCTCAGGCAGATGCCGAACGATTAGTCAAGACATGCAAAGGCTGCCAAAAGTACGCCAAGCAAGCTCATGTTTCGGCTGATCAGCTGCGAACAATACCTATAACATGGCCCTTTGCGGTCTGGGGGCTTGATATGGTAGGACCTTTTAAACGAGCTCCAAGTGGATTCACTCACCTCTTAGTGATGGTGGATAAATTCACAAAATGGATTGAGGCTTAACCCGTCACTAGTTGTGATGGAGCAACAGCCAAAAGATTTGTCGAGGATATTATAATCCGGTATGGTTACCCGCATAGCATTATCACGGACAACGGGAGTAACTTTTCTATGGGAGAACTGGCTGAATTCTGCGACGAGCTAAATGTCCGGCTTGACATTGCATCTGTCGCACATCCACAGGCTAACGGACAAGTCGAAAGGGCAAATGGTTTAATCTTACAAGGCCTGAAACCAAGACTCGAATCACCACTACGACGTGCTGCGGGGGCTTGGGCAGAGGAATTACCTTCTGTAATTTGGAGTTTACGAACAACTCCAAACATGTCAACAGGATACACACCTTTCTTCTTGGTCTATGGCGCAGAAGCAGTTCTTCCTAGTGATTTGATTCATACTTCTCCTAGAGTGGCCGCGTATATCAAAGAGGATGCCGAGATTTCTCGACAAAATGATCTCGACTTAGTCGAAGAAGTTCGCGTCGTTGCTGAAATGAGATCTACAGCCTATCAGCAGAAGTTACGCAAGTATCATAGCCAGAGAGTCCGAACTAGATCTTTAAATAAAGGTGATTTGGTTCTCCGGCTTGTGCAACAAAGAAAGCACAAACTTTCCCAAGTATGGGAAGGGCCCTTTTTAGTTAGTCGAGTATTGCACAATGGATCGTACTACTTAACTGACATGAGGCCAGTCAAAGAAAGACCTGCTACTAAGAACAGAAAGAGAGCTGGAGGCAGTACAAATCCGGATGAGTTAGACAGACCATGGAATATTGCTCAGCTACGTCCCTTTTATTCTTAGTTTATCCTTCTTTATAATCATATATATGTACATGTTCTGTGAGAAATAAAAGTTTTGGTTGCCTCAAGCTTTTCTGAGAAGTTTTTACCATCTTATTTCCAAAGGATCATGTCATAGTCGAAAATCCCAGAATGCTTGAAAGTACTTTATGCTCATATTCGTTCTAGTTTAGATTTCAGATTCTAAAATTGCTACCTTCGGGTATAACTCTATAAATTTCTAGTCTTTACTTTGGTTATTTTATCTGATTGCTGGATGCGGGCATTTTCCGAGTAGTGAATTGTTGGTATTGGAAGCCGGCTTTGTTTCCGAGTTTAAACTAGTTTAGCAATTGAGCTCCGTTGCTCGGCAAAGTTTCCGGTGGAAGGTTTAGCCGGCTCAGGAAAGGGACGAGGCGGAAAGCCAGATAAACGATAAGTAGAGACGAAATAGTATAAGTGCTTGTGTAAACATTTCAGGCACGCAAGAATTTTAAAGCCAAAAAGTGCTGAATAGATTAAAAGCTTAGCACTAGCAAAAGTTAAAATACTACATATTTACAAACGCATCATGTTGTTCCGAAATAATACAAAAAGTTTCTGATCTATGATGCAGGAGGAGATGAAGGAGCTGTTGGCTCGCTGGTTACTCCGCCTTGATATCGTTCCGAGATGTCCGCATCTGAATTGGTGCGTTCATCATCGAAAACTTCTTCGGTTTCTTCTGGAGGAGGAGGTGGAGTATCCACGCGGGTGAAGAAGGGGATCTCGTAGCTAGTCAGATCAGCCACATGACACCCGTATCTGGCGCAGGAGTGCATGATGGCTTGAAGGTCCTGCTCCTGGCCATCTTCGTCTACCTTGCAGTACCCTCTGGTCACTTGCCATATCTCCATGTTTCCATGGTGGCTCATGACCATGGTGAGAGTGTTCTGCGCAGCAGTCCACGCGTAGGACATGTTCCAGTCCCGAACAAGCTGCGGCATCTCCTTGGCCTTGTCCCGCACCTGAAAATCCGACATGATTGGCATGTCTGGAATCTTGAGAGCTTCGCCGATGTCCTCAAGGGATTGGCGGAAGTCATGAAGCAGGTCACCGACTTGGGTAAGTCGGTGGGTGCGGGGCTCGGAGGATTAAGAGTCCGTCAAGTTCAGAGGACCTATACACAAAATAAGTTAAGAAAAATCCGACATTGATAAACGTCGAAGAAAGAGATAAGTCAGATAGATGGAACGTACCGAAAATGACGTTGTCAATTTTGGTCTTCTCCTCCTAGAGACTCTGGAGTTCAGCCCAGAGCGCCTGGGACATATCCTTCTCTCTTCCAAGCTCATTCTTGAGATCCGAGATTATTTTATCTTGAGCAGCGATCTTGCGATCACGCTCATCAGTGGCCATGGAGGAGGATTCAAGGACTTGAGCTATGCTCCTTTCATGATCCGCCTTGAGCTTATCTAGCTCTTGGCGAAGTCCCTTGTTCTCCACCACCAAGGTCTTGAGGTTCTGGGCCTCTTCAATCATGGCGACAGATTGTTTCACCAGCGCTGTAAGTCAAAAAAGAACAATAGTTCAGAAAAATTCGACATTAAAAATAACAAAGACAAGGTTTGAGTCTCGGAATGTTTACCTTCGGCCTCATCCTTGGCAAATTTAAGCTCAGCAATTTTAAGCCGGAGAGCTTTGATCTCTCTCCGCTTATCGCAGACATTGGTCAGTAATTCATGGTTATAGGAACATACTTTCTGTAAGTCAGAATACCCAAAGACAGAAAGCTACTTAAGACTCGGGCTAATATTTTTGCTAAATATCAGCACGAGCCTTCGGGGCTACACTAGTTCGTTCTTTGGCATCCTAATGAAGCATAAACTCAGATTATATATCCTAATTCATGCTTGGGGGCTAGAGGATATGATATAACATAATGGAAAAAACAAGAGTTGGAATTCCGACTTACATATTGCTCGCGGGTGAGTTTATCCAAACCCGCGTTCACTTCAGCGACCACCTTCTCAGCAAGATTAAGAGGGATCACTTGGGCTGTTGGAAGCTCGCCAGTCCTAATCCTCTCGTTGTGACGGTGGACTTGGGCAAGTAGGTCAGAGAACTTGACGTCCTCTGCTTCTTGCGCTTCTTCTTTGGCAGATAGATGGCTTTTTCCAGGACTTGCCTGGCAAGCCACTGGATTTCTTCTGCAGATTTCCGGGACAGGCAAACTTGGCAAGTCCCAGATTGCTAATGAGGTTTTCGGCAAAGGTTTCTACTGAGGGATCATTACCCG
Organism: Avena eriantha; assembly: GCA_910589775.1. Classification (NCBI taxonomy): domain Eukaryota; kingdom Viridiplantae; phylum Streptophyta; class Magnoliopsida; order Poales; family Poaceae; genus Avena; species Avena eriantha. The sequence goes on along the minus strand of OU342745.1, from coordinate 435,980,946 downwards.
ATGAGGGTTCACCCTTATCTTGATCTGACGCACCCATGGTGACGTCAGTTTGCGACCCAAGGATCGCAGGCTCCGTTGAAGGAGTCGGATCTTTTGCAACAACTGGAGAAGGAGTGATCGCCGGCGTTGCAGAAGGTTGAGGGGCAGGAGTCGGAGGAGCCACGGCAGGGGAAGTTATGGTGAGCTTCGTCGGACGCAAGGGCTTCGAAGAAATCCCTTTCCCCTTGCCCTTGATGATCGATTTTGCTCTGAGAATGTAGTAAAGTCGGAAACGTTACATCTCGGAAAGAAATTTGAGTAAAGTACAAAGGAGGAAAGTTGCCACTGAAAGTTACCTCTTCATGACAGGCACCTCCTTTGTGCCAACAGCCACTGTCGGAGCTTTGCGCTTCTTGAGCGCAAGGTCCGGCAATGGGACCACTTCTGTCTCCTGAGAAAACTCAGGAGGATATCCTTCGAGCGGAGCAAGTTCTGACTCGGGGAGGTCAGCAAGCTGAAAAGAAGAAAACATATCAGTATTGCAGTATAATCCGAAGATTGAAACACATAAAAGGTGTGATGATGGAAGCTTACTGGCACCACGGGGTTTTCCGCCATGTGCATATCCAGAGAAACCTCCGGAATTCTCCTCTCGATCCGCTCCTTGATTAGCCACTTGATCTGGCTTATGTAACCTTGAGTGGTGTAGGCTTTGGGGCTGATGCGGAGGGAGTCGGTTTTGGAAGACATGATGGAGTGCATCAGTCTATCCCCGTGGTCCTGAAGTGGCTGGATCCGACGTGAGACCCAGCACTGGACCAAGTCGGATCCCTTCAGACCATTGTGCTTAATCAAATATTCGATCCGCCTCTTAGCGAGGATCAGATCATCAGTGAGAGCCGGAGCAGCCTCGTCCCAAAAAGGTTGGGCCGTGGCAGCTCTGTTGACAAAAGCCGGCAAAGCAGTAGCTTTGTTGGGAGCCAGAATATCCCTATGATAGAAAAATGTGGCTGGCCATTGTTTGACCGAGTCACTGGCTAGAATTTTGGGATAAGCCCGGTCGCGTCTAAGTGAAAAGCTGATAGTGCCGGTGATGTAAGGAACACCGGCGGTAATGGAATTTCTCTGGCCATGGAAATAATACCGGAAGAGAGTCAAACTCGGCCTAATGCCGAGAAAGCCCTCACAAAGCGAAGCATACGCACTCATCTCTAAGAGAGAGTTGGGAGGAAGGTTATGGAGTTGAACTCCGAAATGATCTATCACCTCGGAGAAGAACTCCGAGGGAGGAAAGGACAGACCTCTATCGAGGTGGGTGCCGAAGTGGACCCGCTCGCCGTCGCGTGGGTTGGGGGCGGTTTCCCGTAGCCGCTCTGCCAGTCGCCGGCGATGAGAAGCCCCTCCTTCTCCACGTTCTTGAGGCCCTCCTCGTGGAGGGCGCAGGGGATCCAGATTCCCCAGAAGGTCTCCTTCTCCGCTGCTTCTTCCGCCGTCGCCGCTGCCGCCAAATCGGAGGAAGAAGATGAAGCCATTTCTCCGGTGAGAAGATGACCTAAAAGGGGCAGCGTTGGGAGTTCTATGGGGGAAGGACGAGGAGGCTCTGTGCGCGCAGGAGGATTGGGAGGAAAGGAAACGGCAAAGGACTGGTGGAAAGGAGAAGGAAAAATCCAAACCCCTTATATCCACCTAACTGCGCCAAGATTTGTGCAAATGCTACAGTGTAACCACCACGCGTCTTGGAAGGAACTAGGAAGGACCCACGCGATGATTGCGTCGCCTCGATCTCCACGCATGCATTGAAACGACGCCTCGGTTCCGCGAACTGTGGACCCACCAACGGTCGTGCTGACGGAACGCCTGTCAGATGACATGACTTGACCATACTTGTGTCAGGTGGCGTTAGAGACCAAGTTCCGGCTTAGTTTCAAATCGAGCTAGAAAATCCGAGTAACCTGGTGATAGGTCCGACTTACTTTTAAGACCCGGATCGTATTTTTTGTTGTGAAGTTTCAGGAACCCTTCAAGATTCTGCAAGCCGAAGATCAAACTAGACGATGATAAATCCGACTTTGGATCTTGGAGGCCTCTGGGGCTGCTGTTGGGGATATACTTTTCGGGTATCCTCACAGTTCCTCACTGACCAGGGTGGCCCACTTTGGGTTAGAGCTTTGCTTCACGGGCGGCCCAGTCAGAGAGAAAGACGGAGTCCAATCCGGCTACGGGAAGGCCCAGAAGACTTACCGACTTAGGCCCATAATGTTACTTGTAGTTCAAGACATACTCTGTAACCGACTCTTAGACGTAGCCGGATAGATCTCTCCTGTAAACCCTAGGCCGGATATCTATATAAGCCATCATGGGAAGAGCCTTAGGGCATAACCTCAATAGTCTACAATCTCAACTCGCACAGGTGAAACCCTTGTAACCCATATTCCGACTCTGCCGTATTACCGGATTGCTAGCAGGAGTAGGATTCGTCCAAAGCCGGCGGATTCGAACCTGGGTAAACTTGTGTGCTCACCGTCCCAGAATATCTTACGTCTCGCACCCCTCTCTTCCGCACGCCTCGAGGACCCCCTCATGGCGTACTTGTCCTCAATCTGACGACAATTGCCCCTATCATAAGCATCTTTAGGTGATTAAGGTTAAAGTGAACAAATATGAGGATATGCTTGACAAGTTATAAGTTGAAAATCTCATGCCCCTTACTTACAAGGCTCGAACCTCATGCTACTCAAGTTTAGTCACGAGTAAGTTCTTGTCATTGTAAGTACATGTGTATCATCGAGAACCGCCAACAGGGTACCCCTTGCCCCATGATACAAGAGATTTTCCATATCAAAATGACAAGGCAAGCAGATAATGAGTATCTCAGCGATCTTTTTATTTGCTATTTGCATAGGTTTTTATTGAGGATGCTTCACATATTGCTCACTATGGTTATGCTGCAAGTTTCCACCATGATTAGGCATGGCTTAGGCTAGCGGCCCAGGCGTTTCTCTAACACATATACAAACTACATGAGCTTACAAGTTCCCCTTTCATTTCACACCGCGGGGATCCATAAGCAAAATAACATGATATCAACCAAATAAAGTGCAATGTTGAAAGTGTTCCCCATGGTAACATGGTTCTTCTAATTCACAACTTATAAAGCGCAAGCATATACGCAACATAGATGGGCACAATGGTTCAAGTTTATTAAGTGCAAGAAAGTAAAGTGTGCCATCAAGTTTGTGAGAGCCTTAATCACTAATTTTCACATAACAAGTTTAATTCGGAAGGTAGATAAAAACATGAATATACTTGGAATAGCAATAATTCTAATAGGTATGTATGGTGGACTCTTTAGAATAACTTGGTTTTATCTAGAGTTGGATGCATCAGTGAAACTCATACTTGGTACATGTGGAGGCTAGCAAAAGACTGGGAGCGACCAACTAAGAGAGCAATAATGGCCATAATCATGCAAAGCGACAAAACATTATTAATTAAAGCATAAAGTGATATTACAAGTCGAAAACTAAATGATCATAGAGGCTATGGTGACTTGGTATAGTCTTAACATGGTGCGAGCATGCGCCAAGTCAACCCAAATAAAGCATCAAAGGAGAATACCACAATATTATGCTTTTGTATGCTAAAACAACGCATGATTCTTTCAAGGCACATTAAGCAATCTCAATTATTTGTAACAAGTCATGCTACAGCAATAATCACTAAGCATAAAGTCAAAACAACATCAAACATGACATGATAAAGTCTAGGCCATAGTCAAAACAAGCTCCTTTTGTACCACTTATAAGCATGAAATTTTCCTACTCTTATCCAATCGAAATCAACTTATTTGAAAACTAATGTATGAATGCGGGGGTCCAACCAATTTTTTTAAGCAAACCAAGCTAAATAAAACTAAAAACAAAACGAAGACGCTCCAAGAACAACACAATTGTGCACGAAACAATAAAAATGAAGTGTTTGGAAGAAAACCTGAGATTTTTATTGATGATGAAGGGGATGCCTTGGGCATTCCCAAGATTTTACGCTTGTACTTCTTGAATATTTTTTGGGGTGACACGGGTGGCATCCCCAAGCTTGAGATTTTGTACATACTTCATCTTATCACATTATCCTTCCCTACACTTGAAAATTTTCCTTCATACAAAACTTCACACAATCTTCATTAGCAACATTAGTGTACTCAAGATAATAAGTCTTTGGGTTCAGTTTCAACACAAGTAAAACTTCCATTAAATAACCAGATACTGTAGCAATTCCTTCTAAAGTTCAAATGATCAAAGAGAACTCAAAGAGAAAGAGATTAATAGGCAAATACAAATAATGGCAGAAATCTGTCAAAACAGAATAGCAGGTAAAAACTAATTTTTTCGAAAACCTTCTGTTGCTCAAATCGAAAAGTGTTAAACTAACGAAAGTTGGATAACAACCTGGGGCAAAAGCAAAAAAACTTACAGCTCCATCCTACATACAAAGATTTTTCACGAATTTTTAGAGTGAAGCACAAAAATCTGTTTCGGGACAGCAACTTTCCCAAGTCTTACTTCTCTCTCATTAGAGGTTACTCTTGGCACAAACGCGATATTGTTCTATGGAAGCGGGTGGGCTGCATTTTAGAAGTTCGGCCTGGTTTTGAATCAAAAAAAAGGGGGGGAGGGATTGACCTTTCTAACGCATATTCTGTCGTACCGGCATGGCCCCACTGATTTGTTTTCGATCGGAGCATCAAGCAGCGGACCACACAAAAAGGCTAAGGAGAGGTTATTACTGAAGTAATAACTTCCAAGACTCAAAAGAAAAACTTACTTAATAAAAAATTTGGGTTATCTCCCAATAAGTGCTTTTCTTTAACGCCTTTGAGCTAGGCATAAGAAGCAAGATTCAAGTATTCTCAAATGAAGAAGCATTAAGACCAATTTCATTTTAATAGGAGAGGCAAAAAGAATCTTCTATCTCTTCTTAGGAAGGTGTTATATACCTTTCTTGAGTGGGAATTGATATTTAATGGTGCCTTCTTTCATATCAATAATGGCACCAACAGTTCTAAGAAAAGGTCTTCCCAAAATAATAGTACAAGAAGCATTGCATTCAACATCCAAAACATAGAAATCAACGGGGACATAGGTATTGTTAACCATAATAAGAACATCATTAACACTCCCCATGAGTTTGTTTTTAGCATTATCATCAAGTTGGACATCTAAATAACAATCTCCTAAAGATGGCAAATCAAGCATTTCATATATCTTTCTAGGCTAATAGAGACACTAGTACCAAGATCACATAAAGCTTTTAGATCAAAATCATTCACTTTCATATTAATGATGGGTTCCCAACCATCTTCTAATTTCATAGGAATAGACGTGTATGTTTCATCTTTTCTTCTATAATTTTTATGAGAGCATCAGTAATGTGTTTTGTAAAGGCCATATTCATAGCACTAGCATTAGGACTTTTAGCAAGCTTTTGTAGGAACATAATTACTTCAGAGATATTGCAACCATCAAGATCAAAATCATAATTACCATCCAAGGTAGTAGAGCTATTGTTTCCCATATTTTGAAGAATTTCAGCATTTTTATTGCAAAAGGTTCCATTGGTTTTAGGCATTGTTGCAAAAGGAATGGGGACTTCATGTGGTTTGCTAGCATCAACATTAGTGGTGGTGATAGTACAAATACTACTATTTCTAGCAATTCCATCTTATCTTTCCCACTTAGCATGCAATTCAGCTAACAGTCTAACATTTTCATCAATTCTAACTTGTATGGCATTAGTAGCAGCAAAGGGGTTTTCAATAGTTTCAGGTTTAGCAACCATTTTATTAATCAAAGAAGATTATGCTTCAGACAAAGATGATATATTTCTTTTAGCATTAGAAAGTTTTTCCTCAATAGTTTTATTAAAAGCAGTTTGTTTACTAATAAAATATTTAAGCATGACTTCAAGTTCAGAAGGTGCACTTCTATTGTCGTTGTAGGAATTTCCATAAGCATTACCATTATTTGGGAGGATATGGCATATAATGATTATTACCAAAATTATTCCTGTAGGCATTGTTGCTAAAATTGTTATTTCTAATGAAGTTCACATCAACTTGCTCTTCTTGAGCAACTAAAGAGGCTAAAGGAACATGATTTGGATCAATATGAGCCTTTTCATTAACAAGCATAGACATAATAACATCAATTTTATCACTCAAGGAGGAGGTTTCTTCAATAGAATTTACATTCTTACCTTGTAGAGCTCTCTTAGTGTGACATTCAGAATAGTTAACCATCATATTATCTAGGAGCTTTGTTGCAGCACCCAAAATAATGGTCATAAAGGTACCTCCAGTAGCAGAATCCAACAGATTTCTTGAAGAATAATTCAGTCCTGCATAAAAGTTTGTATAATCATCCAAGTAGTCAGTCCATGAGTGGGAAAATTGTTTACCAACGATTTCATTCTTTCCCAAGCTTGAGCAACATGTTCATTATCAAATTGTTTAAATTTCATTATTTCACTTCTCATAGATATAATCTTAGCAGGAGGATAGTATTTTCCAATGAAAACATCTTTCCATTTAGTCCAAGAATCAATACTATTTGTAGTTAGGGATAGCAACCATTCTTTAGCTTTTCCTCTCAAAGAGAAAGGAAACAATTTAAGCTTAATAATATCTCCATTTATATCCCTATGTTTTTGCATCTCATAGAGTTCAACAAAGTTATTAAGGTGAGCAGCAACATCTTCAGTACCAACACCAGAGAATTGGTCTTTCATAACAAGATTGAGTAAAGCAAATTTAATTTCAAAGAAAGTAGCTTCAGGAACAGGTGGAGCAATAGGTGTGCCATGAAATCATTGTTGTTGGTGTTGGTGAAGTCACACAGCTTAGTGTTTTCAGGAGTATTCATTTTTTATGTTTTTGATAAAGAAAAGCAAACGAGTACAACTAATTTTTTTTGTGTGTTTTTAATAAAAGAAACAAGCAAACAAACAGAAATAAACTAAGCAAAATGAAAAACAAAGTAAAGAGATTGTTTATGAAGGACTCACCTTGTGAAGTTGTCCTTGACTCCCCGGCAACGGTGCCAGAAAATAGGCTTGATGGATCAAAATACGATGAGCTCGTTGGGAACCCCAAGAGGAAGGTATGATGAGCACAGCAGCAAGTTTTCCCTCAGTTACGAAACCAAGGTTATCGAACCAGTAGGAGCAAGGAAACAACCCCAAGGTGTTGTCTCCAACTTGGAATCCTCCACAAAACAACCACAAAACTTTGCCCCAACTTACAGTGAGGTTGTCAATCTCACCAGTTTTGCTGAAACAAAGGATTAAACATATTGTGTGGAAGATAGTAATTGCGTGCAGAAAGTAAATATTAAATGGTAAAAATAGATGGTATATCAATGGTAAAAGAATGGACCGGGGTCCATAGTTCACTAGAGGTGATTCTCATTAAGATAGATGACATGTTGGGTGAACAAATTACAACGGGGCAATTAACAGACGTCGATAAAGCATACATGCATATACTAATAATCTTGACTCCTATGAGATTCGATTGGGAATTACCACATTATACATCGACCATAATCCAATTGCATCTATGACTAGTAATCCACCTTCAGGTTATCATCCGAACCCACTCCAGTATTAAGTTGCAAGCAACAGATAATTGCATTAAGCAAAGTGTGTAAAGTAAACAATACGATTTCCCTATGGACAAAGGATTGTTGTTTTCTCCCTAGTAGCAACAACACATCTAGTACCTCAGAGATTCCTGTCACTTCCCTAGATTACTAGAGGCATGAACCCACTATCGAGCATAAATACTCCCTCTTGGAGTTGCTAGCATCTACTTGGCCAAGATAGCTACTAACAACGGAAAGCATGCAAGATCACAAATAACATAGACATGATAGAATCAATAATCAATCTGAAAAAGCATCTCAATATCCATCGGATCCCCGCAAACACAACATGTAGGATTACAAATAGATGATCTTGATCATAAACGGAGCTCACAAGATCTAAACATGATAGCACAAAGGAGGAGAACCAACCATCTAGCTACTACATGGACCCGTAGTCCAGGGATGAACTACTCACGCATCACACCGAAGACAGGCATGGTGATGAAGAAGGCCTCCAGGGTGATCTCTCCCCTCCGACAGGGTGCCGGGAAGAGCTTCCGATCCCTCCTGATCTAGGGATGGAGATAACAGCGGCTACAGACTCTTTCGTGGATTTTTGATCGGATACTTAGGGTTTTCGTCCCGGGAGTCTTTTATAGGCGAAAGGGCAAGGTCGATGGAGCACCAGGGGGCCACACCCCTTGGTGTCATGGTCCCCCAGGCCACGCCACCCTAGGGTGTGGCCGCCCTGTTGCGCCACTTTGCCTCCCCTCCAGACTCTGTGTTGCTTCGGGTAAAATATTGGCTTTGGCTTTTGTCCGGTCCAATTCCGAGAATATTTCCTTACTAGCTTTTCTAAAACCAAAAACAGTAGAATATAGGCAACTGGTACTGTGGCATATTTTTAATAGGTTAGTTCCAGAAAATGTGTAAAAATACTCCAAAGTGTGGACAAAACATAAGAAAGTAGATATAAAACAAGCATGGAACATAAAAAATTATAGATACATTTATGACGTCGTCTAACTTTGCTTTGCAAGGGGGAATTGCTTTGTGATATGGTTGTGGCAAAGGTAAAGTGATTACCTTGTGTTACAAAGTAGTAGATAGTCACAAAGGTGACGGACTACCACGCCGGAAAGACACCGGTACCCTGGTGTCTATGATGCTGGAACCCTGGCGTCGGAATCCGGTGACGCCAGATGGAGATCATGACGTGAAGGACCATATCACATCGCATTTACATTCAATGTTATTGTTTGTATATCTTATTGTGTGCTAGTATTAGATACTCGACGGTAGCCTAATAAGATGATCCCTATTAAAATACCAATGATTGTGTTCTCCCTTAGTGTGCACCACCAAGAAAGTTCCTCGGTATGAGGCAGGCTGTGATGATCGGGTGTCAGACATATCTACGTTCGCATACAGTGGGTGTAAGCCATGTTGCACAGTGAATACACTAAGGTTGAGTTGGCGAGCCTAGCATGTGCAGACTTGGCCTCGGAACACGGATGGTCGAAAGATCGAGCACGAGTTGCATGAATGATGTGACCGGTGTTTAGCGTCCACCCTAGAACCCACATTGATGGCCGTGATGATCGGGGGAGATGTGGGGAAAAGAGGTCGTGTTATCACTAGAACCCTTCAGGGATAGGTGTTTCTCAGTGGAGTTATTATTAACTCATTTAATTATAAACTTAGTCTAAATTCCTTTTTGTAATTATAAATGTAGAAAATGGTTCTCCCTGAAATCACCTTCCCTATTGACAAGTTGGTAGTTGGTGAGAAGCTTAGACTTAATGGATCCAACTTTCCTAGTTGGCTTGTGCGCCTGAATGATATCCTTACTAGGAATCATGTGGTAGACTACATACACCGCACGATGGATTTGACTGAGCCAGACTACTATGAGACCCCACAAGAGTTGGCGGACCACTACTATCGTCAATAGATGTCCACTTACATTCAGATAATAATGCATTACGGGATGGTGGATGAACTCCATCCGCTCATGGCTGATCTTGATCCATATGCAATGGTGGATCAGCTGAGATTAGAGTTCATAAGCCATGTGTGCATATGGAAGCATGAGTTGCTTAGAGAGTTCCTTTCCATGAAGATGGAGGAACACACTTCTCTGAAGAGTCACTTGGAGCACATGCTTGATGCACACATGAGACAGGTGTACTTCGTGGACTACTTGATGCATGATCCATTTGCGATATGCGTGTTGCTTCGATCGTTGCCTCCCAGCTACGAAGGACATGTCCGGAATAGCTTCATGAGTGGTGATACGGAAACATTGGATTTCCAAGAGTTCGTATTACGTTTCAGGAACATAAAGGTTGAACCAATCACAGGAGAGGTCATCGATGATGAAGGTATATATTTGATATATAGTTTTATAAATGTTATAATCTTGTAAACACATGTTGCAGTGTTAAGTATATTTGATACTTGTTTTGTTTTGCTGAAAACAGGTCCTTCTGCATGAGAGGTGCTTGCTGGAGAGGAGGTCACATTGCGTGTTGATGGAGCATGATGATGATGGTCGACGACACTCTCCCTCAACATTTATCACTTAGTTTATGTTTTTGGATAGTTATTCTGATCGATGGATATGTGAACTTCATTAGTGTGTCTCACACTTCGTGAGACGGTTATTCATATGAGTTTGTAACAAACAGTTGTTCCACTTTTATGAATGATTTCTATTCGTGTTCATATCTTGTTCGATTATATGTGAATTATCCTTGTTGTTGAAACTAATTGATAATACAATGAACATTTATAAAATATTTAAATGCCTTGGAATTACCCAACTTAATTATATGTTCATTACTAAATGAAACCATTGTTGAAATTCAAAGTTATATTGATAATATGTGAAAGAAATTTGTTCTATTGTCACATATGGATCATGCCTAAGTTCGGAAAAATAACTTAAGCACCGTGTATTACTTGAATACAAAGTATTTGATGAATTGTTAAAAGAGAATACATATTCGATGTATTGTGGTTTAACAAAATGGTGATTATCATTGTATGATTGTTTAAATTTTGTAAAGAAGTTTACCAAAGGAAACATGAGTATGAAACTAAGTATGTCATCAACAAAGGGTATTAAAGATAAAAGAGAATCTAATTACTATGATTTGATCAATAGTAATGAAATTTGACTTTGTAAGGTTGGCATAAAGAAAATTGTGGAATGCAATGCGTTTGAAATGTCAAAATGCAAAGCATCACAATATGATATTTGATATCAAGTGGGTGAATAGATGGCACCAAATAAATCGTTGTAGTATAGATGTAAAAGAACATTAGTTAGAAATAGTTAGCACTCAATTAGAATATATAGTGAACCATATGAATTCATGAGATCAGCGCCATATATTGTATGGATCATCGTGGAAGTTTTGGGGTTATTCGATATAACCAAAGCAATAGCAAATAAGCCCTTGTAGAGTGTTCATGGGAAAACTTTGAATACGAAATCCATAGCTGAAACCAAGAGAGAAGTAAAACTAGTATTGGTTGGATTTTTGGTGCATTCTCGAGAAAGTTTCACATTCAGTGGTATTTCTCGATTATGAAGCTTTTGGAATATAGTGAAAACACGATGAGGATTGAAAACCCTACATCAGAGTGTTGAGAAGCACGACGGAAAGCGTTCTAGAACGATTCTCTTCACAAATGGAAGAATCAACTCTAGTGATCATTGTGTTTTCCCCACTGGTGTTTTCACTACACAAAGTAGGATTCAAAATATACTCCACATCTTGAATGGGGGTATTTGTGAATCATTTGTCATGATTACCGGAATATGACATACTTACTAAGGAAATAATGGTAAACTAGAATTATGAGAAATCCTAGAGGTAGAATTCACTTGAGATTAGAAAGCAATTCGTTGCTGAATCTTACAAGTAAAGGGGTTACTTGGATTTTCCCAACTGACAGCAAAGCCATAGTGGAAAAGGGGAGAATGACAAAATCACAGTTTGTCAAGTATTGGACAAATTCAAATGAATTTGATTCAAGTGTGTTGAAAGTCTGGTGGATTTAAACCTAGCAAAATACTAGTGTCTCATAGTGAATCTCCAAGTTTGATATTTGATCAAAGGATTTTGAAGTCGTTCAAAAATAGTGAGTGGATATGCAATTTGCATGAAATTGAGTGGGAGCTATGAAAATCTTCCTAAAACAATATGTGAATGACATATTTTTGAGTAGGAGCAATGTAAGTCTCGAACTCAAATGTGTTGGGAACACATTTTGAGTGGGAGCAAAATAAGTCTCAGATTCAAATATGTAGGAATATATGTTGAGTAAGAGTAGTGACTCATACTCAAATATGTTGGGAACATATTTTGAATGGGATCTTAAAAGGAATGATTCTTAAGTGTGTATACGACACATTAAGAATAAAAGCGCAAGTACCAATAAATAATGATTTATAAGGAGTAGAAGTTGATAGTAAGAATATTACGATATTATGTAGTATTCCTAAAAGGGGATTATGAAAAGAGTTTCAGAATAGACGTTAATTAAGGCACTGGTCCTTGATAACTCAAATTAGGAATATATTTAAGCCTAACAATCGATGGTTGAAAGAAAGAAAAAGGATGACCATCATCCACTATGTTCAGACATAGGTTCTATCTTAGAAAACCATGATGATAACTTAAAAAAATAATATATGATCCAAGAAGGAACGTTTGAAAAGTGATTAAGTTTGAATCACAGAACGTTGAGCTAAGTTTTTCCGCAGTGTCTAATAGAGAACTGTAGACATATTTTTCAAATACATAAAGGATGGCATATCTTAAAGCATAAAGGGTTATGTTATAATGGAATATGTTGGAAACTCCTGTATCGACAATACCGACTAATGTCAAGTAGGAAGCAAGGTGAACAAAAACATCGAAAGTTGCACACGATGTACTAGTGTTTCGATAATTCCATTTATAATAGATAAGGGTACCATCTAAGGTGATATATAATGTTATGGCGGGGCTAGTTCGCTTTTGTCATAGAATGATGTGTCCCAGGGCACAGTGCCCATGAGAAAGCCCTCGAGGTTGATCTAACGCCAATGTAGGCTCCTGGAATCTGACCTCGTTCTGCTGGCATAACGACGATGCATACACAAAGATGTTATCATGTGATGATAAAGTATTAATGTCAATCAAGGTGACATTAGTAAGTTGCAAAGATTTGGGACTGTAAAGTACAGACCCAAGACTCAACCTCTTGCATGATCAAGCATATTTAGGGTACCTGGAAATATGGTGCCAATGATTAAGAACAAATGCAGCTAGTTTACTCTAGTGCAAGTGGGAGACTATTGGAAATATGCCCTAGAGACAAATAATAATAAGGATTATTATCATATTTCATAAAGTTTATGATTAAGTTTTATATCATGCAATAAATGTATTGAAAGGAAACGTCAATAAACATGTGATATATAAACAACTAGGGGTTCCCGGTGAAACTCTAGTCACTGGTTTATTCGTCAACACATGATCAAGGTTTCCTGATCATGTGGAATTTATGCTAGATAGAAATGGAATCAACTCATTCTGAGAATGAGATGATGAACCAATACCCGACCTAAACATCGTGACCCGATCATTCCATGAAGTTCAAGTTACGATGATTAGAATAGACCTCGTAGACTATTCCTTAGACTATGAGACTATATCAATCACGGTCTCCCAAGAATGCTTAGATAGCATCAAACGTCACTTGGTAATTGATACGTCATAAACGCATCTATATATTTTGATGTTCCATTCTTTTTTTATATCTACTTTCTTATGTTTTATCCACACTTTGGGGTATTTTTATACATTTTCTGGAACTAACCTATTAACGAGATGCCATAGTGCCAGTTGCCTGTTTTCTGCTGTTTTTGGTTTCAGAAAAGCTAGTAAGGAAATATTCTTGGAATTGGACCAGACAAAAGCCAAAGTCAATATTTTACCCGAAGCAACACGGAGTCCGGAAGGGAGACAAAGTGGCGCACCAGGGTAGCCGCACCTAGTGGCAGCGCAGCCTGGGGGCGCCACCAGGGGGTGTATGCCCCCTAGTGCTCCACCAACCTTGCCTCTTTGCCTATAAAAGCCTCCCGGGATGAAAACCCTAAGGACCCGATCAAAGACCCACAGGAATCCATGAAAGAGTTTGTAGCCACCGCCATCTCCATCCCTAGATCGGGGTGATCCGAAGCTCTTCCTGGCACCCTGCCAGAGGGGAGAGATCACCCTAGAGGCCTTCTTCATCACCATGACTGCCTTCGGTGTGATGCATGAGTAGTTCATCCTTGGACTATGGGTCCATGTAGTAGCTAGATGGTTGGTTCTCCTCCTTTGTGCTATCATGTTTAGATCTTGTGAGCTCCGTTCATGATCAAGATCATCTATTTGTAATCTTACATGTTGTGTTTGCGGGGATCCGATGGATATTGAGATGCTATTTCAGATTGATTATTGATTCTATCATGTCTATGTTATTTGTGATCTTGCATGCTTTCCGTTGTTAGTAACTATCTTAGCGAAGTAGATGCTAGCAACTCCAAGAGGGAGTATTTATGCTCGATAGTGGGTTCATGCCTCTAGTAATCTGGGGAAGTGACAGGAATCTCTAAGGTTATAGATGTGCTGTTGCTACTAGGGAGAAAACAACAATCCTTTGTCCATAGGGCGGTCGTATTGTTTACTTTACACACTTTGCTTAATGCAATTATCTATTGCTTGCGACTTAATACTGGAGGGGGTTCGGATGATAACCTGAAGGTGGATTATTAGTCATAGATGCAGTTGGATTACGGTCTATGTATAATGTTGTAATCGTTGGAAATATGCCCTAGAGACAAATAGTAGTAAGGACTATTATCATATTTCATATAGTTTATGATTAAGTTTTATATCATGCTATAACTGTATTGAGTGGAAACATCAATACACGTGTGATATATAAACAACCAGGGGTTCCCAGTGAAACTCTAGTCACTGGTTCATTAGTCAACAGATGCTCATGTTTCATGATCACGTGGCATTTATGCCAGTTGGAAATGGAGTCATCTCATTCCAAGAATGAGATGATGAACCAATACCCAACCTAAACATCATGACCCGATCATGTCACGAAGTTCAAGTTATGATGATTAGAAATGGATCCTCGTAGACTATTCCTTAGACCGTGAGGCTATATCAATCACTGTCTCCCGAGAGTGCTTAGATAGCATCAAGCGCCACTTGGTAATACAGTGGTTATAAAGGTGTGTTCAGGTACTCGGAGGAAACCATAGAGGCAATATATGTCAAGAGCGGGATTTGTCCGTCCATGTGACGGGAAGATACTCAAAGGGCCCACTTGGAGAAGTTATATCCAATAGCTGCGCAGTGTGTGATTTGATCACGGGGATATCACTTGTCGGAACGAGTCAAGTAGCATTGTTCGGTAACGAGATTGACCACGACATGGTGATGTCATTGATCAGATCTCGGGCAATGCAAGTATCGAGTGACAAAGGGAATAAGACACGACTTTCCCGTTTCAAACGACGAAAGATCTTCGTGGAACGCACAGGGGTCACATGGCCATCCAGGTCCCTCTGTCGATCATTGGTGCGGGAGTGTCCTGACCATGTCTGGAGTGTTTCCGAACCGTGAGGTATCACGCTTAAGGGCTTGATGATGCTTAGAGAGTGTTTATAGGATCGGTGGAATCGCCTAAGAATAGTAGAGAGAAAACCGGAAGGGTTTTGGTAAGTCCGGAGGATGTCCGGAGTGGAGGTGGAAGGTGTTCCATAGCCACAGAGGTTGAATAATATGTGAATCAATGTTAAATATTGATTTAATCATTTATTCATAATTATTTAATAAAGAGAAAAATCAATTAAATGGTCAAAGGCTTAATGGGCCAATTCCCGGAGGGAAGAGGGCCCATTAGGGGAAAGGAGAGAGGGAGAAGGCGCCAAGGTGGTGGTCGGCACCCTAGTGGGTCAGCCCCCCGCGTGGGGCCCACAGGGGTGGCCGGCGGTGCCACCCCTCCCCCCTCCTCTCCTTTAGTCCCACCCCGGGACTTTGAGGGAGGTAGTACCTCCCCTCCCCATATATATAGTGGGGGTATTTGGCCAAATTAAATACACCAAAAATCAATAAAGGTCTTCTCACTTTTGGGAGGACCTCTAATTGATATTTTCTCTCTCCCCCTCTCTCTCGTGACCGTGGTCCCAAGTCTGGACTACGCGAACGAGAGACATCTTCACCGCGGAGCGCCGTCGCGCTGCGGGATTCGGATCTGGGAGCTCTACTTCCGCAACTGCTGCTGGATCAGGGAAGCGGGAGTCATTGTCATGCACCAGACATGTGTAACTCCCCGCGAGGTGTCGCACTTGAGGCACTCAAGTCGTTGGAGCCAAAGGAGCGTGAGGACTTCATCACGAGCTTGAGGTCGGCTTCGGCTCGTCTACATCAACCACGCTCTCCTGAGCGTTGACAATGCTTTTCGGTCTTCAAGGGTAAGTTTGCAAAAGGCCCCTCTCGTTACTGTATTACTAATAGATAGGTCCTGGCAGCTTCAGGGGTTCAGGGGCGTAGGATAAAATTTATTGTTTTCATACGCGGAACCCCAACAGTGGTATCAGAGCTAGATCTATGTGTAGTAATGCTAGTACGGGTAGAACACACGAGATGTAGCGTGTGGGCGTTGATATTTTAGTTGTTACCCTCCCACGTGTACTTGTCCATACCGTAGTAATGCTTGATGAAGCGGCCCCCAACCGACTTTACGTGTTCATTCGCGAGACTGGTCCACGCTTGACATACGGCTTGTACCGTATAAAGTGGCTTAGGGGGTGTCTGTCTCTCTCGCATTAGTTGGTATGCCATTTGCAACGGAGGGCCCCGAAAGGGGTGTAGTAGAGACAACTACTTGATCAACGTTGTGCTGAAAGTTCGTAGGTAAGAACGGTTCTTGTGCAAAAGCCCATTTAGCCACGTAAAACATGCAAAGATAAAGTAGAGGCGTCTAACTTTGTTTTGTAGGGGGCACTACTAGAAAACAGCTAATGTGTGGCGCACCTGTTTTGACCATCCGTGGCGCACTAGGGGTGCGCCACGAGGTGCGCGCTACGGGTAAAAGTTAGCCGTGGCGCACTAGGTGGTGCGCCACGAGTATGAAAAGTTAGCCGTGGCGCACTAGGTGGTGCGCCACGAGTAAGAAAAGTTAGCCGTAGTGCACTAGGTGCTGTGCGCCACGGGTACAATTTCAAATTTCAAAAAAAAGCAGGATTTGATCTAGATCTAGATCTAGATCAACCCGTCGGCCGCCGTCGTCGTCGGAGGGTGCAGTCGGAGGAGGGCCCGGTCGGAGTATGGTCGAGGAGATTGCATCCGGAGGTGCACGGGGCAGGGCGCCATCAGAGGATGGTCGGGGAGGGTGTAGCCGGAGGTGGTCGGAGGACGGCGCTATTGGAGGATGGTCGGAGGGTGCAGGAGTGAGGAGAAGAAGAAGGTAGGAGAGGTGGAGGAGTGAGGAGAAGAAGAAGGTAGGAGAGGTGGAGGAGAAGGAGAAGGTGGAGAAGGGAGGAGAAGTGGAGAAGGAGAAGTGGAAGTGGAGGAGGCAAGGGGTGGGTGGGGAATATATGTATGGAGGGTTAGGTTGTCAGGTGGTGATTCGAATTTCGAATCCGGCCCAACTTACTCGTGGCGCACTAGGGGTGGTGCGCTACAAGTAAGTGGCCTCCATTTTTTCTGCAGGAAAAAACGATCTTTTGATCATAACTTTTTACTCTTTTCGAATTTTGAAAATCTAAAAAATCGCCAAACGACCTTTGCGAGCGGATGCGAAATCTCGTTCTCGTCATTTTGGTATATTAAACATTTTTTTTCGAATTCGTATGCAAAAGTTACGGCTATTTTACCGTGACATTATCTTTTTTTGCATAAAAAGTCGAAATTCATGTTTGTTAATTTTCCTACACACTAGACCACATTACCTACATACATGTGAAAGGATTTTATTTTTTGAATTGTTTATCATTTTCTTTTATTTTTTGCAAGGCTAAAAAGGCGATCCATGGGGGGAGGGGGTAGGGAGGGGTTGGTGCAGGAAACTTACCTGTGGCGCACTAGGCTAGGGTGCCCTACGGGTAAGTTCGCCCAGCTACACAGCAGGCCGCAACCCACATACCCGTAGCGCACTATGTCAGAGTGCGCTATAACTAAGTTTCACACCCGTAGCGCACCGCGCGCAGGTGCGCTACGGCTAGGTTGTCTGCGGCCACCTGTGCCCTGGTCCACAAGTAGCCATGACGCACCACCCCCATGTGCGCCACGCTTACGGCAGTTAGTCGTAGGGCACCTGTAGGCAGTCCGCCACGCCTATTTTACCCGTGGGGCACCACTAGCACATGTGCCACGGATGTGTGGATTACCTATAGCCGTTTTCCTAGTAGTGGGGGCATTGCTTTGTGATATGGTTGTGGCAAAGGTAAAGTGATTACCTTATGTTACATAGTAGTAGATAGTCACGGAGGTGACGGACTACCACGCCGGAATGACACCGGTACCCTGGTGTCTACGGCACCGGAACCCTGGCGCCGGAATCCGGTGACGACGGATGGAGATCACAATGTGAAGGACCATATCACATCGCATTTACATTCAATGTTATTGTTTGTATATCTTATTGTGTGCTAGTATTAGATACTCGACGGTAGCCTAATAAGATGATCCCTGTTAAAATTACCAACAATTATGTTCCCCCTTAGTGTGCACCACCAAGAAAGTTCTTCGATATGAGGCGATCCAGGGTATAGGCCTGGGTGTCAGACATATCTACGTTCGCATACAGTGGGTGTAAGCCATGTTGCACAGCGAATACACTAAGGTTGAGTTGGCAAGCCTAGCACGCCATAAAAGCGTGGCCTCGGAACACGGATGGTCGAAAGATCGAGCACGAGTCGCATGAATGATGTGACCGACGTTTAGCGTCCACCTTTGAACCCACATCGATGTCCGTGTCAATCGGGGGAGATGTGGCTTATAGGGGTCGTGTTATCACTAGGAACCCTTTTGGGGATAGGTGTTTCTAAGTGGAGTTATTATTAACTCATTTAGTTATAAACTTAGTCTAAATTCCTTTTGCAATTATGAATGTTGATGGCACCTTTCCTATTGACGATTGATTGGTTAGAAGGAGAGAAGCTCACATTAGATGGATTGAACTTCTCCATATGGGTTGCATGTCTCCACGTTCTCCTTAGCGAGAATGATGTGGTCGACTACATACTTGACGGGGTGGATTTGGATCAGCCCACTGACCTAGAGACCCCAGAGCAGCGAAAAGACCACTATCTTCGTCGTGAGATGGCCTCCTTCATTTCAGTTACCATGCGTTTCGGAATGGTGGATGAGCTGTGGCCTTTTGTGGGTGATGTCAACCCTCATTCGGTGATGCTACAGCTTAGGACACATTTAGTGGAACAAGCACACATATGGGAGCATGAGCTGATGGGAGACTTCCTCTCCATTAAGATGGAGGAGAACTCATCACTGGATGACCACTTGGAGCGCATGCATGATGTGTACATGAGGCCTACATACTTCCTGGATAGCTGGATGACGGGCTCTTTTGCAAACGGCTTTGTGCTGCGGTCGCTGCCACCAAGCTACCAAGCACAAGTTAAGACTTGCGTAATGTGGGGCGACGCGGAATCAATGGGGTTCCACCGGTTCGTGACACATCTCAGGAATGTGTTGGTTGAACCAGATGTCGCTCAGGTCATCAATGGCAAAGGTATATATTTGATATACAGTTTTATAAATGTTATAATCTTGCAAACACATTTGCAGTGTTAAGTATATCCGATACTTGTTTTGTTGAAAACAGGTCCTTCTGCATGAGAGGTGCTTGCTGGAGTGGAGGTGACGCTGCGTGTTGATGGCAAGCATCATGATGGCCGACGACACTCTCCCTCGACATTTATCATTTAGTTTATGTTTTAGGATGATTAGTGTAATCAAGAGAGTGTGAACTTGTTTAGTGTGTCTCACACTTCGTGAGACGGTTATTCATATGAGTTTGTAACAAACAGTTGTTCCACTTTTATGAATGATTTCTATTCGTGTTCATATCTTGTTTGATTACTTGTGAATTATCCTTGTTGTTTGAAACTAATTGATAATGCATGAACATTTGTAAAATATTGAAATTCCTTAAAATACCTAACTTAATGATAAATTCAATAATGAATGAAACCATTGTTTAAATTCAAAGTTATGTTGATAATATGTGAAAGACTTTCGATTTCTTATCACATATAAATCATGCCTAAGTTCAGCAAAATAACTTGAACACCATGTATTACTTGAATACAAAGTGTTTAATGAATTGTTAAAAGTAAATACATATTCGATGTATTGTGTTTTAACGAAAATGGTAATTATCATTATATAATTGTTTAAATGTGTAAAGTAGTTTACCAAAGGAAACATGAATATGAAATTATTTGATATGATCAAAATGTTTCATCAACTAAGGGTATAAATATAAAATAGAATCTAATTACTATGATTTGATCAATAGTAATGAAATTCGAATTTATAGGAATGGCATAAAAGTAATTGTGAAATGCAAAGCGTTTTGAAACGTCAAAATGCAAAGCATCACAATGTGATATTAGATATCAAGATGGGTGAATAAGAAGGCACCAAATAAATCGTTGTAGTGTAGATGTAGAGACCATTAGTTAAGAAATAGTTAGCACTCAATTAGAATGTAGTGAACCATTTGAATTCGTAAAAGTTTTGAGGTTATTCGATATAACCAAGACAATAGCGAATAAGTCCTTGTAGAGTATTCATTGGAAACTTTGAATATGAAATCCATAGCTAGACCAAAAGAGAAGCAAAACAAGTATTGCTTGGAATTTGGTGCATTCTTGAGAAAGCTCACTTTTAGTGATATTTCTCGATTATGGAGCAAATGGAAATTAGTGAAAAACACGATGAGGATTCATATCCCTGGATCAGAGTGTTGAGAAGCGCAACGGACAAACATTCCTGAACGATTCTCTTCACAGAAGGAAAGAATCAATGATATTGATCATTGTGTTTTCCCCACTAATGTTTTCACTACATGAAGTAGGATTCAAAATGAAATCCATATCTAGTATGGAGACATTTGAGAATCATTTGTCATGATTATTAGAATATGACATACCTACGAACTAAAAAGGAAATAATGGTAAACTAAACTATGAGAAATCCTAGAAGCAAACTTCCCTTGAGATTAGAAAGCAATTCGTTGCTGAATCTCACAAGTAAAAAGGGTTACTTGGAATTTTCCCAACTGACTACAGAGCCATAGTGGAAAAGGGGGTGAATGACAAAAGAACAATTTGTCAAGTATTGGAAAAATTCAAATGAATTTGATTCAAGTGTGCTAAATGTCTAGTGGATTTAAAACTAGTAAAAGTATTAGTATCTCATAGTAAATCTTCAAGTTTTATATTTGATCAAAGGATTTTGAAGTTGTTCAAAATAGTGAGTAGATATGCAATTTGCATAAAATTGAGTGGGAGCTATAAAAGTCTTCCTAAAACAATATGTGATTGACATATTTTTGAGTGGGAGCAACATAAGTCTCAAATTCAAATATGAAGGAACATATTTTGAGTGGGAGCTTATAGGAGTAATTCTTAAGTATGTTAAGAATGAAAGCGCAAATACTTATAAATAATGATTTATAAGATTTAGAAGTTGATAATAGGTGTATTATGATATTATGTAGTATTCCTTAAGGGATTCTGAAAGGGGTTTCAGAATAGAAGTTAATTAAGGAACTGGTCCTTAATAACTCAAATTAGGAATAGTATTGAGTTTAACATCAATGGTTGAAAGAAAGAAAAGGATGATCATCATCCACTATGTTGAGACATAGGTTCTATCTTAGAATACCATGATGATAACTTAACATAATATATGACCCAATAAGGAACGATTAAAAGTGATTAAGTTCGAACCACAGAACGTTGAGCTGAGTTTGTCCGCAGTGTCTAGTAGAGAACTGCAGACATGTTTTCAAATCCATAAAGGATGACATATCTTGAAACATAAAGGGTTATGTTATAAGGGAATATGTTGGAAACTCCTGTAAATACCGGTTAAAGTCAAGTAGGAAGCGAGGTGAACAAAAACATCGGAAGTTGCACAGAGTGCACTAGTGTTTCAATGAATACATTTATAATAATAGATAAGGGTACCATCTAAAGTGTTGTATAATGTTATGGCGGGGCTAGTTCGCTTTTAACGTAGAATGATGTGTCCCAGGGCACAGTGCCCATGAGAAAGCCCTCGAGGTTGATCTAAAGTCACTGTAGGCTCCTGAAATTAGGCCTCGTTCTGCTGCCATAACAACGATGCATACACACATATGTTATCATGTGATGATAAAGTATTAATGTCAATCAAGGTGACATTAGTAAGTTGCAAAGGATTTGGGACTGTAAAGTACAGACCCAAGACTCAACCTCTTCCATGAGCAAGCATGTTTAGGGTACCGGATATATGGTGCCAAAGATTGAGAACAAATGCAGCTAGTGTATTTGTACTCTAGTGCAAGTGGGAGACTATTGGAAATATGCCCTAGAGACAAATAGTAGTAAGGACTATTATCATATTTCATATAGTTTATGATTAAGTTTCATATCATGCTATAACTGTATTGAGTGGAAACATCAATACACGTGTGATATATAAACAACCAGGGGTTCCCAGTGAAACTCTAGTCACTGGTTCATTGGTCAACAGATGATCATGTTTCCTGATCATGTGGCATTTATGCCAGTTGGAAACGGAGTCATCTCATTCCGAGAATGAGATGATGAACCAATACCCAACCTAAACATCGTGACCCGATCATGTCACGAAGTTCAAGTTACGATTATTAGAAATGGATCCTCGTAGACTATTCCTTAGACCGTGAGGCTATATCAATCACTGTCTCCCGAGAGTGCTTAGATAGCATCAAGCGCCACTTGGTAATACAGTGGTTATAAAGGTGTGTTCAGGTACTCGGAAGAAACCGTAGAGGCAATATATGTCAAGAGCGGGATTTGTCCGTCCATGTGACGGGAAGATACTCAAAGGGCCCACTCGGAGAAGTTATATCCAATAGCTGCGCATCGTGTGATTTGATCACGGGGATATCACTTGTCGGAACGAGTCAAGTAGCATTGTTCGGTAACGAGATTGAACACGACATGGTGATGTCATTGATCAGATCTCGGGCAATGCAAGTATCGAGTGACAAAGGGAATAAGACACGACTGTCCCGTTTCAAACGACGAAAGATCTTCGTGGAACGCACACAGGTCACATGGCCATCCAGGTCCCTCTGTGGATCATTGGTGCGGGAGTGTCCCGACCATGTTTGGAGTGTTCCCGAACCATGGGGTATCACGCTTAAGGGCTTGATGATGCTTAGAGAGTGTTTATAGGATCGGTGGAATCGCCTAAGAATAGTAGAGAGAAAACCGGAAGGGTTTTGGTAAGTTCGGAGGATGTCCGGGTGGAGGTGGAAGGTGTTCCATAGCCACAGAGGTTGAATAATATGTGAATCAATGTTAAATATTGATTTAATCATTTATTCATAATTATTTAATAAACAGAAAAATCAATTAAATGGTCAAAGGCTTAATGGGCCAATTCCCGGAGGGGAGAGGGCCCATTAGGGGAAAGGAGAGAGGGAGAAGGGGCCAAGGGGTGGCCGGCGCCCTAGTGGGCCAGCCCCCCACGCGGGGCCCATGGGGGTGGCTGGCGGTGCCACCCCTCCCCCTCCTCTCCTTTAGTCCCACCCCGGGACTTTGAGGGAGGTAGTACCTCCCATCCCCCTATATATAGTGGGGGTATTTGGCCAAATTAAATACACCAATAATCAATAAAGGTCTTCTCACTTTTGGGAGGACCTCTAATTGATATTTTCTCTCTCCCCCTCTCTCTCGTGACCGTGGTCCTAAGTCTGGACCGCGCGAACGAGAGACATCTTCACCACTGAGCCGTCGCGCTGCGAGATTCGGATCCGGGAGCTCTACTTCCGCAACTGCTGTTGGATCAGGGAAACGGGAGTCATCGTCAGGCACCGAACGTGTGTAACTCCCCGCGAGGTGTCGCACTTGAGGCACTCAAGTCGTTGGAGCCAAAGGAGCGCGAGGACTGCATCACGACCTTGAGGTCGGCTTCGGCTCGTCTACATCAACCATGCTCTCCTAAGCGTTGACAACGCTTTTTGGTCTTCAAGGGTAAGTTCGCGAAAAGCCCCTCCCGTTACTGTATTACTAATAGATAGGTCCTGGCAGCTTCAGGGGTTCAGGGGCATAGGATAATTTTTTTGTTTTCATACGCGGAACCCCAACAGTAATGCCCAATAAAATCTCATAGGTGTCAAGATGATTAGTATATGTAGGGTATGCTTTCTCGAGTCTGTCAATTGCCCCGCTGTAATTTGTTCACCCAACATGTTATTTATCTTAAGGACAATCACCTCTAGTGAACTATGGACCCCGGTCCATTCTTTTACCATTGATATACCATCTACTATTTACTGTTTACTGTTTACTTTCTGCAAGCAATTACTATCTTCCACACAATACATTTAATCCTTTGTTTTCAGCAAAACCGGTGAGATTGACAACCTCACTGTAAGTTGGGGAAAAGTTATGTGGTTGTGTTGTGCAGGATTCCAAGTTGGAAGCAACACCTTGGGGTTGTTTCCTTGCTCCTACTTGTTCGATAACCTTGGTTTCATAACTGAGGGAAACTTGTTGTTGTGCTCATCATACCTTCCTCTTGGGGTTCCCAACAAGCTTAACATACCTGAGCCATCAGTAATACAGTGACAATAAAGGTATGTTTTGGTATTCGGAGGAACCATAGAGGCAATATATGTCAAGAGCAGGATTTCTCCATCTGCGTGACGGAAAGATACTCGAGGGCCCACTCGGAGAAGTTCTATCCAATAGCTGCGCAGCGTGTGATTTGATCACAGGTATATCGCTTGTCGAAACGAGTCAAGTAGCATTTGTTCAGTAATGAGATTGAACACGACATGGTGAGATCATTGATCAGATCTCGGGCAATGCAAGTATCGAGAGACAAAAGGAATAAGAAGTGACGGTCACGGTTCAAACGACGAAAGATCTTTGTGGAATGCATAGGGGTCACATGGCCATCCAGGTCCCTCTGTTGATCATTGGTTCATGAGTGTCCCGACCATGTCTGGAGTGTTCCCGAACCGTGGGTATCACTCTTAAGGGCTTGATGATGCTTAGAGAGTGTTTACAGGATCGGTAGAATCACTGAAGAAGAGAAGAGAGAAAACCAGAAGGGTTTCGGTAAGTCTAGAGGATGACCGGAGTGGAGGTGGAAGGTGTTTCGTAGCCACGGAGATTGAATAATATGTGCATGAATGTTAAATAATGATTTAATCATTTATTCATAATTATTTAATAAAAGAGAAATCAATTAAAGGTCAAAAAGGCTTAATGGGCCAATTCCGAAGGGAGAAGGGCCCATGAGGGAAAGGCAAGAGGAGAGAAAGGGGCAAAGGGTGGGTGGCTGGGCCAAGCGCCCCCCCCCCCCCCCCCCCCCCCCGCACGGGGCCCACTAGGGGCTGGCCGGAGGGTGCCCCTCCTCTCCCCTTCTTTAGTCCCACCCCAGGACTTTGAGGGAGGTAGTACCTCCCCCTCCCCCTATATATAGTGGGATATTTTGACCAGAAAATACACACAATATTCAATAAAGGTTTCCTCACTTTTGAGGAGACCTCCAATTGATATTTCTCTCTCTCTCTCTATCTCTCTCTCTCCCGTGACCGTGGTCCCAAGTTCGGACTGCGCAAACGAGAGACATCTTCACCACGGAGCGTCATCGCGCTGCGGGATTCGGATCCAGGAGCTCTACTTCCACAACTGGCTCCAAGATCAGCCAGGAGCCACCGAAGCCACACTATCTCTAATGTAACAGCGGCAATGGCATGAAGTTCAACTTCAGCACTAGAACGAGACACCGGTTGTTTGGCCTTGGACTTCCATGCAACGAGAGAAGTACCAAGAAAGAGGCAATGGCCACTTGCCCATGTGGAGTCAGTGTAAGCATGAAGCTCAAGCTGATTAGAGCGAGCATAGAATAATCAGCATGATGATGTCCCCCTCAAATACCGAAGAACACGAAGCAAGTGACCATAGTGAGCCGAGGTAGGAGCGCTAAAAAACTGACTGGGAATGTGGCTGCATGAGAAATGTCTGGTCGGGTCACCGCGAGGTACACAAGGCTTCCTACAAGATGACGATAGCGAGAGGGATCCTTAAGGGGAGTACCATTGGTGGGGACCAACTGCAAATGTAACTCCACAGGTGTAGTAGCAGCACGTGTATCAGTAAGACCTGAGTGTGAGGTCAACTCTTGAGTATGACGATGTTGAGAGAGATAGTAACCATAATCAATAATCAGTTCAATTAACCTCAATTCCTAGAAAATAACTAAGAGATCCAAAATCTGACATCTTGAATTGCTCACTCGGCCTTTTCTTGACAAAAGCAATGTACTTCTGATCATCTCCAGTGATCAACATATCATCCACATAGAGAAGAAATAAATTCAGACCATGGTCAGATGTATGAGTGAAAAGTGCAGGGTCATGCTCACTAGAAGAAAAGCCGACAGCTTGAACCACAAAACTGAATCGCTCAAACCAAGAACGAGGGGCTTGTTTGAGCCCATAGAAAGCCTTTCGAAGACGACAAACATGACCTGATGGGGCCTCAACACCAAGAGGTGGTTGCATGTAGACTTCCTCATGTAGATCACCATAAAGGAAAGCATTTTTTACATCCATTTGAAACATTTTTCATGACCGAGCTGTAGTAACAACAATCAGAGTGCGGACAAAGGTCATATGAGCAACACGAGCAAAAGTCATGATCTCTCCCATGAGCTTGCCGAAAACCTATAGCAACAAGTCGAGCCTTATAGCTCCATAGAACCATCTAACTTGGATTTTACCTTGTATACCCATTTGCATGTGATAGGAACAGTTCGAGGAGGTAATGGTATTGAAGGGGTTCGTAGCAGAAAAAAATCTTGACTAGCGTAACACCAATATGCCCAAGATCTATCTACAAGTAATGATGTAACAGAGAGAGGCTCTTGTAACATACACTTGTAGACCGAAAGCTAACGTTCATGCAGAACATGGATGATGTAGTCATTTTCGCACCGACCTCAAGGTCGCGAAGCTCCTCGCAAGTCACCCCTGGTCCTTACACGACGATCCCGGAACGTGGAGGGGATTTATCTGACTCATCTAAAGAGAGAATAGATGGAAGAGAAAGAAAGGAGGTGGACTCTAAGGAGGTGGAGGATGGTGATTTAGTGGAAGAGGAACAGAAGAAGGGTCGATCATCAGCAAAACTGACATTACAGAATAGTTAATACGACGAGTTGAAGGATCATAACAATGATACCCCTTATGCTTGGAGACGAGGGCGCGCCAGCCGTGTCGCGCATCTCCGTGTCGAAGAAAATCGAGGAGGGGAGGCTGCCACGGTGGCGGAGGTGGTAGCGGCAGATGAAGCGGGGGTCGAAGACGAGGGCGCGCCAGTGGCTGCATACGGCGGAGGCGCGGGGAAGGGAGGCGGGGGAGGATTTCAGAGAGGTGGTTGTTTTCCTCCAGCGGATTCACCTCTGGCAAGAGGGGGCAACGACGACGACGATGGCAGCGGGAGAGGTTGGACGTCGTCTCGCTCTCCTCGCAGCTCATGGTGGGTGTGGACCGTGTGGTGGTGTACTAGGGAGTGAAGTGCAGGTGACCTAAAGCAAGTGACCGTGTGACACAGTAGAAAGTCTAGCCGGCGTCCGTGATTGAGAGGCAGCCCAGAGAACGAGCAAAGGCCCGCCACATATCTGTGTTTCTTTGTTCGCCTAATAAAAATATAAACCCAAATATAGCCCATATAGCACTTTTTTATTTGAAATTTTTGAAAACTACGTACTGTATATTTTAAAGTTTCACAAAAATCTGAAACAAATCCTAAAATGGTGACGATGATGTATTTTACGGACATGTAAAATCTCAACTTGAAACACCTGGTATCATGAGCTCCACAGAAATGATAAAAATCTGACAAATTTTGGAGGTTTGAAACATGAGCTCCACAGAAATGATAAAAATCTGACAAAAATTTTGGAGGTTTGAAAAGCTACGCCGTTCGATACTTCAAATTCTCACTTTTCGTCATTTCTTAGCAGCCTGAAATACAAGGTATTTTGAGTTTGGGTTTTGAACATGGATAAATATACAAAGATCACCCTAAACTCACATCCGCAGAACCATTACATTAACCACATTTGTGCTAAATATCTGAAACTAAATCTGTACAGCCACTGGACATGCACGTGTGCCAGAGTGATACTGAAACTGTATCAAGATCACCAGTACACTGCATCCAGCACATGGCTTTTTCCCTGACAACCAATCAAACAAACTAACAGTTCCATGTGTTCAGTGTTACTTACTTGACAGGTGAAACAGTATTGGTGCTAGTACTGAACTGCAAATCTGTGATAACACCGAAACTGCAATCTTTCTAAAATGACTGCACCGGATCTATTCATGTTCCAACAATCAAGCATGAGAATATATATCTTCCCAGCTAAAACAAAAAAAGCAGCATCGACAAATTTATAGCCAGCTAGGCAGGGTAACGACCCACCACTTCAGCAAGATTACAGGAAACAACAACAAAAATGGTTGCGTCTCACAAAAGCCAGCAGGTCTAAGACTGTCTAAACATTCATAAACATTTTTCTAGGCTCATGATATTATTATTAGTGAAACCACTCAGACACATGTCCTTCTTCGGTTCTCCTTCCTTCCAACAGGACATATCAAGTTCACTCTTCCTGCTTGTTCCAGCAGGGCCATCAAATCAGATCTTATTACTTCCTCGTCTTCTTGGGCAGCCGGCACCCGTTATGCGCCAGCTGGGTCACGTCGTGGATGTACATGATGGGGCTCGGGGTCCTCACCCTCTCGCCCCGGAACCCGTCGGCGAAGCCCATGACGATCTTCTTCTTCTTCCTGAAAAAGGAGTACCCTTTCACCTTCACCACGACCGACTTGATGCCCATCTTCCTCGCGGACCGCCCCATGTGCTCACCGGTCGCCTCGCCGGCGTACCGGGCGAGGCGGGACCGCCCTTTCCTGTCCTCCAGGCACCCCGCAGAGGCCCCGGCCTTCCTGTTCCCCTTCATGTCTGTCACGGTCACAAAGGTCTTCTTCCCCTTCTGCGTGATGTGGAGGACGTCACGCTTTACTCGTGGACCGGTTGGCTGCAGCAGGTCCATGTTGAACCGGCCTGGCCTGCCGGCGCCGGGTGTGAATCCACCGTTTCCGCCCATTCTGCCGCCTGCTGTGAACCCGCCAGCCAACCTGCCACCCGGGGTGAATCCACCGTTTCCGCCCATCCTGTCACCGCCTGGGAATCCACCCATCCTGTCAACGCCTGGGAATCCACCATTTCCACCCATCCCGCCACCACCTGGGAATCCACCCATTCTGTCACCGCCTGGGAATCCACCATCTCCACCCACGCCGCCACCGCCTGGGAATCCACCAGTTCCACCCATCCCGCCACCGCCTGTGAATCCACCAGTTCCACCCATCCCGCCACCGCCTGTGAATCCACCAGTTCCACCCATCCCGCCACCGCCTGTGGATCCACCCATCCCCCCACTGCCTGTGGATTCGATTTCAGCAAATGGAGGGAAAATGCCGTCATTCAGCTTCCGTATTTGCACGAGGCGGTACACTGGATCACCACCGCTCCTGAGGCTGTGCAGTGAGTTCTGCAAAAGCACAAATGAGCACCAGATAATAAGACCACATTGTTCATAACTTGGAAAAAATGCACAGGACAGGACAAAGGTGTGTGTGCAGTATATAGAAATGCAGCTGTAAGATCATATAAGATTAATGCTACAGTAGCATTTGTCACCAACAGCACTGGGCTAGGTTTAGCTCGCAATAGCAAAGGAACACTCTTAGAAGGGGTTGAAGAGTAGCAAGAAAACAGGGAAATGATGAGAAAATAACCATGTTTCTATCTTATTTTTCTTGGTCAACAAATGAACATGGGAGATCATTATTGTCAGTTCTATTCAAAAGCTTCTTTTTACTCTCTTTTTTACCAGACTAAGGAACACGTAAAACTAATCTCAAAAACCTTGAGCTGTAGACATGGTCTCAGAGTTCAAAAACCTTGAGCTGTACACATGATAAATTCAAGCCCATTTTGCAAAGCCACTTTCTTCTTCTAAATAAAGATTAAGGGATGCAGAGCCTGTGTATGTCTGGTTGTACAATGACAGGCAGATCAAGTAGAGCACAAACACCAATCGAAACATTTTGGTTCAGCTGGTTGGCTAGCCTGCTTAATCCTTGACATGGAAATGAGACAATCAACATATACATTTTGTTCTTACTTGAAATATACGAGCCACGGACAGATCGTGTGGGTTGACTATAAGAGGATGGGAGATGATTTCAGGCTGCAGAGAATTCAGCGATTCATCAAATGTATAGGAAAACACGACTAGTCATTCCAAACGGATCTTGAGGATTTAGGTCTTAGTTGGCAATTAGATCTGGACGGATGAAAAGGTAGACTGGAACGGAAGATAGGGAGCGACGAGGTAAACTGGAAACGAACGCACCTTGTGAATGGGGGATGGCAGCCGTTGCGCGAGCGCCGGTCGCAGGAGCGCTCGGGCGAGCGTCCTCGCCGCCATCTCCGTACGTCTGCGCGCACAGGCCGCGAGCACGAGGAGGAGGACGGCGGCGGCTCCGCACGGCAGGAGCAACCCGTGGGTGGTCCCGTTGTCTTTCCGATCCGAGGCGAACGGGGAGAGAGGATCGCACGGGGACGAAGCCTAGCCTTCGGCGCGGCCGCCCGGGCGCATGCTGCCGGCGCCGGTGGTGATTTGGAGCGGCCGCCGGAATCAAGTGGAGTCGGGGATGAGAGACGCCGGACGGATGGAGGCGAGAGGAGTGGGAGGGAGGTAGGCGGCGAGCGACGAGGCTGGGGTGGCCGGCGACCGAGCGGCGGGGGAGAGGGATCGCAGTCGCAGCTAGGGAGAGAGAGATGGGTAGGAAGAGAGAGATGGGTAGGAAGAGGCGAGAGTGGAGGGAGGCGGCGGCAGCGGGTCAGGAATGTGAACCCTAACCCGGACGCCAACCTGGTCCTAGCGGCCTTGGAGTGCGATGGTGTAGATTGCTTCTAATTTGTGGTGGACGTTAGAGGATCTGACCGTTTGATAGGCGGGGTGCTGACCCGGATCCAGCGTTGAAGATGTTTGGAGGGCTCCTCCAGCCGATGTTCCTAGATCCAGTCTTACGAGGCTGGTGGTTATTATGGATTATTGACGCCTTATGACTACGGGTTTCTTCAGTGCCAAAGTGTGGACAAGCTACTGGTGATCTTCTTCTTCTCCGGTGAAAGATTTGGATCCTTAGTAGAGTGAAAGTTAACTAGTGTGGAAACTTCTGAGGCTTTTGGCTTTGGGAGCTCCTTTCGAAATTTAGGTGCAAACTTGTCTTGAAATTTCTTGTCAAATTATGTCATTTTATGCATTTGAAGTGAAATTAGACAAAAACGATTAGGGCTAGTAGCACGCAAGCATTACGCGCACAAATGGCCCCTGACGACAGCTCGCATCCACGACGAAAACGAATTCGTCTTGTAAGTACATGACGGAATAAATCCGTCATAGATAAACACCGACGTGGCCCACTTTCATTGGTCAACGACGTGAGGTTCAACGATGACGTCATCACACGTAGAGTTTGTCATGGTTATGAGATACATGTCCCGTTATGATTAGCCCACGTGTCAAGCAGCGGTGGCCCACGTGGCGTCGTCCAATTCGTCCACAAGTCGGCAGGCCGAAGACAGGTGGCGACGAAAACAAATTTTCCACAGCCTTGATGATGTCTGGAATGGGATGGATATGGAAGCTCTAAGAACGGAAACAAGCCGCGGCGAAAACGAAATGTGAGGACGACGATGACGTCACTGACAGCCGACGTGACGTCAGCTGACGTCTCTAACGGCCGGCCGCGGTGCCGTTTGCCACGTGGCAATGGTCGTGTTGGAAAAACGTCACGACCGGTTGGGCCTGGGCTGGGACGGACCCGTTGATCATGACGAAATTGAAAGAACGTTACGGATGGTCGTGACTTTTTTAGATGAAGAACACATCACGGATCAGATTATGACGTGAGGTTCATGACTTTTTTTCATCGCGAACGGTGATCTGTGACATTTTGCCACTAATCCACGATGATATCAGATCGTCATGAACCGTTCAGATTCTTGTAGTGCAATGCAAGGTGTTATAGCTGAACTGGAGGTGTGACAGGGAACAGTCTCATATAAAGACACATAAGGAAAAAAGAGTTCCTACAAGACCAAAAGAAATTTGCAAGATATTCATGGACATACGATAAGGTCTTATGGGCACCTTTTCTCATTAGATTGTGTCATAGTGTAATCATCGTCCGCTGGAAGGAAAAACAACTAAAATAAACATCAAGTAGAGAGAAATGTCGGCCTTTACAATCACTATCTAACATTCATATATCTAGAAATTGAGCCCCAATTTAATATCTCTAAAGCACTATCTAACATTCCAATATCTAGAATTTAAGCCCAAGTTTAGTATCTAAACACTATCTCTAAATCACTATTTAGCATTCCTATATCTAGAATTTGTAAGATCATTATCTACCATATATACATCTATAACTCCTGAATTATTATAAAAAAGGGGAGGCGGGGCAGGTCGCTCACCGTGAGGTCAGGGACGGGGCTCAGACGAGAAGGTTGCGACGACCAGCGACATGAGGAGGGGGAGGCTGCGGCGACCGGCCGTAGATCGAGTGGCGTCGTCAGATGCGGCCGGAGTGGCGGCGGACGCGCGCGGTCGCGGGTGTTGGGAGAGGATCCGGGCCTCCGGTGCGTGGCGGCGGACACGCGCGGTCGAGCGCAGTCGCATGTGCGGGGAGCGGATCTGGGCGTCCGATGCGGGGCGGTGGCTAGGAGAGAGCGTGGAGGTGTGTGAATGATTGACATGCGTGCGTGCTATGAGAGGAGAAGAAGAGAGAAGATCGATAATTAAGGGTGTCAGCGTGTGGGGTGGTGGGTAACAGTGGCGTTGCCCTGAATCCAATGCCACCACTAGAATTCATATTTGTGGCGTCCACTTAGAGAAAACGCCACTATAACCTTTGGTCCGGCTATGTCAGGGTACCCGCCCGTTTGTGGTGTTTACTTATCCTCAGATGCCACTACCATGTTTTAGTGGTAGCGTTCCAAATTATTTCAACACCATTACTATTTCGCCTGCAAGTAGTGGCATGCAGTATGTTTGGGACGCTACTAGAAAAATGACTGCTATAAGGGTTTTCCTACTAGTGACAAACTCTAACTTTAGGGACCCTTCAACCACGCCGAGCGCAGGTCCAAGGTCCCCACCCCTCCGATCACCGGAGCGACAAGCGGACAAGGTGGGGACCCGTCAAATTCCATCGTAGACGGGATGCAGGGGTGTAACACCCTCGAATCGGCCATATGCAAGTTTTCGCCCTTTCCGCCAAACCCGCATAGAAACGATTCAAGGACGCCCACCAGGCACCTTCGTGCGGGTGGAAAACGAAGTAATAACATTACACAACAGTCCTCGATGGGACCCACAGAACAGATATATATTCAACAGCGATTCAATGAGTCAAGAATACAGATATACAATACAAAGATCCAAATCACCTTGAAAACGATAGAGCGTCCGACTACGGACAAGATGCAAATGGGGCTAAGAGCCCTGAAGAATAACCAATGGCGTCCATAACCCTGCCCAGGCCAAGCCGGAAGGGTAACCCTGCTAACGACGTCGATCTCAATCCTGCTAAAACAAAAGGGGTGCCGACAAAGGGCAAAGGAAAAAGAGGAGCGTCAGTACTGAGGCCAGTACACGGCGAGGCTAGAATTCGGCGGCTCTCGCCTACATAGGTATGGTGGGTTGAAGCGGCAGTGCAGCGGCACTAAACAACCTATAGAGACTCGGTATCACTAGCGGCTATTAGAGAGGGGTAAGAAAGACCTATTCGGATCCAACCTGAAGCTAACACCAAACAAACCCATCCTGGTATTTCCCCCTCGAGACCAAACGAGGAAGTCGGACCAAGGAACTCACCCAGTTGGCAATTTTACTCATTCCATTATAGTTGCAGCAATTACTAATCAGATATAGATAGCATAAGTCATCCTGATAGCGTAAGTAGTGGGCAATTTTAATTAACCATTCCGTGGTAGTTGGAACATTTACTAGTCAGATATAATTGTCCTGAGGAATCCCAAAACCTAGCAGTTGTTGGCACTTTTAACACATTTCACTGGAGTTGCAATACTTACTAGGCAGGTATAGCATGACACAGATCACCACAGATCCACCAGTTGTTGGCATTTTTATTATCCAGTCCATTAGAGTGAAACTGATTACTAGTCAGATATATTAAGTCAAATTTATAGCACTACTTTAGTTATGCTTGTCTATGATCGAGATACTGTGCTCCAAGTCGTCCATAACCGCGGACACGGCTTTCAGAAAGTTTTACCCTGCAGGGGTGCACAAATAGCAACACACACTCGATCAACCTCGGAAAAACCAACTCAAAACCCAACGAGGCTTTCACGACAAAGCAATCATAGGATTCATGAAATATTTCAGGGGGCCACCCCACTAAGCTACTCGCAACGAAGTTGGCCGGCTCCGGAACGGACCCAGGGTTTGCGACGACGGCTGTAAACGACTGGGAACCCGAAAGTGTGACTGGGCTTGTCGATACCGCGAAAACGTGGCGCGATCCAAAACAGTACAGGTGCTCCACGCACAATCTTAAATAAAGCAGTAACATGGCATAAGTACAGGATAGTAATAAAGCCCCAAACTACTTTGTGGCCCCAAGAAATAGAAATGAATCAAGCTCTGGCTCAGGGGGGTCCATAAGGCCTCCCGGATGTGGATAGTGCGAATAGTCGAGGAACAGGTATCAAGTACTCGGGGTCCTATGGGACACAAGTGAGCGTGGAAGAACCAAATAACATCTATTGCCCACCGATGCCTCTGCATTAGTTATATCTAGCATTTTAATAGTTGTATTTAAAGTCATGATCAACACCACCGACAAGCATGTCCACCAATAAACATATGCTAGCATTCCAACAAATGTGGTACTCGACAACACGAGATCGAACCTGAGCAAGCAACTACGACTCGCAAGGCCTGCTATCTACCAAACACAGGTAATAGGAGGTGTCCAAGGCAATATAGAGGCTGCACGGGATATAACTGGTGCACGGAAGCTAAAGCATCGCGACACGGATAGCAATAGATCAACAGGAGGAAATAAAGACTACAAATGCAAAATAGGTAGAAGGGGGAGAGATGCTCGCCTGGGAAAACACTGCCAAAGGATCATAACCGGAGAACTTGTCGATACTCGCATCAACCGGAGAACTTGTCGGTACTTGGTTTGGCGTCGATGCGCCTTCGGGTACCGCGGTTCCTCGATGTTCCATGAAGAAGAGCATGGCGTTCCAGGGTCCTTCGAAAGATCTTGTAGGCCTTGTATAAGCGGAGATCTTGACGGGGGCTTGGATAAACAATCCTTGGAGGTAGCTAATGTAGCTATGCGGCGCGAGAACAGCCAAAACATAAACATCGCGACATAACCTACAACTAAGCCTCACCAGCACATCGCATTAAAACCAACCACTGGAATCTTGGGCAGGCTCACGCAGGTACCGCTGCAACACTGCAAGGAAAAAGGGGCAGATGACTCGAGGAGGTGTCACGGAGGCGGACGAAGAGCGCGGTGCACGCGACTGCGGGCCGAACGCGGGCGAGACCAGAAGAGGCCGCTGGACTCTGGGCGGGGATGGTGCTCTGGGGCTAGCAAGGAAGCCGGGCCCACAGCGAGGACGGGCGCGCGCGGCCAGAGGGTGCCTGGGCGCGGGGTCGCGCGGAGGGCACCAGGGCGGCCGGGCCGGGCCGGAGGCGGCGGGATGGAGGAGCGTGCAGGGAGAGAGCAGAGGCGGCGTAGGAGGCCGGACGGAGAGGCGTCGCGGAAGGCGGGAGGAGCTCGGGCGGCGGCGGAGCTCGGCGAGGGAGGAGGCGGGGGGACGGGGCGCTGGTGGCGGAGAAGACCGCGGCGGGGGACGGCGAGGGGGCGACCGGGGCGGAACAGCGGTGGGGCTTGGTCGCTGACGGCCGGCGACGGGACGGCCGCGCGGTGGCGGGGTCTGGGGGCGGGGTCGGGCAGGGTGATGGGGAGTGGAGGTAGCTGGGTGAGGTGGCAGTGGTTGATTGGATGGGGGAGAGGGCCAGGCTGATGTGGCGCAAAGGGATAGGTTGGGGTGAGGTGGAGGGGCTGGGTAGATAGGCTGGGTAGGTTATTTGGTAGCATAGGATTTGGGTGTTTTAGGGGTAGGTAGGATTTTATCTAGAGGTGGCCGGCTAGGCTTTCGGGCCTGGCTGGCTGCCTCCCAAAATAATTTAAATATTTTATTTCTTTAAAACGGGGCTTTTGAAATCCGTTGGTAGACAAAACAAAATATTCCGGAGACCCGGGTTTTAATTTGAATTAAAGACGGGGCGTTTAGAAAACAAAATCAGGCTTTTTGAAAATAGTTTTATGCAAACAAATGCAAGATGACATGATGATGCTCAAATGCAAGGTGGCATGATGACATGAGCATGCGGTCATGGTGATGCAATGCACAAAAACAACGCGATTTTCTAGTAGTGGTTTTGCGGGATGCCACAATTCGACACCACTAACAACGGATCTCGCCCTCGAGATCCGCCTCATGGTACCGGAAAGAAGGTCGGCGATCTGAATCTTCTCGCTTTGTGTCGATCCTCGCGACACCACTAACAAGAGGTCCTTGTCCGTGATCGTCGAGAGAACACTCCGGGAACAAAAGGCGAAGATAGAGCTCTCAACAAATAAAGCCACCTCTAACTTCCGTGGATGGAGTAAAATTGCTGGATCCACTGATTCAATGTACAAAGCGAATGATAAGAGTAGTGGTATGGTAGCTACTCCATCCCGCACTCAAAGCATTACTTTGCACATGAATAGGAGAATTATGCAACCAACTCTCGGAATTCAGAATGAAGATCTCGACAAGCGAGGTTCGGAAACAAAGGAGAAATGCAGACTCTGCATCGGATCTGGCGTAGATGATGTCGTCGTGTCGGAGAACACCGGAAGGCACAAACAAGGAGCAAAGAATGATACCACAGATAAAGGATCACTCAGATAGCATGAAGACCGGATGTAGAAGCACCGTTACCAAAGGAGGAAGCGAAACCCTGAAGGTACAACGAAACCCGACCCCGAGAATTCTTGGATTTGAAGAAAGATAAGAGAGCAGATTCAAAACACGCAGAGGTAAGAAGAGAACAGCAGAGGGGTAAGGAGTAAAATCAGACCTAATCAGATCTATCCAACCGATTTTTCAAAATAGTTTTGACACTCTACTTCGGCCGTTAGCTAGGTTATCCTACACGCTGGACTTGTGGGGTATCGCAACTGCTGAGCTCTGATACCACTCTGTAACACCCTCGAATCGGCCCTATGCAAGTTTTAGCCCTTTCCGCCAAACCCGCATAGAAACGATTCAAGGACACCCACCAGGCACCTTCGTGCGGGTGGAAAACGAAGTAATAACATTACACAACAGTCCTCGATGGGACCCACAGAACAGATATATATTCAACAACGATTCAATGAGTCAAGAATACATATATACAATACAAAGATCCAAATCACTTTGAAAACGATAGAGCGTCCGACTACGGACAAGATGCAAATGGGGCTAAGAGCCCTAAAGAATAACCAATGGCGTCCATAACCCTGCCCAGGCCAAGCCGGAAGGGTAACCCTACTAACGACGTCGATCTCAATCCTGCTAAA
This sequence comes from Avena eriantha, assembly GCA_910589775.1. Classification (NCBI taxonomy): domain Eukaryota; kingdom Viridiplantae; phylum Streptophyta; class Magnoliopsida; order Poales; family Poaceae; genus Avena; species Avena eriantha. The sequence continues at coordinate 435,943,207 of OU342745.1, read as the reverse complement.
ACAAAAAGGGTGCCGACAAAGGGCAAAGGAAAAAGAGGAGCGTCAGTACTGAGGCCAGTACACGGCGAGGCTAGAATTCGGCGGCTCTCGCCTACATAGGTATGGTGGGTTGAAGCGGCAGCGCAGCGGCACTAAACAACCTATAGAGACTCGGTATCACTGGCGGCTATTAGAGAGGGGTAAGAAAGACCTATTCGGATCCAACCTGAAGCTAACACCAAACAAACCCATCCTGGTATTTCCCCCTCGAGACCAAACGAGGAAGTCGGATCAAGGAACTCACCCAGTTGGCAATTTTACTCATTCCATTATAGTTGCAGCAATTATTAATCAGATATAGATAGCATAAGTCATCCTGATAGCGTAAGTAGTGGAATTTTAATTAACCATTCCGTGGTAGTTGGAACATTTACTAGTCAGATATAATTGTCCTGAGGAATCCCAAAACCTAGCAGTTGTTGGCACTTTTAACACATTTCATTGGAGTTGTAATACTTACTAGGCAGGTATAGCATGACACAGATCACCACAGATCCACCAGTTGTTGGCATTTTTATTATCCAGTCCATTAGAGTGAAACTGATTACTAGTCAGATATATTAAGTCAAATTTATAGGACTACTTTAGTTATGCTTGTCTATGATCGAGATACTGTGCTCCAAGTCGTCCATAACCGCGGACACGGCTTTCAGAAAGTTTTACCCTCCAGGGGTGCACAAATAGCAACACACACTCGATCAACCTCGGAAAAACCAACTCAAAACCCAACGAGGCTTTCACGACAAAGCAATCACAGGATTCATAAAATATTTCAGGGGTCCACCCCACTAAGCTACCCGCAACAAAGTTGGCCGGCTCCGGAACGGACCCAGGGTTTGCGACGACGGCTGTAAACGACTGGGAACCCGAAAGTGTGACTGGGCTTGTCGATACCGCGAAAACGTGGCGCGATCCAAAACAGTACAGGTGCTCCACGCACAATCTTAAATAAAGCAGTAACATGGCATAAGTACAGGATAGTAATAAAGCCCCAAATTACTTTGTGGCCCCAAGAAATAGAAATGAATCAAGCTCTGGCTCAGGGGGGTCCATAAGGCCTCCCGGATGTGGATAGTGCGAATAGTCGAGGAACAGGTATCAAGTACTCGGGGTCCTATGGGACACAAGTGAGCGTGGAAGAACCAAATAACATCTATTGCCCACCGATGCCTCTGCATTAGTTATATCTAGCATTTTAATAGTTGTATTTAAAGTCATGATCAACACCACCGACAAGCATGTCCACCAATAAACATATGCTAGCATTCCAACAACTGTGGTACTCGACAACACGAGATCGAACCTGAGCAAGCAACTACGACTCGCAAGGCCTGCTATCTACCAAACACAGGTAATAGGTGGTGTCCAAGGCAATATAGAGGCTGCACGGGATATAACTGGTGCACGGAAGCTAAAGCATCGCGACACGGATAGCAATAGATCAACAGGAGGAAATAAAGACTACAAATGCAAAATAGGTAGAAGGGGGAGAGATGCTCGCCTGGGAAAACACTGCCAAAGGATCATAACCGGAGAACTTGTCGATACTCGCATCAACCGGAGAACTTGTCGGTACTTGGTTTGGCGTCGATGCGCCTTCGGGTACCGCGGTTCCTCGATGTTCCATGAAGAAGAGCATGGCGTTCCAGGGTCCTTCGAAAGATCTTGTAGGCCTTGTATAAGCGGAGATCTTGACGGGGGCTTGGATAAACAATCCTCGGAGGTAGCTAATGTAGCTATGCTGCGCGAGAACAGCCAAAACATAAACATCGCCACATAACCTACAACTAAGCCTCACCAGCACATCGCATTAAAACAAACCACTGGAATCTTGGGCAGGCTCACGTAGGTACCGCTGCAACACTGCAAGGAAAAAGGGGCAGATGACTCGAGGAGGTGTCACGGAGGCGGACGAAGAGCGCGGTGCACGCGACTGCGGGCCGAACGCGGGCCAGACCAGAAGAGGCCGCTGGACTCTGGGCAGGGATGGCGCGCTGGGGCTAGCGAGGAGGCCAGGCCCACAGCGAGGACGGGCGCGCGCGGCCGGAGGGTTCCTGGGCGCGGGGTCGCGCGGAGGGCACCAGGGCGGCCGGGCTGGGCCGGAGGCGGCGGGGTGGAGGAGCGTGCAGGGAGAGAGCAGAGGCGGCGCAGGAGGCCGGACGGAGAGGCGTCACGGAAGGCGGGAGGAACTCAGGCGGCGGCGGAGCTCGGCGAGGGAGGAGGCGGGGGGACGGGGCGCCGGTGGCGGAGAAGACCGCGGCGGGGGACGGCGAGGGGGCAACCGGGGCGGAACGACGGTGGGGCTTGGTCGCTGACGGCCGGCGATGGGACGGCCGCGTGGCGGCAGGGTCTGGCGGCGGGGTCGGGCGGAGTGATGGGGAGTGGAGGTAGCTGGGTGAGGTGGTAGTGGTTGATTGGATGGGGGAGAGGGCCAGGCTGATGTGGCGCAAAGCGATAGGTTGGGGTGAGGTGGAGGGGCTGGGTAGATAGGCTGGGTAGGTTATTTGGTAGCATAGGATTTGGGTGTTTTTGGGGTAGGTAGGATTTTATCTGGAGGTGGCCGGCTAGGCTTTCGGGCCTGGCTGGCTGCCTCCCAAAATAATTTAAATATATTATTTATTTAAAAGGGGCTTTTGAAATCCGTTGGTAGAAAAAACAAAATATTCCGGAGACCCGGGTTTTAATTTGAATTAAAGACGGGGCGTTTAGAAAACAAAACCAGGATTTTCGAAAATAGTTTTATGCAAACAAATGCAAGATGACATGACGATGCTCAAATGCAAGGTGGTATGATGACATGAGCATGCGGTCATGGCGATGCAATGCACAAAAACAACGCGATTTTCTAGTAGTGGTTTTGCGGGATGCCACAGGGTGGCGATCCTAGCCCGCCGCCTCTTTTTTCTTAGCGGTGTGGGACGATCTTGCCAGCCCGACATGACTACAACCACACCAACACTGGGTACCATACAACAATAAGATGAGACATCAAGGCCTCTAGCTCGAGGCACAAATAATACATATTAATGTCCTTTGCAGTGTGCCAACAACCATCTCTCAGGTCTTTAATTTTTGTTTGAGAAACACAGTACAATCAAAGATGCTCACAACACGTACATGCACCCACCTCTATGAACGTACACACGCACACCCTACCCCTATGAGCACCTCCGAGAAACTGAGCCGGCGGATCGGGTCTTGAGATTGACGAAGTCACCACGAGCGTCTCGCTATCGACGGGAACGTCGCCTCCCACTGAAAGAATATTCCGCATTTTATGCAACACGCAGTGCCATGGTGGGCTGGGGTGCAACAACCCTCGTAGTCACCCAACCATAGGTTGGTTGGCAGGTCTTTAATTATTTATTATCCAAAATATGAGGAGACCATGTTGTAAATATTATTGGGCTTGATTTCCGTGACGAGAGTGAATCACCTTTTCACACTTTAATATGCAAAAAAAGAAAAAGTAGAAGTATACTCTTTTGTGGACAAATTTTAAGACTAAAAACGTCCACTTATTGTGAGTAGCTAGTAAACTCCATCTTAATTTCATGGGTCACATCCACTTCCGATCGCCAAACAGGGACCTTGTCATAGGACGACACTTTATACCAAAACTAAGCTGATCTGGACTTTGACCTGGCCCATGAAGGAATCTGATCCGTATGGAATTCAAACATGCATGGCTACCATCTATACACTGCCACGGACGTAAGAAACACACTGCCGGCACGTTGTCATCGAATCGGATAACCCAGCGCAGATGCCGTCAAAAGCAATGCCGTGGTCACATCTCCCCGACGATCTCCTGCAAGAGATCTACGGTCAAAGTCGCCGGCTTGCTCCACCGCGTCCGCTTCGCCGCCGTATGCAGGTCATGGAGAGCCACCGCATATGCATGGCGGGCGGCGGCACCCCCCGCGCTCCCGTAGCTCATCTGCTCCCCCCATCTCACCGTGAATACAGCACGAAAATACAAGTGTATTGCCCCGAGGATGGCAGGGTTCTACGTATCCCTCTCCCGAGCGAGTTGGTCGGCAAGAAGTTCGTGGGATCTCATGATGGCGGCTAGATCGCCGCACTTGGGCATGACTTGCAGCTTGCAATCGTGAACATCTTCTCTCGCGTCGAGGTGCGGTTTCCGAAACGGGAGATAAGAGATGATGTTTCCACACACCAGTGCAGGCACACGTACATACTGCCCACCGATATCGCCCACAAGGTTGTCTTCTCGGAGTCCCCAACCTCAAGTGGTTGCATCGTGGGCTGCATCACCCAGCAATGCGACACCCTGGTTATTGGTTGTCTGCGGAGCGGTTGGACAACCAAAAAATTTGATGGTCTCAGTATCATGGACATCTTATTCTTCAAAGGACAGCTCCAAGTCCTCGCCGCCGACTACGACAAACTGATCAAGTTTGAAATAGGTGTGAACAAAGAGGATGGTCACATAGTTATTGGTAGACGCTCCCGGCTGTCGATCAAATATCGTAGCGGCCTTGTCGGATGGCCATACGACATTGTTGAGTTGGACAGAAAACTGATGGTGGTGGTGAGCTACTCGCCGTTGGATGGCGTTAGCCATCAGCCTTACTTCATGATGTATGAGCTTCCTGATGAACTGACGACAGAGAACGGTAACAAGTGCGAGGAGGTAACAAGCTTGGGTGACTACACTTTGTTTGTAGGAAAAATGTCGTCCAAGGCGGTGTACACGGTGACGGGACGCGGTGAGGTCCAGAAAAACTGCATCTACACCGACGATGTGTTAGTGTCTATCTACTAAGATCGAGTAATGGAATTGATTGTATTGCAAACGATCCACCCAACCTCCCTCACGTCTGTTCATTATAGAGTTGCGTGTATCGCGGTATAACCAAGGCCGAAGCCAATTCCATCCTCCCACTCACCAGCTACAAGCCAGCTAGTACTTATAGCTTATTATCGTTGCCACACAGAATCAGCTAAACGGGCCGGTACTCTTTTAATCCTGACGGGCCTCCTAGACTCCTCTTGTTGTTGCGGCCCAATAGACGATCCATCATCAGTGTCGCTGACAATCCCTGCCCCTTTTGAAACGGCTTGCCCCAAGACGGAGCTCGAGGAAACTGTTACTTCAAAGAACCCAAATCCTCCCAAGTGGCCAGTTTAGGTGTTGACTCACTCCATTGAACAAGTGCTTGCGTGATCGTATCCTTACCGCGCTGAATCATACGCTACTGAAGGATACTAACAGGAACTTGTAAGTCAGCAGCAGAAGAAGGGAGCTGAGGTGATACCTGACAAGATGATGGTAGGAAGGGCTTCAGCTAGGAAACATGAAATACTGGATGTATGCGACTAGTGCTTGGCAACACCAACTCGTAAGCACCAGAACCAACTTTACGACTGATAGCAAAAGGGCCAAAATATTTGAAAGCCAACTTGTGTGAAGCTCGTTTGACAACTGACGATTGTGCATAAGGTTGCAGTTTCAAAAAGACCTTGTCACCCACTGAAAACTGCCTCTCTGTCCTCTTCTTATCAACTTGATTCTTCATTCTCTGCTTTACTCTTAACAAATGCTGCCTCACAGATTCTTGCATCAGAGCTCGCTCATCAAACCAATTCTGAATTTCAGGCGTGGGACAAGCATCACTGGCTGAAAGACCAAAATAACAAGGAGCATATCCATAAAGAACCTCAAAGGGAGATTTATCCAAAGAGGAATGCCAATTGGTGTTGTACCAAAATTCACACAAGGACAACCACTTGCTCCACTTCTTGGGATGACCACTGATAAAGCATCAAAGGTAACACTCTATCTGTTGATTGACACGCTCTGTTTGCCCGTCAGATTGTGGATGATATGCAGTACTCATATGTAAATTTGTTCCAGTACTCTTCCAGACTCCTTGCCAAAATTGGCTTGTAAAGATTCGATCCCTCTCTGAGATCAGAGTAATTGGCATACTGTGTAGCTTGAAAACATGGTCAAAGAAAACATCCACAATATGAGAAGCAGTGAATGGATGCTTTAGAGGAACAAAATGTGCATATTTAGTGAATGTATCCACAAAAACCATGATAGCATTGAAAGCACCTGAGGTTGGCAGCCCTTCTATGAAATCCATAGTCACCACTTGCCACACACCTTGTGGAACAGCCAATGGCTAAAGCTTGCCAGGATAAGGAATATGTTCAGGTTTAGCTTGCTGACAAATCAGAAAAGATTGGACTTGTTGCTTGATGAACTGTCTCATACCAACCCAACGAAACAGAGAACGAATTCTTTTGTAAGTAACTGGGAATCCAGAGTGACCACCAGCAGGACTGGTGTGAAAGGCTTGAAAAATTCTGTGGTGGGTGACAGGAACATTCCCAATCCAGACTGCCCCTTTTACCCTAATGACTCCTTGCACCAGCTTGAATGAACCAAACATATGATGAACTGTAGAGATAGCACACAAGTGACCTTGAGTATGTGTCATTCTAGACAAAGCATCAGCAGCACCATTATCTATTCCTTTTTTTAAATAATCTTGTACTGTAAACCCATCAACTTAGTCAAAGCTTTATGTTGCCAGTTAGTGTGTAATCACTGTTCATTTAAATTTGTCAAACTCTTGTGATCTGTTTTAATGACAAATTCCTTCACTTGCAGATATGGTCTCCAATGTTCCACTGCTAAAAGGATAGCCAAATATTCTTTCTCATACATTCACAAGGTACTTGTTTTGGTACCCAAAGCTTTGCTGACATAAGCTAAGGGATGTTGGTCTTGGATTAACACATCTCCAATCCCCTTATCACTAGCATCAGTTTCCAAAACAAACACCTTACTGAAATCAGGCAAGGCCAATACAGGAGCAGTAATTAGAGCTTGCTTTAATGTTTGGAATGCCTCTTCTTCCACTGGAGTCTAAATAAACAAATTACCTTTCCTGAGAAAATTGGAAAGAGGTTTACTGATTACCCCATAATGCCTGATGAATTTGCGATAATAGCCAGTAATACCCAGAAAACTTCTCACATCTTTCACATTCAAGGGTTTTGGCCATTTTTGGATAGTGGCAATTTTGGAATCATTAGTAGCAACACCTTCCTTACTGATAACATGCCCTAAATAAGCAATACTTGGCTGTCCAAAAGCACATTTAGACATCTTAACTTGCCACTGAGCTTGCTGTAACAGTTGCAAAACTGACTGTAAATCCTGCAAGTGAGCCTCCCAAGTTTTACTGTAAATTAATATATCATCAAAGAAAACTAAGGCACATTTCCTAAGAACCGAGGCAAGTGTCTCATTCATTGCTCCTTGAAAGGTACCAGGTGCTCCAGTGAGGCCAAAAGCCATGACCTTAAATTCATAATGACCATTGTGTGTTTGAAAAGCAGTTTTAAATTCTTCCCTAGGAGCCAATCTGATCTGGTGATAACCAGCTTTCAAATCCAATTTGGAAAAGAAACAGGCTCCAGCTAACTCATCCAAAAGTTCATCAATAATGGGTAAAGGATACTTGCCTTTAACAGTGAGGGCATTCAAATGCCTATAATCCACCACCATTCTCCAAGTCAGATCCTTCTTTTTCACAAGTATCACAGGAGAAGAAAAAGGATTGTTGCTTAACTGAATAACACCCTGCTCTAGTAGTTCAGCAACTTGTTTTTCAATCTCTAACTTTAACTCAGGCACCACTCTATAGGGTCGAATGGAAACTGGCCGTGCACCAGGAATAAGAGGAATTGTATGATCAAATCTTCTTCTAGGAGGTAGACCAGCAGGTGTTTCGAATACAGTTGCAAACTGATCTAGAATAGACTGAATAGCAGGATGTACAGGTGCCGGATCTTCTGCTAGAATGGCTGACAATTCCACCAGAGTATATTCAATTGTTCCCTCACAATCACCATGCAAAGTGACCTTGTGACCATCATGAGGCACTTTCATCCATTTCTGTGCCCAATCAACTTCCATAGGACTATGCTGAGCTAACCAATCCAATCCAATGATGCCATCATAAGAACCCAACTGAAGAAATCTGAAATTAGAAGAAAAAGTATTCCCTTCTGAATTCCATTGGCAATTAGCTATCTGAGTTGTACAGTACACTAGTGCACCATCAGCTATTTTCACTGGAACAGGCTTGATATTAGTAATATCTTGCATTATAGGCATTAATTTGTCATTCAAAAAGAAATGTGTACTGCCAGAATCAATGAGAACTTTTAACATATGTCCTTGAATTTCAACTACTAATTGTAATGTCTGTGCTGCTTCACCATGTCCAACAGCTGCAGCTGAAACACACATCATTTGAGCTGGAGTTACACCAATAGCCTCTTCACATTCAAAATACTATGGTTCCTTTACCTGCAGAAATTCCATCATTTCTTGCACTACATGTAGTTGCACCGTGCTTCTACACTGATGATCCTTGCCCCCAACATTCACCACAGATAAAGCACAATCCCTTGGCCTTGCGAAAATTACGCAACTATGCCCATTTATCGTCAGCAGCAGGAGTTCGAACAGGTTCAGTTACCTTTTTATCTGGTGCAGGACGTATCTGAATTCTGGCTGGTTGAGGACGCGCAGGTGCAGTGCACTGATACATAGGAGAAGATGGTGCCGACGAAAATTGAGGATCCTCTTCCAATTCTTCAAACAATAAAGCCAACTCAATAGCTTTATCAATATCCGCAGGTTGCTGAAACGAAACAGCCATACGAATGGAAGGAGAGAGCCCTTCGATGAAGCGAGTGGTATAATGGAGCATATCAGGGTTAACTTCATAAGCACCAATCTGATCAAAAAGTTCACAGAATCTCTCCACATACTCTAACACAGTTGATGTCTGAGTCAATCGAATGAGTTTCCTGACAAGAGAACGATGTTGGTTTCTGCCAAACCTGGTATTCAGATGATGACAGAATTCAGACCAAGTAGCCGAAGGAATGCATCGACGAGCAGATTCCAACCAACGTGCAGCAGCTCCATCAAATCTGGCTGACGCATACTGAATCCACAGATGCGCCGGAGTTCCCCAAACTTGAAAATAATCCTCACAACGATCCTGCCACAAACGTGGATTCGATCCATCGAATCGCGGCAATTCCACCTGTGGTCCAGTCCCGAACACATCAGCAGCATCCGATCCAGACGGAATCGCAGCACGAACAGATGAAGATGATGTGAGATCAGGTCGCGTACCTCTCGCCGGAGGAGGGATGTACGTATCCTTCCCCCTGGTAACTGAAGCAACGATGGGCCCAACTGGGCAATTCAGAGAAGACAGACCAGGAACTCCCTTCCCAGCCACCACCGGGGAAGAGCTCGTCGGAGGAATGGGAACGGTGGTCGACGACTTGGCAGCAGCTTGCAGCGACGGGGACGGCACCTCCACATCGAAACTGATTTCATCACGCAACTCCTGGATCTGAGCGGTGAAATCGGTGGTGGCCGCATCGATCTTCGTGGTGAAGGACTTGGTCAACGTGTCGGCGAAGGAAGACAGCTTCCGACCGAAGAGATCCTCCATCTCGCCTTGCAGCAAATTGTAGACAGAACGCGCTTCCGGAGACAAATCCGCCATGACTGCTGCTCGCCTCACGGATTTGAAGCGAGTAGAGAAGCGGTGAGAAGGAATCGCCAGGATCGACGAATCTGATACCAATTGTTAGTGTCTATCTAGTAAGATCAAGTAATGGAATTGGTTGTATTGCAGACGATCCACCCAACCTCCCTCACGTATGTTCATTACAGAGTTGCGTGTATCGCGGTATAACCAAGGCCGAAGCCAATTCCATCCTCCCACTCACCAGCTACAAGCCAGCTGGTACTTATAGCTTATTATCGTTGCCACACAGAATCAGCTAAACGGGCCGGTACTCTTTTAATCCTGACGGGCCTCCTAGACTCCTCTTGTTGCTGCGGCCCAATAGACGATCCATCATCAATGTCGCTGACACGATGCCACCTACTTGACAAGTTTGGACGACCATGATGATCGTACATATCCTAATATATAAGAAAGACGAAAGTAGAGGCGACGCAATGCATGGGATCAACCCAGCTGGGTCAGGCGGATATATTGATGGTTCACGTGGCATGTGGATTTTCCCACCGGATTTCTAACTCAACAAGATAACTCTAGCATACCATCTTCAATTTTACGCTTAGTATTCCAGGTCAACCTTGGTCATATATAAATAGTCCCTGCAACTTATCTTTGCATTGTCATGGTTGGAATATTGCGTGTCGGTCAACCAAAATTACCATTGATGTATTCTTGGGCTTATTAGATTTCCATCTGTCGCTTAATATCTTTATCTGTTACAGTAGATATAAGTTTTGGATTTGTTTGTGTACCGTGCACCGTGCACGCGCACATGCTCTAGCTAGTGCTCGATCTACCACATATCTATAGACTATAGTCAGGTTAGGGAGCGCGTCGAGAGGCACTGTCATTGACCAACGGACCTCGACGGTAAATGCATGAAGAGAAGGATCACAGCGGGGATATCTGCTCCTCGTGCACATGACATTGGTGTCGCCGGCGCTTATTCACACCAAGGTGTCATGACCACCGGAATCGGACACACAAAGAGCAGCACTAGTGTAGATTTTTAGGGGCACTTTGCTTGCGGTACTTTAATGAAGTGCCAATAAAAAATAGTTTTTAGAGGCTGCTTGCCACAAATGCCTCTAAAAATAGGTTTTTTGGGGCGCTTCGCAAAGTGTTTCTGAATATGCCATTTTTAAAGGCACTTTCTGAAGACTCAGTTTACATATGATCCACGAATACTTCTGTTTCAAGAGCGGGGGAGCCAAGGTGAGAGCGAGGTGACGGCGCGTTTCCACCGGTCGGCGGCTACTCCGGCCACGGCCGGGCACCATGTCCTCAGGCAACAGGGTTGCGCTGTCAAATTTAGATCTCTCTGTATAACTAGCATGCATACAACCGATCAACCACAATATTAAACAACAAAGAAACTAGACCAACATTACAACAAGCATTGTTTTAGTAAAATTCCTAGAGCTATGGAGGATCGATCCATGTCGGGAGAAAATATCCCTCGCCATATCCTCCAATCGCGTACACCCCTTCGTAAACAAGTCTCGAAACTCCACTCGTTGTAGAATAGTCCATAAGCGGAGAGTAGCAATGGCACGGTAAATAACCTGCAAGTTAGTAGATAATTTGTTATTAAAAATCTTGGTTGAGTTTATCGTAATCTCGTGGCACCGCGATTCATATAATTGATATGCTTTTTCTTGAGATGCTTACTTGACAAAGCCCATGTCACCAAATAAGATCTAGAATTACACTTCTACCACTTATTTGTGATTTTGTGAAAATGTTTTCTGCACATATTCTTTTGTGCCACATATTAAACTTGAAGTTGTCAAGGTATTGCAAGATTTAGTAATTAGCGATTTTGCCACCGACCTTGACAACCTTGCCCAACTTATCAGCTTGACGTGGACGTTGAGACAGTCGCCAAGTCGCAGGGAATGCACTTGTGTGTTTTCTTCTGATCCGCTAGCATGACCAGTTATAACTACCTCGGTGAATTACACTCTTAGTTACATGCCTGGATGAACGAAAGTGGTTAAAATAGTACGGTGGGGCCCAGGGCCACTCACGGTAGACCTTTCGTCCGTCCTAACCACTTTCAGAACATCGGGACAAGAACGAGCGGCGTAATCGGCAGGCGAAGGGATCACCTACATACACAAGTGAGTATGTATGCAAGCCACATACAACGGTTCTCAGAGCCACTCCATCTAAAAGAAATAGAAATATTGCAACGCCATAAGGCAAGATTCAAATATCCTAGATAGAGATAACATTTTAGGATAGCTCCTCATACATCAAACATCAGAGTATCAGGCGGAAGCGGAAAACAAGATCCGAGTACGGATAAGAAGCAAATCGGCATAAGATGCCACATAAATAAACACATCCCGCCCACAGATCTCACGGATCCCCGTTTCCGGAATCTCTACACCGAGTGATCGTTGCCAACATCATCTGTCTCCTCCACCCAGTATCCATCTTGCGGGTACACCTGTTCATCTGAATCAAACAATTTATCGTGTGACACCCTAGGGGTACTCAGCAAGTCTTTATGCCACTAAAGGGGACACAACCTGGGGTGACGCAATTGCAACAAAAGACAATAACTAACAAGTCTATAGATACTCGCTAACCATCCGCCTAACCAATGATAGACGGATGTCTGTGAATTTAGAACAACAGTTATAATAGTATAATTAATAGATCCATCCTCCTCCTCGCTTACCAACGAGGAAGCGGACGAACAACCCGCATCCGTTGGCAGTTTTATTAACCATTCCATGAGTATTGCACTATTTACTAATCAGGTACTTAGTCAGATTAAAGCGGCACTTTAGTGATACTTGTCTATGATCGAGAAACTGTGCTCCAAGTCGTCCATAACCGCGGACACGGCTTTCAGAAAGATTTACCCTGCAGGGGTGCACGAATAGCAACACACACTCGATCAACCTCGGAAAAACCAACTCAAAACCCAACGAGGCATTCACAACAAAGCGATCACAGGATTCAGTAATATTTCAGGGGGCCACCCCATTAAGCTACCCGCAACGAAGCTAGCTGACTCCGAGACAGACTCAAGGTTTGTGTGGACGGCGGTAAACGACTTGGAACCCGAAAATATGACTAGATGGTCGATACAGCGAAAACGTGTCACGATCCAAAACAGTACAGGTGCTCCACGCACAATCTTAAATAAGACAGTAACATGGCATAAGTACAGGATAATAATAAAGCCCCAAACTAATTGTGGCCCCAAGAAATAGAAAGGAATCAAGCTCTGGCTCAGGGGGGTCCATAAGACCTCCTGGATGTGGATAGTGCGAATAGTCAAGGAACAGGAATCAAGTACCCGAGGTCCTACGGGACACAAGTGAGCATGAAAACCAAATAGCAGATATTGCTCACCGGTGCCTCTTTCATTAGTTATCCCATTACTACTCAGGTTAAGTTGTTTAGGTACCTCGTTATCCATCAGACACTCACATACCCTACACATGCTTTTCTATGACTCGCATGGCTCAAACAACTCCTGTAGTAATGGCTCATGGGATGGAGGAACAAGCTTCAGTGGGGTTTAAAAATAAAGGCTATGCAGTACTTGGGATTCAATTTAATGCAATCGCGACTCAATGATGCAAGAGTAAGATAGAGGCAATAGGTACTATATGTATGCAAGCATGTGCTAGTGCTTGCTTGGAAGCTCAGTTGAAGCGAGAGATGGATCTGGGTAGTACTCCTGTGATTCCTGGTAATTCTCCTGCTGGGCGTCTATTCGAAGAAGAACCAAACAAACAAGGCCCAACATAAATAAAGTGCACAAGCATATGAATTAAAATGCGTCAAGAAAACAAGCATGCCATGATGAATGATGCACAATTTACATGGTATTAAAGTAGCATGGCAAGGGTGAGGTGTGATTACAAGAGTAAAGCATTTTATTAATTATTTAGCCAAGTTTTATTGCCATAAACAGTTATGATTTTTAATAATGACCTGATGCATGCTTCAATTCAGAACAAGGAATGCATAGATAGAGCGGGCTCGTCGCGCTGATCGATTTAGACATATTATTTGTCAAATTTGGAGTTATAGATTTAAAGTTATTAATTTAATTAGAAAAGGGCATTTTATTGTAATTTTAATCATCTCGGAGATTTAAAGTGTTCAAACATTATTTTGAATAGCATATTTGAATTCCTCACATTTTTCTAATTCAAAACATATATCATTGGTATTATTTGGATTTATAATATTAAAGTTATTTAAAAGCATATTTGAATTTGAATTTAAACATTTCCTGAAAAGATTAAAACAAACAGATAAACAGAAAACCTTTTTATACTCAGTCAGACCCAGCCCCAGACGCTGACGGGTGGGCCAGCTGCTGACTGGGACACACGCGCACAGAAAGGTTTTTCTCACCGCGGTCTTTCCTAGCCTCTGTGAATGACAAGTGGGGCCGGTGGTTAGGGGCCCACGTGCCAGTGGCTGAGCCCGCAGAGGCTGACAGGTGGGTACGGCTGGAGCGCGGGTTGATGTTTACGAAACCCGGGGTCCCTTTTTGTAAAATGTTCACAGGGGCTGACAGGTGGGCTCGCGAGTACCGCGGGTTGAGCAAGAGATAAACAGAGGGGGCTATTTACAAAGTTACCACGGCCCGTACTGTTGCTCTTCTTTCTCTGAACCGAGCGACAGATTCGTGTTCGACCGCACGGCGCGACGCGCGGGGGACTCGAACCCGCGACCTGGACGTGCGTGCGGAGGGCGAAGCCGCTGCGGTAGGGTATGTGATGGTGACAGAAGGGCGGCTGGCGGCTAGTTAGGTCGCGGCACGACGCGTCGACGTGCAGACGCTCGCGGCCACGGCGCACTGAGAGTGCTCGGCGAAACGCCCGTCGCGGCTAGGGTTTTACGGCGAGGCAGAGGGTGTCTAGGCGGAAGAGGGACTCATCGCGGGGAGATTGACTGCAGTGGATCGGTGCGGGAGACGACGGAGCGGCGAGGAAGTAGACACCGGGGAAATTAGGGTTTTGCGGTGGCCGGCGGTAGTTCTGGTGGCGGCAGAGCGGCGTCTCCTTGCCGGCGTGCACTCGGCGAAGCAGGGGACGCTCCTCGGCCTCCTCGACCACCTCCACGTCGCGCTCGCCTGATGGATCGAGGAAACGACGGTGGTACTGACGGTGATCGGCGAGACAGGAGATGGCGTCGGTGGAGAAGAACAGGGGAGAGGGCAAGACCCTGGGGTGGATCTGGGCTGCTACCAAACGGGGAAGAGGGAGTAGATAGGGACGGGGGGGGGGGGGGAGAGGGTGCCGTGTGGGAGCGGGGTAGAGAAAAGTGGCCTCGGCACCTTTTCCTCCTCCTTCACGTGCTCGAGCTAGCTCGGCTTGAGCAGGGCAGGGGCATGGCAGGTGGCCCAGGGTGAGGACGAGGCGAGGCAGGCTCGGGTGGGACCTGCTGAGCAGCGAGAGAGAGAGAGAGAAGGAAAAGGGGAGGCTCGAGTAGAGCTAGGTTAGGAGGGAGTAGATGTCTCGGGTTAGAGAGAGGGGCTGGTGGGGCCTGCTGGCAGGGATAGGGAGAGAGGCCAGCCTCGGCATGGTGAGAGGAGGGAGGTGAGGTGAGGGTTAGGGTAAGAAGTTAGGGTTTAGGCTAAAACTAGGGTTAGAGAGAAAAAGGTTATAGAGGGGTTAGGGTTTACTCTAGGATGCTCCTAAGATCCCACAAGTATGGGTGATGGCATGGAGATTGAGAAGAGAGGAGAGGTGGTGTAGGGTTTCCTTTAATGTGGCATGATCATGTGTAAAGGAGAAAAGGGTGTGGATGATATCTCACATGATCATGCATGGCATGGATGTTGAGGGTGATGAGGTGGAGATGGTGAGAGGAAGAGAAAACAAACTCACAAGGAAAAGATCCACTCAAAAACCAAGGGCAAACCAAAAGAAAAGAAGTGGTGATGGTGTTTGCATGGCCCATGCAAAGTATTAAATGCCATGTTTTATTTTGTGAAAACAATAATAAGATAACATGGCATTATTCCCATGCATTACCAAAAGGTGGAATAAAGGCCAAGCAAAAGAAATTAGAATGGAATCCATCCCAACCCACATGAGCTAGAGTAAATGCCAAAATAAATTAAAAGCCCATGGGTAATTAGGGTGGTGGAATTATAAGGTGGTGACAAAGAAAGGTGGTGGAGTGGAATAAAAGATATGCCCCCAACTCAATTTGGGCACCAAGCATTTATTAAGAATCAAATACAATTTACCAAGAGCCAAATACAATAATAATGCATATGAGAGAAGAACCAAATGGATAAAGGTTTTATATGATGCTCAAATGCAAGGTGGCATGATGACATGAGCATGACATAATTATGATGCAACAATTATATGTAGGAATTAGCCATTATATTACTAGACCAAGTAGCATTACAATTGTTAGACAATTGGGATGCTACAACTCTCCCCCACTAAACAGGAATCTCGCCCCGAGATTCTAGGAAGAAGAAGACTCAAAGAGGGTAGGATACTTGGCACGGAGCTCATCTTCACGTTCCCAAGTGGCTTCATCAATGGAATGGTGCGACCACTGCACCTTGCAGAACTTGATGGACTTGTTGCAAGTCCTTCTTTCTGTGACTTCTAGAATTTTTATGGGGTGTTCTTGATAAGACAGATCTTCTTGGAGATTGATGAGTTCATGGTCCACGGTCTTGCCGAGATCCTTGAAGCACTTCTTGAGTTGGGAGATGTGGAAAACATCATAGACCTTGAGTTTTTCAGGGAGCTCAAGAGCATAAGCAACTTCTCCTATTCTTCCACGAATTTTGAAAGGACCGATGTATCTAGGAGCCAGCTTTCCTTTGATACCAAAGCGGTGCGTGCCTCTCATGGGAGTGACACGAAGGTAAACGAGATCACCAGGGACATACTCCATGTCCGTGTGCTTTCTGTCATAATTGCTCTTCTGGCGACTTTGAGCAATCTTCAGGTTTTCAAGAATGATGTGAACTTTCTCCTCCGCTTGAGTTACAATGTCGGGGCCAAACAATATTCTTTCACCCGCGCCCGACCAACCAATCGGAGTTCTGCACTTGCGACCATAGAGAGCCTCAAACGGTGCCATCTTTAGACTTTTCTGGAAGCTGTTGTTGTAAGAGAATTCAGCATAAGGAAGGCATTCTTCCCACTTCATGCCGAAAGAGATAACGCAAGCACGGAGCATATCTTCCAGAATCTGATTGATCCTTTCAACTTGTCCTTGCGACTGAGGGTGGTAAGCTGTGCTGAAGTTCAATTTTGTTCCCAAAGCATTTTGGAAACTTCCCCAGAACTTGGAAGTGAAGATGCTTCCACGGTCTGAACTGATCTCAAGAGGAACCCCATACAGAGAGACAATTCTGTTGATATAGAGCTCAGCCAACTGAATCACAGAAATTGTTTCCTTGACGGGAAAGAAGTGAGCTACTTTAGATAGCCTGTCGATGACAACAAAGATTGCATTGTTGCCCTTCTGCGACCTTGGAAAACCAGTGATGAAATCCATCTCTATTTTCTCCCATTTCCATTCCGGAGGCTTCAATGGCTGTAGAAGACTGGAAGGTTTCTGATGGACAGCTTTAACTCTACGACAGACATCACACTCCGAGACATACTTGGCACAATATCGTTTCAAACCAGGCCACCAATATTGTGTTTTCAAGTCCATGTACATCTTAGTGCTGCCAGGGTAGATAGAAAGAACAGAATCATGCGCCTCCTTGAGAACTTGCTCTCTTAAACCCGGGTAGTTCGGAACAAACATCCGGTGTTCAAAGAAAAGAGTGCCTTGGTCGTCGACGTGGAAAGACTCATACTTTGGAAGCTGAATGTTGGAGATGATCTTTTTAGTGTAAGGGTCACCAAGTTGAATAGAACGAACTTTTTCTTCCAAGAGTGGGGTTGCCAGAAGGTTCAAAAGATACCCTTGATCCACAATTTCAAGGTTGAGCTTGCGGAACTCCTTGCACAAGAGAGGCTGTTGTTCTTCCACCATGAGGTTGTTGACATAAGATTTTCGGCTGAGAGCATCGGCCATGACATTAGCTTTGCCCGGAGTGTAGTTGATGGTCAAATCAAAATCATTGATTGCTTCGATCCACCTTCTCTGATGAAGGTTGAGATCAGGCTGTGTGAATATATACTTCAGACTCTTGTGATCAGAAAAGATCTCACAACGGTTGCCAAGCAAGTAATGCCTCCATACTTTCAAAGCAAAGACAACTGCTGCGAGTTCGAGGTCATGTGTAGGATAGTTGATCTCATGTGTCTTCAACTGTCGAGAGGCATAAGCAACAACTTGCTTTTCTTGCATAAGGACCGCACCCAATCCTTGCAATGAGGCATCACAGAATATTTGGAAAGGCTTTGATGTATCTGGAGGAACTAAGACTGGTGTGGAAGTGAGCTTCTCTTTGAGTGTTTCAAACCTTGCTTGACATGCAGGAGTCCAAACGTATTTCTTGCCTTTCTTGAGGAGATCGGTAAGAGGCTTCGCAATCTTCGAGAAGTTTTGAACGAAGCAACGGCAGTAACTGGCCAAACCAAGGAAACTCCGGACTTCTTTGACATTTATGGGTGGAAGCCAGTCCATAATTGTCTTAATAGTTTTTGGGTTGACGACAATGCCCTTGGCAGAGATGACGTGACCAAGGTAGGTGACTTGAGGCAGCCAGAATTCACACTTGAAGAACTTTGCATACATGCGGTTCTCATGAAGCTTGTTTAGGACACACCGAAGGTGTTCTTCCTTAGACTTAGAATAGACTAGAATGTCATCTAGATAGACCACAACGAACTTATCAAGATACTCGATGAAAACCGAGTTCATAAGCCTCGAGAAGGTGGTAGGTGCGTTGGTGAGACCGAAGGACATGACCGTGTACTCATACAAGCCATAGCGGGTGGTGAAAGCTGTTTTGGGAACATCTTCCTTGCGAATCTTGATTTGATGGTAACCACTTCTCAAATCAAGCTTAGAGAATACCACAGCTCCAGCTAGCTGATCGAAAAGATCATTAATCCGCGGAAGGGGATATTTATTCTTGATGGTTTTAGCATTGAGAGCCCGATAGTCAACACAAAGTCTATCAGTCTTGTCTCGCTTCTTCACAAAGATGGTTGGACTACCCCAAGAAGAAGTACTGTGCTGAATGAAACCCAACTTCTCTTGTTCATCCAACTGACGTTTGAGTTCAGCCAACTCAGCACGACCCATTTTATAAGGCCGCTTGGAGATAGGAGCGGTACCAGGTTCAAGTTCAATCACAAACTCAACCTCACGATCCGGAGGCATACCTGGCAACTCTTCAGGAAAAACATCTGGAAACTCACAGACTACCGGAACACTCTGAATACCTTCCATAGCATCATCATTCAGAGCCGCCAAAGAGAAAAGCTGAATTGTAGGAGTCAGACTTGGAGAATAGACTATATGGCCTTCAGGAATTTTCAGAGAAACTGAGCGTCCAGCATAATCAATCACAGCTGCATTTGTTGTTAACCAATCCATGCCCAATATAACATCAATATCAGAGTTGCCTAGAATAATTAAGGAAGCCGGAAACGAAGAGCCACCAATCTCAATTTGATTGCCATGGCTGATATGAGCAGCCCTCATGTTTGACCCAGGAGATTGTACCACAAGACGATGCAATAAAGGAACCATAGCCAGATCATCCTCATGCGCAAACTTGTGAGAAACAAAAGAATGCGAAGCACCAGAATCAAACAAAACTCGTGCAGGGACTGAGTTAACAGGAAGCATACCCATCACAACTCCAGGTGCATGCTCAGCTTGAGCGGCGTTGACACAGTTGGCACGAGCAACCGTAGACCCAGGCTTAGTGTTGATGTTGAGAGCCCGAGGTGGAGGTGCACGAACCATAGGAGAACTTGCCGCAGGTCTTTGAGGTGGTGGTGGAAGAGCTTTGTTGTTCATAGGACAATTCCAGTGCTGATGCCCAGTGTTTCCACAAGTGTAACAAGCACCAGGTGGACGTGGAGCAACGTAGCCAGGGACTCCGCTAGACGCTCCAGGGTAGTTGTGGTTGTAGCCCCTGGGAGCCGCAGTGAAGGAGTTTGGTGGCCTTGCCACGTAGCTTGACAGTCTTGGTGGAGCAGGGAGCGACGGTGGGGTGTTAGGAACCCAGACACGACGCTTAGAAGGAGCTGTCATAGCAGAAGAGCTTGCTGCATCGCGGCTGTGTTTCTTTGACTCCTCAAACACTTGCCTACTTGCTTCTTCCTGCAGAGCTGTGTGTTGGAGTTCCAGAAAAGACGCCGGCCTTGCATGAGTGATTGCATATTTGATGGATGCATTGAGGCCTTGCCGGAACCTCTTTTGCTTCTTCTTGTCATCAGAGATCCCATCGCCACCATACCGAGAAAGGTTCATGAAGTTTCTGATGTTGGTATTTACATTGTCAGTGCCCTGCTTGAGGTTGAGAAACACTTCCTTCATCCTTTCCATGACAATTTCTGACAGATATTGCTCTTTGAAAGCAGCAGTGAATTGCTCCCAAGTAGGCTGAAAACCAGAAAGGTCTGCCTTGAGGTAATTTTCCCACCAGAGAGCTGCATCTCCCTTCAGAAGGTGAGTGGCACATTTGACCATTCTTGCTCGGGAACATCCGCAGTCATCAGCAACCTTGATATTTCCCGCAGCCAATCATCCGCATCAAGTGGCTGATCAGACACCTCAAATTGGCATGGGTTGAACTTCAGAAAACTCTTGATGTCTCCTCGCTTGGGAGGTGGAGGTAGCGGAACAAACTCATTCCTCCTCACGCTTTCTTCGAAGCGCTGCTGGTTCTGCTGCATAGTTCCCAAGGCATTTGCAATACTTGCCAAAGCAGCCCCCAGTTCAGGTGGTATGTCCTCCTCAGAACAGCGTCGTGGTGCCATCCTGTGATTGATAAAAACACAAGTCAGTACTATGATGGAGAATAATAATAATCCAAAATAGTACCAAAATGGAATTAACCAAGATTAAAGGATACAATTCACTGAGATGATATTAAAATATCAACAAAGTTCAAGGCACCTAGAAGATATTAAGCATAACGCACACGACTGAACAAGGAGTGTGGTACACAAACTAACAAAGAAAAATTTTCCGCAAATTTCGGCATTAAAATACCACTATATGCGCAAAACCACTTCACGAATCAAGATTAGTAACTCTACTAATTCAATATACAAGAGCAATGATAAAAGTAGTGGTATGGTCGCGACTCCATCCCGCACTCAAATCATTACTCCGCACATGAACAAGTAAAACACATATCCCAACACCTTCTTCTTAAGATGAACCTAAAGATTAGTAACTATGGAAACGAACACCCCAAACAAGATAATGTCGGATAACAAAGATTAAGACAGATCGCATCGGTATACAACGAATCAGATAGATCACGTCGGTTTACAAAGGCCTGTCGGTATGGAATGTACCAACATTTGATAACCAAAAGGCAGATAGTGATAACATTTGGATGCAACAGATAGACAAGGAATTCACACACGCACACACACACACATACAACCTATGGTACTACGGAACCCAGAACACGTGAATCCTAGTTTGAATTTTCAGAAGAGGATTGAAAACGTTACACTTCCTTACCAGAACAAGGGTGGGTGGGTGGGTAAGAAGAAAAATGGAAGCAGTCCTACTCTCACGTTTGTTTTCCCTAGTATGCATAACTACTAAAATATTTGCTAGGCTGACAACGACCATTTTGGCTGAGACCCTGAAGGGCGGGATGGCTCTGATACCAATTGTAACTACCTCGGTGAATTACGCTCTTAGTTACATGCTTGGATGAGCGAAAGTGGTTAAAATAGTACGGTGGGGCCTAGGGCCACTCACGGTAGACCTTTCGGCCGTCCTAACCACTTTCAGAACATCGGGACAAGAACGAGCGGCGTAATCGGCAGGCGAAAGGATCAACTACATACACAAGTGAGTATGTATGCAAGCCACATACAACGGTTCTCAGAGCCACTCCATCTAAAAGAAATAGAAATATTGCAACGCCATACGACAAGATTCAAATATCCTAGATAGAGATAATATTTAGGATAGCTCCTCATACATCAAACATCAGAGTATCAGGCGGAAGCGGAAAACAAGATCCGGGTACGAATAAGAAGCAAATCGGCATAAGATGCCACATAAATAAGCACATCTCGCCTACAGATCTCACGGATCCCCGTTCCTGGAATCTCTACACCGAGTGATCGTTGCCAACATCATCTGTCTCCTCCACCCAGTATCCATCTTGCGGGTACACCTGTTCATCTGAATCAAACAATTTACCGTGTGAGACCCTAGGGGTACTCAGCAAGTCTTTATGCCACTAAAGAGGACACAACCTGGGGTGACGCAATTGCAGCAAAATACAATAACTAACAAGTCTATAGATACTAGCTAACCATTCGCCTAACCAATAATAGACGGATGTCCGTGAATTTAGAACAATAGTTATAACAATATAATTAACAGATCCATCCTCCTCCTCGCTTACCAACGAGGAAGCGGACGAACAACCCCCATCCGTTGGCAGTTTTATTAACCATTCCATGAGTATTGCACTATTTACTAATCACGTACTTAGTCAGATTAAAGCGACACTATAGTGATACTTGTCTATGATCGAGAAACTGTGCTCCAAGTCGTCCATAACCGCGGACACGGCTTTCAGAAAGATTTACCCTGCAGGGGTGCACGAATAGCAACACACACTCGATCAACCTCAGAAAAACCAACTCAAAACCCAACGAGGCATTCACGACAAAGCGATCACAGGATTCAGTAATATTTCAGGGGGCCACCCCATTAAGCTACCCGCAACGAAGCTAGCTGACTCCGAGACAGACTCAAGGTTTGTGTGGACGGCGGTAAACGACTTGGAACCCGAAAATATGACTGGCTTGTCGATACAGCGAAAACGTGTCACGATCCAAAACAGTACAGGTGCTCCACGCACAACCTTAAAAAAGACAGTAACATGGCATAAGTACAGGATAATAATAAAGCCCCAAACTAATTGTGGCCCCAAGAAATAGAAAGGAATCAAGCTCTGGCTCAGGGGGGTCCATAAGGCCTCCCGGATGTGGATAGTGTGAATAGTCAAGGAACAGGAATCAAGTACTCGGGGTCCTACGGGACACAAGTGAGCATGAAAACCAAATATCAGATATTGCTCACCAGTGCCTCTTTCATTAGTTATCCCATTACTACTCAGGTTAAGTTGTTTAGGTACCTCGTTATCCATCAGACACTCACATACCCTACACATGCTTTTCTATGACTCGCATGGCTCAAACAACTCATGTAGTAATGGCTCATGGGATGGAGGAACAAGCTTCGGTGGGGTTTAAAAAATAAAGGCTATGCAGTACTTGGGATTCAATTTAATGCAATCGCGACTCAATGATGCAAGAATAAGATAGAGGCAATAGGTATTATATGTATGCAAGCATGTGGTAGTGCTTGCCTGGCAGCTCAGTTGAAGCGAGAGATGGATCTGGGTAGTACTCCTGTGATTCCTGGTAATTCTCTTGCTAGGCGTCTATTCGAAGAAGAACCAAACAAACAAGGCCCAACATAAATAAAGTGCACAAGCATATGAATTAAAATGCGTCAAGCAAACAAGCATGCCATGATGAATGATGCACAATTTACATGGCATTAAAGTAGCATGGAAAGGGTGAGGTGTGATTACAAGAGTAAAGCATTTTATTAATTATTTAGCCAAGTTTTATTGCCATAAACAGTTATGATTTTTAATAATGACCTGATGCATGCTTCAATTCAGAACAAGGAATGCATAGATAGAGCGGGCTCGTCGCGTTGATCGATTTAGACATATTATTTGTCAAATTTGGAGTTATAGATTTAAAGTTATTAATTTAATTAGAAAAGGGCATTTTATTGTAATTTTAATCATCTCGAATATTTAAAGTGTTCAAACATTATTTTGAATAGCATATTTGAATTCCTCACATTTTTTTGATTCAAAACATATATCATTGGTATTATTTGGATTTATTATTGAAGTTGTTTAAAAACAAATTTGAATTTGAATTTAAACATTTCCTGAAAAGATTAAAACAAACAGATAAACAGAAAACCTTTTTATACTCGGTCAGACCCAGCCCCAGACGCTGACGGGTGGGCCAGCTGCTGACTGGGACACACGCGCACAGAAAGGTTTTTCTCACCGCGGTCTTTCCTAGCCTCTGTGAATGACAAGTGGGGCCGGTGGTTAGGGGCCCACGTGCCAGTGGCTGAGCCCGCAGAGGCTGACAGGTGGGTACGGCTGGAGCGCGGGTTGATGTTTACGAAACCCGGGGTCCCTTTTTGTAAAATGTTCACAGGGGCTGACAGGTGGGCTCGCGAGTACCGCGGGTTGAGCAAGAGATAAATAGAGGGGGCTATTTACAAAGTTACCACGGCCCGTACTGTTGCTCTTCTTTCTCTGAACCGAGCGACAGATTCGTGTTCGACCGCACGGCGCGGCACGCGGGGGACTCAAACCCGCGACCTGGACGTGCGTGCGGAGGGCGAAGCCGCTGCGGTAGGGTATGGGATGGTGACAGAAGGGCGGCTGATGGCTAGTTAGGTCGCGGCACGACGCGCCGACGTGCAGACGCTCGCGGCCACGGCGCACTGAGAGTGCTCAGCGAAACGCCCGTCGCGACTAGGGTTTTACGGCGAGGCAGAGGGTGTCTAGGCGGAAGAGGGACTCACCGCGGGGAGATTGACGGCGGCGGATTGGTGCGGGAGACGACGGAGCGGCGATGAAGCAGAGGCCGGGGAAATTAGGGTTTTGCGGTGGCCGGCAGTAGTTCTGGTGGCTGCAGAGCGGCGTCTCCTCGCTGGCATGCACTGGGCGAAGCCGGGGACCCTCCTTGGCCTCCTCGACCACCTCCACGTCGCACTCGCCTGATGGATCGAGGAAACGGCGGTGGTACTGACGGTGATCGGCGAGAGAGGAGATGGTGTCGGTGGAGTAGAAGAGGGGAGAGGGCAAGACCCTGGGGTGGATCTGGGCTGCTACCAGACGGGGAAGAGGGAGTAGATAGGGACGGGGGGGAGAGGGTGCCGTGTGGGAGCGGGGTAGAGAAAAGTGGCCTCGGCACCTTTTCCTCCTCCTTCACGTGCTCGAGCTGGCTCGGCTTGAGCAGGGCAGGGGCATGGCAGGTGGCCCAGGGTGAGGACGAGGCGAGGCAGGCTCGGGTGGGACCTGCTGAGCAGCGAGAGAGAGAGAGAAGGAAAAGGGGAGGCTCGGGTAGAGCTAGGTTAGGAGGGAGTAGATGTCTCGGGTTAGAGAGAGAGGGGCTGGTGGGGCCTACTGGCAGGGATAGGGAGAGAGGCCAGCCTCGGTATGGTGAGAGGAGGGAGGTGAGGTGAGGGTTAGGGCAAGAAGTTAGGGTTTAGGCTAAAACTAGGGTTAGAGAGAAAAAGGTTATAGAGGGGTTAGGGTTTACTCTAGGATGCTCCTAAGATCCCACAAGTATGGGTGATGGCATGGAGATTGAGAAGAGAGGAGAGGTGGTGTAGGGTTTCCTTTAATGTGGCATGATCATGTGTAAAGGAGAAAAGGGTGTGGATGATATCTCACATGATCATGCATGGCATGGATGTTGAGGGTGATGAGGTGGAGATGGTGAGAGGAAGAGAGAACAAACTCACAAGGAAAAGATCCACTCAAAAATCAAGGGCAAACCAAAATAAAAGAAGTGGTGATGGTGTTTGCATGGCCCATGCAAAGTATTAAATGCCATGTTTTATTTTGTGAAAACAATAATAACATAACATGGCATGATTCCCATGCATTACCAAAAGGTGGAATAAAGGCCAAGCAAAAGAAATTAGAATTGAATCCATCCCAACCCACATGAGCTAGAGTAAATGCCAAAATAAAATAAAAGCCCATGGGTAATTAGGGTGGTGGAATTATAAGGTGGTGACAAAGAAAGGTGGTGGAGTGGAATAAAAGATATGCCCCCAACTCAATTTGGGCACCAAGCATTTATCAAGAATCAAATACAATTTACCAAGAGCCAAATACAATAATAATGCATATGAGAGAAGAACCAAATGGATAAAGGTTCTATATGATGCTCAAATGCAAGGTGGCATGATGACATGAGCATGACATAATTATGATGCAACAATTATATGTAGGAAGTAGCCATTATATTACTAGACCAAGTAGCATTAAAATTGTTAGACGATTGGGATGCTACACCAGTCTTCACCCAGATCATCATTTAGGGCTTGTTTGGTTGTTGAGGATGGATATCTATGAACAGTAAACCCCACGGGGGCTTTCCCTGCGCATGAGGATCTTCTCCCACGATTGAGAAGTGGATATAGCCATTTGGACACAAAAAGGAAGGCAAAGTAAGGGGACATCGGAATTTTGAAAATCAATCATATCTTTCATGCCAATTTGTGGACATAAGATAGTACTAGGATTGTTCACAAACATCCAATCAATATTTGTTTTTGAAGAAAACTCAAAATCCAAAATACACAAATAGTTAGCAACACATTAGCATATTTAACAAGGACAATATATTCATACAAAAATCCAACATCTCAAGTCAGGAAAATAATGCGACATCAAACATAGATATAATTGTGCGCAACAGCCACGACACTATAGTAATCATGACAGTGAGCAAAATATTATGATTAGACATTGTATCAAGAAAATCGAAGTGCTGAAGTAATTTTACTACTAAAGCAAGCAGCTCAAATGTCACAAACATATATCATTAGTCCATGTCAAAAAGGTCTAAATCAATACGACATTCTTACGCTATATGTGATAATAGTTTCGTATATATATAACATACATTTTAGTTGATACCCTATTTTCATATGCTATTTGGTTTAAAGTGTATTTCTTTTTTTTTGCGGGGATGATTTAAAGTGTATCTAGTTATTCTATCCTTTCATGTGTATCACGTGGTAGTGTATTTTCCTATGTATGTGATCCTTGGGTGTCATTCCGGCCGTGACATGCTTTGCAATTTGTCACACAAGAAGTTTTTTTCTATTTGCGCTATTTTGGTCCATGCTTAGATATTTTATTTTTTGTATCATATAGTCGGTCCAGGTAAATCACTAAAAAATAAAAAAATGCAGGGTCTTTCTTATGCTTCTTTTACCTCCCCTTAGTTTCCTCATGCTCACCATTGTTTTTTCTTTAGTGCAGAAGCCAGAGTGCAAATGAGCATTGTTTTTTCATAGATTGTGTGTGCTATCTTTTGGATGCATGCAAATCACCTCTAATGCCCGCAGCAACGCGTGGAGTATCAACTAGTATAATCTTATTTAGCAGCCATGATTAGGACCAGTTAAGGTTTCAGATTGATTAGGGCAGCTCTAACAACATTGTTACTTGATCAAAAAATAATATTGTTAGTTGTAGGTTTTACATCATTATTATTGCAATTTTTTAAATAATACATTTTTAAAATCAATTTCATGAATATTACGCAAAAAAAGGAATTTACGGATCTAGTGCACCGTCGTTTTTCCAGGACACGATCCGACAGCGCCGTCTTTTGAGGCGCCGAAAGCAGTGTCGCGGGGCCCACCCTGCCGGGCTGTAGCGCGACAGACGCACCGGCCGTTGCTTGGAAAGACGACGTGCGCGCGTCGTTTGATGAGACAACGACAACCCAACGTCGTTTTTTGAGAGAACGACCTGCCGCGTCGTCTTTTGAGAGAACGGCGTGGTCGCCCATATCATGTGCGCCGCGCCCAGCCCCGCGCCAGACCCCCTGCACGCCTCCTTCTTCTGCCCAGCCCCGTGCCAGACCCCTACACGGCTCCTTCTTCCTCTCCCTCAGCCCTGCTGCTAGTTCTTCTTCCCTGCTGCTTCTTCTCCCATGGAGCTGCACCCATTTGCTGCTACATTTTGCTTCGTTTTCCACTAAATTTGCCACTGAAGCTAGTAGACTCCCGATCTACTTGTGGGATAGTCTGGTGAAGCGATTTGAGGCGTTTTCGTGGAGGGTTTTCTTGGAGTTCTTGAGGAGCAATGGCTATGGTGTAGTCTGGGGCGGGGCCTTGAGGCAGTTGCACGGTGGAGTCTCGGGCTAGGGCTTGAGGCAGCTGCACGGTTGAGTGGAGGCAGCTGCACGACAGGATTTCACACGCTTCAAGGGTAAACCCTAATTTCTTGCTAACTACAGTCATTTGTGTTTATTTATCTTCTCGGTAGTTCTGGATGTTGTATGTTAGCTGCCAGATTAATCGGCTAAAGGATTATAAGTATATTTGTTGGCTATGCCAGATTATTCGGCTATAGGATTATAATTATATCTGCGGGCTATGCTAGATTATTCGGCTATAGGATTATTAGTATATTTGCGGGCTAAAAGCTTCCATTGTGCGGGCATTTGATAAATTGTGGTATTTTTTTAGGTCTGAAGTTATGTCCAAAAATGTAGTGTTTAGGTTCTACTATGGTGACGGTGTCGTCAAATCAAACTAGAATGGAGTTGATTTGAGCGATTTTTATTGTATTGATGAAGTGCTCCACGATCCTGAAACAATATCCATTATTGAGTTGAAAGATTTGTTATGTGCTCGTTTAGGGCTCCCTCCCATCCATACTGTCGGTGTGCATGTATTATGGACTAAGTCAAGGATTAAACCAGATTTTTTTTGAGACCGATAGAAGAGCAAGCTAAATGGGTCAAATGGGTGAAAGCCTATCCGCGTAGGGTAATTAACCCCAGTGTCTTAGTGCTTCCTGTGGCGAAAGAGCCTGGTTATGATCAGGGCAAGAGTAGTCAGACACACCATGCTGGTGGTGGTTATGATCATGAGCAGAGCAGTCAAGCCAAAGACGGAGGTGGTGGTGGCTACTATGATGACCAGAGCAGTCAAGGCCAAGATGGCGGTGGTGGTTATGAACCTGGTCAGAGTAGTTATGCACACAGCGATGGAGGTAGTTATGAACCTGGTAAGAGTAGTTTTGCACACACCGAGGATGGTGGACATGAATCAGCTGAAGGTATTCAAGGGACATGAGAAGATATTTTTAGTGGTGAGGTCGATGAGGACGAGATACACGATGGTTGGTTGCAAGATCATATGGAAGCCGAAGATTCAGAAGGGTATAGTGATAGCTCTTATGATTCCGCTGAGTCTGATCAAGAGGACCAACCTATTTCGGCATCACGGAATCAAGACCACACAGTAGCAATGAATGTGAACGATGGGCATGATTCCTCGTGGCACTATCACGCCAACAACATCTCCATTGGTGCATTATATCCTAGCAAGAGGCATCTACAGGAAGCAATCGTTGAGTGGGCATTGTCCACGCAACGGGTTTTCAAAACAAAGGTGTCATCCCAACAATATTTGACTTTGGTTTGCGAGGTAGCTGGGTGTCCTGCCAGGGTCCATGCCCATGTTCCTCGATATGACACCAACTGGAAGGTTAGTGATGTTGTGCAGCACACATGTCAACTTGACAATGTCCTGCAAGACCATCATAATCTCACGTCAACCCTCCTGGCTAGACTGTTATACACTGAGATAGTGGAGACCAAAGCCATGGTGGTGAAAGCTATCATCAACAAAGTTGCTGTCAGATTTCGCTACAATATATCTTATGGAAAGGCTTGGAGGACTAAGCAGAGGGCACTGGAGACAAGATTTGGTTCGTTTCGAGATGGATACGACTGTGTTGTTCGGATGCTGCAGACACCGCAGGCTAGGAATCCAGGCACATACCTCGACATCCAACACTTAACATTGCCTCAAGAACCCAATTTGAGGGTGCTGCATCGATTGTTCTTCTCATTTGCTATATGCATAGAAGCTTTCACTCACTGTCGACCAGTCATTTGTGTAGATGGAACATTTCTCACTGGCAAGTACAGGGGCCAGATCTTGACTGCCATAGGTCAAGACGGGAACAATCAAGTTGTTCCACTTGCATTTGCTTTCGTGGAGAGCGAGAACACCGAGAGTTGGGTATGGTTTTTCAGGCAGCTGAAGGTAGTAGTTGTGAGGGATGTACCGAATGTATGCGTCCTACATGATAGGCATCCCGGTATACTCAGCGCGATAAGGAAGCTGACTCAGCCTGCTCGAGATGAACCAATTCCATGGCTAGACATGCAGAGTCGTTGGTGCATGCGGCATCTAGGGGCTAACTTTTTCTCACAGTTCAGGAACAAGGCCCTGATGAACCTATTCAAGAAGCTTTGCAAGCAGAACCAGGAGTGGAAGTATATCAAGTGTCGGGCCTATCTAGATGAATTCACAAAAAAACATGTCAGGCAGAGGAGAGCAGCTAGAGCAGCAGCTGTGGCGGCTCATGCGGCCGCGGTAGCTGCACAGACAGTAGCTGGAGCAGCACCACCCGAGGAAGAACCAATTGCTCTTTGCGATTTGCCAGGATTTGACCAACCCGGTACTAGGAGGAGGCCTGGCAGACGGATTAAGAATTTTCAGGAATGGATAGAGCACGAGCCTATGGAGAGGTGGTCTCTGTTGCACGACACTCATGGTGCTAGGTTTGGCGTCATGACTACAAATCTTGCTGAAACTTACAACTTCGTCTTGAGAGGAAGCAGGGCTCTGCCATTAACAGCTATTGTGGAGTGTATTTTCACCGGAACATTGAAGTACTTCAGAGACAGACTCCAGCTTGCTCAGATGCATATCATGAACAACCCAAACACGAGGTACTGTTCAAAGATAATGGATTACATGAATGCCAAAATGGAAAAGGCTCGGTCTATGCAAGTCGTCGCCATCGGTAATCAAGAACGAAGATTTGAGGTTCGCCTCCCTTCCAACAGGATCGGATCTGGAGAAGAGGTAAAGACACAAGAGGTGAGGATAGGCAATGAGGCTTGGCCGACATGTGAGTGTACCTGCAACAAACCCAAGCTGTTGCATTTGCCTTGCTCTCATGTACTTGCTGCGTGCGGGCGGTTAGGTATGGATGTGAGATCGTTTGTGTCTCCTTATTTTCTTAAGGAGTCGGTGATCAATACATGGACTGGCGAGATGATGGGATATAGAGCATGGGGCAATTTCAACAAAGTACACCCCGATGAAAGGATTTACATCCTAGATCCTGGACTAATGCGGACAGGCAGAGGAAGGCGACAATGTGTTCTCATCCGTAACGATATGGATGAATCCGAAGCCGGAGGCCCTACTAGACAATGTTTTCTATGTAATCATTTTGGTCATAGAGACACCAATTGCCATATCTTCTGGACTGGAGGAGCGGCTCCTCGTGGACGTGGCAGACGTGGCAGGCGAGGAACAAGAGGCAGAGGAAGAAACTAGATTTTGTAATTCGTATGGAACCATGTTTTAAATTTGTAATTCGTATGGAACCATGTTTTAAATTTGTAATTCGTATAGAACCATGTTTTAAATTTGTAATTCGTATGGAACTATGTTTTAAATTTGTAATTCGTATGAAACTATGTTTTAAATTTGTAATTCATATGGAACCATGTTTTAAATTTGTAATTCTTATGGAACCATGTTCTGAATTATGCAGATGACGGGATTTTTTCTTAATGCTGATATTGATATAAAGCACCGGTCAACTTTATTGGATGCAGAACCAGGGAGCTTGAAGCACCTTATCACTCGCACTCCCATGTCTAACTGGATGATACACCCTTATTGGCTGCAGAGGTATGAGACATTTATTCCTAGTTGGGGTTCAAATATTTGAGGACCAAAGTAAACAAATTGTGATTCTATCTCGGTATGCAGGTTGAAGTGGGCCGGGATATTACCATTTGTGCGTCTGGTTGATGTCACTCATACGCATGAGATAGAAGGACGACACCATGGATTCCAGACCACGCGCATGGGCTACGACGGGTCGTTGCTCACCTGCTTAGTGGATCGATGGCGGCCCGAGACTCACACTTTCCACTTTCGGTGGGGGGAGATGGCTCCTACACTGCATGATGTCTCGTACTTGCTGGGCCTGCCGTTGGCTGGAGTGCCAATAGGCCCGGTGGATGCACCGGCGAATTGGGCCCAGGAAATGGCCCAACGATTCTATGGCATTCGTGAAGGAGTTCCGGAGTTCACGTATGAAAATCATGGGCCCAAATTTGATTAGTTGCGGAACTATCAGGTTCGTTTGCTACTAAGTATCTTCATATTTGACACACCTATTTTCATATCACACGATGCTAAAACTTGTTCTATTAATCAATGCAGATACAGAGGTTCGGGTACCCAGGCGTTCTGATGACTGAGCCACAAATTACGCGCAGCCTTGAGGCGTACTTATTGTGGCTACTTGGGAAGGTGATGTTCACCGAGAACCACGTCTCAACCATCAGTGCACGCTACATCCGCTATACTAGAGAGATCGCGAAGGCGACGTGCTAGAACGACATCACCCAATGGAGTTGGGGTTCTGCTGTCTTAGCAGCAACGTACCGATGTATGTGCACGGGCTGTACGCTAACCAAAGAAAAATCTGCCTTGCTAGGATGCCCATTATTGCTGTAGTTGTGGTCATGGGAGAGGTTCCCTATTGGCCGCCCGGAGGTAGCAAAGAATCAAGCGGTAATCGTCCAGGGAGAGCGCCCCGTTGTCTATGAGTCTGATATGCTATTTGACCAAGAGAGAATTGACATGCCTACATTCGGTACACATTGGACACGACGCAAGGTAAGTTAAAAGGTTATGTTAATTGCATGGTCTATATTGCACTACGAAGGAAACTAACAACTATTTAATCCAATAATGTCATTTCGCGGGAGAACAAGTAACCCGCTGCTACCTGGCGTTCAGCGAGCAGTTCGACACGTTGAAGGAGGAATCGGTGATTTGGGAGCCTTACACCACAGCTGAGGCAGCCGCAAGATATCCCGACGGGTTATCTATTATGTGTCGTAGAGATGAGGACTACTGACTCACTAAATCGAAGATCATCTTCGATTGTCAGGTGGAGGAGAT
This sequence comes from Avena eriantha, assembly GCA_910589775.1. Classification (NCBI taxonomy): domain Eukaryota; kingdom Viridiplantae; phylum Streptophyta; class Magnoliopsida; order Poales; family Poaceae; genus Avena; species Avena eriantha. Next base: position 435,910,562 of record OU342745.1, on the reverse strand, counting down.
GTCTCAACAGAGGGTCATGAGGCAATTCGGTCTTCGCCAGATGGTAGATCCTCCATGTCCGGAGGCGCCCTTTTCATCGGACGTGCATATGTAAGTTAATATATTATGTATCTATAATTTTACACCGATTGTGTACTTACAAAATCTAACTGCAGGTACTCTTGAAAGGGTACTAAAAGAAGTGCAAATCAGTGGCTTCAACGGGTTAATACTTATATCAATGGTTGGCAGAATGCAACAACTGACGTGTGGACCGCTCCTGTGTTTGATATGGAGCTATTCCGTGCATACTTACAGAGGTACATGAGCATGACACGGTTGCGTCCCGTCCACCATGCACATGATGATGAAAGATACCCTAGCCAGTCGACTATGGAGCCTAGACAATCAGCGGTAAATACACTTTTCTTCGTCACTGCATCTAGTAGCCTATATAATGTGTACTTATCCACTATACAAATGCAGGCCGATATGACATGGGAGCTACAGAATAAAGTGAATCAGTGGGGACGTTCGCTCTCGTCCGCTCCTCTTACTACCACGTCAAGGAGTTCAGTCTTTCGTAAAGCGTGTCCAGGAAAGACTACAGAGTATCTATGCGACCATCACGTGCACGAACGTTTCAGACGTCATTCAGCACAGAGCAGCACAGCGTCCACCTCGTCACTCCATGGGGGAGGGCCCGCCGCGTCGCTCCATGCAGGTTATTTACCCTACGTAGACAGGCTTTCACCCATTTAACCCATTTAGCTTGCTCTTCTATCGGTCTCAAAAAAAAACTGGTTTAATCCTTGACTTAGTCCATAATACATGCACACCGACAGTATGGGTGGGAGGGAGCCCTAAACGAGCACATAACCAATCTTTCAACTCAATAATGGATATTGTTTCGGGATCCTAGAGCACTTCATCAATACAATAAAAATCGCTAAAATCAACTCCATTCTGGTTTGTTTTGACGACACCGTCACTATAGTAGAACCTAAACACTACATTTTTGGACATAACTTCAGACCTAAAAAAAATACCACAATTTATCAAATGCCTGCACAATGGAAGCTTTTAGCCCGCAAATATACTAATAATCCTATAGCCGAATAATCTAGCATAGCCCGCAGATATAATAATAATCCTATAGCCGAATAATCTGGCATAGCCAATAAATATACTTATAATCCTTTAGCCGATTAATCTGGCAGCTAACATACAACATCCAGAACTACCGAGAAGATAAACAAACAAAAATGACTGTAGTTAGCAAGAAATTAGGGTTTACCCTTGAAGCGTGCGAAATCCTGCCGTGCAGCTGCCTCCACTCAACCGTGCAGCTGCCTCAAGCCCCAGCCCAAGACTCCACCGTGCAACTGCCTCAAGCCCCCGCCCCAGACTACACCATAGCCATTGCTCCTCAAGAACTCCAAGAAAACCCTCCACGAAAACGCCTCAAATCGCTTCACCAGACTATCCCACAAGTAGATGGGGAGTCTACTAACTTCAGCAGCAAATTTAGTAGAAAACGGAGCAAAATGTAGCAGCAAATGGGTGCAGCTCCATGGAAGAAGAAGCAACAGGGAAGAAGAACTAGCAGCAGGGCTGAGGGAGAGGAAGAAGGAGGCGTGCGGGGGTCTGGCGCGGGGCTGGGCGGAAGAAGGAGGCGTGCGAAGGGTCTGGCGCGGGGCTGGGCGCGGCGCGCGTGATATGGGCGACCACGCCGTTCTCTCAAAAGACGACGCGGCATGTCGTTCTCTCAAAAAACGACGGTGGGCTGTCGATATCTCATCAAATGACGCGCGCATGTCGTCTTTCCAAGCAACGGCCGACGCGTCTGTCGCGCTGCAGCCCGGCAGGGTGGGCCCCGCGGCGCTGCTTTCGGCGCCTCAAAAGACGGCGCTGTCGGATTGTGTCCTGAAAAAACGACTTGGGCTCGTCGTTGTTTCAAAAAACGACATTGCACTAGATCCGTAAATTCCTTTTTTGCGTAATATTCATGAAATTGATTTAAAAAACGTATTATTTAAAAAAATAGCATTATTATTTCACCTAATCGTCATCTAGAACACCAAGCTAGGAACGGATATATTCATCTGAACCTACATGTTGTTAAAGCATTAATGTGCCAACTTTAGCTACAGCCTACAGGGAACCTAGAAGATATTGATTCCTTCCATAGCCGTGGGTAGTGGACCGTCCGTCCTTGCTGCTTAACCTCTATTTCCATTCTCATCGATCGAAGAGTTATGGAGCTGCAGTTGGGCAATTCTTGGTAGTAGCAATTGCATAGTATAAATATGCAGTCGGACTGAAACTCCGGACACAGAAAGACTAGAAGCAGACTGCCCAGACAGGGTCCCAATGGCGTCGAAAAGGTTCAAGGTCCTTGCTTTTCTGGCACTCATGGCTGCAGCTGCCGAGCTTACTGCCTATGCCGTTCCCGTGGAGCGCACACTCCGGGCTGATCCAATAGAAGGCAAGGTCTCCGCCGCAAAACAAAATGCATTCCCCCAAGGTAAAGTCAGAGATAATTTTTCCTAATTCAAATGAGTTTACGATTCATCTTCTTTGTAACACTTCTGATCATCAACAAGTGTATGTTCTAATATTTCTATTTTCCATGTAAAGATGCAACACGGGCCGGCGAAGTACAGAAGAAATTTATCATCATGACGCCTGGGCTCTTCATTCCGCCTCGCGTTCCACCTATGGCCCTGTCAATCGCGAATTTATCATCATGACGCCTGGGCTCTTCATTCCGCCTCGCGTTCCACCTATGGCCCTGTCAATCGCGTCGTCTCAGTTCCTTCCGCCGCGCCTTCCACCCACCGTGGCTCCACCAGTACCAAAGCGTTCATCCTCCCATGTGTTACATATCTGACCTGCCATCCACACGTTGGCAGGAGATGTCAACTTCTTGTAGCGGCCAGTGATATAATGCAATAAGATGCGGTACTGATATCCGTGCATATCCTCTGGCACCAACTAATTTTGTATTGTGCAGAAGGTTTTAGTATTCCATACTTGTGCTACTACAAATAATTGTATTGTGCAGAAGGTTTTAGTATTCCATACTTGTGCTACATGCGGCGGCATATCGAGGAGCAACTTTCGCAGGTCCATGTGTGGACTAACAGCTTCCATGCGCTTCTTTGATATTAATTAGTGCATAGTTTAGTCGTCGCGTGAAATTGTGTTATGAATCTACGATTCTTAAGGCAGTCCAGAGCTCCTAGTTCTAGAATGCAATTCTAGTTCCAGATTTCTATGCCAAATTCGTGGATCCAAATGAGGTGTAAGTGACTTAAGATTTTATTTTAGATCAACAACTTGATGTTTCAGATATATTATTAGATAATGAGCATTGGGGCATAATTATTTGTCTTAGTTGTTTACAAAAATTGAACACATATTTATAGGAAAAGTTCCACAAAGTCCCTATATCCAGGTAAAAATGCATAACCAGAAAACTCATGAATAGTATTTCAGTTGGTCTGAATCATGTCCCAACATCGCTAACAAAGTGATGTTCGAAAACTAAATGGAGTCCGTACTCTATCATGTTATGTGACATACCACACAATGGCCTAATTCAACATTGGACGTAAAAGACTTGCTCTGTTATTTTTCCTGCGAAGAATCCAAAAGAAACCACTAGAAATGTATATATTTAATATTTTACTTTATGGGCTCAACACTAATTTCTCTTAAACAAACAGAAATTTACTACTGTAGTAGTTTTCCCTATTTTTTACTGGTATCAGCTGACTGTAATGGTATAGTGCTAGTCAGTTGGTTGGAGATATGCTAATAAAGCAAAGAGTGACTGCAAGATTGTGCAAATAAGCACCACGGCTCCAGCTACCACTGCTAAACTTAACCATGGATTGCTAAAATGATTCTGCCATAACCATGCCATCCACCTGTTCACACGACTTTGATAGTGCTCCTCCATTGATTGGCACATGCGCCTAAGGTAGTGATCTGCATTTACATCAAAACCCACATTCTTTCCAAGTCTGGAGAAAAGGAACGACACTTCATGTCACTGCGCATTTGGTGCACAATAATCCCCCTCTTAGCAAGTAGAGTCACATCCTTCGACATACTGATGAGTCGAGAAATGAAACGAATATATGCAGTGACACTATTTCCAAACTGGGGGAATGCGTGCTCAAATGCTACAAGGTTCCTTAAAAGATAGCCAGTTTTGTCATCAACTATCAAAAGTGGAATTTCAACAATACCATTGGTAAACTTTACATCCAGCAATGAGTGGGGATTATTTTTACTTAACTCTCTTTTCTTAAATTGAATACCAGCCTCATGGTATTGTTCGGCTCGGCGCCAACGCATCAACTGTCTTTCACTCTGTAAGCAACTCTGCTTCTGCTTGTTTGTTATTCGTTTACAGTCTTTGTTAACCTGGCCCTCAACTTTAGAATACCATGTAGATATATTACGGAAATTATGCAAATAGTGAGTTCTTGCACATTGTTGCTCTTCCTCTACACTCTGACATGGTTTGAAATACATATGGCACAAATGAAGCAAATGTTTAAAATCTTCAGGCCGTTCAGACTCCTGAATTCCTTTTGGGTAATTAGACAACATACCTTCAATGCATTTACCAAAAATATCTGTTAGCAGTCTAGTTGTGGCGTGATCAGTAAAAAACGAGATCATATATCCCCTTAACAATGAAAAATGGAATTTGATTCTCTAATAACAGTAGGTCATGATAGATGAGGGAAATATCCCATGATCGTTTAGTCTGAGAAGAATCTTGACACGTTGTATCCTCTTTTTCAACAGATTTACCACTTTGAGGAATTTGACTAATATTGCAACCAGTCAATTCAACTTCAGGCACTCTTTACTTACCTAAACATCCTCCAACATCATTTTGTTTGATCTCTGCACCTTTTGTTAAACCAGTTACTTCCATATTGTAACCTTGAACTTTAATGTCTGCACAACTGTCTTCGTAGCAATCATGATTAGTTGCCACAGTTCCAGTTGCATAATAAAGAGAAACAAGTATGTAGCATCCATCAAGCAACATCATCTTCAGAAATTCATTCTCCTCCATTTGAATTTCTTCAGAGTAAGAGTTTCTAGCCCTTGTTTCTAGTGTGTTCATAACCTCCATGTAATCCTGCAACTTTACTTGAGGATTTAAATAAAGGACATAAGCAAGACACCTCCATTTTTCCTTTTCCATGGAAGTTAGCGACGGTGTACCATGGTGATATGGACCAATTGATATTAGGACTGGATCATAAGCTTTATTCTCATAGATGCGTATGCTACTTTGAACCCTGCAGATTGACGGTGTTTTCTTCTTCCGGTTTTGAGATAAGGAGCAGTGATAGTCAAGTTTGATCTTCATAGCAATTGCCAAGTCATCAATGTCAATAACATTTATCGAACTGCTATCACCTCGAATCCCCATATGAAGAGATGTCTGAACATTTATCAAATATGAGAGATCACAAGTAAGTACCAGACATAAAGAGTTTGCAACAACAAAAACCAACATTCGAAACGTCTGGATTTTAACCTTCTCCCTTCCAAAGGTAGTATAGCATCAGGGCTGAAACTTTCTCAACAGACAGTGCGTTGGGAAAAATAAATTCACCACATGACAACTACCTGACAAAATGAAGCAAACAATGACATAGTAATTCTGAAGAGAATTGGGATCTGGGGGCGAGGATAGAAATAAGTAACCCTGTATGCAGACCCACAAATATAAGTGCAGAAATCTGGTGGATTATAAGCATCTTTTCACAAGGACAGGACGGTCCAAATGCACGATTAAGGGAATTTTTACCAGATTGTCTCCTTTGGCTTGTGAGTTGTGACCGAGATGGAACACGTATGTTCGAACGAGAAGGTTGGGGTTGTTCTTGTTGTTCTCTATCGATGGATCTTGCCGCGCCTCGGAGTTGAGTGGACAGGATTATTACCGAACGCGGCCTTAATTCGAGGAGAGGCTTAAATAGAGGTTCCAAGTCCAATCTGTCGCCGCCCATGCGGAATCCAGTACCGCCATACATTTCCCATGCATCAGGGCCTCCGTCCTTCTAGGAAATCACCCTAGACCACGCACCTATTCTCCTCCGCTAGTTCCCGTGCTGCTGCATCTGCCGCTACAGCGGTACCGCCACAAGCACGATGGCTTCAAATCTAATCTAAAATAAGGGTTGAAAAGGAAAAAAATACATCCCTGAACATAGGGGCGGATATTTTAGAAAATCCATTTCTAAATGCAAAAAAAAACTCCAAAAATAAAGTTTCTTGCGTACATATTCATAAAATATGTGCATGGCAGAAAGTATCATGGAAAAACCACAATGTTTTACATGTGTAAAAGAGACACAAAATACCCCGCCAACACTGAAAAATTGTTTTTCTTTTGTGTAGCGTCTATGTTGAAATATGTATACTATACTAGCAGCCTTTTCAGACTCATCAAATTCAATAGTATATGCGTGAAATTTTCTTCACAATGTTTTGTGTCGCGCATATATACTGTGCTATTTTTTAAAATAATACATTTTTAAATCAATTTTACGAATAATTCACAAAATTAATAATTTTGAAATGTAGGGCGGACTTGGAGGCTGGTGCTCCGACGAGCACTAATCGGGTGTTGAAACCATGACCGCCCCTTGTCAGGGGTTGGTGCTAAGAAAAGTGTGGCTCGGGGGCCCCGCTGGTAGTCCTGTCGGCCGACAAGAACTCGTCGGGGGTTGAGACCCCGACAAGCCCTTCGGAGCTTGAGCCTCCGACTGCTCCTTCTTATCCGCTCCACGGCGGTCAGCCCCGCTCCTCTATCTCCCCATTCTTCTCTTATTGTTCCTTCTTCCTTCCTCCTCGTAACTCGCCTCCACCATTTGCAGCTCCATTTTGAGCTCATTTTTGTTGCGATTACCACTAAAACTTTGGGCTGAAATACAGTAGGAACGTAGGAAATGCCTGATTTACTGATAGGATAGCTTGGTGAAGTGATTTGGGGCGTTTTTGTGGAGGAAGGTGGTGGTGTTCTTGGGGAGCAATGGCTATGGGAGAGGCTGGGGCTGCAGCTTGAGGTAGCTGCATGGCGGAGGTGCCACGGTGACTGGAGGCTGCTACACAGCAGGACTTCACATGTTTCAAGGGTACACCCTAATTTCTCACTAATTAAAGTTGTGTATGTTTATTGGTAGACTTGGATGTGGTCTGTTAGCTATAAGAATATTGGGTTAGAGGATTAGAAGTATATTAGTAGACTAATGTGTCATGGTACCGGTATTTGACGAGTATCGCTATTTCTTTAGGTCGACAATTATGTCAGATAATGTACAATTTAGGTTTTACTATGATAATGTTGTCGTTAGAAAGAAAGAGCACATAGTTGATTTGGGCGAGTTCCAATGCATTGATATAGGGCTCCAGGCTCCTGAAACATGGTCCGTTAGTCAGTTGAAGTATTGGTTATCTAGTTCTTTAGGGCTCCCTAAGACCCATATTATCGGTGTGCATGCATTATGGTCTAAGTCAAGAACTACCCCTTTGTTTTATTTGAGACCGATAAAAGTGGACTCTAAATGGTTCAAATGGATGAAAGCTTGTCAAACAAGAAGAGTTAACCCCATCGCCTTAGTGCTTCCTGTGGCGAAAGAGAATACTTCGCCAGAAGCTGAGGAGGGTGTGTATGATCATGGCTAGAGCAGTCAGACCCAATATGGGGGTGGTGACTACCATCATGGCTAGAGTAGTCAAGCCCAAGATGGAGGTGGTGGTTATGATTCTGGTCATATCAGTTATGCACACACTGGAGGTGGTGGTTATGAATCAGGGGGAGAGTAGTCATGGAATAGGACAAGACATTTTTAGTGGTGAGGCGGATGACGATGAGATATATGAAGGTTTCTTGCATAATAGATGGAAGCCAAAGATTCAGACGATGATAGTGATACCGTTGATGATTATCCTGAGTTTGATAAAGAAGAGACCGTCCAACCTATTCCGGCATCATGGAATAATGACAGCACAACAACAATGAATGTGAACGATGGGTATGATTCTGCCTAGCACTATCACGAGAACATCTCCCATGGTGCATTATATCCTAGCAAGACATCTGCAGGAAGCAGTCATTGCATGGGCATTGTCCATGCAACGGGTCTTCAAAACCTAGGTGTCCTCTAAAAAATATTTGACAATGGTCTTCGAGAAATTCGAATGTACCGCAAGGGTGCATTCCTATTTCCCTATTTATGACACCAACTAGAAGGTGAGCGACATTGTGTTGCACACATGTCAATTTCCCAGAGTCTTTCAGGAGCATCTTAACCTGACTTCTACCCTCCTAGCTTGACTGTTATACACGAAGATAGTGGAGAGCAAAGCCATGGAGGTGAAAGCTATCATCAATAAAGTTGCTATTAGATTTTGCTAAAAAATATCTTATGGCAAGGCTTGGAGGACTAAGTAGAGGGAACTAGAGGTAAAATTTGGTTAGTTTCGGATGCTCCAGACAGTACAGGCTAGGAATCCAGGCACCTATGTCGACATCCAACACTTTACATTTACACATGAACCAAATATGAGGGTGTTGCATCGATTGTTCTTATCATTCGCTATATGTACAGAAGCTTTCACTCACTATCGACCAGCCATTTGTGTGGATGGTACATTTCTCATTGGCAAGTACGTGGGTCAGATCTTGACCGCCATTGGTCAAGAAAGGAACAATCAAGTTGTTCCACTCGCATTTGCTTTCGTGGAGAGTGAGAACACAGAGAGTTGGGTATGGTTTTTTAGGAAGCTAAGGATAGAAATTATGAAGGATACACCGAATGTGTGCATCCTTAATGACAGGCATTCGGGTATACTCAGCACGATAAAGAAGCTAACACAACCTACTCCTGATGAACTAACTCCATGGTAGGATATGCAGAGCCGTTGGTTCATGTAGCATCTAGGGGCAACTTTTACTCACAGTTAAGGAACAAGGCACTTATGAACCTATTCAAGAAGTAGTTAAGGAACTCCTCGTACCTGCAGGGCTACGATGGCACCGGTCGGCCCTCTGGGAGCGCCGTCATCTGGCCAGTGGATGGGTTGCATACATAGTACACATAGGCGTCGGTTGTCTTGGCTGGCGGATCCTCCTCTTCCATGATGAGGAGGCCACGACATGGGCGGGTCTCAGTGTTTCGCATTAGGCGCCGCGGGAAAGCCATGAGAGTGGTGCCGTGTGGCTGGTCGGGAGACCAGGCGGAGATGGCGGTGAAACCGGTGGAGGGGACCGGGAGGACGAAGAGGCTCGGGCGGAGGTTGACGGAACAGAAGTGGCGGTCGGTGAAGTCATGGGAGAAGGCGAGCGCAGTGGCCCAAGAGCATGAGAGGCAGCGGCACTGGGCCACGGACCTCGCCGGCAAACGCATGAAGATGTCCAGCAGGATCACGTCAGGGATAGCTGCTCCAAATGCGCATGGCATGAGCGTCGTCGCGGGTGCTTGTTCGCTCGGTGGAGCATCGTCGCGGGTGCTTGTTCGCTCGGTGGAGCATCGTCGCTGGTGCTTGTTCGCTCGGTGGAGCCATGGCTGGCGGACACGCGAAGATCAAAGCAGTAACATGATTGGGAGATGGCTTAGGGGAGGAGCGAGGAGATCGTTCGATGTGTATATATCACGGTGTCGATCAAAGTTGAACTCGGATCCAATTCAATCATATTCCCTGTATGATTCCACTAGCACGTACTCGAGGGAATCAAAAAAAGTCCCTATGCGGTACTTCCAAGATCTACTCGAGGTACAAGTCCACGAGGATTACCACTAGACGCGCAGGTACAAATTACTGATGAAGCGCGTATGTTGATGTAGTGCAGTCCCATGATCCAATCCAATCCCACGATCATTGACGTGCTGAATTTACAACACCTCTGCTGGTATCCACACATACAAGGAGCGTCGATAGCGGACTATTAGGTCCGGTGGGGTGGCTAGACTGAATGGGGCTAGGGTTTCCAACACATGGAAGTTTCTAACCTTGGGCAAACTGCCCCCACTATATATAGGCAGTGTAAATGGACTCCACGACACTTGTGGCTCAAACACTAAGCCCATATGCAGGTCATCGTGAATCAAGACGTCGTCTCAAGACCAAGTCTCAAGACCTTATCTCAAGACCTTGTTGGAAGATCTTGTCTCAAGACCTTATCTCAAGACTTTATCTCAAGACCTTGTCTGAAGACCTTGTCTCAACACCTTGTATCTCACTCACTGACCTAATCCGTGTCTGGTTCAGGTCCAACCTGATCGACATACCTGCTCCCGCTCTTAAGTCTGTGACCCCGCATGCTCATGGTGACCTGGACACGATTGGAGTCTAACTCACAATCGATAAATCAGTAGCGGCTCCTAGCAAAACACGCCAACTCCCAAGTACCAAAGAGTCATGATGACATACCTTTTAATGCGACTTAGGTCTTAGTGCCTTTTGCCCCATGATATAACTTGTCGAGTTATAGGAGAATTATCGCCATCCCTTAAATAGCTCAACACTTTGCTCGATCCGTGATATGTGATTCATCTGACTAACTCTTAGTCGATCGCCTCGGTTAATACTTAATCGAGTCACACATGTTCATGCTTCCAAATCATATCCCATGAGAGGTTCCATAGAATATATCTTCAGTCAAAGGGGCACAATCCCATCTTGGTTATCCATATCCCATCCTGTGTGTGGCCGACAGGGTGCGGCGGTGCCGTGGAGGCCCTCCCCGGCGAGGTGGTGGTGATGGCGTAGCTAGTCGCCCGTTGCTAGTAATCACCTTACGTTGTGGTAGGATGAGGGCAGTGCTGGAAGGATGGTCGTCGGCGATGCTACAAGGGGCGGCGGAGGTTGCTACAAGTGGCGTCGACCGCGGCTACAATCAGCGGTGGCTGCTTCTACAATCAGACGGTGGAGGTTGCTATAAGCAGCATCAACCACTGCTACAAGGGGCAGCGGAGGTTTCTACAAGGTGCGTCGACCGCTGCTGCAATTGGCAGTGGATGTTGCAATCGGCGGTGGAGGTTGCTACAAGAGTCGTTGGTCACTGCTACAAGAGGTGGCAACTTCTGCTACAAGCGTTTTTCTCGGTTGCTACAAGAGGCGTCGAGAGTTTGGTACCAGAGGTCAGTGGGGTTGCTACCATAGGCCGGCGGCTCTTCTACAAGCGGCAAACAATGTGCTGTTTACCACTACTAGTTTCGCATTTCATTCCTAGTTTTATCTTGCCTGTATTTTCTAAGCATTTTGTGTGTAAGAACCAAGCTCGTATGATCCCTGTGCTATTAGCTACTTAACTTGTATGAATTACATTCCCCCTTTTGAATGCTCAACATTCATTCTTACAAATTCTGTCTGTGCCATTTGCATGCGGCAGAATCCAGGACTAACATGCATAAGGTGTGATACAGTCATAAGTCATAAACAAACCCAGATTATAGCGAAGGATACAATCATAACCAAACCCAGATTATAGTTTGACAAAGGTAATACACATCATTTCGTAATTGCTCACATAGTGTAGTTATGAAATAACATGTTTTCATAAACACAACAATCATGCACTAATAGTCTACATCCTAGCCTGTTGGAGAAGGCAACCGATCCTAGGATGCCTTTGGTCGCTTGCCCCGGTTTGTAGATTCATCTACACTCCGGCATCTGGGGCAAACAACCTGCCTTGGTGGTGGTTCAATGATGCGATGCCTGGAACGAGATTTTACAATCTGCCAGTACAGCTCGTGGCTAACATACCCGTCAATTGCAGCGTACTTCAGATTAGGTTCAGAAAGTGGCTTATCCTCCCAGTAATCGTGCCCTAAACGCCTCCACAAACATCTCGGCAATTTGTCCTTCATGTCAGCGTACCACGGGTCGATGAGTTCGGAGGCAAGAGCGGCCATACCGGTCTTGCCGCCCTTCGTCCCTGGGATCCAGTAAATTTCCTGGATGTCCACTCTGCACTCCTTTGGGATTCTAATGTTGACAGTCGGGCTTTTAAGCAGTTTACTATCATTCGTGATGTCAACACTAGTAAATGTTATGTGATGGTTCACGAGAAAGTCATGAAACAGATCCCTAATGCTTTCGCCCCACCTGCATGAAAATGAATTCAGACAAATAATATAGCAATAACTTTTGCAAACAGACGGTTCAGGAACAAAAAGACAACAAAGTCTACCAGATCCCGTCAGCCCCCTTCTCGCAAAAATGCTTGTATACGAGGACGTGCCCCTTCATGGAGAGTTGCACCACGGCGATCCTACGATGATCACGGCTGTACTCGAGGTTGAGACCTACGAACCTGTTTTCTTTGAACTGCAGCCAACTCGTGTAATTATTCAGAGTGTTCCTCACTGTCCGAGGGTCGGTGGTGTAGACGACATCGATCTTCTTCCCGCCATGTACTTCGATGTCGAAGTGCGCAGTTTCTTTCCTGCCGTCGTTTCGGACATCCAGAGCGTCCATGACTACAGGCAAGAGGGAAAGGATACGGAGGAAGAGGGTGATGCGGTGATGGAGGAAATGGATGATGCCGTGGAGGAGAAAATTAGACAAAGAAGTGAAAGATTGGAATCGCCCTTACCAATATCTGGAATGGTGCACGACCGTTCGTAGTAGGGTGAAGGTGGAGAAAAACGGCGGTTTTACACGTCGACGCTAGCGCTTCCTAAAATTTGTTCTAACCACTTGCATGCAGTGGAATCAATTCAAACGTAGGCATGTTTGCGCGTGCCGACCTTCACTCACTGACAGGCGGGCCGCACATTTATCTTTTTTCACTTCTTGTCTTCCACGCGGACGAGAACTGGTGGCGGCGGCGGTTCCTTGCAGATTCACTCCCCACTCGAACAACTACCCCCATCCCTGATTCCACCCCCTCTCGAATCCATTTGCCACCTTATCACAACGCCTCCATTAATCTACCGGATTCCAGACTCTATTTGCCGCTATGGGTAGAGCTTGGGGTAGCAGTAGGCTGAAGCGAAAGGCATGCGATGACGATGCAGATGGCCAGGGCGACCGCTACCACGAGGATTGGGGATCGCCGAACCTCAGCGCCGCGAACATGCACATGATCGCCTCGGGGTTGGACATCATCTCAGTCGGCCGCCTCGCTCGCTGCATCCCTGGCTACTGCGTGACGATGCGGAACATGGATGAACAACCGTTCGGCACGCCAGGCCTTCTTTACCCCGATAACAGCAAATGGCCAGACGACCGCGATGGCCACGTAAGTTCCAGTATCTAGCTTATTCGTTCAGTCATATCGTTGATTCATATGTGCTGAAATCTCATCGGAATCCTATGTTCCTTTCGTCGAACGTGTTGTGTGTACGCGCGGTTTGAACAAATCGAACCATTTAAGACTATTATGTACAGTGGAAGATCTGCTCGTACCTGATATTCTGGTATTTTCGTAGTGACACAGTCTTACTTTAGGTGATAGACGAGTTGTCAATTTCGATTTTGCAATGCAATGCCTGCTAGGTGATATTCTGTTTCCTAAAATAAAAACAAACAAATTAGACGATTTAAGGCTGTTATGCCCCGAGCTGTTTATGATCATCGTCAGGAGTTTGTTCTGGGGGCTCTGCTGCTACTCCATATATTAAGTATCTTCGTAGTGACACAGGCACAATTTAGGCGATATCTGAGGAGACACTCGTATTTAGGCGATATTTTGTGTACTTTAATCTGAAGGCCCAATTGTAAAATTGTATTTGCAATGGAATCCATGCTAGTTTATTGTACCAACTGATAACAAACTCTGCAGAATATTCATGCAAAACTGATGCTGCTAGATAAGTGGTCTGAATCAGTAGTGGTGAATATCAAGGAAGAAGAAGAGACGGAAAGGGAAGATGACCAGAACTGGGTGGGTGGCAACGGCGAGTAGCTGGTCGTTTTCTCACAGGATGTCAGTACTTGGACTCTAAAAAATGGCTACAGATCGAAGAGACTTGTAGTGCCATCTTTGAAGGGTGTCGGCATTACTACATTCAACAGCGGGTGGCCGCCGCCCACTTCCGAATTCGCTTACAGGTTCAACATGGCAGAACTTGACCTCGTGAAGGTACAGCTCCCACATAGACCGCGGGAGGGGGCGTGGAAGAACTGGGAGTACGACCTCTTAGCGGTGTTCGACAAGGCAATCACATTCATTAGATGCCCAGAAGACAAGGAATGGACAGTCTTGCGCGACGACTTCCTGCGGCCGGAGAAGTATGTCGACGCCGTCTTCACCTACGGCTACTCTTCGTACAGACCACACCGCATTTATGCGGTCACTGAATCTAGCGGCGACGTGCGTGTTTGGGAGCCGTCCATTTGGGGTGAGTCATGGTGTCATATAGCATGTAAAATCCCATTCAAAATTCAGCTTACTGTTAGTAACACGCAGGTACCCACGTAGCCCCGCGCATCATTCTAGCTCCGGTCATCGAAGATGCAGTAGTAGATGCTGAACTTGGGACACGGCACTAGTTCCTAGCACCTCTTGGAGACAACACAGAACATGATTATGAACTCTTGTGGATTCATATTAGGGGAGCATTAAACAGCGTTGGTGATACAATAGAACATATGGGGACACAACTTTCTTCATACCCATCGCTGCGGTGTGACGTTTTCTCGAGGTCCGCATGCCCATCCGAAGACCCAGTAGAGCAAGTCTGGAGCAGAGTCAACAATCTGAAGGGACAATCTGTGTTTCTTGGGATCAACTACCCTTTCTTTGTCGAAGCCCCTGGAGCTGTTGAACCTGTAATTGCTCAGGCAGCCCTGGCCCCTGAAGTTGTTGCTGCTGCTGATAAAGCTGACGAAATACTTGCTAATACTGCTGCTGGTGAAGCTGACGAAATACCTGCTGAGGCTACTGCCGGAGTCCAGGAAGAACATGCTGGTGTTGTTGCTGAGGTGCCAGCACTTCCAGTGTTGATAGCAGACTGTGTGTTTGCTGCACACTCCAAATCTGACCTAGAGCCGAATCCACGTCGGGGGGAGGGGGCCTACAATTGGCTCATTAGTGGGGTCGTACTATTTGAAGGAGAATGAAAGACGGCCAAACGCAGCATTCTCGTTCGTTCCGACGATACCACTAGCTCTAGGGACCCAGTGCTCCCACTGGCAGATCCGATGAACCATTTGTCTTTATCTTTATCATTAGTTACGCTTATGTGTGTAAAGACTAAGCTATGCTTATTTGTGTAAGACTAAGTTAGGCCTAACTGCGTAATATTCAATGAAGCCTAGCTTATCTTTCCACGTCCATAATAACAGAATTGCAGCATAGAAGATACAAATGTAATGTACATACCAGGCATTTTTGCTCAGGATAACAACCACTTCAAGGAAATGATACATCGTGTACGCATTTGAACGCATCACTAGAATGTGCCACCTATTGATGATTGATGACACGGATCTAGCTTTTCTACGCGTATTTGCATTGAATCGCTCATTGATTTGTTCACATATTTTTTGGCAATGGCTGATGAACTCCACTCTCTTGGTAACTTGCTTCGTCAGCGAGCACCCCTGTTGATGCAATGCAAAGTACAGAACATGGTCGTCATCGTCATTTCATTTAGGTTCTGTATGTTTCGTCATCACGGAGCTACTAATTTCAAATGAAAATCTAGTAAACAATATATGTGTACATTGTTAGAGTATCCTACGGCCACAGTACATACATGTTTTTCTACAATCACAAGAATAAAACGTGATGCATTTTCACTTTGTTGGCGTTGTGCCGAACTGGGTGGATGTGGCTTTGGGATTCGGAGAGGAATGCGCCGTGGCTGGTGTGTGTGCGACCACGGCGACAGCGAGCTCGGGTTCTGGAGGAGGCCAACAGGATCGAGCATGGTCGACATGGTGACAGATCTCACCCGGGAATGAATTCCCGTCCCCACGCCGTGCTAATGGTGCGGTCATGGTGAGGGTGAGCTCCGATTCGGGATGGGGAGGAGAACGGGCCGAGCAGGTTCGTCCAAGTCCTAGCTCCGTGTCATGGCCACGACCACAGATTGCCGCCCCGGAGGAAAAAGAAGACGCGTAAAGGATGCATGTGCCAACGCTGAAAGCCTACATGGTAGCGACGACGGCAGCGACATAACGGCGAAAGATGACAGGGGGCCCAACTTGACGGCTGTTAGCCTGATTTTTTGTATTAAAACGTAAAGTTGAATTCGTGCCAAAAAGACCCTCTGAGTATTTGGCACGCCAACTGTAGTCATCGCGGCTGATTTCAGGGAACTCGGGTACCGCGTTGCGTGACCACCCCAACTTTCGGGCCGCAAAATGATATTCTCTGCTACCATAGGCCGGCGGCTCTTCTACAAGCGGCAAACAGTGATGCTACCAAAGGCCGACATCGATGCTACGACCGTGCTCGAGATCTATCTTTTTTATTTTGTCTTGTAGACGAACGGTTTTTTGCTACAGTGTAGTAAAAGCGGTGTATTATGTAGCAAAAACAGGACGTAATGTAGCAAAAGCGGAATTAGAGAGGACACGTGGCAGCAGAAGGGCCTGGGGATTAGGGTTTAGGGTTTAGGAATCGGAAGTTTTAACGCCGGAGGACGCGTATCACTACCCTTGCAATAATCGGTTCACTAACCAGACGTGGCACCTCTATCTGTGTACTACTAGTATTTGGAAGGGAAAGAAACGGTCCGTGATGGTTAAGCTGGATGGACGCACAATCAGAGGCCCAACACGGCCCATATCCTGCACGAGGAGAGCCGCGTGTGAACCCTACTTCCCATCTCCTTGTTCCCGCTCCTTTCCATATCAGCTCGCACGCACTCGCGCTTGGTGCATCCGAACACAGATCCTTTTGCAACCCTCACGCCGCCGGCATACCAACCCCAATCCCCAAGATCACACCCTAGCTAGCACCTTCTTCCCCATGGAGAACAAGCTGCAGATTGACGGCTCCACGAGGAGCCGCCGGCTCCGCCCGCCGGTATGCCCCTACTCGCGCACCACCACCGCCGTTCCTCACGCCAGCAACTCCCACCACCTGCACCGCTCCCTCCGTCGCCCATTCCATGGCGAACCAGCCGCCGCCACCAACCATTTCTCCTCCCAGTCCCGTCCTGGATGCCAAGCTCACCAGCTGCCTCTGTCGCCGCTGCCCAGCACGAACCATGCCTCGGCCGGAGGCTCCGGCACCGGCGCCAGCGTCGTCAACACCATTTCACCGGACACCGCCTCTGGATCCGGATGGGACGAAGCTGCTGCTGGCTCGTCCTCCTACCAGCGGCCACCGTCGCAGGGCGCCCTCCCCGGATCCTCGCGCTACCATCAGGCGCAACCACGGTCCTGGCCGGCGTCCGTGGCCACGTTCGGCGGTGGCCTGCAGGAATCTTCGCCGTTGCCGCTCTTGGCGCAGAGCAACACCAGCGTCGACTTGGGGTTAACGATAGAGGAGGAGGAGTACGACCTTCCACCGTTGCCCCCCTCCCTCGGCGGCCCTCCAACAAGTTTGCAGACGGCCACGGCCGTCGGACTTGAAGCCGTCCGTCCTGCCGGCCCGGTGTACGTCTCGCTTGGGGACTCCGACGACGATGACTCCGGCAACAATTATTCCGTCCACTACGCTGGTCTACAATCATCTCCGATTCCTGCTCCTGCCGCCGCTTGGGTCAAGAAGGGAGCTGCGAACTGGAGCTCACGGGGAACGTCGCAGCTGGGGAACAATAATACCATTGCCGGCAGCGGCATCTCATCAATGTGCCTCACCCTAGCACAGAACTCCCTCCCTGCTGCCGCTGGAACTAAATTTGGGGTGAAGAGCACCATCGCCAGCGGCGGCAGCTCATCGCTGTTGTCGATGCCGCAGCCGGCCTACTCCTCCGTCAAGACAGGCCCCATGGTTGCTGGAAGCAAGCGAAACCTGCCGTCTTCTCCGGCGATGGGATGGGGATCCGGTGGTGCACCAGGCACTGGCAGCAGCATCCGATACAAGGATGACGCCAATAATGATCCGGTTGTACCAGACTTTGCGGATGGGTTATTCACCCAGAAAGACATTAACAAGATCATGGAGGAGAAGCGCCTCAAAGACATGGTGCTCACAGATCCTAAGAGGGTCCGGAGGTAAACATATAATACTACCATCAATCCATCATATTAGTAAAACTGTCCTATATATCTGCTTCTTTCTTGAGTAAAACTTCAGCACTGCCGTAACTTACTGTACATTTTTCTTTCACTACGAAATCTACTTGCAGGATCCTTAGGAACCGGAGCAACGCACACAAGTCTATGAAGAAGAAGGCGGCGTACCTCTCTAGCCTTGAGAATAAGTTTGAGCAGCTGCAACAGGAGAAAAAATCACTATCTGCACGAGTGAATTCACTAGAGGTTTGTGATTCTTTCAACATTGATTATTTGAGAATATATTTTTGCTCGCTCGATTCACAACTAGTTTACAAATCGTGGCGGTTATTTTTGCTCCATACATTGGTATCAATCTAATCATGGTCTTCTATATTTTCTTTCTAGCTACTAGCTTGCACGTTTGTGTTGATAGAAATAGTTATTTTTTGTGGCATGAGAAATAGAAAGCCCAAAATGGACTTATCCCCCAGCTACTTGTCCTCCTAAAATCTAATTGATATGTTGTTGTCCACACGAAATGACACCAATGATATGGAGTGTTCTTAATTCTCATGTGATACCTCAAAGTTTTATACAATAATACTCTTAATATTTGTTGTTGACTTGTTTGTTTGCAGAGTGCGGCCCTTTTGCTTAAGGATGAAAATAATGAAATGGCGATCAAGCTACATGGATTCGAGCAGAAAATACAACTGGCGAATGGTATGTAATTATCTTTTCCTACGTACGATCAACAACTATTGGTTTAAATTATATTCTTATATCTGGCAAATGAAAGATCATCTAGTTTCGACTATAGGGGGGCAGGGTGAATAGATGATTACAAAAACTCAAAGTTGACTCTTATGGATCTTTACCATGCATTCTACGTAAAGATTATTTTCTCGAATTGTACCATTTTCTTATGGTTCTTCATCATCTCCTTCTTGGGGCTTTAGGATCAAATATTCCACACTGGTCTATCTTGGTTTTTACTATCCACGTTTCTCATAAATAGTTGATTTCATATTTTTCATCCATGCAAACCTTATGGAAAATGTTTTACATGGGGTAGGAACAATTATATGTTGCATATACATAAATAATATGTAAATCTCCCCTTTTTGAAAAAAAAACTAATATGTAAATGCCGCTATTTCTTGTGCGAAGATTAACTGTCCAGATCATAGAATAAATTAGTAATTTGTTGCAAGATATATTACAGTTATATTCTGTTGGGCTATGAATTGCAATGCCCTACATGTATATGTGATCCTAAACTATTTCTCTAACAGTACTTTAACTATCACCAAATTAACAAGTATCCTGGAAGGCCATTCGCTGGCTCCTAGCAACATTTTGTGGCATATATAGTTTTCTCGTGTGTAGCATTTTATTGAACATCCTATTTTCCAAGACTAAATTTAGGTTCACCAAACGTTACCTAGGTGTTTGATACACTTTTAGTGAACTTTGATTACATATAGCTCTAGTTTATTCTTAATTAGCATATAGAATCTATAGTTCTGGAAAGTAATGTATTGTATGAGTACAATAATGCTAGCTAGCATTCTAATTCCATGTTCTACGCACAATAGCTATTTTATCCATGTTTACCATGTGATTTTGTTTCTGTTGATCATGCAAAATTATCTATGAAGCCTTATCTAGTTAAGTCATTGACCCAAATATTTATATTATTTTTGTATGCAGCTAAGAATGAAACACTAAATGCTGAAGTATATCGTCTCAAACTTGCTTCTGGTGACATTCGGGGCTCTCATGTGTCAAAAAGTTCATACCAAGAGATGAGCCCTCAAACGACGCAGCAGGACAATCTACAGATACATGAGCATCAAGTAGCACAGTTACAACAAGAACTAGAACAACTGGTGGATCTTGATAATTTTTTCACGCAACAAATATAACAAGGAAGATTCACATGAAAATTTCAAGTAGAGCGAACATTTATCCCGGTGTTGTGGCATTCGTTAAACTAATATCCAGCATTTGTGTGTCGTGTCGTTGTATCAAATATACTTCTAATATTTTCCCTTGCTTGGAGAGAGCTTGGCCTATATACTCTTCACGTATAATTTATGATGTAACTTTGTGCTAGATTAATATACAGTTAAGCTAATTCTCTTTGTACCGTTGACTAATGGTTCTTTACCAAATCCTTCTTGCGACTTTAGAATCAATTATACTATCACTATAGGAAATCGCACCTAGCGCCGATGGCTAGCCCCTGTCGGCATACACCCAGAATCTCGTCGGCGTACGTAAAGCCATCGGCGTATAACCTAGACCAACGGGAAGTTGGAGCCGTCGGTGTACGTGCCGTCGGCGTAGGCTCCACGGGGCCCACTTGGCGCAGGTAACGGCCATCATCTACATCCTCTGTACGCCAACGACAATGCCATCGGCCTAGGAAGACACGTGCCGCCCATGCAGCTCCTGTGAGTACCTTATGCCGAAGGCCACACTATTGGCCCAGCTGGACTACCTGGGCCACGTTAGTGTATACGTCGACGGCTAAACCGTCGGTCCAATTGTGCTCGCTGGGCCACGTTAGCTTCTACGCCGATAGCCACACCGTTGGCCTAGGTCATCGTTGTGCCATATGGTCATCCCTACGCCGACGGCAATCCGTCGGCGTAGAGGCTTCCTAGTGTTTTTTGTTTAATTCTGTTTTGGTTCATTTCCTGCACATTTAAAATTCTGACAACCCAGATTCTAGGCACAACATTCAACACATACACATAAAGGCAAACATAAGATCATCATCATCAAAATATCATATGTGCATCATAGATAGATCATCCACATAGGTAGTATCGATACAAAAGTAACAAGTTCCCTACAAATGCGGAGAGCTAGAGAGGCCCATGTCCGCCCGCGTGAAGTCAGGCGTAGGACGACGTGCAACAGCCGCCGTCGAACTAGCACCGGAAGAAGGAGGAGTAGCACCGCCACGACCTGTAGAAGGAGAAGCATCACTATCAGGAGTAGAACCACCACCACTGGAAACACCACCAGAAGCACCAGAAGAACCACGGCCGGTATGAACCAATGTCATCGTGCGCGAGAAAGTCGGCGAGGCGGCTGCTCGACCAAAGGGTACTATGGTGGAGCATCCTGCTCCCTACACATTTGAGCCAGAGTTAGCAACCACCAAGACTCGGTTGCGCGGTAACGACGGAGTTGGCAAATAACTTACCGGAGTCCCTGAATAGAAGGTCAAAGCGAATTCGTCTTTCAATGGGAAGATTGGCTGCAACCCCGGCCTAGCTTGTCGTGGAGGTACCATATCCCGCTCTCTAGTGGCATAAAACTTCTCGTTAGCCTGTAAGAAAGTTTAGGTGTCAAGCGTTGTAGAAATAAATGTTTAAACTAGGGAAAGCGAGACTTGTCATCTTTTGCAAAATAAAGGTTGAAACTTACAGCATCTCGACACTCTGCCCACTCCTCGTAGGCATCTTGGGCCTGCTTCCACGCCTCAAGAGCCACCACATGTTCCATATGAGAGGCCTTGTAGGCCGCGTCCAAAGCCGGCTACAATTTAAAAAATAATGAATCTCGTCAACTTAGCCACTCGGAAACAAATGTTAGAAAGAGGATGGAAATAAGAAAAACTTACATCGGAGTTTGCTTGGAAAGGCCGTCGACGAGGCGGAATAGCGGGATCGTTGGCGGTGAGGGTGGTCTTGACACGCGTGAGGCTCAAAGCTAGATTTCACGGGGTCACCCTATCGAGAACCTTCAAACGACCATGCTCCCAGCCGCGCCCTGCCACGACCAATGCTCTCACATCGGTCTCCTCATACCTAGGGTCTTCCACCTCCGGGTGAAAACCACTGAACGCCTCGAGGTAGTTAGCACCATCTACCTCGGTAGTGCCGTAGAAGTCGGGAAGTGAGGGCTGAGGCTAGGACATATCGGGCCTCTTCATCTTCATCCTTTCCCAGACTTCATAGTCAGAAATAGGCCTCCCTAGTTGTGCCTCCTGCATCGCGGAAGATTTTTTTTGCATATCAAGTAGGAACATGAGGAGAAATAAATGCAGGTTGTTGCATGTATATGTATACCATTTTGGCCTTGAAGCGATCATGGTTGAGGTTTCCCGCACAATATGTCCCCCCGGAGCCACGGTTTGCCTTGTTTCGCTTGCTCAAGGCATTGAACTCGGGGTCTTCCCCGCGCCACCTCGCCACCAACGCCGCCCATGCGTCATGCTTACCATCCGCCCACGCGGGCATAACCTAAAAAATCAATACTCGTTTGAAGAACGGATAATGCAGTTGCAACTTAGCAACAACATAGAATCTCATTGACAATTTACTTACCCCGGCGTAATCTTCCTCGGACAATGTTGGTTGTTCCTTCACATTCACATGCTTCCGCGCCTTCTTGCCCAACTTCTGGCAGCTGTATATATTGGTGGTGGTATGCTTCTGATTGTAGAACTGTTGCCGTGTCAACCTCGTACAAGCCCCCCGCAAAGTCTTACTGCCTTGTCATGCTCCTTTGGAAGCACCCTATAGAATCTCTTCAATCATGCATAAAAAATTTGTGAACAAAACTCAAAAAGTTAGCATGGTGGGGTCATCAACTATGAAAAAAACTCGAAAAGTTTGTCTTACCCAAAACTTGGTGATCACGGCATCAAAAGCTTTCCCATAGCCCGGGTATTCGGGGGCCTCATAGTGTGCCCAGTGTGTGGCTAGCTTCCTCTCGCCCCAGGGGATGGGAGTGCAGACGGTCAGACTCGAGAGCTAGGTTTTCCATCTAGGAGAAATCCACCACCCTTGTGCATGCATGCTAGGGCCACACGCATGTTCTCGTGGTATCCTGGCGCTCGAGCGGTCCTTTTTCGATGAAACCCTAATCCGAGGGTCCCGCGGGTCTATTCCCTTTGCATTCTCCGTACGAGGGCTTGCCGGTGGACTTTTTTGGTGGTTTAGGTTTGCCAAGGTCATACCTACATGAAAAATGAAGGCTATGCCCAAGATTCCACTGGTTTGCCTCCGTTTGAACCGCAGCGGTCCAACGCACCTCTCTAAGTGCTATCGCATGCGCCGTAGGCGGTCACACCCAGGAGCTAGGTTTTCCATCTAGGAGCAATCCACCACCCTTGTGCATGCATGCTAGGGCCACACGCATGTTCTCGTGGCATCCCGGCGCTTGGGCGGTCCTTTTTCGATGAAACCCTAAACCAAGGGCCCCGCGGGTCTATCCCCGTAGCATGCTCCGTACGAGGGCCTGCTAGTGGACTTTTCTGGCCATCTAGGAGCAATCCGCAGCGGGAGTCACCGTTTGACCCATAACTCGGCCCAAGAAACCAAGGCTCAGCAGAAGAAAACCAAGGCTCAGCCCCAAGTATATCTCGTGGTTTAGGTTTGTTTAGGTTAAATACCCCCGCCTCCTCTCTCACTCCACTTTGCTCGCCGCCATCACTCTCCTCCCACCCGCGCCTCCCCCTCCTCCTCCTCTTGTCCGCCTCCTCCTCCTCCTGCCTCCTCCACCTCCTCCTGCCCAAAGCCGCCACCGCCCCCACTGCTGCCATCGCCCGCTAAAGCCGCTGCCACTTGGATCTCCTCGTTTGCCCCAAGCCGCTGCCGCCCGCCGCCACCCGCTGGTAATCTCCTTGCCACTCATTTTTTGTACTGCAAATTTGATTTTATTTCGATTCGTTTACATCAATTTGGAGCAACCAGACACTTAGGAATTTATTATTTTGATCAAATGCATACTTTATGATGCCCAACCCGCATCCTCGTCATCAACTCGGTGGCAATGAAGGATGACTGCTGGGCTCCGTCGGGAATGTCCGAGACTAGGGCCCGCTGGGATGGCACTGGGAGGTGCTATCTGTCGGGACGCGTAGGTTGGTGAGGAATCCAGGTATCATCGTTGACCCAGAGCTTCTTTGGTGACGGTCACATGGTCCTCTAGTGGTGCAGAGGGAGCCAGATCCCAAGCAAGTGCTACAGAGGCATGTCAGGGAGGAGGACGAGCACGTCCGCCGCTATATGGCTATTTTAGAGATCAGGTTCTCCAATACCTAGCATGTTCTTTGGTGATCTCACCCGAGCTATGCTCCTATCATGGTTCCTTCTCTTTGGGTGTTCACCGCCCGTGTCTCAGAAACCGGAAGTCGGCGTCCAGTTTGATTGATGTATTAGTGATATTATCGAGATGTATTAGTCTAGAACTTGAATAAGATAACTAATATCTTGATTATGGATGTTGAATATGATTCTAATATATTGTTGTCGGCGTGTTCGCGTCGTTATTCTATGTGGGTGTGGCGGGATACCGAAGATTCGCGTGGTTATTTTACAATCACCAATTTATTTATAAATTATATCTAGACTAAAATTGTAGTGGGAAATAAATAAACCAACTATACATTAAAAAAAACTACACTGACGGTATTGGCGTCGGCGTAGAAGTGATAGCCTGGCTAGGCAGACGGCCTGGCCATCGGCGTAGCTATGCGTCTAACGCCGCGGATCGCCCCATCAGGTGGGCCGTTAACTAGGGCCACGTGGCCTCCTACACCGACGGTACTGCGTGGGCTGACAGTGACCGTCAGGCTATACTAGGCATACGCTGACGACATATATGTACGCCGACGGCGGCCGTCAGGGACTCTAGCTCTACGCCGACGGTGTTTGTATGCCGATGACCACTTTGCCCGACTGACGAGGCCGGGAACCTTCGCCGACAGGCCCGACCTTTTGGCGTCGGCGTAGGATTAGGCCTTCGGCGTTATTGGTTATTCCCGTAGTGTATATATCTAGTCTATCTTCTTACTATCAACTTATTTCTGTAACAAAATATTTCACCATTCCTGCATCACTAGAAACCTGTATGGGTGACAAAGGCACCTCCCAGCAGACAAGGACTGCAACACCTGCGTGCAAAAAAAAACAGAAGAAGGATCAGAAGAAGGCCAGGACAGCCAACCAGCTGCGCCACGAACACTTGCAAGAAGAACCGATGGATATCTCTGCTCGATACTACTGACAGTGCTTTGTATTGTTTTGCTGATTGCTATGCGCAACTCGCTGCATTGATCTACATCTTCTTTGGACCTGGTTGTTCTAGTGTTGAGGCTCATACTGTGAGAATGCAGATGGATTGCCTTTTCCCTCAAAAACTAAGCAACAGCTGTAACAACTAGTCCTAAGCAGAGGAGAACCGTTATATGAGCCTGGTGGATATTAGGGATATTATAACTGGGACAAAAGTGAGCTCTCTCACGACCTGAAGTTTTTCTGCCATCCGATCGCGCATATTTGCTAGTGTTGGCCGTTGGATGAGCTTCTGTCCCGATGTAGGCCGATATCCCTGGGGACGCTCCTCTGCAGATCAAATATGGCTCATGTGGTGTACTGGGCCCCGAAATCCTATTAGAGCCCGTTAGTTCGGTTACTGGACCAACATCTAAGAAGCATAAGGGGCCGAGTCGATGTAGTTATGTTGCTGCTCTGCTAGCGATCGAGAAAAAATAACGAGAGGATATGATTGGGGGCAAACACGATGCATGACGAGAGGAGAAGCAAGCCGATGCGATCGAGCGGAAGACACCATGCGACCCCTCAATCAGATGGAACTCTCCGACTCGGTATTTCCAGTGGCAGCTGGCCAGGTGAGTTCCTCGATTAAATCGTCTATTTCCTTCACACTATAGCTGATCTGCTTACAATGTTTGCCATTGCTAGACCTACAGGTGATGGCACTATAGGTTCAACCGCTATCCACTCTAAGACCAAACAACACAGACTTCATCACCGAGGCACCGATCCAACATTCCTGTTCAGGTGCTCCTCGCCCCTACTCTTTCTTCTTTGGTTTCGGTTCAACTTGACGAGAAAAAATCTAACTGCAGATGCTCAATGTGAAGCACTGTCGCTTCTATTTTTTCAATTAGGGATATTTTTTGAATGTTATAGGGGTATGAATGTTCACATAAGTGGCTTGAAGTCTAAAGTTCATAAAAGTGGCTCAACAAATCTGGTTTAGTGTTCTTAAAGTGTACCTCGGTAAAACATGATATTTTCATTCTTATGCCAATCAGTAGACCTTGAATTGCATTTGTAATGTTTATAGTGTCTAGAAAGGGAACAATACACTCTTGGAACTGTATATTTGACAGAACACACATGTTGAATTTGCTATTGACAAGATGTCTTGCTGTTTTATTTCCCATATTCACATAACATAATTTGTACACCGTATACACTATACAATGTTTTTTAGCAAGAGGTTACTTTTACTTCAGTTGCGAAGCATAACATCTGAACAAGCCATAAATCCAAGTGTTCCATTCTCCGCACTCTCAATCATTTTGTGGTCAATTTGCTTGATGCTTGGATATAAATGCCCTCTTATTTTCAGATCTGATGAGCTCCTTGTTCTACTTTGGAAGACAATGTTCATGCTAGACTATAAATTATCTTAACTGGCATCTCTTTTTCATGGATTTGACTTTTATGTGTTAAACCTTAATTTATAGTAAGTTATAATCATTCTATTGTAAAAATAGACGGGGGCGGCAACGCGCGCCATCATGATCTAGTGTGATATGTTAGCCAGAGCAACGTCAGAGGAGAGCCAGCTCCGCTGCGGTGAGGGTGTCGCCCCCAGGTCGCTCAAGTAGTTCCACACAGTACTGCGTCTGTGCGTGCCTCTATTTATTTTTTACGAAACTCCACGGATCTATTAATAATCATAAAACGGTAAAAAGCCCCAATGAACCTTCTAGCGATGACTAGATACACTAGCACGAGCTGAAGGTGCGCCACCGTCATTACCCCTTCATCACTAGAGCCGGACATAGCTTGTTATACTAAACATACCCGTTGTTTCTATTTAGATAGATGTTACGAGACCAAAGAATGTAGGAGGTGAGATTTTGGGTTGGTTGTGCTTTCGGGGTGGCGACATATGATGGTGTCCGCATGATTTGCGTCTGTTTAGCTCTCACCTTGAAAGAAATCTTCCCAAACTTTGAAAATTTCAGTTTCGTATTGTAATGTTACGTTGCTGTCCAAATATCTCCATAGTGTATGTATACACGTGTGAAATGAAATAGCATTTAATATTTTTTATTACTCTCGAAACAGGCTTTACGCCCAGCTTTATAAATAAAGCAACGATCATCCAGCATACAAACGAGTCATCGATGCCCAGTCGTCAAAAGAAAAGAAAAAAAGACTGCTGGGGCCATAGCACATCACGCCCAAAGACAAAGAGAAAAGAAAAAGCGCGGGGGGGGGGGGGGGGCTCACTTCGAAGCAGGGGATGCACTATCAGGTGCCGTGAAGCGCTGCCTGACACCTTGAGCGCCTGCAGGATGCCGTCCACACTCTCCCGGTCCCGCTGCCTAGACAGGAGGGACCACTGCTGAAGGTAGGCAAGCAAAGAAAACACAGAGTCAGATGCCTGGATTGGAAAGATCTGCTCTATCACCATCTTATTCCGAATATTCCAAAGCGTCCAAGTGATGGCCGCGAACACCAACCAGAAGAGGTGGCGCCTTCTTCTGGTACGATTTTCCTCTGTCTCTAGGAACTCGTCGAGGTCCTGGGCCTGCCAAGTTGGCCCAAGCGCTTCTCGGATAAAGTTCCATAGAAACTGAACGGAAGGACATATGAACATAATGTGGGTGCACGTCTCCGGTGTCCCACATAGAGGACACATCCCATTGCCCGGACCATTGTGTTTCAACACCACCCCCGAAGGGAGACGATCTCTAAGCAGTTGCCACATGAAGATCCGCAAGCTGAAGGGAAGGGGAGACTTCCAAACATGCGATGTACAAGGTAACTCCGGACCCTGGAAGAGGGTCCGATAAGCCGAACTAACTGAGAAGGCTCCCGAGGGAGACTAGCCCCAAGTTACCTTATCCCTCTCGGCTGAGAGAGATAAGGGCAGGGAGCCCCACAGCCTCAGGTAGTCAGCGGCCTCGTCATCGTTAAAGGTCCTCCGGAACGGGATGTTCAATTGGCCTTCACGAACTGCCTCAGCCACTAACATCGAGGGAGCTTTGCAGATGGCGAACAGGGCAGGGAATTCCTGGCATAGGGAGACACCCTGTAGCCAGGGGTCGAGCCAAAACAGGACTTCTCGACCATCTCCCACCAGAAAGAGAGAGCCCTGACAGATGAAATGCTTAATGTCTTGGATGGCCCTCCAGAACTGAGATCACTCCCAGCATTCGCACGCCAGCAGAGGACGACCCCAAAGGTACTTACCTTTCATGAGTTGTAGCCAGAGACCTCCATCGTCTTGGAGGATCCGCCACACCCACTTCAGCAACAGGGCCACATTGAAGCGGCTCGAGTCAAGCACTGCCTAAACCCCCAAGAATTTTGGGAGTGCATATATCTGCCCATTTCACCATGTGATACTTCTGGCGCCCATCTCTAGCCACCCAAAAGAACCTAGACAGCTCTTTCTCAAAGTCTGCGTGGGTACCTTCAGGTAGCAGATAGAGGCCCATCTGGTACATGGTGAGGCTAGATATGCAGGAGTTGATTAGGATAGTCTTGCTGCCCTTGGACTTGAGGTGCGCATGCCACAGTTCGGCTTTGGTTCGAACCTTCGCGACCATGGGGGCAAGATCCCTGATCAAAACCCGAGAATCACGCATGGGCATACCCAGGTAGGTAATAGGGAATTCTGCCAAGCGGCAATTCAGGCAATCAACAATACGTTGTCAATCCTCCTCGGGGAATCTCAGGATCATAACCTCACTCTTGTCGAAGTTAATCTTGAGGCCCTACATGGATTCAAAGCACAGGAGTAGGAACTTGAGATTGATGATGTCAAGATCCGACCTCTGCACCATGATCATAGTATCGTCCGCATACTGGAGGTGGGTGACCCCACCTCCAGGGATTAGATGCCCTACCACACCTGAGATGTGACCAGTTTTTTATTACAGTTCCACAAAATTGTGTTTGATTTTTGTCAAAGTAAAGTGGACATCTCGGTCCTTTTTTACAAATGCAAACCAAACTTGGAAAATTCATCATTTGAAACCGCAAATTTAAAAACCAAACGTGTTGGCTTTCCTAGTCACACACCCTTAGATTAAGCAAATCAATTCAGACTTTTTTCTTTACAAATGGGCACTTTATTACTTAAAAGATTTAAGTACTATAACTGGTCTCTGCATAACAGCGATGCATACAGCCGACAAAAGTCCAATGAAACAAAGAAACCAGGAAATAAAAAAGAAAGGTATCAATTGATACTTCATATCGCCTAAGAAGGACCAATACATCGATCATGCTGCCACCCATGTCTGCTAAAAATATCCCTCGCTATATCCTCGAACTACACAGAGACCTCGGTAAATAGGTCTCGAAACTCCACACATTTTAAAGACGATCATGAATGAAGAGTAGCGGTGCATTGTAGATAACTGGGCAAATAGCTCCCATGCGACATCGTTGAGCGGAATCGTCTAGAAAGAGACATCGTTGGATGAAATAGCTTGCATGCGACATATCTGATGGCTCAAATCGCTCACATGCGACAAACCATTAATGCGGCTAGCTACCTGTTTGATAGGCTAAGATCGGGTTAGGAGAGTGGGGGTTATGTGCTCTAACTGCCGAGACCTACTTAGGGCCACGTCATCAAAGTCAACCGTCCATGACTCGACCGTGCTCCACCTCGAGAGGCACCGGATTGAGCATCTTCTCCGGCACAGGCATTGGTTTCTTCTCGGTGGCGGCGGAGCTAACGCGAGTGAGTAATTTCACAACCCAGTCTTGTTCCCCACAATTTTGGATAGATCTGTGGCAGCCCGACCTCATGCTTTGTTTCCCCGCCGAATGAGATAGAAGGAGGAGACAATGCTTCAAATCGTTAACGCATCCTCTTCTAGCTGTTTTTGAATCTGCTTCTGCCCCTCACGGCTCGCTTACACTACTGATGCCCTCCATTGACAAAACATGGGAGATTTTGCGGCCCTCCCTTTATTTGGCGCAGGCGACAGGGGAGCAAGAGCCACGAATTGGTTCTGGTGCCCCCGATCAGGACACATTAGTTAGCATACCGGAGTTCCAAAATGTTGGTTTTGTGGGGCCCTCCTTTACTTAACGTTAGTTGTTCTTATCCCTTTTATTGACTCTGTCCTTTTCCTATTAAACATGACAGATCAACACCAACATTCTCCCCTTGATGGTTAGGTTTAACTTCATTTGCCCATTTTCCATAGGAATAATATACGAAAGTGAGTTGTTGCAACAGACAATGAAATGTTGTTGAACCTCAACACTTATGGTATACTAGCCTATTTCGAAATGGATAACATTTTTCAGATGTTGCTTGCACCTCCATCTTGCTCTCGGCCATTGGATTAAATCCAAAGGATGTCACTGAGCCGAACTAAGTCAACCAGGGGAGTGGGGTTGGGGTAACCCTATCCCTATCCATTCTCACTCCCGACCCGGCTCCCAGTGAACTGAGACACAGAGAGAGAGTGGCAGGGACGGCGAGGGGCGCTCCGCCATGCTCCCCTATGCACCTCCACGCTATTTTGCATACATGGCGGTATGGTGGTGGCCGTCGGTGTGAGGCACTTCTCCATGCCAACGCGCGGTGGCGCCGCTCGCCGAAGGAGCATGTGCTAGACTAGGTCATGTGCGATCCTCCATCAAGCGTTGTTGTCGGCATTGCGTCCTTGTGGGGTTGTTGCAACGGAAGCCATTAGGCGACGGCGGCGGTGAGCGGCACGACAACCACCAACGCGCGTGTGTCCATTGCACGCCTCATAGCGCGTCCATCTGTGCGCCCCTCCATCGGGAGAGAGCGGCAGCGCGGGGTCCTTGCCCTCACCGAAGTAGTGGGTGCTCCGGCAGGCCCCGAAGGGAGAGGCAAGGATCCAGCGGCTTTAGGTGGCTTTCCTTTATCCCCAATCTCGTGCTTGTGCTAAAAAATGCAAGAAATTTGTGTTCATTCCGTAAAAGGGGATTTTTCTAGGGTTAGGGTTCATCAAAATTGGGGATTTTCTCTTAATGTGTAAGAACACAACGTGCTCCTCTGCTCCTATTTACTTATACATGGCTAACAACAGATCAAAATTAATCAACTAAGACATAATTGCATCATTGAAACTTAATCCGTTAATTACTTTTGATCTTGGGCATTAACAATGCATGTCTAAGGAATAATTAGGACTAATCCGAGGCTAAACCACAACATACTTGCCCAACAGATCTCACTTAGGGTTCTAGTGCTACTCATTTATGGCCTCTGGTACCATTGTTAGGTCTAAAACATTATACCTACCACGAGATCAACATGGCATCAACTACAACACCAGATAGACATAAATAAAAGTGGTAGATTGGATCTTTACTCGGTGTCGGGGTTCATGACAACGCCATTGCTGCCTGGGAGATGCAGACTTGTTCTGGTGTCGATGGAGACATCCTGGGGAAAGTGTGAATGCAATCCGGCCTCCAACGGCACTACCCCGGCACCGGAGGGGTGTAGCCTGGTCTTCCCGTTGCTGCCCAGCCTCCCTAGATCGGTAGGGTTTATGGGGTGTAGGGGAGGAGCTATAACAAATCGTAGACTAGGTAGATCAAATCGTTGCTAGCCTCCCTTTATATGGCGTAGGCGAGAGGGGACCAAGAGCCACGAGTTGGTTCTGCTACCCCTGATCAGGGTGTGTTAGTTAGCGTACGAGGAGTTCCAAAACGTTTGTTTTGTGGGCCCCTCATTTACTTAACATCAGTTGTACTTATCACTTTTATTGACTTTGTTTTTTGCCCGTTAAACGTGACAGATCAACACCAACAAGGAGGAGAGTATGGAGGAGGATCTCAGGAGGAATGACCGGTTCGTCCTGCCCGCTCCCGCGAGCGGAAGGCGAACAAAAGAACCTTCTACCGCCGCCACCCTCCCCCATCCTCCTCTCCCACCCCCGTCGCCACCAGAAGGCGCCGCCGGGCGAAGCCCGGGTGGCTGGTGGCGGTGGGGACCTTTATCCCCCCACAGGTTGCATCGACGCAGGCTGAATCGTCCGGTGAGGGCGCCAGGCTGCGTCGGGGGCTTGGTGGCGCATCGGCCTTGCGGGGATGGTGGGGTTCTCTCGGCAGTGATGGCCGCTACGACGTTGTGGGTCCTCGTGCGGCAGCAAGGTGGCCCTGGTGATGATGCTCTAGGGAAGGCGGAGGTCCGGTGTCGGCAGGGGGCGAGTCGGCACGGCGGTGGGCGGCAGGGCAGCACGACGCATCCGTGGCAAACAGAGCTCGGGGCGGGCGGGGCCATGGCAGCCCAGATCGGACCCATTTGGGCCCAGATCTAGGTTTGGCGGGCTAGTCGGCGGTGCTTTGGTGCTTTGAAGATCTTGGAGGGTTCGGGTGGATGGGATCCGTGGCGTCCTTGTCCGGCCTGTTGCGGCATGGTGGCGGACATTACAGGCCCGTCGGGGCCCAGCCAAACCGCCATGGGACTGGTTTGCCTCCGCGGAGGCTTTACGGGTCTGTTGGACCTGGCCGAACCTATGGAGGACTGGTTCGTCTGTGGCCGCGTCAGGTCGACCACCGCCTCTGGCGGTGGAGGAATTTCCCTCCCGCGTGGCCGCGTTACTATGGGCCCTGTTTCATTCCTCCATGTGCCACGATGTTGCAGACCTTGTATTGACTTGTTCGGTGAGACGATGATGACGTAGACAGGACCGGAGTGGCGCAAGCTCATGGGTGGGAAGTTTTGGTGGTGACGAAGCCTCGCCTTCGCTGGTCTCCTGTGCAACGGCTCGTCCAGGGGTTGTGGTTAGGGCCCTCGGGAGAAATCCTTGTCGGCCCGTCCGACACCGACGCGGTGCCACCCGCGGGTGGCATCTCCCTTCCTGGAGGGCGTCGTGGCTTCCCTTCATCCACTCCCCTTGAGTGTCAGGGGAAACCCTAGGGCCAGTCTCTGGTCCGGGCAGTAGCGGTCGCTTTCCCTCTTGAGGGTGCTGCTTGGTGCTTGGCGAGTCAGGGCTAGGAGCGTGGTGGGCATTCTTCGGAGGGCACAGCAGTGGCGGTCTTCCTCGTCTACTCGATCTGTCTTCGTCTCCATTCCTTTTACTTTTTT
Organism: Avena eriantha; assembly: GCA_910589775.1. Lineage (NCBI taxonomy): Eukaryota > Viridiplantae > Streptophyta > Magnoliopsida > Poales > Poaceae > Avena > Avena eriantha. Next base: position 435,877,304 of record OU342745.1, on the reverse strand, counting down.
CCTTTATTAAGTTTGGGTGTGTGTGTGCTACTGCCCCAGCATCGTGTATCGTGTTGTGTCTCTGTCTTTGGGCGTTGTGCTGTCTGGCCCAGCAGCGGTCTCACCTGTGTGCTTTATTTATAAAGCGGGGTGAAATCCTGATTCGAAGAATGCGGAGGAGAAAGTGTGGTCCATTTTGGCCGTAAACCCATCCAGAGAGGAGAAGTGTTAGATGAGCTTGGTGCGTGGGTGTGGCATATGCTAGTCTCCTAACTTAGCAAGAGCAAAGTCGTCAGAGGAGAGCCAACTCCGTTGCGCCCAAGCAGTTCCACACAGTACTACGTGCGAGCATGCCCTTTCTTTTGGAAATGAGCATATATTAATATCACATGGATACCAATTACGTCCAGCCTCCGAAACAATGCATACTCTAATGGCAATACGGATGCACACAGCCAAAAAAAACAAGAATTACAAAAAAGAAAAGTCCCGCTGCAGGAATCCGATCCTTAGCAGTAGCGACACTACCACCATCAAAACAACACTAGAAGTCCAACCCCTCCAAAAGTGATGCCTACAAGAAGGAAATAGTGCACAAGCATTGTCATCGCCCGATCAAAGGTCTTAGGTTTTCACCCTGGAGAAAGTCCTCACTCGCAAAGCGATGCCTTCTGCAAGGCCATTGCCAGGCACAACCAATAAAGGCCAGACCTTGGGTTTTCACCCCGCAAGAAAAGACTATGAATTCCTTTTGTGATGTCGCCCCTTCTAACAGACGCTGCTGCGAGTCACAGATATCCAAGCCAGATCCTCATTGCCATAAAGACTCAATCCACCATAGCTCGCCCACATGTCTCTGCCTTCATGATGTTCTCCGCATCTGACTTCACCATGTGTATCATCAAAGACATGTCGCATGATGGTAACAGGTAGCAGAGCTTCACCGCGCTCCCACTGAAACCAAACAGCCAGCAAAAAACATAGGTGCGCGTGACCTAATTTCTTCCGATCCAGCAAGCTCCAGACATAAGCGCCCATGGGAGTTCGCCGGCGGAGCCTTCCGGAACCACACACTCCGGCCAGATCAATGGAGACTCTCATCAAGTAGATCTTCGTCTTGGTGCGAGAGAGATCCGAGGACCACCCCCTTTATTCAAGCCGAGCCGGTAGCCCCTCGTCACCCGTCGGCCGCCGAGGAGGAGGCTCAACAACCAAAAGCTGAACAACGAACGACTGGCCGCCGAACGTAGAGCAGATCTAGGCAGCTGCACGACCCGGACCAGCGAGGTCTGAGTGGCGCCCCGAGATCCCGATGCCAGCTCCGCCATGCCTCGTGGCCAACCTGGAATGGATCCAGATCCATGCCCCGTGCAGACGTCACCGGCTCGATGGCGCACCTGGCCGCCAGCACCCGCCATAGCTCCGCCGCCTCGCTCCCTCCTCAGCCACGAGCGCACGCTCATGGTGTCGCCCCCGCGCCCCCAAACCAGCCGCCCTCCGCGCGTAGGGCAGGCCACCGGGGAAGCGTCTCTCCTCCCGCCCATCTTACTTCGGTTCGGATAGATGTTACAAGGCTGAATCACGTAGTAGACGAGATTTTGGGGTTGGTTGTGCTTTCGAGGTGGCCACGGGTGATGGAGTCCGCATGATCAATCTGCATCGGTTTAGTTCACCTTGGAAGAAATTTCCCCAGAATTTGAAAAATTCAGTTCATATTGTAATATTACGTTCCTATCCAAATATCTCCATGTATACACACGTGTGGAAAATGAAATAGCATTTAAATATTTTGTTGAAGTTCCGCAAAAAAAGAATTGGATTTCTGTCAAAGTAAAGTGGATATTTCGGTCCTTTTTGCCAAATGCAAACCAAACTGGGAAAATTCATTGTTGAAAAATATTTCTGAAACCGGCCGGAAATTTAAAACCAAACCGGTTGGCTTTCCAAGTCAGACGCACCCTTAGATATGGCAAATTAATTCAGACTGATTGGTAAGTAACTCGGAAACCTGTTTGTTCCCCGGTAAAAAGGAAAAAAGTCGAACCTGTTGTAACTCAGACTCGACTTCTTTTTATGGTAGAATTGATTTGGAAAGCGCGCGAAAAAAGAGAAGAGAGAAAAAAGTCGAGGCAGCTCTGCACTGAAACACACCCATACTCGGACTCTGGCATTTTCTTTTGGAAAGTACATGCCATGGATCCACCTATAATTCAAGCCTCTCCTGCTCGATTGTACCCAGAAAACCAAATCCATCGACCCATAGGTAGAGCAACAGCAAGCGAATCAACCAAGCTAGGTACACCGCGCGCTGCAGCTAGCCGATCATGGTGGGATACCAGCCGGGCTCGATCTCGTCGTGGTCCATCGATCCTGAGAACCCGCCCTCGCGTGCGACGGCGGCGGAACAGGAGAAAAGCTCTTGCTGGGAGGAGGCTGGGAATAAGGGATGTTGGGCGATGGTCGGAATCGTGGTCGTCGTGTGTGCGCTCGCCGGCGGCATAACAGCCTTGCTCCTCTGGACGGCCGCTACCATACCCGACCCGCGCTACTCCGTCGCCATCGACTCCTTCTCCGGCCTCGACAGCAACCGGACGACACACCTCGCGCTGGACCACCCGCAGTTCAACCTCACCCTCCGCGTCGCCTCCTTCAGCCGCCGTGCCGACGCGTGCGTCGATCCCGGGACGTACGTGGAGGTGGCATACCGCTGCGTCACGCTGGCCGCCACCGCCACGGCGCAGAAGCAGCTCTGCGCCGGGCCGGGGCATTCGGCGGACCAGCAGCTCGTCGCGAGGGGCACCCATGTGCACGTGCCCGGTGCCGTGCTCGACAGCCTCGCGGCCGATATGCGGCAGGGGGCGCCAGTGTTCCAAGTCACCATCAGGTGGTCCGGTGGACACTACTCCGGCGACGCGGTGGTGGCATCATGCGGGGGTAGGCGGGTTGGAGCCGCCGCTGCCGCCGCCGACCTGGGAACTAGCTGCGATGCGCGGCACCTTTGCTACTGACACGAAGAATGACGATATGGTTCACACAGCAGTAAACTCAAAAATCGCCGGCAATGGACTCACTACTCAACTGAAGATGCCTGTCAGGATTTAGCTGTACTACCCATTATTTCTGCCAGATCTTAATTGTTTGTGATTCGAATGTCTCGTAGAGTTTTTTTTATTGCTATCGTTTGATATGGTGTAATTCTGTTTTTCAGTTCATCTATGATTTGTTAACATGTTTTAGTGTCAACGATATTCAGAAAAAGCAAGTTCATCTTTGATTTGTTAACATGTTTTAGTTTCAACGGTATTCAGAACAAGCCACATAACTTCAAATTCAGATATACTGCGTATAATTTCCACACCAAGAACAGATGTTAGCACACGCGCGTACACACACACGGAGAAATTCTCCACAAATCAGCACCAACACAACATGGGTTTATACCATGATAATAACTGCAACCAAGTAAAAATTCAGATACCACACACGGCACCATCAAACACAACTGCATTTTTCCTAGAGAGCTTTCATTGCACTAATAGGCCCAAACCCCAGGCTAAACCGGTTTTTACGGCCCAAACAGGCTCCATTCGGTACTAATGCGATGGCAGCACATGCTCTCATGGAGCAGAGTGCGGCGAACGGCATCGCTATTCGCTCCTGCGTCTCAATCGGCAGAGCAGGAATCGCTCGGGGCGGAGCAGATCGGAGGAGGGATTCCACAGAGTGATGCGTTGCCGAACGGGCCCTAAATTGTTTACTTTCCTTATTTATTGGATCTCACAACATCATGACCTGCTGCTCGGACCATCTTTGTTGGTTCATGTACGCACACGTACACGTAACATTACATCATACATCCCACGAGGTGTGTGTCGGTGTACTCAAATTGCGACGATGTACAAAAGTTTCTTCTCCGTAGCCCTAGCTGTCACGCTAGTGTGTACTCAGTAAGTAGGCGCTCTGTTACGGTGACAACAACGCTCGTACCACAACCATTAGTTTGTTGCTACTGCTTTCACTATCTTCAACGCCTACATGTAGCTGGGTTTCTTGGTGGTGGTCTTCTTCTTCCATGGCCTCCATTATGTGAGTGCTAACTAGGTATGGTTTAGGTTACAATACTTGATCGATCCATACTGTTCGTTCAGTATATTCCATAGAACCACCACAGTAAATTAATACATGTGTAGTTTCTTGGATTTCAGCGAAAACCACTCCTCCTAGCGATGGATCATGATAAATAACACAATGATTCTCTGGTGAGGTGGCAACAGATTGGATGAGCCGGATCCACGTGTCAAGACATGTCATGTCACATACAGAATATCCAAGGTATATGAAGCCCCCATTTACCATTGAATCAATAGTTATTAATGGGTTATAACACGGGACGAGTACAATCCTTGCATTGAATTGAGCCGCCATGTCCATATTTAATCATTGACCGGCTAAAAAGGGTCTACTATTGCATTGGGGCATGCAACAAGCACATTATCTAGCTAGTGGATAGATGTGAAATACGACTGCAACCCAATCCGATACATAGTAAAATCATTTCACCTAGAGCTAGCTAGGCAGCTGCTGAGGTGCCATATATATTTCTTCCACCGCATCGTTGTCTACGTAAGGTGTTCTTATCTCAACTCTAACTCGCAAATTTCTTCCCATAATACAATATATGAAAGTATCTCGACACAACCATCATCTGGATAGCAAACTAGACTCTTCGAGACGTACATCTTGAACTTGCACTCCATATCCTATTTTGTGTGTTGAATTGCACTTTGTCCTGATCAACCTTATATCCTATCTTTTCTATTTATTATAATGCCTTAAAATTGACCAACAATGCTCACTCAACCTTTTTCAAGACATGCTTCAGACAAGCTCAACTCCCAAATTCACCTTGGCCATCAATTGAACTTCTTTACTTTCTCTTTCTTTTACCGTAAAACAAACATATAATGTTTAAGAATTGTCTATGGACAGACTTTTGAGAATAACTCAATACAAACATTAGTTCATAAAGATTATTGTAAAATACTAAAACCACACATGAAAGTACCAATGCTCTTTCATGCGGTTATTCAGACTCTTAATCTTTCTAACTATTAAATTATACTCCTACACAGTGAATAACAACCCACCGCTACACGCCGTTATTCAACCAGATTTTAATTCGGGATCTCAATTCGGCCAATCTTGATATGGTTGTTTTGTAAATGCGATTGTTTTCACTCGTTTATACTGAATTTTTTTACTTCATCATAATTATTCATGTTACTAAATGTATGTAATTATTGGTACATCTTTCAATGCATTATGTTATACTTTATTTAAGGTACAATAGCATATATATTCAACAATGAAATCACATCTTTAATATATATGGTAAGAAACATATATTTTTCATATACCTATATCATTAATGATTAAAAATACATTATTTTTGCTAAATCGAATAAATATTGTTTTCATTGGGATGTTTAATAATTTATTTTTGACGAAGAATATACCCTAATTTTATTTATAGCCAAATAATATATTAATCCCAAAATAAATTCAGGATTGTTAATGTATATGGATCCTTTTCCAAATTATCCTTACTTGTCTATGAATCTTTCTCAAGTGTTTCATGTTGTATGTATCAATGCTAGGTGTAACAAAATACAAATTCTAGAGTGCATGAGATGTCAACGAGTAGTTCGTTCTTGAGCACCTCCGTTGCTCAGCAGAGGAGCTCTTTTTTTTTTGCAAAACACACACTTATTGTATTTGAAGGTCAATGGTTAATTAGCATAAAAACTATGAGTGCTCAGTACATAGTATATATCAAAATCATATTGTTTGTAACATGCTTAAGTATTTGGTGTCTTAAGTTGTAACCTGCAAAATAAGTTTGTAAAGTTGTTTCTTTATTATTTCCTTTTTTCTTGTTTATTTCTTTCTTTCATGAAAGAATTGTGTATTATGCCTAAACTATGGACCAAACTCAGAGATACTACCAACCTGATATCTCTCAAACGCGCTCTAAACTGATTCAACCCACTAAAAAATCACTCACTCCAAAATGACTTGTGTATTCGTGAACTATTTCTAAAGCTGTACTCACAATGGTAGTTGTGAATATTCAACCTACTATGTCATCTAAACGTCGTCGATACATTGTCGAATGATGTAGCCTTTGATGTGTATAAACTAATCCTTGATAAGAGGCTAGGTGTGGGTGGGTTTATCGTCCTAGATCATTAGTTTTCGACGGACAAAGGGACTTATTCGGCCACCATGGTCCCATGCCCCCCCCCCCAACATCTCATCGTCGTGTTTGCAGTGGCGGATCAACATATCCAAACCGTTTTACTTTCTTTCTTGGATCCCGGGACTCATGAACACTCCTCAAACCATCTCTGTTTGTTCATGTACTAGGTAAGTAGACATTACACTACATCATCCATACCACGAGGTGTGTGCCGACATTCTCAACTCGTGCCTACATGCAAAATATTCTCCCGTCCTAGATCATTAGTTTTCGACGGACAAAGGGACTTATTCGGCCACCATGGTCCCATGCCCCCCCCCCCCCCAACATCTCATCGTCGTGTTTGCAGTGGCGGATCAACATATCCAAACCGTTTTACTTTCTTTCTTGGATCCCGGGACTCATGAACACTCCTCAAACCATCTCTGTTTGTTCATGTACTAGGTAAGTAGACATTACACTAAATCATCCATACCACGAGGTGTGTGCCGACATTCTCAACTCGTGCCTACATGCAAAATATTCTCCTATGTTGCCCTAACTTCCACGCTAGTGCGTACTCGGCAAGTAGTCGCTTTGTTACGGTGTCAACAATGACACCCGTGGAATTTGGGACGTCCCACAAACCATTAGTTTGTTGCTAGCGCTTTCACTATCTTGAACGCCCACAGGTTCCCGGGTGCCTTGGTGTTGGTCTTCTTCTTTCTTGGCCTCCCTTATGTGAGTGCAAACTGTGTAGAGTTCAGGTTACACTGCTTGATCGATCCATACTATTCATTTATTTGAAACGGCGATGCTACGCGTCCCCCGGGGATCAAAACTTTTGATCCCCCGGGTCCTCCTGCTAACACGTGTCCCGTCTAATTCCTGTTTTTGCTACACTGCGTCCCGCTTTGGTACATAATGCCCTGCTTTTGCTACATGTAGCAAAAAACGGTTCGGCCTAGAAAATACAAAAATAGACTGGACCTCGCTGGAGATCTCGCCGGCGACCGTGTAGCAAAAAAGTTGCACTAATGTAGCAAAACCTGACCTCACCAGAGACTCGCCGGAAACCTTGCCGGAGACTTTCGCCGGCGACCATGTAGCAAAATTTTCACCGAAGAAATTGTAGCAGAAATTTTAACCTATTGTAGCAGAACCACGATACAGTTGTAGCAAAAAAGTTCAGCAAATGTAGCAAAATCCGGACCTCGCCGGAGACTTTTGCCGGGAGACCTTGCCGGAGACATTGTAGCAGAAACTTTGCGCTATTGTAGCAAAACTAAAAAAAGAGATGTAGCAAAATAAATGTCCTATTATAGCAAATCCAACTTCGCCGGAGATCTCGTAGCAAAACATTTACTACTAAGATAGCACCACCATCGGCCGCATGTAGCAAAACACGACGCCACTTGTAGCATCTCCGTCGTCCACACATAGCGCCGCTGACGACCCCATATAGTAAAACTCGACGACATACGTAGCGGTGCTGGTGATATTCGGTAGCAATGCCGGTGCCCTTGGGTAGCAACGCTGGCGCACGGCTGAGCAAACTCCGTCGGAGCGAGGCCATGGCGAGAAGGCGGCTACGTTGGCTTCGGCGCCAGCACACGCAGCACCGGTGTCCGGCTATGGCGGCACGAGCTTGCTTCCCGGGCTGGAGGTTGGGGATGTCTTCGGCGAGCTACAGTGGAGGGCGGCGCGGTGCGCGGAGGCGCGGCGGTTTGTAGCAGTGCGGCGGCGGCCCACGACGGCGCGGCGGCGCGGTGACGTGCAGCAGTACATCGGTGGTCCCCGATGGCGCGGCAGTGCGACGATGGCCTCCGGCGACACGACGGCCCGGCAGCACGGCCGTGCGGTGGCGTGGGGCTGCAGGCGTGGCGGCGGCGACCCCGGCAGCGCGTCCGTGTGCAGTGAACGCGGGCGTCGCGCGCGCGTGAGCTAGCGACCCGGGGGATCGAATCGTTTGATCCCGGGGGAACAGTATCATTTCCCTATTTGGAAGTTTTCGGTCTCTATATCGGTGGATGCAGATGCATCGATAAAAAAAAATTCTCGAAAATGTTTGGTTTTTCCAGGTCACTTATCCGAACAGTTTCCCTTTCCTTTATCTCATTCTGATGTTGTGTCGGTGTGAGCTCTCAAGACATCGTCGTCCGATCCGCATGGTGTGTACACTACACAATTTTCTCCTCCACCGCATTGGTTGGCTGCTACTGCTACACAGATGCTAGCTACACTGTTGGTTCTAGAGTGTGTTTAATTTGTGTGTGGACAGAGTCCCACAGGCCACAGCCATTACTTCGTTGGCCTTGGCACTGCCTACAATACAGGGCACGGCTTCTTCTTCTTCTTCTTCTTCTTCTTCTTCTTCTTCTTCTTCCCTTGCCTCCCAGCGTTACTACCGGCATTTTGAACTTCTTTCTGCTCTGCTACATGCGCCTGGTTGCGCTCTGCATGGATAAATGGATTGTTGAATTCGATGCTGTGGGTGAGCTTCTCCTCAGTCTACATGCGCGGCGGCGCAGGTCGGGAACGCGCGGCGACAGCGCGAGTACGCGTGGGCGACGGTGCGTAAGGGGACGCGCGCACGCGACGCTAGCTATCCATCGGATTTGGCTAGTGTATTTTGATTTTGGGCATTCCAATTTGCCGCCAATTGCTGCTAGCTATCTATCAGATCTCGCTCTATTTATCCCGATTTGGGTCATGTGTATTCCGATTTTGATACAAAATGATCTCTGTTTAGCTGTTAGCTACTCAGTTTAAGCAAAAACAATCAAATTCTAGGTAAAAATCTAGTCATTTCATTCCATGTTTATTCCCAACCGAACAGAATTCGGAACCGTTTCGTTCCTCGGTTTTTTCCGAACCGAACACAGGATCGAAACCGTTCCATGATGTCGGAATGGAACCATTCCGTTCCATCTCCTCTGATTCTGAAACCGAACACACCCATATACTCACGTGCCTGCAAAATGTGGTATGCAAAGACTTAGATCGTGACAAGGGGATGCGGGATCGGCCGGTGGGATGTGGAGTGTGCGCAACTCGATCGAATACACCTATACGGAGGTATACATGGTCTAGATATGGATTCCGACGGGTTAAAAGAAAATCGACCGATGCAAACTTAAATTTAAGGGGACACCGAAGCACCGTTTGGAATCATTTCAGAGTTGTTCCAACTGTGTCGGGGTATATAAAGTAACAGTACACTGCTCCACCGTGCACGTTTTCAACCAATGTATCTATCGAGTCGACGGCTTCTGCCACTGGGACGGCCCTTACGTGCCCCACTTGGGGTCCTTAATTTGACTTTCTCATCGATCAATCGATCGCAGTTGCGGTCCCATATCCAAATTGTTTCCCTTTTTCCATGATTTTATTTTTCTGTCGTGTGTGCTCTTCAGACCAGCTCGATCGGCTCGTGTATACACACAGCTAACACTAGCAGGCTAGCACATCGTCATCCACATATCGTGCGTGCCTACAAAATTTCGTCCTCGATCTGGATAGATGCCAGTGCGTACCTTGCCGGCAAGGAGTAGTTGGACTGTTACGGAGCGTGTGTGGACAGCAACGACCACCGTGCTGCTGCGGTGATGACTTTCACATTTGATGTGTACATTCTATTCCTAGCCTAGCTTTGTTTGCACTAGTTCTTGCTAGATTGATATGTACGGTACCGGAGAATCGTCCCCGCAGGCCACACCGGGTCGAAACCCTAACCCCACACTGGCCACACTGGCCTAACTCTGGGGTTGCTGATGTCTAAGACCAGGTGCGGTGGGAAGGTTTTTTAGGGAAAAAGCTTAGTGCCTCGGCACCAACGGCGGCGATACCTGCGGGTGTCGTAACTCGTAACCCTCTCGGAGGCACCGTTGTGGTACCTTCTTTCCGCGTGTGCTCCGGGTGAAAACTCTTGACCGTCGAATCAGGATGGTGGTGGCAGATAAAAACACTGATTAGGGTTTTCGTGGTAGGCAACGTGCCTCCACCTCTTCTATTTATATACTTGGCAGATGTACAAACAAGTGCGTATACGTTTACATAATACAACACGTATACGACACGGTGACCGATTCTTAACACTCCCCCTCAATCTAAACCGCTATTACTTACAAGATTTAGATTGGTTCTAAAACGGTCTAACATCTGCCGTGTAGCTGGCTTGGTGAAGACATCAGCCAGCTGATCACTAGAAGAGATAAACCTCACCTCCAAAGCGCCATCACCAACTTGCTCTCGCACAAAATTAAAATCAATCTCGATATGCTTGTTTCGAGCGTGAAAGACTGGATTCGTTGTGAGGTAAGTTGCCCATAGATTATCACACCATAAAACTGGAGTCTGCTGTTGGGAAACACCTAGTTCTGTAAGCAAAGAACTATCCCACATAGCTTCAGCTGCTCCATTTGCAAGTGCCTTGTATTCCGCCTCGGTCCTGGACCTGGAAACCGTGGGCTGCTTCTTCGAACTCCATGAAACAAGATTCGGACCCACGAAAACTGCAAAACCACTCGTAGAGCGTCTATCATCAACACATCCAGCCCAATCGGCATCAATGAATATGCTAATATTCTGCTGTGATGACTTGCGAATGCGCAGACAATGTTCCTTTCACATAACGCAGAATACGTTTGACAGCCTCCCAATGAACTTCAGTTGGTTGAGAGAGGAATTGGCAGACCTTATTCACCGCAAAGGAAATATCTGGGCGAGTGAGAGTTAAGTACCGCAGGCTACCAACAACACTGCGATATCGGAAAGAATCTTCTGTTCCGAGCAGGGCACCTGTATCTCGAGCAAGCCGCTCGGTTGTGACCATAGGAGTGGAAGTGGGGTTACAATTCTCCATGTTTACCCGATGCAACAAATCAAGCGCATATTTGCGCTGCATAAGTGTCACGCCCCCTGAATTGTACGACGCTTCCAATCCAAGAAAGTATTCCAGAGTGCTCAAATCCTTGATAGGAAAAGTGTCCGAGAGGGAACGAACCAAACCTTCAACTGCCATAGAGGTAGATCCAACAATAACAATGTCATCCACATAGACCATCATGAATACTTGGACACCAGCCTGATTGAAGATAAACAAAGACGTATCGGCTTTTGAGGGAACAAAACCAAGCTGAAGCAACCGAGCACTCAAGCGAGCATACCAAGCGCGAGGAGACTGCTTAAGACCATAGATAGCACGCTGCAATTTGCATACGTGTGTCGGATACCGAGCATCCTCAAAACCAGGGGGTTGCTGCATATAGACATCCTCAGACAGGAAACCATGAAGGAAAGCATTACTCACATCAATTTGACGAAGAGTCCATCCTGGAGAGACTGCAAGGGAGAGAACCAAGCGAATAGTTGCAGGCTTCACCACTGGGCTGAACGTATATCCATAGTCAATGTCATGTTGCTGCATAAATCCGCGGGCAACAAGACGTGCCTTGTGCTTCTCAACGGAACCATCAGGACGATGCTTAGTATTGAAGATCCATTTGCTGCCAACAATATTTGTGCCAGGAGGACGAGGAACCAGCGTCCATGTTTGTGTCTGAGAGAGAGCAGAAAATTCCTCTAACGTCGTTGCACGCCACTCCGGCTCCTGAAGAGCATCCCGATGAGATACCAGGGCTGCAAAGAGAGCACGTCTGCGCGAATCATACCGTATTGTGCCGTCAGTGTAGGTCTTCTCGCGACGAGTATTGTCACAGAGACGCGTCACCATGCCATGACCAGGGGGTGATGACGAGGTCGCACCATGACCAGGAGCAGGTGCGGGCGACGGCGCGTCAGCTCCATGCTGGAGTGGAGACGCGGGGGCTGAGCCATGTGATCCGGCGTGCGGCAATGATGATCGACTGGGAGGAGCCGAGCCATGCAGCGTCGAGGTAGCAGCTGGCTCGGGCGAGCTACGAGCAGCAGGCTCAGGCGACCCTGAGCGTGTGGCGCCTGCCTCAGGCACTTCTGTAGAGGGTCCCGGGGTAGGGGTATGGACATGCACGTCGATCACGCCAGGAACCTGCACATGCAAAGCATCATCTCGAGACAGTAGGTTAGTAGACAAATAGGAAAGGTTGTATTGCCACACATGATCACTCGTAGCCGGTTCAGACTCAAGGAAAGTGATGGCATGTCGAAGGATAGGAATATCTACGGTAACTCCGGGAGTGGCAAACGGGAAGACTGACTCATCAAAGACAACGTCCCGAGATATGTAAATACAACCGGTAGAACAATCGAGACACTTATAGCCCTTATGCATGGGACTATAGCCTAAGAAAACACACATTTTCGAGCGAAACTCAAGCTTATGCGTGTTGTACTTGCGAATACTAGGCCAGCACGCGCAACCAAAGATACGGAGAAACTCATAGTTCGGTTGAGTTTTGAGAAGACGGAAAATAGGAGAATCCTTGTTAAGAACCAGAGTAAGCATGCGATTAATCAGATAATATGCTGTCAAGAAAGCTTCGTCCCAAAAACACAAAGGGAGAGACGAATGGGCAAGTAAAGCGAGACCGGTTTCGACTATGTAACGATGCTTGCGTTCGGCAACGCCGTTTTGCTGGGAAGTGTGCGGGCAAGACACACGATGAGACAAGCCGGTGCGCTGAAAATATTGATGGAGCCGATGGTATTCACCGCCCCAATCGGACTAAATGGCCTTGATTTTGGTATTGAGGAGAAGCTCAACATGAGCCTGAAAGGCATAAAACACATGTTCAACATCAGATTTGTGCTTAAGGAGATAAATCTAGCAAAAACGAGAGTAGTCATCAACGAAGCTAACATAGTACTTAAAACCACCAGAAGAGGCCACGGCAGGACCCCACACATCAGAATGAACAAGCTCAAGATGCATAGTGGTAACACGTTGAGACAAATTATATGATAATTGATGACTTTTAGCACGCTGACATGCATCACAAATCGAAGAAGTATCAACTGGAGCACAGGATAAATCATGGTTCTTAACAATAGTTTGCACTACATTATTTGTAGGATGACCTAGACGCTGGTGCCACTGAGACGATGTAGTCTTAGCACCGGACAAAGCATGATGAGATAATGACGATGATGACGCGCGACTAAAGGGGATGGGGTAGAGACCGCCATGGCTTCTACCGTGAAGCAGAGTTCTCCGGGTGGCCTTGTCCTTAACACAGAAAAAATGACGATGACACTCAACAAAGATATCATTATCAGAGACAAGACGATAGACTGAAAGGAGATGTTGATTAATGTGCGGGACATGGAGAATATTTTTCAGTTGCAAAGATGAACCGGCTAAAGAGGAATGACCAATGTGTGCAATAGACAAACCTGCCCCATTGGCCACTTGGACCTGGTCCGTCCCGCCATAACGCTCTTGCAGGTGAAGTCGCTGAAGATCGTTCGTCAAATGATCCGTAGCCCCGGTATCCATGATCCAGGCCGGAGGAGCATGAGAACCCGTCGAGGCAGAGTTCCCAGAGCGCTGGTTGTTGGCACGTACGAAGTCGGGGTTGAAGCGATTCCGACACTCCGACGCGACGTGCCCTAGTACCCACATATTTGGCACTGAGGACGTTGACGGCGACGTCCGCGGTTGCCTCCGCCGTTGTCGTTGTTGTAGTTAGGGCGACCGTGGCCGCCACCACCCCCACCACCACCGGTGAGCTGGCCGTAGCCGCCCGAGTGCTGGCCATAGGGCTGACCGTAGCCGCCCGAGTACTGGCCGTAGGGCTGGCCGTAACCGCCGCCAACAGGGGTCGGACGGCCTCCATTGCCGCCACCGTAGCCGGGCTGGTAGGCACCAGCCGGGGGTGCTGTAGGGGCCGGCGGGAAAGTGGGCGCGCGTGGCCACGAAATACTGCCACTAGAACCACCAGGACGAGAGGCAGCGTTCGCGGAGGAAGACCACTCCACGGTCTCGGCCTGCTGTGCCTGAAGCACCTCAAACGAGAGGTCGTGAGAGTAAAAGTCTGCATACGGAACGGAGACGTTACCAACGGTGAGGGCGCCGGCGATGGAGTTGTAGACGGGGCCGAGGCCGGTGATGATGTAATCGACGATCTCGTCGTCGGTGATGGGGGCGCCAGCAGTGTCCATGGCGTCGGCAAAGCCCTTCATGACGTGCATATACGCGGCAGCCGACATGTCCCCCTTCCTCGTCGTCTGCAGTTGACGACGGATGTGCCTCACGTTGGCACGGTTCTGAGCACCAAACATGGTGTGGACAGCCGACCACACCGCTGCGGAGGTCTTGCAGCCGATGAGTTGCGTGGCGATGTTCTCCTCCATTGAAGAGAGCAGAACGCCGAGTACTTTCTAATCCAGTCCCCACCAACGCGCATACTCGGGGTTGGGAACGATCGTGGCGGCATCACCGGTACCTTCGGTGATCATCTTCGCCGGAGCGGGCACGGAGTTGTCGAGGAAGCCGTGCAGATGGGCGCCGCAGATGGGCGGCAGCACCAGTCCTCGCCACAGCATGAAGTTGGTGCTGTTAAGGCGGACGGCGGGAGGAGTCACCACCACCGTCGAGGTGGAGGGTCCCGCCGAGGCGAGCGGGGAGATGATGGGGCCGACGAGCTCCAGGCTCGTGGATGCCGAGGCCGCCGCGGTGGTCATCGCGGAAGAGGTGGACATCGCGTGGATGAAGGAGCTGCACGCGGGCGAGGGCGCGGTGATGCGATCGTGATCGCGAGAGGCGGCGGCGGCGGTGGACTCGGCTCTGATACCAAGATAAAAACACTGATTAGGGTTTTCATGGTAGGCAACGTGCCTCCACCTCTTCTATTTATATACTTGGCAGATGTACAAACAAGTGTGTATACGT